>CM039673.1:339504591-340104591 GCA_022496015.1 Hordeum marinum
ATCAAGAGAAAACTACCTTTACCTATCCTTTTGGAACTTATGCTTATAGCCGTATGCCATTTGGTTTATGCAATGCACCTACTACCTTTCAAAGATGTATGACTGCTATATTCTCTAATTTTTGTGAAAATTTTGTGGAAATTTTCATGGATGATTTCTCTGTTTACGGAACTTCTTTTGATGATTGCTTAAGCAGCCTTGATCGAGTTTTGCAGAGATGTGAACAAACTAACCTTGTCTTGAAATGGTAGAAGTGTCACTTTATGGTTAATGAACTTATTGTCTTGGGGCATAAGATCTCCGAACTAGGTATTGAGGTGGATCAAGCTAAAGTTGATGCAATTGAGAAAATGCCATGTCCTAAAGATATCAAAGGTATTCGAAGTTTCCTTGGTCATGCTGGTTTCTATAGGAGGTTTATTAAAGACTTCTCAAAAATTTCTAGGACTCTTAATAATCTTTTACAAAAGGATATTCCATTTGTTTTTTTATTATGATTGCATGGAAGCCTTTGAAACACTAAAGAAAGCCTTAACCACTACATCTACTATTCAACCACCTGATTGGAACTTGCCTTTTGAAATTATGTGTGATGCTAGTGATTATGCTGTTGGTGTTGTTCTAGGACAAAGAGTTGACAAGAAATTAAATGTTATCCATTATGCTAGCAAAACTCTAGATAGTGCCCAAAGAAATTATGCCACTACTGAAAAAGAATTTTTAGCAATTGTGTTTGCTTGTGATAAACGCATACCCTACATTGTTGATTCCAAAGTTACTATTCACACTGATCATGCTGCTATAAAATATCTTATGGAAAAGCAAAATGCTAAACCTAGACTCATTAGGTCAGTTCTCTTGCTTTAGGAATTTGATCTACATATCGTTGATAGGAAGGGAGCTGAGAACCCCGTAGCTGATAACTTGTCTAGGTTAGAAAATATTCTTGATGACCCACTACCTATTGATGATAGTTTTCCTGATGAACAACCAGCTGCAATAAATGTCTCTCAAACACTCCATGGTATGCTGATTATGCTAATTACATTGTTGCTAAATATATTCCACCTAGTTTCACATACCAAGAAAAGAAAAAAAATCTTTTATGACTTAAGACATTACTTTTGGGATGACCCACATCTTTATAAAGAAGGAATAGATGGTATTATTAGACGTTGTGTACCTGAGCATGAACATGAACAAATCTTACGGAAATGTCACTCCAAATCTTATGGAGGACATCATGCTGGAGATAGAACTGATCATAAGGTATTACAATCTGATTTTTATTGGCCTACTCTCTTCAAGGATGCTCGTAAGTTTGTATCATCTTGTGATGATACCAAAGAATTGGTAATATCGGTAAGCATGAAGAAATGCCTATGAACTATCCACTTGTTCTTGAACCATTTGATGTTTGGGGTTTTGATGATATGGGACCTTTTCCTTCGTCTAATGGGTATACTAATATTTTGGTTGCTGTTGATTATGTCACTAAGTGGGTAGAAGCTATTCCAACTAGTAGTGTTGATCATCACACTTCCATTAAAATGCTTAAAAAGGTTAATTTCCCAAGGTTTGGAGTCCCTAGATATCTAATGACGGATGGTGGTTCACACTTTATTCATGGTGCTTTCCGTAAGATGCTTGCTAAATATGATATTAACCATAGAATGGCATCACCCTATCATCCTCAATCTAGTGGTTAAGTTGAACTTAGCAATAGAGAAATAAAATTGATAGTACAAAAAATAGTTAATAGGTCTCGAAAGAATTGGTCTAAGAAACTAGATGATGCACTATGGGCCTATAGAACATCCTATAAAAATCCTATGGGCATGTCTCCATATAAGATGGTTTATGGGAAAGCTTGTCATTTGCCTCTAGAACTAAAACATAAAGCATTTTGGGTAATCAAAGAACTAAACTATGAATTCAAACTTGCCAGTGAAAAGAGGTTATTTGATATTAGGCCGTTAGATGAATGGAGAACTAAAGCTTATGAAAATGCCAAGTTATTTAAAGAAAAAGTTAAAAGATGGCATGACAAAAGAATCCAAAAACGAGAATTCAAAGTTGGAGAATTTGTGCTTTTGTACAATTCTCGTTTCAGTTTTTTGAAGGAAAACTCCTCTCCAAATGGGAAGGACCCTATGTTATCGAAGAGGTTTATCGCTCTAGAGCTATTAAGATTAATAATGCCAAAAGTACCAACCCGAAGGTGGTCAATGGACAAAGAATTAAACACTATATCTCGGGTATGCCTATTAATATTGAAAGCAGTGTTATCCAAACCATGACACTGGAGGAGCACATAAAAGAAACCGTCCGGAGTGCTCCAGAATTGTGAAAATAAAGAGGTACGTGATACGGAGAGTAAACAATCTCCGAAAAATCCACAAAAATACTTTTTATTAGTTTTGGAATATTTATGAATTTTAGGAAATAAAAATAAGCCAGAAGGTAACCGAGGAGGGCACGGAGCACTAGGGCACGGTTGCCATCCCTAGCGCGCTCTGGTGGAGCGGGCCCACCTCGGGAACCTTCCCGACTCCATTTTCCTTTTGTTTGATTGTTTTCTAAGAATAAAAATTCTCTTTATATACCCTCGACTGTTTTGACCACCACATCCCGAGATTTTCCTATGTTCTTGTTTCGTTTTGTTTTCCTCGCAGATCTGAAAATATGTCGTCCCAAGATTCTAAGGGAGAGAGTTATGTGTCCAATTATATTGCTGATCCAAAGATCTTTGGGGACATTTACCCTACTTGTGGACTTCGAGGGAAGAAGAAGACATCGATCTGGAGGAAATAGAAGACACAGGACTAGACGGTGGCTCAAATGAAGATGAACATCCGCTACGTCAACTTGGAGATATGCACGTGGAGTTCAAAAAGTCAAGCCTTCCTAATGGTAGGAGTACACCCAATACCCCTTTTAACCCTTCTCGTTTTTTGCATGAGAGCAAAGCATCTCTATGCAAAAGGACATTTAAGCTTGAGCAAGAGAATGACGATTTGAGGGAAGAAAACTTCATCCTCAAGCGTAAATTGGCAAAGAAGAATAGCGCCTCATTACCACCACCTTCATCATCACCACCACCAAAGGAGATCTAAGTACAAGGGTATGGTCACTCCCCTTGGCTTGAGCCAAGCTTGGGGGAGGTGCCCCGGTATCGCATCTCCATCATTGTTTACATTTGCTTTCTATTTTTGATCTTTAGCCTTTTCATGATTTAGTTGAATAAAAGTTTAGTATGATCTATTTTCTAGTGCTGGTTTCATGATCTATCCATCTATGTATTCGAGTGAGAGTTGTATAATAAAAATTAGTTTGAGCTCTTGTCCCTTTTACTTTCTTGTTGCAGTCTTGATAAAAGAGAATAAATGAAAAAGAGCATATGCTAATCTTATGGTGAGTAATGACATCACAATAAAGAAAAGTATAAGTGGTAGAATTTATTGGAGATTGACAAACATAGCATTAGTCACTGATGCAACTCATGAAAGAATTAATTAGGGAAGATAATATTCACATGCAAATATACTATCATGGACATCTTTTGTGATTGTGAGCCCTCATTGAATATTATATGACAAAATTGTTGACGTTGGACAAGGAAGGCAATGTAATGATTTATGTTGGTTCATATTTGCATAGAAGTTATATTGTCATAGATCCTTTAACATGTGGTGCTTGCCCAATACCTTTGCTAGCCAAAATCTCCACACTAAGTAGAGATACTACTTGTGCATCCAAAAACCCCAAACCCAAACTCATGTTAGAGAGTCCACCATACCTACCTATGGATTGAATAACATCCTTCAAGTAAGTTGTCATCGGTGCATCAAGGCAATAAAAATTGCTTGTAGGAAGTGTTGGATCAATTAGTGTAAGAGAAAATTGAGTGTTGCACGAACTTGTGATGGCAAAGTAATAAAAGTGACGGGCTGCATAATAAAGGTTGCTATCACAACAGGCAATGCAACGTGACGTTCTTTTGTGCTAAGGGATTTGGCATATAAATTAAAAAGCGCATGACAACCTCTGATACGTCTCCATCGTATCCACTTCTCCAAACTCTTTTGCCCTTGTTTTGGTCTCTAATTTGCATGATTTGAATGGAACTAACCCGGACTGACGCTGTTTTCAGCAGAATTGCCTTGTTGTTATTTTTGTGCAGAAATAAAAGTTCTCGGATTGACCCGAGAATTTACGGAGAATATTTTTGGATTTAATAAAAAATACTGGCACAAGAATCAACCAGAGGGGGACACCCATAGGCCACAAGCCTTCCAAGCGCGGCCACCCCCTAGCCATGCCTAGCAAGCTTGTGGGGGCCCTCCTGCTCCATCGACATCAATTCCACTCCTATTTATTCCTATCCGCGGAGAAAAATAAAGGAGAACAGTTCATCACGTTTCACGATACGGAGCCGCCGCCACCTCCTATTCTTCCTCGGGAGACCAGACCCGGAGTCCGTTTTGGGCTCCGGAGAGGGGAAACCGACGCCATCGTCATCACCAACCATCCTTCATCACCAATTCCATGATTCTCTCCGCCATTCGTGAGTAATCCCATCGTAGGCTTGCTGGACGGTGATGGGTTGGATGAGATTTATCATGTAATCAATTTAGTTTTGTTAGGGTTTGATCCCTAGTATCCACTATGTTTTGAGATTGATGTTTCTATGACTTTGCTATGCTTAATGCTTGTCACTAGGTCATGAGTGCCATGATTTCAGATCTGAACCTATTATGTTTTCATGAATATATATGTGTTCTTGATCCTATCTTGCAAGTTGTAGACACCTATTACAAGTTATGATCCGCATCCCCCAGGGTGACAATAAGTGGCATTCTTTTCGGTGATTACCGTAGTTTGAGGAGTTCATGTATTCACTAAGTGCTAATGCTTTGGTCCGGTTCTCTATGTTGGAAATATGCCCTAGAGGCAATAATAAATTAGTTATTATCATATTTCCTTGTTCATGATAATCGTTTATTATTCATGCTATAATTGTATTGATCGGAGACTTAGATGCATGTGTGGATACATAGACAAAACCATGTCCCTAGTATGCCTCTAATAGACTAGCTCGTTGATCAAAAGATGGTTAAGGTTTCCTAGCCATGGACATGAGATGTCATTTGATAACGGGGTCACATCATTAAGAGAATGATGTGATGGACAAGACCCAAACTACTGTTTTCCGCATGTCAAGTATGTGTTCCTATGACCATGAGATCATGCAACTCACAGATATCGAAGGAGTGCCTTGTGTGTATCAAACGTCGCAACGTAACTAGGTGACTATAAAGGTGCTCTACAGGTATCTCCGATGGTGTCTGTTGAGTTGGCATGGATCAAGACTGGGATTTGTTACTCCGTGTGACGGAGAGGTATCTCGGGGCCCACTCGATAATGCAACATCACAATAAGCCTTGCAAGCAATGTGACTAATTGTTAGTTGCGGGATCTTGTATTAAGGAACGAGTAAAGAGACTTGCCGGTAACGAGGTTGAACTAGGTATGGAGATACCGACGATCGAATCTCGGGCAAGTAACATACCAAAGAACAAAGGGAACGTTATACGGGATTAACTGAATCCTTGACATAGAGGTTCGACCGATAAAGATCTTCGTAGAATATGTAGGAACCAATGTGGACGTCCAGGTCCCGCTATTGGTTATTGACCGTAGAGGTTTCTCGGTCATGTCTACATAGTTCTCGAACCCGTAGGGTCTGCACACTTAAGGTTCGGTGATGTTTCGGTAGTGTAGAGTTATGTATGGTGGTGACCGAAGTTTGTTAGGAGTCCCGGATGAGATCCCGGACGTCACGAGGAGCTCCGGAATGGTCCGGAGGTAAAGATTCATATATAGGAAGTCCCGGTTTGGTTTCCGAAAAAGTTTCGGGCTCATCGGTAGTGTACCGGGAGTGCCGGTAGTTTACCGGGAGTGCCGGTAGTGTACCGGGAGGCCTCCGGGAGGGGTATTTCGACCCCAAGAGGTCCATGGGCTGTGGGAGAATAATAACCAGCCCTTAGTGGGCTGGGAAAACAGCCACAAAGGCCCATGGCGCAGGAGAGAAAGTCCTAAAGCAAAAAAGTGGAAAATCAGCCAATAGGAGGCAATCCTACTCCAACTAGGATTGGAGGTGAAGTAGGATTGCTTCCCACCTCCTATTTCGGCCGACCCAAAGGCCTTGGCTGCCTCTCCTCTCCTCTCCTCCTATATATACTAGTGGATTGGGTGGTTTTTGGACAGAATTTCTGGCCACGTGCTACCCGTTACACCGGTGCATAGTTTCTCCTCTAGATCGGTTTTCTGCAGCGCTTAGGCGAAGCCCTACCGGAATTGCTCCACCACCATCACCGGAGCACCGTCACGCTGCCGGTGAACTCTCTCTCCTCTCCACCTCCTCTCGCTGGATCGAGACGGTGGAGATCGTCATCAAGCTGCACGTGTGCTGAACGCGGAGGTGTCGTCCGTTCGGCGCTAGATCAGAAGGACCGTGATCGAGATCGCGAGAAGGTTCGTGATGTGATCACGGAACGGATCGTGATGAGTTCGCGGGACAGATCGTGATCAAGATCGTGAGATGGATCGTGATGAGTTCGCGGGACGGATCATGATGTGTTCGCGGGACGGTTCGTGATTGGATCGCGGGACGCTCGACGATTTGGATCGCGAAGAAGTTCGACTACACCAACCACGTTTATTAACGCTTCCCGCTTAGCGATCTACAAGGGTACGTAGATCCACTCTCCCTCTCGTAGATGCTCATCACCATGGATAGGTTTGCGTGTGCGTAGGAAAATTTTTGTTTCCCATGCGACGTTCCCCATCAGTGGCATCATGAGCTAGGTTGATGGTTCGATGAGATCTCGAGTAGAACACAAAAGGTTTGTGGGAGTTGATGCTTAGATTGCTTCCTCCCTTGGTCGGATTTTGGTTCAGCGAGATTGTGAGATGAAGCGGCCCAGACCAATATTACTCGTACGCTTACGAGAGACCGGTTCCCTCGACGCAACTTATTGCTTAGATGGCTTGCGGGTGACAGTTTCTCTCACTTCAGTTGGATCGGATCCGACAAAGGCGGTCCTTGAGAAGGTTGAAAAGCAATCTATGTATCACCGTTGTGGTTTATGCGTAGGTGAGAATTGTTCTTGCTAGATACCCGTAGCAGCCACGTAAAACATGCAACAACAATTAGAGGACGTCTAACTTGTTTTTGCAGGGTATGTTGTGATGTGATATGGCCAATTGCATGATGAGATATATGTGATGTATGAGATGATCATGTGATGTATAGAATTTCACGACTTGCATGTCGTTGAGTACGGCAACCGGCAGGAGCCATAGGGTTGTCTTTAATTATTGTATGACCTGCGTGTCAATCATTAAGCGCTATGTAATGCTTTACTTTATCGCTAAGCGGTAGCAATAGAAGTAGAAGCAGGGCTGGCGCCACAACCCCAATGGCAACACATTGATGGAGATCAAGATGATGGAGATCATGGTGTTGTGCCGGTGACGATGGAGATCATGCCGGTGTTTCGAAGATGGAGATCTTAAACACAAGTTCATGGCCATATCATGTCACTTCTGAATTGCATGAGATGTTAATCCTTTTATGCACCTTGTTTTGCTTAGTACGGCGGTAGCATTATAAGGTGATCCCTCACTTGAATTTCAAGATGAACTGTGTTCTCCGCGAGTGTGCACCGTTGTGAAAGTTCGTCGTGTTGAGACACCACGTGATGATCGGGTGTGATAGACTCTACGTTCACATACAACGGGTGCAAGCCAGATTTGCACGCGCAGAACACTCGGGTTAAACTTGACGAGCCTAGCATGTACAGACATGGCCTCGGAACACAAGAGACCGAAAGGTCGAGCATGAGTCATATAGTGGATATGATCAACATAATGATGTTCACCATTGAAGCCACCTTAACTCACGTGATGATCGGACTTGAGTTGGTGAATTTGGATCATGTATCACTCGAATGACCCGAGGGATATCAATTTGAGTGGGAGTTCTTAAGTAATATGATTAATTGAACTCATTATCATGAACATAGTCAATAGTGTCTTTGCAAATTATGTTGTAGATTACTAGCTCGCGCTGTAGCTCCCTTAAATTTTTATATGTTCCTAGAGAAATAGAGTTGAAAGATGTTGGTAGCAATATTGCGGACTGGGTCCGTGATCTGAGGATTGTCCTCATTGCTGCACAGAAGGCTTATGTCCTTAATGCACCGCTCGGTGCGCCACCCCCTCTAGCGTCGTCTATAGATGTTGTGAACATCTGACAGGCACGTTTCGATGACTACTTGATAGTTTAGTGCGTCATGCATTACGGCTTAGAATTGAGGCTCCGAAACGTTTTGAACGTCACGGAACATATGAGATGTTCTAGGAGCAGAGATTGTGATCTCAGGCTCGTGCCTCTGTTGCGAGATATGAGATCTCCAACAAGATTCTTTGCCTGTAAGATGAAGGAGAATAGCTCAATCGTTGAGCATGTACTCAGATTGTCTGGGTACTACAATCGCTTGAATCAAGTGGGAGTTGATCTTCCAGATAAGATAGTGATTGATATAGTTCTCCAAGTCACTGTCACTAAAGCTACTAGAACTTAGTGATGAACTATAATACACCAGGGATAGAAGTATTGATCCCTGAGCTGTTCGCGATGTTTGACACCGCGAAGGTAGAAATCAAGAAGGAGCGTCAAGTGTTAATGGTTAATCAAACCACTAGTTTCGAAAAGGGCAAGAGCAAGGAGGGAAACTTCATGGATAGCAAGTCAGTTGCTGCTCCAGTGAAGCAACCCAAAGTTGAACTCAAACCCGAGACTAAGTGCTTCTATTATGAGGTGAGAGGTCGCTGAAGCGGAACAACCCTAGATACTTGGTAGATAAGAAGGCTGGCAAAATCGACAGAAGTATATTTGATATACGAGTTATTGATGTGTACCTTGCTAGTACTCCTAGTAGCACCTGGGTATTGGATACCGATTCGGTTGCTAAATGTTAGTAACTCGAAATAAAATCTACGGAATAAACGGAGAACTAGCTAAGGGTGAGGTGACGATGTGTGTTGGAAATGTTTCCAAGGTTGATGTGATCAACATCGCACGCTCTCTCTACCTTTAGGATTAGTGACGAACCTGAATAAATGTTATTTGGTGTTTTGCGTTGAGCATGAACATGATTAGATCATGTTTGTTGCAATACGGTTATTCATTTAAGTCAGAGAATAATAGTTATTCTGTTTACATGAATAATACCTTCAATGGTCATGCACCCAGTGAGAATGGTTTGTTGAAATCTTGATCGTAGTAATACACATGTTCATAACATTGATGTCAGAAGATACAAAGTTAAATAATGATAGTACCACATACTTGTGGCACTGCCGCAAAATGTCATATTGGTATAAAGCGCATGAAGAAACTCCATGGTGATGGATATTTGGACTCATTCGATTTCGAATCGGTTGAGACATGCGAACCATGCCTCTTGGGCAAGATGACTAAAGGACCCCGTTGGATGGAGCGGGCAAGTGATTCATTGGAAATGATACATGTTGATGTATGCAATCTAGTGAGTCTTGTAGCGTGCAGTGGATATCGTTATTTTCTTACCTTTACTGATGATTTGAGTAGATATAGTGTATATTTACTTAATGAAACACAAGTCTGAATCGTTTGAAAGGTTCAAGCAAATTCAGAGTGAAGTTTAAAGATCATCGTGACAAGAAGATAAAAATGACTGCGATATGATCGTGGAGGTGAATATCTGAGTCACGAGTTTGGCATACAACTTAAGACAATGTGAAAGTTGTTTCACAACTAAACGCCACCTGGAACACCATAGTGTGATGGTGTGTCCGAACATCATAGTTATGCTCTATTGGACATGGTGCGTGTTATGATTTCTCTTGTCGTTTTACTACTATAATTTTGGGGTTATGCATTAGAGACAACTACATTCACTTTAAATAGGGCACCATCTAAATCCGTTGAGATGACACCATGTGAATTATGGTTTGATAGAAACCTAAGCTGTCATTTCTTAATACTTGGGGCTGCGACACTTGTGTGGAAAATGTTTTCACCTAATGAGGTCGAACCCAAGGCGGACAAATGCATCTTCATAGAATACCCTAAGATCAGTTGGGTGAACCTTCTATCTCAGATCCAAGTGCAGTGTTTGTTACTAAAACGGATCCTTTCTCGAGGAAAAGTTTCCCTGGAAAGAATTAAGTGGGAGGAAGATAGAACTTGATGAGGTTGTTAAAACTTTGTTTAACCAGAGAGTAGCGCAGCACAGGATGTTGTTTCTGTGAAGCCTACGTTAGTTGAAGAGGAAGTTAATGATGATGATCATGAAGCTTCAAGATCAAGTTACTATCGAACTTCGTAGGTCGACAAGGATGTGTACTGCTCCTAAGCGGTACGACAACCCTATCTTGGAGGTCATGTTGTTGGACAAACGATGAACCTACGAGCTATGGAGAAGCGATGATGGGCCCGGATTCCGACAAATGGTTGGAGGCCATGAAATCCGAGATAGGATCCATGTATGAAAACCAAGTGTAGACTTTGGTAGACTTGCTCGTTGGACGGCAGGTCGTTGAGTACAAATGGATCTTTAAAATGAAGACAGACACTGATGGTGAATGTCACTATTTGTAAAGCTCGACTTGTTGCAAAGATGTTTGTGACAAGTTCAAGGAGTTGACTACGATGAGACTTTCTCACTCGTAGTGGTGCTAAAGTCTGTTGGAATTATGTTAGTAGTTGCTGTGTTTTCAATTATGAAATCTGGCAGATGGATGTCAAAACATCGTTTCCTTAACGGTTTACTTGAGGAAAGGTGTATGTGATACAACCAAAAGGTTTTGTCAGGCCTAAGGATGCTAAAAGGTGTGCAAGCTTCGGTGATCCTTCCATGGACTGAAGCAAGCATCTTGGAGTTGGAATATACGCTTTGACGAGGTGATCAAAGTTTTGATCTTTATACAAAGTTTACGAGAAACTTGTATTTGCAATAAAGTGAGTGGGAGCACTATAGAATTCCTGATAAGTATATGTGGATGACATATTGTTGATCAGAAATAATGTAGAGTTTCTGGAAAGCATAAAACGGTCATTTGGAAAGTGATTTTCAAAGGAAGACCTGGATGAAGCTACCTAATTGTTGAGCATCAAAATCTATGGAGATAGATCAAGATGCTCGATGAGACTTTCGATGAGGGCATACCTTGACAAGATTTTGAAAGAGTTCAAAATGGATCAGTCAGAGAAAGAGTTCTCGCCTGATTTGTAAGGTGTGAAAGTTGAGTGAGACTCAAAGCTCGACAACGGCAGAAGAAAGAGAAAGGACGAACGTCGTCCCCTATGCCTTAGCCATAGGCTCTATATTATGCCATGCTGTGTACCGCACCTGTGTGTGCCTTGCCATGAGTCCGTCAGGGGGTACAAGAGTGAACCAGGAGTGGATCACTGGACAGCGGTCAAGATTATCCTTAGTAACTAAGAGACTGAGGAGATGATAAAGAGTTCGTCGTAAGGAGTTACGTCGATACAAGCTTTAACACTAATCCGGATGACTCGTAGTAGCAATCTGGATACGTATAGTGGAGCAGCCATTTGGAATAGTACCGAGCGGAGTGTGGTAGCAGTGTTTACAGTTTGACAAAGGTATTTGCAAAGTGCACACGGATCTGAATGTTACAGACCCGTTGACTATAAGACCTCTCTCACATGCAAAGCATGATCGAGCCCCAGAACTTGTTGGGTGTTAGATTCATAACAATGCGAATCACATGGTGATGTGAACTAGATTATTGACTCTAATGCAAGTGGGAGACTGTTGGAAATATGCCCTAGAGGCAATAATAAATTAGTTATTATCATATTTCCTTGTTCATGATAAACGTTTATTATCCATGCTATAATTGTATTGATCGGAGACTTAGATGCATGTGTGGATACATAGACAAAACCATGTCCCTAGTATGCCTCTAATAGACTAGCTCGTTGATCAAAATATGGTTAAGGTTTCCTAGCCATGGACATGAGATGTCATTTGATAACGGGGTCACATCATTAGGAGAATGATGTGATGGACAAGACCCAAACTACAAACGTAGCATATGATCGTGTCAGTTTATTGCTACTGTTTTCCGCATGTCAAGTATGTGTTCCTATGACCATGAGATCATGCAACTCACAGATATCGGAGGAGTGCCTTGTGTGTATCAAACGTCGCAACGTAACTGGGTGACTATAAAGGTGCTCTACAGGTATCTCCGATGGTGTCTGTTGAGTTGGCATGGATCAAGACTGGGATTTGTTACTCCGTGTGACGGAGAGGTATCTCGGGGCCCACTCGGTAATGCAACATCACAATAAGCCTTGCAAGCAATGTGACTAATTGTTAGTTGCGGGATCTTGTATTACGGAACGAGTAAAGAGACTTGCCGGTAACGAGGTTGAACTAGGTATGGAGATACCGACGATCGAATCTCGGGCAAATAACATACCGAAGAACAAAGGGAACGTTATACGGGATTAACTGAATCCTTGACATAGAGGTTCGACCGATAAAGATCTTCGTAGAATATGTAGGAACCAATGTGGACGTCCAGGTCCCGCCATTGGTTATTGACCGTAGAGGTGTCTCGGTCATGTCTACATAGTTCTCGAACCCGCAGGGTCTGCACACTTAAGGTTCGGTGACGTTTCGGTAGTGTAGAGTTATGTATGGTGGTGACCGAAGTTTGTTCAGAGTCCCGGATGAGATCCCGGACATCACGAGGAGCTCCGGAATGGTCCGGAGGTAAAGATTCATATATAGGAAGTCCCGGTTTGGTTTCCGAAAAAGTTTCGGGCTCATCGGTAGTGTACCGGGAGTGCCGGTAGTGTACTGGGAGGCCTCCGGGAGGGGTATTTCGACCCCAAAAGGTCCATGGGCTGTGGGAGAATAATAACCAGCCCTTAGTGGGATGGGAAAACAGCCACAAAGGCCCATGGCGCAGGAGAGAAAGTCCTAAAGCAAAAAAGTGGAAAATCAGCCAATAGGAGGCAATCCTACTCCAACTAGGATTGGAGGTGAAGTAGGATTGCTTCCCACCTCCTATTTCGGCCGACCCAAAGGCCTTGGCTGCCTCTCCTCTCCTCTCCTCCTATATATACTAGTGGATTGGGTGGTTTTTGGACAGAATTTCCGGCCACGTGCTACCCGTTACACCGGTGCATAGTTTCTCCTCTAGATCGGTTTTCTGCAGCGCTTAGGCGAAGCCCTGCCGGAATTGCTCCACCACCATAACCGGAGCACCGTCACGCTGCCGGTGAACTCTCTCTCCTCTCCACCTCCTCTCGCTGGATCGAGACGGTGGAGATCGTCATCAAGCTGCACGTGTGCTGAACGCGGAGGTGCCGTCCGTTCGGCGCTAGATCGGAAGGACCGTGATCGAGATCGCGAGACGGTTCGTGATGTGATCACGGAACGGATCGTGATGAGTTCGCGGGACAGATCGTGATCAAGATCGTGAGACTGATCGTGATGAGTTCGCGGGACGGATCATGATGTGTTCGCGGGACGGTTCGTGATTGGATCGCGGGAGGCTCGGCGATTTGGATCGCGAAGAAGTTCGACTACACCAACCGCGTTTCTTAACGCTTCCCGCTTAGCGATCTACAAGGGTACGTAGATCCACTCTCCCTCTCGTAGATGCTCATCACCATGGATAGGTTTGCGTGTGCGTAGGAATTTTTTTGTTTCCCATGCGACCTTCCCCATCACTCTATTCAAAGGAGGCCTTAATATCCCTTAGTTTCCATTAGGACCACACTGCCATGGGAGGGTAGGACAAAACATGTCATGCAAGTTCTTTTCCATAAGCACGTATGACTATATATGGAATACATGCCTACATTACATTGATGAATTGGAGCTAGTTCTATGTCAGCCTATGTTATAACTGTTGCTTGATGAATGCCATCTGACATAATTATCCATCACTGATCCATTGCCTACAAGCTTTCCACATATTGATCCTTGCTAAGTTACTTCTCCGTTTCTACTGTTACAATCACTGCAAAACTGCTACAGTTACTTTTGCTATCGTTACCGTTACTTCCATACTACTTTGCTACTAAATACTTTGTTGCAGATATTAAGTCTTTCGGGTGTGGTTGAATTGACAACTCAGCTGCGAATACTCAAGAATATTCTTTGGCTCCCCTTGTGTCGAATTAATAAATTTTGGTTGAATACTCTACCCTCGAAAACTATTACGATCCCCTATACTTGTGGGTTATCAAGACCTTTTTCTAGCGCCGTTGCCAGGGAGCATAGCTCTACTCTCTCAGTCACTTGGATTTATATCTGTTGATCACTATGAAGAATCTGAATGATCCAAAAACCAAGATCTATCCCTCCACTACGAGGGGAGGTAAGGAACTGCCATCTAGATTTGCACTTGATTCACCTTCTGTTATGAGTAAGTTTGCGACACCACCACCTGCTAGTAATTTTGATATGTCGCAAGTAATTGATGATGCCACTTTTGTTATGCATGATGCTTATGATGATACTTTGCTTGATAATACTGTGCCACTAGGTGAATTTCTTGATGAACAAATTGCTAGATGATGAAAATTATGATACTTCTGAAACTAATGAAAATTTTGAAACTGAACACTTTGAGACACTCGCTAGACTTAGCTCTCCTAGATATGAATTGCCTGATATTACCGAGGGTTATGTCATGGAAGGAGAGGTAGCTAGGGACTTTCTTGCTTGTAAGGATAGAGATGATCTTAAGAAATTACTATGCAAGTGGAAACAAAAATTTTTGAATGCTAGAATGAAATATGATCCTAAGTTTGCTACTTCACCTATCTTTGTTACTGATAAGGATTATGAATTATCTGTCGATCCTGAGTTAATTACTTTGTTTGAATGTGATACTTTCCATGGTTATGAATCTGAAACTATTGTGGCACATCTCACTAAATTGAATGATATTGCCACCCTATTTACTCATGAGGAAAAATTTGTTATTACTATATACTTAAGTTGTTTCCTTTGTCATTAAAGGGTGATGCTAAGATATGGTTTAATTCTCTTGCTCCTGATGTGTGCGTAGTCCCTAGGATATGATATATCACTTTTCTGAAAAATATTTTCCTGCCCAAAAAAAACAAGCTGCCTTGCAGAAAATATTTAACTTTGTGCAAATTGAAAAAGAGAGTCTCCCACAAGATCGGGGCAGGCTTCTCCAATTACTAAATGCTTTGCTTGATCATCCTCTCAAGAAAAACAAAATACTTAATATCTATTATAATGGACTAACCGATGCTTCTAGGGACCACCTAGATAGTTGTGTTGGTTGTGTTTTCAAGGAACGAACTGTTGGACAAGCTGAAATACTGTTGAATAATATATTGAGCATTGATAATGATTGGATTATCCCCGAACCACCTCTGAAGCCAACTCCGAAGAAAAGAGGTATTCTATTTCTAAGTCCTGAAGATATCCAAGAGGCAAAGAAATCTATGAAATAAAAAGGTATTAAAGCTGAAGAGATTAAGAATCTACCACCTATTGAATAAATACACGGTCTTGATAACTCGACAGAGGTAGTAGAGGTAAATTCTCTTCATAGATTTGATGAAAGCGATATTCCATATAATAAGTCTGCTAACCAATGCCTGGATGAGTTTGATAATTTTGTTGTTAAGCAAGCAAATTTTAATGCTTATGTTAGTAGACAATTGAAACATAATGTGTTCATGCTTGATCGCTTAGGCGATTATACGAGTAGAACTATCAATGATCTTAAACTGATTAGTAAACATGCTTCCATGGTAACTACTCAAGTAGAACAAGTGCTTAAAGCACTGGATGATTTGCTTAATGAGATGAATAGTAAGAACAATGATCATTCTGTTAAAGTTGTGACAAGAGGTGGTAGAATGACCCAGGTACCTTTGTATCATGAGGGCCATCCTAAGAGAATTGAGCAAGATTCTCAAAGGAGTAATATTGATGTACCTAGTTGTTCGAGTAATAACAGGAATAAGGATGATGATAGAACTTTGCATGTTGCTAGTGAACCTGTTATAGACACACCTGAAAATCCAAATGATATTTCTGTTTTTGACGTCGAGACACAATCTGGTGATGAACATGATCCTAGTGATAATATTAATGATGATGTTCAAGTTGATGCTCAACCTAGTAATGATAACGATGTGGAGATTGAACCTGCCGTTGATCTTGGTAACCCACAACCTAAGAATAAAAGATATGACAAAAGAGACTTTATTGCTAGGAAGCATGGTAAATAAAGAGAATTATGGGTTCAGAAACCCATGCCCTTTCCTCGTAAACCATCGAACAAAAAGGATGATGAGGATTTTGAGCGTTTTGTTGAAATGATTAGACCTGTGTTTTTGCGTATGCGCTTGACCGATATTCTGAAAATGTCTCCTTATGCTAAGTATTCCATCCGTCCAAAAATACTTGTCCTAGAAATGGATGTATCTAAACTTATTTTAGTTATGGATACATATATTTTATTCATTTTTAGGACAAGTATTTCCGGACGGAGGGAGTATATGAAAGATATTGTGACTAATTAAAGTTAGATACCTGAAGCTGAAATTTCCACCATGCTTGCTAATTATACTTTTAAGGGTGGAGTACCAAAGAAATTAGGAGATCCAGGAATACCAACTATACCATGCTCTATTAAAGGGAATTATGTTAAAACTTCCTTATGTGATTTGGGAGCCGGTGTTAGTGTCATGCCTTTCTCTTTATATCGTAGACTTGATTTGAATAAGTTGACACCTAGTGAACTCTCTTTGCAAATGGTTGATAAATCAACTGCTCTACCTATCAGGGGCGGGCCCAGGAATGAATGACTGTGTATTCAATGTTGAGAAAAATATATTTGAAAGTCTATGACTTTTCTTTTGGGCGTATATCCAATTCCAGAAGCATATTATACTAGTTTTAAACTATATAAAATATATCACATAATATACTATATTCATAAATATTGATCATAACTTCGTATTATTCAGAGTATGGAAGTAAAACATTCTTCAACATATCATGGCAACATCTAAAATATATAGAGGATAGAAAATAGTAAATGATAAAAAACTTACAAATTATAGGTTAACTTTGCGATCCTTGATGCTTTGAAAATGAGTGATGATGTCCTCCTACTTAACTTGCAAGAAGAAATTCCTTTCAATGAATGTGACCAAGCAATCATTCAAGTACTTTTGCCCCATCTTGCTTCTTAGCTTGTTTTTTATATAGTTCATGGATGAAAAGACCCTCTCAACACTGGCTGTTGCAACAGGAAGAACTAGCACCAATTTGAGAAGCTTGTAAACAATATTGTACCGAAGGTTCCTCCCTGTTTTAACAAGCATCATAGATAACTCTGCTAGACTTCTCAAGTTTTTGAAGTTTTCATCATTCCTCACATCACTAATATAAAGATTCAGTTGGAAAGGAAGTTGGTGCATTTCTTCAAATTCAAAATCATGAGGATAGAACCCAGCAAGCTTAACCAAGTCATCACTACTAAAAGAAGAAAATGACTTGGCTGGACTGAATGATGCCATGCATCTAAGTAGCTCTATGTTTACCTCATCAAACCTGTTATTAAGATCCTGAAGTTGCCTATCAATGAAACCCAAAAACATATCAGCATGAAACCGGTGGTAATTCATGGCATTTTTATAGAACGCTCTTGCTCTTTATATAGGTTTGTACTTCCCATCCACGTCAACACATCTGACATTGTGCTTCACACAAAAAGAAGTCACATTCTCAAAGGAATTCTTTCCATCTAGCATCTTCTGTTAGAACTTGCAGTTGTACCTTTGTGAACTAAAGAAGATCAATTGCATTCACAATATCCTGATCCCTCTTTTGCAAAGCATTGCTCAAGTCATTTGTGTATCCAAAAATTTCATTCATCAAGTGCAGCATGAAAACAAACTCAAATGATTTAAATACTTCCAACATAGTCTGAGCTCCTAAAGCCTCTGCCCCGTTACTTTCTTTCCCAAGCCTAAAGAGAACTTTCTTGATTGAAGGATACAAATACATAACATGCATTACCGTTTTTAGTGAGATCCCCATCGTGTATCACCGGGCCTTGCTAGGCCCATCTCTTGATTCAAACCTTGGCCATCTTCAATTTCACCTAGTTTCATTGCTTCAATCATATACTCAGACTGAGCTACACGAAGCATACAAATCTTTATACATGACATCCCAAGAACATTCAACAAATATTCAAGGTGCCCAAAGAACCATTTGCAATCAATATTCTCCTTAGCAACATCTACAAGGGTTAGTTGAAGCTAATGGGCGAAGCAATGAACATAATAAGCAGAAGGAGAATCCTCCATTATTAGTTTCTTCAAACCATTAACATGACCCTTCATATTATTAGCACCGCCATACCCTTGCCCACGTACCTTGGATATGGGCAGATGATACTTCATAAGCAAGGTCTAAATTGCTTCTTTAAGAGTCAATGATGTAGTATCCGCAACTTGGGAAAGACCAAGAAACCTTTCAACTGGCTCCCCTATTTTATTGACTAATCTCAAGCAAGAACTAATTGTTCTTGTTGGTATGCATCACCAGATTCATCAGAAAGAATTGCAAAACACTCATCACCAAGTTCCTCTATGACAAATTTTATTGATTCATGAGCACAAGAACCAATAAGTTGCTTTTGAATCTTGTGATCTATCATATGACAATTCTGTGGAGCATTTCCTAAAACTACCTTATTAACTTCTTCAAAGTTACCTGCTAACCATTGCAAAAGTTCTCGAAAATTTCCTTTACTTTTATAATCCTTTCCCTCATCATGACCACGAAAAGCCAGTCCTTGATGCAAAGTGAATTTTATGCACTCAAGTGACCATTTCAATCGAGCTAGATATTGAGCCTTGTACTGCGTGATCTGTGAGGCAATGGCCTCACGGATTGATGCTTTAGGTTTGATGAATAAATTATATTTCTCTTCGGCTTCACAATGAGCACTATTAACCTCACCAGCATGCTTACGAAATCTCGCTTTCATGTTCCAATTTCTAAATCCTCCATTAACAAAACTATCTCCACCCGCAAATTTAGTGCTATCTTTGAACAAATAGCAAAAAAGCAATATGCAGCATCTTTATCCACACTATACTCAAGCCACTTGTACTCATCAAACCAAACAAGTTGGAAGCGACGCTTACCTCTGCACTCATGCTGCGGAAAATGTTTCTTTTGCATCTCTGGTTGACATGGTCCCAATGCAATGTAGGCCCTTCTAACTGAATCTTGGTCATTAACATCATAGCTTGAGATGGGAGTCCTCAATCAAGGATCGGGCTCGATGTCATAAAAGTCATCATCATTGTCCTCATCACTAGAATCAGATTCATCTAGGGCCATAGATTCTTCATCATCTTCTGCTATTGTGTGTCTGACTACCACTTTTCCCTTGGAAAATTACCAGTTGCATCTGACTTTCATTGGAAGATGGTGCAGCACTCATTGGCTCAGTTGTTTTCTTTTCACATCAGCTCTTTTCAAGAAAGCTCTCAAATCAGCAGTACATACATTCTTCCTCTTCATGTTATACACGTGAAAAGTAAAAAAATCAAGTTTTGAAGTACTAATCGTTATACATAATGCTCACTGTAAAAAATTCAGAATCTGTAAACTTTCTTTCATTACAAACTTGTACAGAAAACAACACATTCTCATGTCTACACAATGCATAATTGATTGCAAACTAGTCTCTAATTTCACTATAATTAAATAAGAAACACAAGAGGTGAAAATTACTTACTTAGGAGCTCAAATTCTGCTGATGCAACAACCTGCCGGACATTGATAAGAAAGCATGCCTGTACGGATGTACCTGCAGTCATAGATCAATTCAGATTTTTTTTTTACAGGATGAATTCAGATTTTAGTGCCACTTAGAATCGGCATGAGAAGATACATCCCAATTCCAGAAATAGAAGCATTAGCACATCTAATTAGCAATTATAACTTCAATTTGATCTATGGTCGTGGCTTTGAAACTGAATCACTGAGGCTTTGTTGCTATTGTATGTTCCCTGCAGCCTACTTCTTCAGGTTCAGAGATCAAAACAGTCCTACAGAAGGGATGCAAGGCAGGGGGTCACAGCCTCGCAGGGAGTGAGGGATTCGTCGCGGCGGCGGGTGGTGTGCAGACGCGCGAGGCGACAACAACAGCCCTGTCAGTTGCCTAGCAGAGTGGCGGCGGAGGGCGGACCTGGCGTTTGGCGATCTGATCGATGGATGTCGTATGCGAACAGGGGAGTTGCCGGTTCGTCTCGCTTCTGTTCTGATCGATCGATCGATCGATTTTTTGGGAGTGCCATGATGTACGTGTGCGTGCACTCCTGGGCCAAGTCTCCCTCTGGGCCGAGTACGTGTGCGTCCCCGCCCGTGAGGAGCCTACATTTTGGGCTTATAATCGCTAACTAGCACCTCTAGCGTATCAGTTTCTATTTTTTTAGACAGACACATTATATACACTATATATACCTAATCTTTTTGTCAAAATTAATGCGTATTCAACTGAATACCCTTGAATTGAGGTGGGCCTACCCCTACCACCTATCGGTATTTGTGAGGATGTACCTGTCACAGTTGCAAATGCTACTATCTTAACGGACTTTGTTATTCTTGATATTCTCGAGGACGACAGTACGTCGATCATCCTTGGTAGACCCTTTTTGAATACTGCATTGGTTGTTATTCATTGCATCAAAGGCAATGCCACTTTTCATATTAATGGTAATGAGCATATGGTACATTTTCCGAAGAAACAACCTTAAGTTCATTGTATCAACTCCAATGAAAAAATTCCAACGATTATTATTAGAGACTTTGAATTCCCTCTTCCTACTGTCAAGAAGAAATATGATATACTTATTGTTAGGGAAATGCATATCCCCATTGAGGTAACTTAGTGTTATTCAAAAATTCTCTGGTTTCATGTTATTCAAAAGAAGTTTGTTAATAAGACTTGATCAACCTTATTGATGGATTCCTTTTGATGAGCATAAGATGATTGAATTTAGAAAGCATAAATTTGTGTACCCAACTTTTACTTTCTGTTAGTTCGATTAAATTAAGTAAAATGCTATTATTTTTCTGTTTTCTGAGTTTTCCGTACAATAGAAAAATTACTTGAAAAAAAAGTTCTTCAAATGCCCTGAAAATATAGTATGATTTTTTCTGGAATATTTAAAAATATCTGACACTGAGCACACTTCAGGGGGCTGCACCAGTGGGTCACAAGCCCATAAGGCGCGGTCACCCCTGGCAGTGCCTAGCAGGCTTGTGGGTCCCACGTGGCCCCCCTTCACTTATTGGAGCATCCATCCACTTTATCTTCCTCCAGAAAAACCCACAATTGCTCAAACCCGTGTTCTAGCTCATTTTGCTACCATTTTCGATCTTCTTGTGCGAAGCTTCATTCGCAAAACTGTTTTGGGAGATTGTTCCTCGGTATGTGACTCCTCCAATGGTCCAATTACTTTTTGTTTTAGTGCTTTATATATTCCAAATTTTTGCTGCTGTGGTGACCTTGATCTTGAGCTTGCATGTCACATTTGTATGGTCCCAAGTAGTTGTGATGCATAATATAGCCTCTAGGCACTTGTGGGAGTAGTTGCTATGAGTTTTGTTGACCTTTATTTTGAGTCACTAAAAATTTCAGAATTTTTCAGAAAAAGAAAAAATGTTGAGGGTGTTTCGAGGGGGGTTCATCGAGCAAGAAGGCCCCAAGACTCGCGATACGTGAGCCCGACCTTGAACCACTAAGGGAATCATAAGTACGACCTTGTGAATGGCCATCGGATCAATTCATGAGTGATGCCGGCGTCAAGGAAGAATTCTACGCATACACAAGAAATGTTGGCCTTGAGAAATTCGTATCGGACAAATGCAAGCAATACCATCAACTCATGGATTCTTTCATGCGGCGGATTAAATTTTCGCTCAATCATAATAAACTTTCCGTCCTATTTGACCTTTATGACAAATCATATACTTTGGACATAGAGGATTTTAATCATGCATGCAAAATTCCACAATGGGGCAGCTATAGTGATCCGCATAAAACTAAATATAATGATTTTCTTGCTAGCATTACCGTCGAAGAAACTAGAATTATTACATAGGCTACCATGGGGAGCATTCACTTTCCTGCTATACACTATTTCTCTCTGTTCATAGGTAGATGTATTAACGGTAAAACTGAGCATAGCCACCTTTGTGCAACTGATCTCAGTATTCTTAAGAGTGCAGTAATGGGGGAAAGGCGATATAACTTAGGAGCCATTATTACTAGAAGGTTGCATAATAATGCTAAGGATGGAGATTTCTTTGGTGGGATTTATGCCACGCGTGTAGCTAAATATCTTGGGGTGCCCATATGGTGAAATGATATTGAGTTCCCACCTGCTTTCCTTGATTATGAGGCTTTGGTATGTTTTCAGTTTCTTGAAAGGAACGAACAATCCCTCCAGTACCGACTAATTTTTGATAAACAACGCGTTGTCCATGTTACCCTTCCTGCTCCTGCTTTGTTTAACTTTCAGGAAAAACAGAGATACTTTATAGCCAGAGAGGAGGCAAACGAGTATGAGAGAAATGCGGAAGCAGCTCGCCTTCACACTGCAGTCGTTCAGGCAATGGCCGCTGCAGCCCAGCACAACCCCGTCTATGACTTCGGATATTACCCGAGCCATCCATGTCCCTAGACCAACTTAGGACAAAAGCCTAATCTTGGGGGAGTACATATTTCTCATCGACTTTACATTCATATTCACACACTCATCTTAGTAGTCGATGTTCATACTCTTTCATTGTACCATCCATGGTAGTTTATTTCCTTGTTTCGCTTTCTTCTTGTGTGTTTAATTAACTTTGAAAAATACAAAAAAATAGTTCTAGCTTTGTCTTCTAGTTTCTTAGTTGTAGCATTAAAAGAAAACCCAAAAAGTTTTTTCGTTCTTCTTCTGCTTGTTGGGGGCTTTCCCGTGTAAATAGTTTTTCTCGTTCTTGTTTTGATTTTTCTTTCTTTGGGTCGTAAGCAGAAGACCACAATGAAAATGCCGAGTGGCTCTCATATGCATTATTGTTTACCTAGAGAGCCCATGTTACCTTGTCTTCTCCTTTGAGTTATTGTTTGTAGATTCCAACTTGGTCAAATGCACGTGCACTCTTATTATTATCCACACCGTTTAGTCATGCAAGTGAAAGGCAATAATGAAGATATTTGATGAAAAGATTGAGATGGAGAAAAGCTGGTATGAACTCGACCTATATTGCTTTTGTAAATATGATTAGCTCATCGTTCCGAATTCAGTTCATTATGGGTAAAACATATTTGCAATGACAATTAGAGATTATAGTTACTCATGCCATGCTTAATTAGCTAAGAGTGGATAATAGTTTGTCTTGGGTGCCAACATGCATATTAAAATGGTTGTGATGTAGTATGATGGGATGGTATCCTCCTCTGAACTATTCAAGTGGCTCGACTTGGCACATGTTCATGCATGTAGTTGAAACAAAATCAACATAGCCTCTACGATATTTATGTTCATAGTGATTTATATCCTACTCATGCTTGCATTCAATGTTGGTTAATCTCAAAGCATGTTGATGACTGTGTCACTCTCTAGTTGGTCGCCCCCCAGTCTTTTGCTAGCCTTCACTTGTACTAAGCGGGAATACTACTTGTGCATCCAATCCCTCAAACCCAAAGTTGTTCCATATGAGTCCACCATACCTGCCTATATGCGGTATTTACTTGCCGTTCCAAGTAAATTTGCATGTGCCAAACTCTAAACCTTCAAATAAACATTCTATTTTGTATGCCCAAATCACTCATGTGGCTATTGGGGGCTGTCAGTATCTTCCATGCTAGGTGGGTTATTCTCACGATATGTGTTGATTCACTATCATTCACGAGAAAGTGGCTGGTAATCGGGATGCCCAGCTCCATGCTCAAAATAAAAGCAAAATATAATTAAACAAAACTCCCCCAGGACTGTGTTTGTATGGACGGTACCCATGGATTCGGCTCGCCGTGGAGTGTGACTGATTGGTGGAGGGGGAGTAAAAACTTTATCATTCTATTTGGGAAGCGCCTATAATGTATCTAGCATGGAAGATGTTGAAAACCTCTTGGTCGTTATGTGAGCAATCAAAGCATACCGCTCAAAAATCATTACTTATCTATGTTTTAAAAAATCAAGCTCTGGCACCTCTGCAAATCAATGCTTCCCTCTGCGAAGGGCCTTTCCATTTAGTTTATTGTTGAGTCATCCTCTTCTCATAAAAGGCACCAGTTAGAGAACACCACCGTCATTTGTATGCTTTGCTATTAATTGATATTGAGTATGAGCATGATTGGATCTCTTTCACCGTGAATTACAATGTCTAGTCAATCCTTGTTCTTCAGAGGTGCTCTGCATTTATGTTTTGCGGTCTTAGAAAGGGCTAGCGAGATATAATTTCATCATATTGTATCATGATTGTTTTGAAAAAGTGTTGTCAACTGAATTGCTTGAGGACAATAAATGGTTAAGCTTGGGGGATTTGATACATCTCCATCGTATCCACTTTTCCAAACTCTTTTGCCCTTGTTTTGGACTCTAATTTGCATGATTTGAATGGAACTAACCCGGACTGATGCTGTTTTCAGCAGAATTGCCTTGGCGTTATTTTTGTGTAGAAATAAAAGTTCTCGGATTGACCTAAAAATTTAAGGAGAATATTTTTAGATTTAATAAAAAATACTAACGCACGAATCAACCAGAGGGGGGCCACCCACAGGCCACAAGCCTGCCAGGCGCCCTGGCCATGCCTAGCAGGCTTGGGGGCCCCTGCTGCTCCACCGACCTCAATTCCACTCCTATTTATTCCTATTCACGAAGAAAAAAATAAAGTAGAAGAGTTCATCTCGTTTCACGATACGGAGCCTCCGCCACCTCCTGTTCTTCCTTAGGAGACCAGATCTGGAGTCCGTTTTGGGCTCCGGAGAGGGGAAATCGACGCCATCATCATCGCAACCATCCTTCATCACCAATTCCATGATGATCTCCGCCATTCGTGAGTAATCTCGTCGTAGGCTTGCTGGACGATGATGGGTTGGATGCAATTTATCATGTAATCTAGTTAGTTTTGTTAGGGTTTGATCCCTAGTATCCACTATGTTCTGAGATTAATGTTGCTATGACTTTGCTATGCTTAATGCTTGTGACTAGGGCTTGAGTGCCATGATTTCAGATCTGAACCTCTTATGTTTTCATGAATATATATATATATATATTGGTGTGTGTGTGTGTGTCTTCTTGATCCTATCTTGCAAGTTGTAGACACCTATTATGAGTTATGATCCGCATCCCCCAGGGTGACAATAAGTGGGATTCTTTCCGGTGATTACCTTAGTTTGAGGAGTTCATGCATTCACTAAGTGCTAATGCTTTGGTCCGGTTATCTATTAAAAGGAGGCCTTAATATCCTTAGTTTTTATTAAGACCCCGCTGCCACAGGAGGGTAGGACAAAAGATGTCATGCAAGTTCTTTTCCATAAGCACGTATGACTATATATGGAATACATGCCTACATTACATTGATGAATTGGAGCTAGTTCTGTGTCACCCTATGTTATAACTGTTGCATGATGAATGCCATCCGACATAATTATCCATCAATGATCCATTGCCTATGAGCTTTCCACATATTGATCCTTGCTAAGTTACTTCTCTGTTGCTACTGTTACAATCACTACAAAACTGCTACCATTACTTTTGTTATCGTTGTCGTTACTTCTGTACTACTGTGCTACTAAATACTTTGGTGCAGATATTAAGTCTTTCAGGTGTGGTTAAATTGACAACTCAGCTCCGAATAGTCGAGAATATTCTTTGGCTCCCCTTGTGTCGAATCAATAAATTTGGATTGAATACTCTACCCTCGAAAATTGTTGCGATCTCCTATACTTGTGGGTTATCAACCTCTACTTCCCTCTGTGAAGGGTTTATCTTTTACTTTTGTGTACTTACTTTTATGCAAGAGTAAAAGTATTCTTCCCTATTCCTTTTCATTTTTTCTCCTTTGGCAAGCATCATGTGGTCAGGAAAGATCTAGGGCACATACGACTAGTTGGATATGCTTGAGCATGCGCTATTATTGTTGATATCACCCTTGAGGTGAATATGTTCGAAGGCAAACTATAAGCCCCTATCTTTCTATGTGTCTGGCTGAAATTTTTTGTCCATGGGTATGCTGTGAGCGTTAGCAATCATAGAAGACTAAATGATGGTTGAGTATGTGGACTTGTCAAAAAGCTCCTACATAAGACCCTTCCTGAAAATATGATGAATTGTAGTTGCAAAGTTGACTGAGAACATAGTTTGTTGGTTTCCAATAAGGTTTATGTTTTATACTTCCATGTTGTGATGAATTATTACTTGCTCATAAGAAGTTATATGATGCTGCTATAAAATAAAAAGTTTTATGAGAAAGTTTTATGTTAGTTTTGTTGTTGTTATAATAATAAGCATGATGCTTCTATGTTCATATTTTGTTTTTATCGACACCTCTCTCTCAAATTGTGGGCATGTT
Organism: Hordeum marinum; assembly: GCA_022496015.1. NCBI lineage: Eukaryota > Viridiplantae > Streptophyta > Magnoliopsida > Poales > Poaceae > Hordeum > Hordeum marinum. The sequence goes on from CM039673.1 coordinate 339,531,336, forward strand.
CTTCGATATCGCCTTTCGCTTGAGGACAAGCGATGTCTAAGCTTGGGGGAGTTGATACGTCCATTTTGCATCATGTCTTATTACTGTTATTTAAAATGTTTTTATGCATAACAATGCTTTGGGAAGTAATTCTAATGCCTTTTCTCTCATAATTTGCAAGGTTTACATCAAGAGGGAGAATGCCGACAACTGGAATTTAGCACCCCGAAAAAGCACGTCAGAGATACCTATTCTGCACAACTCCAATGAAGCTGGAAATTCACGGAGAATTTTTATATGTTTAATAATAATTTTTGGAGCAAAGAACTACTGGAGGGGGTGGGCACCCAAGCCCACCTCCGGAGCCTATCTTCTGGTATATAGTCCCAAAAAACATAGAAAAAATAGAGTAGGACTTTCGGGACGAAGTGTCGCTGCCTCGAGGCGGAACTTGGGAGGAGCACATTTGCCCTCCAGTGGAGCAACTCCACTGGGGGAACTTCCCTCCCGGAGGGGGAAATCAAAGCCATAGCCATCACCAACAACCCTCTCATGTTGGGGAGGCCATTCTTCATCAACATCTTCAACATCGCCATCTCCTCTGAAACCCCAGTTCATCTCTTGTGTTCAATCTTTGTACCGGAACCTCAGATTGGTACTTGTGGGTGACTTGTAGTGTTGATTACCTTGTGTAGTTGATTACTATATGGTTTATTTGGTGAAATATTATATGTTCAGATCCATTATGATATTCGATACACCTCTCATCTTGAGCATGCATATTATTTGTGAGCAGTTACTTTTGTTCTTGAGGTCATGGGAGAAGTCATGTTGCAAGTACTCATGTGAATTTGATGTATGTTCAATATTTTGATGATATGTATGTTGTGATTCCCTTAGTGGTGTCATGTGAACGTCGACTACATGACACTTCACCATCCTTGGGCCTAAGGGAATGCATTGCAGAGTAGTTATTAGATGATGGATTGCAAGAGTGACAGAAACTTAAACCCTAGTTTATGCGCTACTTCGTAAGGGGCTGATTTGGGTCCACATGTTTAATGCTATGGTTATACTTTTTCTTAATACTTTTCTCGTAGTTGAGGATGCTTGCGAGGGGTTAATCATAACTAGGTTGTTAGTTCAAGTAAGAACAACACCTTAGCACCGGTCCACCCACATCTCAAATTATCAAAATAGCAAACACGAATCAAACCAACATGATGAAAGAGACTAGATGAAATTCCCGTGACAGGAGACTGTAGAGTGGAGGGATAAACCTATGAGTGACTTAATTGTCGAGTGACTATTGTGCCATGATGACTTCAGTCGGAAACTCTCTTGCAATCTTTAAGTCCTCCAATATAGTGTCCTTAGGCAGGGTATGTAGGTCAGGCCTAAGACCCTACCCTAGGTACATATCCTTGTCATTAGCCCCCAAATGGATCGGGGTTCGAGTGAATAAGGGATCGATGTCAGTTCTGATAAGGCACCGAAATTCTGAATGCACTTCGAGGCTTCAAGGAGATCTGCGTCGACTGGAATCTTTATCATTCACCCTGATCGATTCAGCCTAGATAAGTGTCCGAGTGAATTAGAGCATAGATTCAAACCCGAGTGATTCAAGGGGATCTTTGGATGCGACAGGTCGCTTCATCAAGCCCAGATTTCATGGGATTCGAAAAATTTGGGAACCGCGATCCACGCAAAGATGCCGCCGCGACTGGGGCAAGTGGGAGCACAACACCTAGATTTCTGTGCCACCTATTACGCCACGTACAGAGCGACGTCTGCGGTAGAGATACGTAGAGATCTGGCAGGCCCGCAGGTTAGTGACTCAATCGGACTAATATAAGACAGGACTGTGTCGCGGACAACACAGTTCTTCTCCCCCAAATCCTCTTTTTTCCTCTGCCTCCCCAACTCCACGTGCACCGCTCCACTCCACCTTGATGACCGCCGCCGCGATGACAAAAGGCAAGACGGAGAAGCTCGAGCGGGCCAAGAAGGGAGGGGCCAAGGCGTAGAAGCCACCGAGCGCCCGATTCATGGCGTCGGCAGGGATGATCCTGGGAGATTTCCTCCCGTCGACGGTCAAGGCAAGGGACGTCAAGAACCTCTCTTCGACGGGTTCCGGCCGATGGCTCGTGGAGGCTACCAGAGGGGGAAACTAAGCCGGAGCTGCGCGAAGGGGAGCGGGTCCTCCTTGTCACTCATGTTGAGCGAGGTTTCTCTATGCCTCCCCATCCTTTCATCCGCGGGTTTCTGAACTTTTTCGGAGCTCATCTTCACCACTTTCCTCCGAACGCCATTTCATACCTTGCTGCTTACATCACCTTGTGCGAGTGCTTCTTGGGTTGCCATCCCCATTGGGGTTTGTTTGAACACATTTTTACCGTCCGATCCCAGTCGATCAAAAAGGCCAACCCAGAGGACGATAAGACCCATGTCATTTAGTTATGTGGTGGCTTGGGGATCCAAAAGAGATCTAGAAGCTCCTTTCCATCAATGACTTTCCCTGAGTCTGTTCGGGGCTGGCAGTCAACTTGGTTTTACTGCAAAGATGTTGCATCTCTTAACATGTCGAATGGTCTTTCCCCCTTCACACCAGATCGACTCACTACCCCCAAATCTCTGTCAGTGCTAGAAGGGGAGAAAGTCCAAGTGTGAATCTTAGTGAATGTTGTAGTGAATTTGGTTCATGGCAGAGTGAATAGCATGGATCTGCTGGAAACATTCCTCAGTCGACGAATCCAGCCTCTTCAAACGAGGGACCATGCCATGTGGCACTACTGAGGCCGTGGGGACACCACTCGGACACATCCAGAGGACGTCTCAGAGGAAACGGTTGCACAATGGCTTTGGAGCATCACCGTAGCCTACGGCAATCCCCTTGGAGCCAAGCAGATCTTGCCTTTCTCTGCTGAGAACCCACCACCGAATGTGGTAAGTTATGTCTTTGTCGAATGATGTGACGTTTCGTCGAGTGATTTGTGGCATCAGTTGACTGACTTTACTGTTTGAATCTTGTAGGAGCTGACGAACATGTACTCACTCATGCGAATGGAAATCAGCCCGAAGATGGAGGGGAGAGCGAGGACAACATCATAGATGTTGATTATGCTGAGGATAGTGAAGACGATCACGAGGACTCGAGTGAGAACAAAGAGGAAGTTGAGTCCCCTCCGCGCACCGAGCATCATTCTAAGCAGCGTCAAGACCCCATGGCTGCCCCAAGCAATACCTTGATGTCAAGCACCAGGAACCCAAAGTGTGACCGAGCCTCGACAGTTGAGTCGAGTGAGCGGGCCGCAAAACAGCCCAAGTCTGACACGCCAAAACCTCGAAAGACTCTGCCCTGCATGGCGATTGTTGTACGTGTTATTTCAACGTGAGTGTTCGTTTTATTTTTTCCTTTGTTGTTGTGGAACTTTAAACATTTGCTGAACGAGTGGGATCTGTCCACCAGAGTTGCTACCTCAGTGACGTCGCCTCCACGGGACGAAGAGGAGCATATGGAAGTGGACACTACCGACGTGGCCACCTCCCAATGAGGTATAACAAACCCTCACTCTGGTTTGTTTCTTGGGAATAATTCACTGACTGAATAAACTAACGTTGCCGACTGGTAGCTGCAGAAGTCATTCAGCTGGAGGAGGATGCAGAGCCACCACGAGGTACGGGGGTGAAGGTGTGACCTCAAGCAGTCCCCACGTACGCGCTCGGAGAACGTCATCAGGGCAGACGCCTAGCAAGTCGACTTCCGGTTCGTCTCAAGGGCTTGGCGACTCGTCTCGAGCTAGAACTGAGCTTGTTGCTCCGCTGTCGAGTGCTCCGCCATCCACTTCGACCATTGTGGCCTCGACGCCAATCGGACAGCCTCAATCAACTTTAGCTACTCCCGCACAACAACAACTCACCAGACGATTGCCTTTCCTCTGTATCGCATCCCGGAGAATCAGACTGGAGCTGGCAAGGAGGCCATGATCCAAGCAAAGCAGATCATTCTGCGCACGAAGCCATCAAGTTGGCTTATGATGCCAGCTCTGCGCTTCGCACCAATGTCCGAGTAAGTGCAATTGTAAGTTCATTTCTGATTGAATTCTTGTTTTTCTTGATTGTACACTTATGTCTACTACACAACCTTCTTCTTGTAGACTCATGTTGGGCCTCCAAGCATAGAGTTTTGTAGGACAATGACAATTTTCCCTCAAGTGGATGACATAAGGTTTATCAATCTGTGGGAGGTGTAGGATGAAGATGGTCTCTCTCAAGCAACCCTGCAATCAAATAACAAAGAGTCTCTTGTGTCCCCAACACACCCAATACAATGGTAAATTGTATAGGTGCACTAGTTCGGCAAAGAGATGGTAGTACAAGTGTAATATGGATGGTAGATATAGGTTTTTGTAATCTGAAAATATAAAAACAGCAAGGTAACTAATGGTAAAAGTGACCACAAATGGTATTGCAATGCTTGAAAACAAGGCCTAGGGTTCACTCTCAACAATATTGGCATAGTCAAATCATATGCAAATACCTCTCATGCGACAAAGAGTTCACTCCAAAGTTACAAATAGCAGAGAACCAATGAAGAAATTATTGTAGGGTACGAAACCACCTCACAGTTATCTTTTCTGATTAATCTTATGAGCTATCCCTATAAGTGTCACGGACAGCCCTAGAGTTCATACTAAAATAACACCTTAAGATACACATCAACCAAAACTCTAATGTCACCTAGATACTCCAATGTCACCACAAGTACCCATGGGCTTGATTATACGATATGCATCACATAATTTCAGATTCATCATGTTCAATCCAACACAAAGAACTTCAAAGAGTGCCCCAAAGTTTCCACCGGAAAGTCAAGACAAAAACATGTGCCAACCCCTATGCATAGATTCCCAAGGTCATGGAACGCACAAGTTGATCACCAAAACATACATCAAGTGGATCAATAGAAGATCCCATTGTCACCACGGATATCCCATCGCAAGACATACATAAAGTGTTCTCAAATCCTTAAAGACTCAATCCGATAAGAAAAGTTCAAAGGGAAAACTCAATTCATCACAACAAGATAGAGAGGGGAAAACTCCATATGATGCATCTATATCAATAAAGCTCACGTTACATTAAGATCGTGTCATCTCAAGAACACGAGAGAGAGGGATCAAACACATAACTACTGGTACATACCCTCAGCCCCGAGGGTGAACTACTCCCTCCTCGTCATGGAGACCGCCGGGATGATGAAGATTGCCTCCGGTGATGGTTTCCCCCTCCGACAGGGTGCCAGAATGGGCTCCCGATTGGTTTTTCGTGGCTGTGGAGGTTTGTGGTGGTAGAACTCCCGATCTAGGTTCTGCGTTGGTTTTTTTGGAATATTTGAGGATTTATAGAGCTAAAAGGGAGGTCGGTGGACTCCCGAGGAGCCCACAAGCCTGGTGGGTGCGCTTAGGGGGTGGTCATGCCCCTGAGGCTTGTGGTCTCCTTGGGAATCTTCTGGCTTCATCTCCAAGCTCCGTGGATGTATTCTAGTCCATAAAAAATCACCTTAAATTTTTATTCCGTTTGGACTCCGTTTGATATTCCTTTTCTATAAAACTAAAAAACAAGGAAAAACAGAAATTGGCACTGGGCTCTGGGTTAATAGGTTAGTCCCAAAAATAATATAAAGTTGTATTAAAATGATTGCAAAACATCCAAGAATGATAATATAACAACATGGAACAAGCAAAAAATATAGATACGTTGGAGACGTATCATACACCCACTGGGTTTTCCTTTTGAAGCAAATTTGCTTGCTTTTGTCTCAAGTAGATCAGGTCTTAGTCGACTGGTTTCTGGTTCAGTGGGGCCACGCTGAGTGCACCCAATGGGTGTAGTCCCCGAGACTGCTGTCGAATCATGATGAAATCGGCAGGGGTCTTAGAATTGTTTTGATAATCGCTCGATAGGTCGAGTGATAACAGGTCTAGTGGGGGCACGCTGAGTGGACCCACTGGGTATAGTCCCCGAGACCGCCGTCGAGTGCATGCATCGGCGGGGTCTAACAGAGATGATGTTTGTAGACTTGCGCACTTTTTTAGGTTGCTCGTCACTCGACATGTCGAGTGATAGCATGTCCAGTGGGGGCATGCTGAGTGCACTCACTTGGTTTAGTCCCCGATACCTCCGTCGAGTGCTTGCATCAGCGGGGGTCTGATAGAGACAATTTTTTGCTCGGACAGGTCAGACCTGGTCGAGTGGTTTCGTATCCGGTGGGGGCATGCTGAGTGCACCCATTGGGTGTAGTCCCCGAGACTACTGTTGATCATTGACGATGAGTAGTAGTCTTAAGAACTTGGACTCAGGGTCCTTTGTCATACGCAGAGTACGCTCGTCACTTGGTTCGTCGAGTGAATTATTTGTTTTAGTGTTTCCACTTCTGAATACCTGTCTGAGGGAAGTAGAGGTCCGAGCCTACTCTGTAGGTTTCATGGACATCATTTCCATCAACCATGATATGACGCAGGTTTCATGGACATCATTTCTATCAACCATGATATGATGCTTTTTCAGGGGTGTGGGGTGGGGCGGCGGGCCGCCCACCAGTCGACTGAACTTGTTCCTTTCCACTCGAGAGTGGAGGAATTTTAATGTCAACTAAACCACTTCTTTGTTGATTCCAGACAGCTTGTGAACTTGGGACTCGGTACATCGAACTGGAGAAAGAAGAATCAACTTCAAGTGGATCTGGAGCTCTCCAAGAACAATCCGGACCGTGCATAGGCTGAACCAAGGATTCTGGGAGGTAATCTTTGTCGACCAACTGCACTGTCACTTTCTTCTTTGATCCTTTGAACCGAGTGTTCTCGCTCGAACAGACATGCGTGATGAGAATCGCCGACTCCAAGTGTGACTCAACAATGTTGTTTCTTTAGATACCATGAAGGAGATGCTAGAGGACAAGGAAAAGGCACTCGCTGATGCTCAAAAGGTGGCGAGGGATAAAACTAAGGCTGCCGAGAGGAAACTTGTAGCAACTAAGAAGCTAGAAGAAGAGAACGTGAAACTCAAGCAGGAGCAGGCTGAGTGGATCAAGAAGACCAAACAACTAAACAATAGGAGCAAAGGTCTGGAGAAGTACTTGGGGGACTTTGTGAAGAAGATGTTCATCATGCTCGACGGTAACTTTCTTTCACCGAGTGACTTTCCTTAATTCCCGTAAGACAGAAGCATGACCACCTTTCCATTCCCTCTTCATATAGAATTCTGCCAAGATATTGAAAAGGAAACTGGGGAGATTGAACCAAATCTGGATCCCACCAAGTCGCCCGTTGGGGACGTTGTGCCTATGAACATGTTTTGTCTCGACGTCCATCTCAAGAGTGTTCTAGAATATATCACTCAACTGAAGGCTGCACCAGAGAGGGTTGACAAGGAACTGTGGCCTGAAGACACCATCCAGACTGACCTCGAATCAATGATGACTCTTCTCAATGGTATTCCCAATCGAGTGCAAACATGGAAGAAATTCGTTGCTCGTTGTGGAGCTGACGTGGCGCTTTCACTCGTCAGAGTCCATTGCAAGGAGGCAAGGGAGGACAAGCTGAAGGCTCTCCAGGTGATCAACATGAAGAAACTTCAATTCGAGGATTTCATGGAGACCTTCATCGATGCGGCCACTCGGATTGCTGGCGGGATTGACTTGGACACCTTCGTCGAGCGTGCGAGTACCACATGTGCTTGATAAAACTTTGATCACAATTAAGACTTTATTTGCCTCGATATGCCGAGTGGAAATGTAACCATATTAAAACTCCATTCAGGCTTTAGGCCTCAGCACTTTCGTTTGTGCGAACAACTTTTATCTACGCTAGAAACTTTGGATTTATCTGCACTTTGCTTTCAATCCTTTGTTTGGCTGAATTTGTTTTGTTCCCAAATGGAATGAATGTTCAACATTCGTAATAATCTCGAACTTAGGCGAAAATTTAATGCGTGGCCAAGTCCCCTAGTGAGAAGAATATTTGTCGCTCGGCTAAAGATTTTAACTTAGGTGAAAGCTGGTTCGCAGCTAAGCCCCCGAGTGAGAGGATCTCTCGTCACTCAGAGTAGTTTTTGAACTTAGGCGAAGATTGATTCGCAGCTAAGTTTCCGAGTGGATGTTTCGTTATCCACTCGAAAGAGATTTTTAACTTAGGCGAAAGCTGGTTCGCAGCTAAGCCCCCGAGTGAGAGGATCGCTCGGCACTTGGACAAGTTTTTGAACTTAGACGAAGACTGGTTCGCGGCTAAGTTTCCGAATGAATGTTGTGTTATCCACTGGGAAGGGTTTTTAACTTACGCGAAAACTGGTTCACAGCTAAGCCCCCGAGTGAGAGGATCGCTCACCACTTGGATAAGTTTTTGAACTTAGACGAAGACTGGTTCGCAGCTAAGTTTCTGAGTGAGTGGAATGCTAACCACTCGGAAGTTTTTTTAACTTAGGTGAAAGCTGGTTCGCAGCTAAGCCCCCCGAGTGAGAGGATCACTCGTCACTTGGAGAAGTTTTTGTACTTAGACGAAGACTGGTTCGCAACTAAGTTCCCAAGTGAATGGACTGCTATCCACTCGGAAGTTTTTTTTAACTTAGGCGAAAGCTGGTTTGCAGCTAAGCCCCTGAGTGAGAGGATCGCTCGTCACTCGGAGAAGTTTTTGAATGTAGGATGGTGCGATCGGAATAGACAAAAGACTGCAGAAGTCATAACCTTCATAAATGATATTGTCTAGAATACTTTTATTACATCAAAACAACTCAGTATTCAAGTATAGAAACATCAAAGTAGATCTACATTCCAGGCCCATGGTTCGTCTATCTGCTTCTTGAGATTGTACATGTGGTAGGCTCCATTGTTCAGTACCTTGGTGATGACGAAAGGACCTTCCCACGCCCGAGCGAGATTGTGAGGTCGCTGTTGATCCACTCGGAGCACCAAACCACCTTCATGAAACGACCGACTCTTGACATGTTTTGCATGAAAGCGGCTCATATCCTGTTGATACACAGTCGACCGAATCAGAGCTATCTCGCGCTCCTCTTCCAGAAGATCTACGCCATCCTGTCATGCCTGTTCTGCTTCAGCCTCGGAGTAAAGATCCACACGAGGGGGATTGTGAAGGAGATCACTCGGCAAAATGACTTCGACCCCATACAACAGGAAGAAAGGAGTGCGCCTAGTCGACCGATTAGGAGTTGTTCTCAAGACCCACAAAACAAATGGCAGTTCAGTAACCGAGGCTCCAACTGCCTGTTCTAGATCTCGCATGAGTCAAGGCTTCAGCCCTCGAAGGATAAGACCATTGGCTCGCTCAGCTTGACCATTAGTTTGAGGGTGCGCAACGGATGCGTAGTCCACCCGAGTGCCTTGAGTGAAACAGAAGTGTCTGAACTCTTCTGAGTCAAAGTTTGAGCCATTGTCTGTAATGATACTGTGGGGAACTCCATATCGGTACATTATCTCTCTCATGAATTTGATCGCGGTGCGCGGTTTCAGCTTCTTTATAGGCTTGGCCTCAATCCACTTAGTGAACTTGTTGACTGCAACAAGCAAGTGAGTAAATCCACTCTGACCAGTCCGAAAGGGTCCAATCATGTGCAAACCCCATACGGCGAACGGCCATACGAGTGGAATAGTCTTCAAGGCGGATGCAGGCTTGTGTGACAAGTTTGTGTAGAAATGGCACCCTTCGCACTGATCAACAATGTCCTTAGCCATCTCGTTGGCACACGGCCAGAAGAAACCACCTCGGTATGCTTTGGCGACAATCGTCCGGGAGGACGCATGATGACCACAGGTCCCCGAGTGAATTTCCTCCAGGATCAGTCGACCTTCTTCAGGAGAGATGCACCGCTGTGTCATGCCAGTTACACTTTCTCTGTAAAGTTGATCATCCATCACAGTAAAAGCCTTGGATCTGCGAACAATCTGTCGAGCTTCAGCTTCGTCCACTAGGAGTTCTTGCCCCGGGATATACGCAATATATGGCACTGTCCTATCGGGCGTGATGACCAAAATCTTCATGACCAGATCTATGACCGCCGGGACATCAACTTTAGTCGGATTGGAGGCGCTTATTGCTTGTGGGGGTTCTTCAGTGAAGGGATCTTCCTACACTGAAGGAGAATGTAGGTGTTCCAGAAACACATTGCTGGGGATAGGCTTCCGAGTGGATCCAATCTTTGCTAGCTCATTAGCTGCCTGATTCTTCACTCGGGGAACGTGATGGAGTTCCAAACCTTCGAACTTCTTTTCAATCTTTCTTACTACATTGCAGTATCCAGTCATAGTAGGGTTCCTGGCATCCCACTCTTTCATCACCTGATTAACCACCAAATCAGAGTCGTCGTATACCATCAAGTGCTTGACGCCGAGTGAGATGGCCATACGCAACCCGTATAGGAGTGCTTCGTACTCAGCTTCATTATTGGAGGAATCAAAGTGAATCTGCAGGACATAACTGAGCTTGCCACCTTTTGGGGATATCAATACAACGCCAGCACCAGACCCATTCAGCATCTTCGAGCCATCAAAGAACATGGTCCAGTGTGCCGAGTGGATTTGAATCGGCTACTGCTGTTCTATCCATTCGGCCAGGAAATCGACAAGTGCTTGAGACTTGATTGCCTTTTTCGCTTCAAACTTGATATCGAAGTAGAGGAGTTCGATAGCCCATTTGACCACTCGACCAGTCGCATCTCGATTGTTGAGGATCTCAGATAATGGAGCATCGTTGGCGACTGAAATTGAGTGATCTTGAAAGTAGTGCCTCACCTTGTTCGCTGATAGTTATATACCATAGATGAGCTTCTGGTAATGTGGGTACCTTTGCTCTGAAGGAGTCAACACTTCAGAAATGTAATAAACTAGATGTTGGACTTTGTAGGCTTTGCCTTCCTCCTCCCGCTCGAAAGTGCGAACTGTACTGACGACCTGATTGGTGGCCGTGATGTATAGGAGCAAGGGCTCTTTGCTTTGCTGTGAGAGCCTGGTTTAATAGGAATGATAGAGTACTCATATCAACAAGGAATTCCTTCTTTTTTGGGAGCCCATGCAAAAAGAACTCCAAAGTTAAGCGTGCTTGGCTTGGAGCAATTCTAGGATGGGTGTCTGATCAGGAAGTTGGTCCCGGGTGCGCACGAGTGAGGACAAAGTGCGCAGGAAAGGCTACTGTTGGTCTGTGGGGCCAGTCTAGATCCCGCTAGGCGTAACGGGGTGTTACAATTGGTATCAGAGCCGACCCTTGCGGTTACACGAGCATGCGCGGGTCAGGTGCATGGGCATGTGGTGCATGGCATGTGTGGCCCGTCGTGGCACACAACATGGCACATGTGTCGGACTGGACGCGCATACGTGTGCCAAAAGGGAACGTTCCTGATGGGCCGACGAGGATGTCGGTTCCTTTGAGTGGGGGTGTATGTGAGAGCCAGGCTTAATAGGGATGATAGACTACTCATATCAACAAGGAATTCTTTCTTTTTCGGGAGCCCATGCGAAAAGAACTCCAAAGTTAAGCATGCTTGCTTGGAGCAATTCTAGGATGGGTGACCGATCGGGAAGTTGGTCCTGGGTGCGCACGAGTGAGGACAAAGTGCGCAGGAAAGACTAGTGTTGGTACGTGGGGCCAGTCTAGATCCCGCCAGGCGTAACGGGGTGTTACATTTGCAGAGCAGCAAGAACCGGCTAGGTGGAAAGCAGGGCTTTGAGCTCGACAAACGTTGCGCTTCTGGAGTCCACTCGAATGTATCAGACTTCTTCATCAGTCGGTATAAAGGCAACGCCTTCTCACCGAGACCAGAAATGAATCGACTCAACGCCACCAGGCAACCTGTGAGCTTCTAGACATCGTGCACACGCTCGGGGCTTTTCATTTGGCTAATTGCACTGATCTTCTCGGGATTGACATCGATTCCTCATTCGAAAACGAGAGAACCGAGCAACTTACCACCAGGAACACCGAAAGTGTACTTAGTCAGGTTCAACTTCATATCGTACCTTTTCAGATTGGCGAATATCTTAGCAAGTCAGTCAGCAGGTCAGAACCTTTGTGAGACTTGATGACAATATCATCCATGTAAGCTTCAACATTCCAAGGGATCTGATCAAGTAGGCATTCTTGAATCATGCGCATGAAAGTAGCGCCAGCGTTCTTCAAACCAAAAGGCATGGTAATATAACAGAAACACCCGAAAGGGGTGATGAAGGCTGTCTTTATTTCATCCGGACCAAACATACGGATCTGATAGTAGCCAGAGTATGCATCAAGAAAAGATAAATGCTCACACTCCGCATTCGAGTCGACAATCTGATCGATGCGGGGGTGTGGAAAATGATCTTTCGGGCAGACCCAATTGATATGTTTGAAGTCAATACACATGTGGAGTGACTTGTCCTTCTTGGGGACCATGACGATGTTTGAGAGCTACTCGGTGTGGTAAATCTCGCGTATGAACTTAGCCGCCAAGAGACGAGCCACCTCCTCACTGATTGTCTTCCACTTCTCCGCTGCCTACTGACATAGGTGTTCTTTCACAGGCTTGGCCTTCAGATCGGCCCTCAGTCAGTGCTCAACAAGTTCCCTCGGTACACCCAGCATGTTAGCAGGCTTCCATGCGAAGATGTCCCAATCCTCACGGAGGAACTGGATGATCTCGGCTTCCTATTTGTTGTCGAGTGTCGTCAAGATGTTAGTCGGGGCAGCATTGGGGTTCGTCGAGTGAATGTGTACTTTCTTTACTTCGCCTGCTGACTGGAAAGCTGACTCAGAAGCAGGCTTCTTGGCCCGTAGTAAATCAGCAGGGTCAGCACTCTTTTTGTACTCTTCCAACTCGACCACAGTCATCTGATGATCTGCAATTTTGGAGTCCTGCTGAAGGCACTCCTCAACCCTCTGTTGATTCCCTGTGACACTGATCACACCCTTGGGTTCGGGCATCTTCAACTTGAGATACATGTAACATGGACGGGCCATGAAACGGGCATAAGGAGGACGACCAATGATGGCGTGGTATGCGCTCTGGAAGTCCACAACTTCAAACGTCAATTTCTCTTTGCCATTTTTTTTATCGGTGCCAAACACCACATCCAAAGCAATCTGGTCGAGTGATTTGGCCTTCTTCCCAAGGATGACTCCGTGGAACTGCATGTTGCTCTCACTGAGTCGAGACATCGGAATTCCCATTCCCTTGAGGGTATCTGCACACAGAATGTTCAAACCGCTCCCTCCGTCCATGAGGACCTTGCGGAGTCGAGTGCCTCCCACAACAAGATCCACCGCCAGAGCTTGCCGATCGGGGGTAGCAACATGAGCAGGGTGATCTGACTGATCAAACGTGATAGTAATCTGAGACCACTTGAGGTATGTGGGGGTTGTAGGAATGGCCATGTTGACTTCTCTGTTGATAACTTTCAGTCGACTCTTGCTTTTGACATTAGCAAAAATCATCAGAGTGGCATTGACTTCGGGAAAAGTTTCTTTGTCTTCATCCTCCTCCTTTTGAGGGGTTTTGTCACTCAACTGACCCTCCTTGAATTGCTGGATCAATAAACGACACTATCGAGTGGTATGCTTCGGTAGTATCAAATTGCCTTCTTCGTCTTTCTTCGTGTGGATTGCACACGGTAAATCCATAACATCAGTTCCCGACTGATTCTTTCCTTTCTTGAGGGTTATCTATCCTTTGGACTTCCCCTTATTTTTTCGTTGCGCCGCCAGAGCGGCTACCTCTGCCTGAGCAGGGCCATCAGCCTTGCGCTTTTGTTTTCGACTGGAATTGCCCCCGGCATCATTGTTGACTGCTTTTCCTTTGCTGCTATGGAGGCGGTCTTCCTCTTCTCCATTGGCATACCGAGTGGCAATCTCCATCATCTTTCTCAGGGAAATGTCACATGTTTGCCCAAACTTCAAGTAAAGCTCCATGTACTTCACACCGGCCTTGAAAGCACAAACAACTTGATGTTCGGAAACATTCTCCACTATGTGGTGCAAGGTGGACCAACATTCAATGTAATCTCTCAAGGACTCAATGGGCTTCTGAACACAGTGCTGCAAATCAATCAAACCAGCTGGTTGCTTGCAAGTGCCCTCGAAGATTCCGATGAACACTCAGGCAAGATCCTCCCAGCAGTAGATGCTAGAAGGATCCAAACGATTCAACCACGCTCGGGCCGAACCATCCAACATCAAGGACAAATGCTTCATGGCGATATTGTCATTGCCTCCACCAATCTGCACAGCCACTCGGTAATCATCTAACCATGTTTCCGGCTTCGACTCATTGGTGAACTTGCTTATTCTAGCCGCCAACCTGAAGTTGGGGGGAATCTCTATAGAGCGAATGGCTTTGCTAAAACACTCGGGGCCAGAAACAACTGCACCACTTCCACTCGGAAGGTCTCTTTCATAACCATCCCTGTGGGCTCTGCCCCTGTCAATCCGCTTTTGGGCGAGGTAATATCTCGCATCGAACCCTGGGTTTCGCTCATCACCGTACGAGTGCCTTTTGTCATGGTGCCGGGGAACATATGAACGACTCTACGAAGGAGTAGGCACTCGTCGGTAGTCATCATGATGAGAACGAGGAGCGAACTGATCTCGCCCCTGATCGCGATACTGATAATCATGGTAACCTTCGTCCATACGACGCAGAGGTAACCCTGGACTATGTGCCCGCTGAACTGTGTCTGCCTTTGGTGAATTTTTGTGCAATCTATTGCGCGATTGAGAAACAACTGAGTTCTGGTTTTGCATTGCATCAAGCTACGCTCGAATCTACAGCAAACCTCTACCAGCCTCTAAATGTGACGGCTGAATGGAATCTGCAATCCTAGATGCTGCTACAACATTTAAAACTGGAGTACGGTATACCTCGACGTTGTTCTGATATCCACTCAGAAACAACTGTCGCTGACGTCGACTAGGAAGTGGCAGACGCTGGCGAGCATGCTCGTCGAGTTCCTTCTGGATCTCTTCGAGCCGAAGGCGCATGGACTCCAAGGCCTGGGCCTCAGCAGTTGCACCGACGATGGGCGTATGAAGGATCCCCTCATCTTGGTGTTCCTGGTCATTCGACACTCCACCAGCCTCGCGCCTGCCGCGGCCGAAGCCAGGCGGCGGGCTCTGGTGCGAACCAGCCATAAGAACCTTAGCCGCAGGATTGCAGCTCTCACACTCGGAGGGAACGTCGGACTGATCTGATGCCAAATCAAACACGCCGTGAAGTGATTCAACGGGATCGATAGCCGCAATTTGCGGGGATGAAGTGTGGCGAGCCTCCGCATGCCTCACCCATCGCTGGAGCCGCGAACGACCAGATCGCTTGCAGCAACGAACAACGGGGAGGGCTAACACGTGTGGAGTCGATGGGTGCCGCGGAAGAACACCATAGGAGCTTGCATGGAAGTGTGATGCTTCGCAGATGAGGAGCGCCTCAACATCTAGAGGCGCCTCCTAGAGCCATGCCGAGTTATCGGCGATGAAGGTGAGCGCTCCGAGACGGATCTCGTGGCCCAGGAACAAACCATCGCCAGAAGACATGAAGAAGGGGGAAAATGCAACCTCGCCAGAAGTCATTTAGACACCTGCCCCACAATGGGCGCCAACTGTCGTGGGAACAAGTCTGACAGTAGAAGATAGGGGTACATAAGGAGAGGGCAGAGTCCTAGCTATGGTGAGGGTGTACACACAGATGTATGAGTTTAGGCCCCTCTCGTGGAGGTAACGGCCCTACGTCTCAGTTCTCGGGAGCTCTTGTTGTGTGGAATGTATGTGTTACATGGGGTGCGAACCCTTGTGCCGGAGGGGAGGGGCGGCTTACATAGAGTGCGCTGCCCCTCATGAATGTCAGACAACCAAGGGTTTGATCATGGGAATAAAGGCATACGTTACTAATAACGTATACAATAAATGCTACTAATGGCGACTGGTTGAACGCCTGCCTGTTGGCCTTCCTGGGGTGCCTTCTGGTCTTCTGGTGTCGACTGGTTATTGGTTCTTCCGAGTGACAGGAGACTGTCGAGTGGAGGGAGAAACCTCTGAGTGACTTAATTGTCGAGTGACTATCTCGCCATGATGACTTCAGTCAGAAACTCTCTTGCAATCATTAAGTCCTCCAATATAGTGTCCTTAGATAGGGTATGTAGGTCAGGCCTAAGACCCTACCCTAGGTACATATCCTCGTCAGGCTACCTTGCTGCACCTTACCTATTGTTACCGTTACTTTCTCGTTACAAATTGCCTTGCTATAAAACGACTTGCTACTTACAATTTCAGTGCCTGTAGAGATTACCTTGATGTAAGCCGCTTATCATTTCCTTCTGCTCCTCATTGGGTTCGACACTCTCACTTATCGAAAGGACTACGATTGATCCCCTATACTTGTGGGTCATCAGTACTCTCCGAAGTTCTTTGTGTTGATATGATGGATCCTAAATTGTTTGATGCACATCGAATAATTAACCCACGGATACTTGAGGTGACATTGGAGTATCTAGGTGACATTAGGGTTGATTGATGCATATCATAGGTGTTATTCTAGTACGAACTCTAGGTCTATTTGTGACACTTCTAGGGATGGCTCAATAGATTGATCAGAAAGGATAACTTTGAGGTAGTATTGCTACCTACAACAATTTCATCTTATGTTCTCCGCTAAATAGAAACTTTGGAGTGATTCTTTGTCGCACGTTGAGGGGTGGTTATAAGATTCAATCATGTTAGCATTGTTGAGAGATTGCACTAGTGAAAGTATGAACCCTAGGCCTTATTTCCAAGCATTGATATAACATTTTTATCAATGTTTACTATTTGTTACCTTGTTGTTTTTATTATTTAAGATTAAAAAACTTTTTTCTACTATCCATACTACACTTGTATCACCATCTCTTCGTCGAACTAGTGCACCTATACAATTTTCCATTGTATTGGGTGTGTTGGGGACACAAGATATTTCTTGTATTTCATTGCAAGGTTGTTTGAGAGAGACCATCTTCATCCTACACCTCCCACAGATAGATTAACCTTCAACCACTTGAGGAAAAATTGCTACTATCCTACAAAACTCCGTGCTTGAAGGCCCAACACAAGTCTACAAGAATATAGTTGTGTAGTAGACATCATGGTACACAACTTCGGTAGAGGTACTCGTGATCTTGTCGGATACATGACGGCATTAGTCGTTCATGGGGTCGTTATGGAAGTAGTCATTCACTTGGTGGTCTTTGGTCACGGTAGTGGTACATGTTCGAAGAAGAACTTGGTGTATCCATGTACTCCGCGGGTTGATGGGTACATGGCGTTTGCTGTTCCAATCCAGAGTTGTCGGTAGTTCTTGGCAATGAAGTCGAACTTGATATAACCAGGGGATGCTCAGGTCGATGGTGGTCTCGGCCTTGCGGTTCTGGCTAGCTCATCAAAACAAAGGTAGGGTTGGGTGAGGAGTAGGACGGGCGACACAAGGGTGCAGCAACCTGCGAGACGAGGGCCAACAGGGCGACCCTAGGAGGCCAAAGCAGGGCTATAGGAGTGAAAGCACAACATGCTCCCTTGGTGGTTTTGATAATTCATGACAACATACATTGTCTCTTGGACTGATATTTTTATCTAGTGTATTTCAGATACAGTCTATAGAGAGGATTGGCAAAAGGAGATCGTGGACAAACCCCAAGATGCAAGGAAATAGGTTGGCCAAGCTTCAAGCAAGAGGACTCTACATTTTATGTTTGTGAGAAATCACTTTGAGTCTATAGGAAAGCCAATACTATTAAAAGGGGGTAAGGTCTTGTTGGTGAACAATATGCTCAAACGTGCACAAGTGATAGTCGCCAAAAACATCCACAAACTCTCCCACCAAAGTATGTTCTATACCTAACACTCAAAATCGGTGCAACCAACTTTCCCACTTCGGTGCCACCGATTCCAGAACCTAGACAGACTCAAGCCAAATCCTAGCCACTTCGATGCAATCGATTCCATACCGGTGCCATCGAGTTTAGGTTGCCAACTTTCTGTTACGCAAATTCACATTTTCGGTCCCACCGAGAATGTTGGATCGGCATCACCGAGATTGGAAATCTGACCGTTGGTCACCCTATCGGTGCAACCGAGAATTGTATATCGGTCCCTTGGATTTTTGGGGATGCCTACATATACCCCTTCACCACCACTTACTCAAAAGACAAGCACTCAGAACTATTCCATACCTATCCTATCAGATCTTCGGAGAGAGAACCACCTACCCTTGTGTTGATATCAAGATCTTCCACTCCAATCATATGAATCTTGATTTTTAGCCTCCCAAAGTAGCTTTCCACCAATCCCATCTCTTCCACCATGCCAAATATGTGATAGAGTGATTGGGTGCTGAGGATATAAATTATTTCAATCTAAGTTATAGATTAATTTCTATGGTTTTTCTAAGTTTTAACTATTTTCTGGAATTAATTTAAATCAAAATTCCTTTATTGCATCATCATGACATCAGCATGACGTCAGCTAGTCAATAGCCCGTTGACAGGTCAAACCTAACCAGTGGGGTCCACTGGTCAGTGACCCAGCCACTAACAGAAGTTAATTAATCACTAACCACTAATTAATTAGAAAGGGGCCCAGTGTCAGTGGGTCATTAGCTTAATTAATTTAATTTAATTAATTATTTTTAATCTAATCCTAATTAACAGGTTGGGCCCACTTGCTAGTTGACCCTGGGGTCAAACCCCCGTGGTCAAACCGGTTGACTCAGCGGCGTTGAGTCGTCGGCGACGTCAGGGACGGCGAAGGGGGTCGAAAAACCTCCGACGACGACCATTTCGACGGCGGATGGTTCCTATCGAACCAGCGTGCATGCGTGCTTCGATCTAGGCACACCCCAGCGGCTGAGGTGGCCCGGAGCATCGCCGACGTTGAGCTTGGCGGCCTTCGGAGTTCGGGCGAGCACCAGCTCCTCGCTCTGGCATGCTAAACGAGCGGGGCTAGGCACCTACGACCTCTACGCAGCCCCACAAGCTCGATGGTGGCTTCGGAAGGACCACCTGATCACCGGAGCGACGCCGCCGGCGAGCTCGTGTGGGTGAGAACCTCGAGTGCTGACGGAATCGAGGGCTACAAAGGGGGAATCAGCCAGGGAAGAGGGGGAAATGATCCGGGGGCTCACTACGGGCGCAGAGCCGTCGATAGCTTGCTCGGGGAGGGCTTAGAGGCGCCGGTGCTCGGGTCCGAGGAGGAAGAAGAGGATGGGGTCGTTGCTCCAGGGCCTCTGGCGGCGCGTGGCTCGGTGCAGAGGTCGGGGACGACGAGACGGAGCTCCTGGTAGGCTTAGGGGGCGCGGGAGCGGCTGTGGCTATGGCGGTGAGGGAGCGGAGGCGACGACCATGGCGAAGAAGAGGGAAGGGGAGAGGCAGAGGGGCGGACGCGAGAGGGAGAGAGCAATGGGGACAGTAGCGGATCCTCATCCACTCGCTAGTGCGACGGGGAGGCAGGCACGCAGGGAGCTGCGTGGCAGCTTCGGCGTGAGCGCACGACGAGCACGCGCTTGGCCTTCTGGACGCCAGGAGGACGAAGGCGGTGCTGGGCCAGATGGGCCGGCCTGGCCTGGGCCTCAAGTGAGCTTCCCGTTTTCTTTTTTAAAATTTTAGTTTTTGTTTTCTTTTCTGACATTTATTTTTATTTTTATTTAGGCACAAATGCTAGGCACAAAATACTCAAATATTTTATAGAGTTTAGTTTGAATATTTCAAACCTCTACAAAAAGTTTTAGAATATTTTGAGTGCTAAAATAATTATAATGCTTTATTTGGTATTTTCAGCAGCTTTAGTATTTATTTTTGAAATTCTATATAGATTCAAATATTTAGAATGACCCCTGAAATATTGATGTCAACATTATCACACATAGGGGACATTTTTTATGGGCATTTTGGATTTGTTGATATTTCACATCTTTTGAATTGGTTTGATTCAGGTGAGGTGATAGGGTTTCTGTTAATCCCCATTTCAAGTTGATGCAAAAAGTGAAAACATGATGCACACACATGCTGAACTAAGTAAGCTAACTAGGGATGTGACACTCAACAACTCCATTTTGTTAAGGTGTGTACATAGCCGAGAACTCATGTAGAATCCCTTCTTTAACAAGAAAGGTCTCCACATTTGTGTTCTTGAACTCCGATCTGCTGTCACTCCGAACTTTCTTGATCTTCACCTCAAACTGATTTTGAGTTTTGCAAGCAAAGTTCTTGAAGATCTTTTGAACCCGGGACTTATCATCAAGAAAGAATACCCGCGTAAATCTGGAAAAATCATCAACTATAACTAGACCAAAGGAATTTCCACTGAGGCTCTTGGGGACCAAAGTCAGAATCAGGTAAAGACCCTGCTATTATTATCTTGATGAAACACTTGGTAATCTACTTTGGTAAATAGCACATTAAAACCGAAGTCATCATGTCTAGATACAGAAAGAAGATTATAGCCAAGGGATTCAACAAGCATGATGATACGTCCATTTTGCATCATGCTTTTATGTTGATATTTATTGCACTATGGTCTGTTATTACACGTTGTGGTACAATACTTATGCCTTTTCTCTCTTATTTTACAAGGTTTACATAAAGAGGGAGATTGCCGGCAGCTGGAATTCTGGACTAGAAAAGGAGCAAATCTGAGATACCTATTCTGATTAACTCCAAAAGTCCTAAAAATTTAGGGAGAATTATTTTGGAATATATAAAAAAATATTGGACGAAACAGATACCTTAGGGGGCCACCAGGAGGTGACAAGCCTTCCAGGCGCAACCACCCGCCTGGTCGCGCCTAGCAAGCTTGTGTCCCACCTAGCAGGCCCCCGAAGCCCATCTTCCGCTATATGGAGGGTTTTGACCTGGAAAAAATCAGAGGGGAGCTGTCGGGACGAAGCGTCGCCGTCTCAAGGTAGAACTTGGACATAACCAATCTAGAGCTCCGGCGGGTTGTTCTGCCAGGGAAACTTCCCTCCCGGAGGGGGAAATCAAAGCCATCGTCATCACCAATGATCCTCTCATCGAGAGGGGGTCAATCTCCATCAACATCTTCACCAGCACCATCTCCTCTCCAAACCCTAGTTCATCTCTTGTATCCGATCTTTGTCTCAAGGATGGTGTTATTACACGTTGTGTACCTGAGCATGAACAGGAACAGATCCTACAGAAGTGTCATTCCTAGGCCTATGAAGGACACCACGCTGGAGATAGAACTGCACATAAGGTATTAGAATCTAGTTTTTACTGGCCTACTCTCTTCAAGGATGCTCGTAAGTTTGTCTTGTCATGTGATGAATGTCAAAGAATTGGCAATATTAGTAGACGTCAGGAAATGCCTATGAATTCCTCTCTTGTTACTGAACCATTTTATGTTTGGGTTTTTGATTATATGGGACCTTTTCCAACGTCCAACGGGTATACTCATATTTTAGTTGTTGTTGATTATGTTACTAAGTGGGTAGAAGCTATTCCAAGTAGTGGTGCTGATCATAACACCTCTATTAAGATGCTTAAAGAAGTTATTTTCCCTAGATTTGGAGTCCCCAGATATTTAATGACTGATGGTGGTTCACATTTTATTCATGGTGCTTTTCGTAAATTGCTTGCTAAGTATGATGTTAATCATAGAATTGCATCTCCTTATCATCCTCAGTCTAGTGGTCAAGTAGAATTAAGCAATAGAGAAATTAAATTGATCTTGCAAAAGACAGTTAATAGATCTAGGAAGAATTGGTCTAATAAAATTGATGATGCATTATGGGCTTATAGAACTGCTTACAAGAATCCTATGGGTATGTCTCTATATAAAATGGTTTATGGTAAACCATGTCACTTACCTCTAGAGCTAGAGCATAAGGCTTATTGGGCAATCAAAAAGCTCAACCATGATTTCAAACTTGCTGGTGAGAAGAGGTTATTTAACATTAGCTCACTTGATGAATGGAGAAACCAGGCCTATGAGAATGCCAAGTTGTTTAAAGAAAAAGTTAAGAGAT
Source organism: Hordeum marinum (assembly GCA_022496015.1). Taxonomy (NCBI): domain Eukaryota; kingdom Viridiplantae; phylum Streptophyta; class Magnoliopsida; order Poales; family Poaceae; genus Hordeum; species Hordeum marinum. The sequence goes on from CM039673.1 coordinate 339,553,353, forward strand.
CGCATGATAAAAGGATACAAAAGTGTGAATTCAACATAGGTGATCATGTCTTGTTATACAACTCTCGGTTAAGATTTTTTGCAGGAAAACTTCGCTCTAAATGGGTAGGGCCTTACATTGTTGAGTAAGTATACCGTTCCGGTGCCATCAAGAGAAAAAACGCCAAAGGCACAAATCCAAAGGTGGTGAACGGGCAAAGAATCAAACATTATATCTCAGGTACTCCCATAAATGTTGAGACCAATGTTGTCAATACCATAACTCCAAAAGAGTATATTAGGGAGACCCACCGGAACGTTTCAGACTCCGAAAAGGAATAGGTACGTGGTACGGTAAGTAAACCGACTCCAAAACATTCCCAATAGCAATTTCACTCAGTTTTGGAATATTTAAAAATTTAGGAAAATTAAAAGTAGTCCAAAAGACACACGAGGAGACGACAAGCCTACTAGGCGCGACCACTCCCCTGGCCGCGCCTAGGGGACTTGTCACCACCCCGTGCGCCCTCTGGACTCCGTTTTCTTGTGGTACACCCCTTCTGGTCGGCAAAAATTCATCATATAATCTCCTGAAGGTTTAGACTTTTGTATCACGACAATACCTTCTATTTTTGTTTTGAGCGGTTCTTGCAGCAGATTTAGAGCAGGATGTCTTCGCAAGAGTCGACCGGGGAGAGTTGTGTTTCTCACTCAGCGTAGGAGCCCGGGGCATGACTTAAAAAGGGAGGATGTCATGGAGGAAGCCAAGAAGTTAACTCTCATCCACAACCTAGAGCCATGTTGGAGGAACTTCTGAGCTCAGCAATCCCGAAGTCGCTCATTCCTCCCAATGCTAAATTTCTTACTTATGAAAACTTGAAAAAGAGTGTTGTATTTTCACCCACAGCAATGAAACATCCATGGGTGAAGGGATCTCTAACCGTCAATGGAAAACTTCACATGGAAGTAATGGATCTCAGGCAGCAAAATAACAAGCTTGAAGAGGAGAATCGCATTCTGAAGGGTATCATCACCAAGAATATTGCACCATCACCTCCCAAGAAGGACACCTGAGCACATGGGTATGGGCACTCCCCTTGGCTTGTGCCAAGCTTTGGGAGGTGCCCCGGTATTGTATCACCATCACACCTTTTTCGTTTTTCTTGTTTTTCTTAGTTCGATCCTTTTTCATTTTGTTTTGATCTAGTAGAATGAAGTTTTAGTATGATATACATTTTAGTTTTTTCTTTTTCTCCCCTTATGTAAGCAAGCCCAAGAGTTATATAATAAAAAGTAGTTTTCATGATAGGGCTTTGCTAGATTACTATGCTCTTGAGAGCGATGAATAAAGAATAATAGAATAAAAGCAAAGATTAGACATAATGATCTTATGGGGAGTGATGACTTCACATATAAAAAGTATGTCGATTGAAATTTGTTGGGAGTTAACAAACTAGTAATCGGTCATTGGTGCAATTGAAAAGGAAGTGATAAAGAAAGAGAGATTCAAATATAAATATATCATCTTGAACATCTTTTATGATTGTGACCACCCATTAAAATATTGCATGCCAAGAAGTTGGTGTTGGACAAGGAAGACAACATAGTCGGTTATTTTTGCTTGCCTCCGGATAGAAGTTATATGGTTTTAGATCCTCCAACATGTAGTGCTTTCTTCCACCTCATATTAGCCAAAACTTCCGCAGCAAGTAGAGATAATATTTGTGCGTCCAAACACCTCAACCCAGTTTTGCCATGAGAGTCCACCATACCTACCTATGGATTGAATAAGATCCTTCAAGTAAGTTGTCATCGGTGCAAAAAGCAATAAAAATTGCTCCTAAATATGTGTGATCTTTTAGTGTAAGGGAAATAAGCATTGTACGAACTTGTGATAGTAAAGAAATAAAAGCGACAGACTGCATAATAAAGGTTGCTATCACAAAGGGCAATACAACGTGGCGTTCCTCTGCACTAAGGGTTTGTGCATCCCAAAATAAAAAGCGCATGACAACCTCTGCTTCCCTCTGCGAAGGGCCTATCTGTTTCTCCTACTTTTTAAGTACTTACCTTTACACAAGAGTCATAGTGATCCTCACCAATTCCTATATTTCGCCTCTCTATTGGCAAGCATTATGTGTTGGGGAATGATCTAGACGCATATATCCACTCGGATGTGAGTGATCATGAGTTATTATTGTTGACATCACCCTTGAGGTGAATAGTTGGGAGACAAAACTATAAGCCCCTATCTTTCTCTGTGTCCTATTGAAGCTTTGATCTCATGGGTACCGCATGAGTGTTAGCAATTGTCAAAGACTAAAATATGATTGAGTATCTGGGTTTGCTTTACAAGCTCTTATATTGACTCTTTCCGATGTTATGATAAATTGCCAATTGCTTCAATGACTAAGATCATAGTTTGTTGGTTGTCAATAGAGTTATTGGTTCATACTTTATCTTGTGAATGAATTGTCACTCTAGCATAAGAAATCTTATACAATAAGTATTGTTGTTCTAAATATGTTCATGATGCCCTCATTTCCATATTTTATTTTATCAACACCTCTATCTCCAAACATGTGGACATATTTATCGATCTTGGCTTTCGCTTGAGGGCAAGCGAGGTCTAAGCTTGGGGGAGTTTATACGTTCATTTTGCATCATGCTTTTATGCTTATGTTTATTGCATTATGGGCTATTATTACACGTTATGGTACAATACTTATGCCTTTTCTCCCTTATTTTACAAGGTTTACATAAAGAGGGAGATTGCCTGTAGCTGGAATTCTAGACTAGAAAAGGAGCAAATCTGAGATACCTATTTTGCACAACTCCAAAAGTCCTAAAATTTACAGAGAATTATTTTGGAATATATAAAAAATACTGGGCAAAACAGATATATGAGGAGGGCCACCAGGAGGTGACAAGTGTGCCAGGCGCGACCACCCCCTGGTCGCGCCTAGCAGGCTTGTGACCCACCTAGCAGGCCCCCAGCGCCCATCTTCTGCTATATGGAGGGTTTTGACCTAGAAAAAATCAGAGGGGATCTTTCGGGACGAAGCGCCGCCTCCTCGAGGCGCAACTTGGATAGAACCAATCTAGAGCTCCAGCAAGGCTGTTCTGCCGGGGAAACTTCCCTCACGGAGGGGGAAATCAAAGCCATCGTCATCACCAATGATCCTCTCATCGAGAGGGGGCAATATCCATCAACATATTCACCAGCACCATCTCCTCTCCAAACCCTAGTTCATCTCTTGTATACGATCTTAGTCTCAAACCTCAGATTGGTACCTATGGGTTGCTAGTAGTGTTGATTACTCCTTGTAGTTGATGCTAGTTGGTTTACTTGGTGGAAGATCATATGTTCAGATCCTTTATGATAATTAATACTCATTTGATTATGAACATGAACATGTTTTGTGAGTAGTTACGTTTGTTCCTTTGGACATGGGATAAGTCTTGTTATAAGTAATCATGTGAATTTGGTATTCGTTCGATATTTTGATGAGATGTATCTTGTCTCTCCTCTAGTGGTGTTATGTGAACGTCGACTACATAACACTTTGCCATTATTTGGGCCTAGGGGAAGGCATTGGGAATTAATAAGTAGATGATGGGTTGCTAGAGTGACAGAATCTTAAACCCTAGTTTATGCGTTGCTTCGTAAGGGGCCGATTTGTATCCACACGTTTCATGCTATGGTTAGATTTATCTTAATTCTTGTTTCGTAGCTGTGGATGCTTGTGAGAGGGGTTAATCATAAGTGGGAGGTTTGTCCAAGTAAGGGCAGCACCCAAGAACCGGTCCACCCACATATCAAATTATCAAAGTAACAAACGCGAATCAAATGAGCATGATGAAAACTAGCTTCACAGAAATTCCCATGTGTCCTCGGGAGCGCTTTGCTTTATATAAGAGTTTGTCCAGGCCTGTCCTTTACTACAAAAAGGATTGGGCTACCTTGCTGCACCTTTGCTGCACTTGTTACTTGTTACTCGTTACAAATTATCTTATCACAAAACTATCTGTTACCGATAATTTCAGTGCTTGTAGAGAATAACTTACTGGAAACCGCTTGTCATTTCCTTCTGCTCCTCGTTGGGTTCGACACTCTTACTTATCGAAAGGACTATGATAGATCCCCTATACTTGTGGATCATCACATAACATTTCGAATAGAGCTATCATGGGATATGGCCACCTTACCAAGACCAAGTACCTTACCCTTGGAGTTGTCTCCAGAAGTTACATACCTTCGCGGTCCATGGTTTGGTGAGATTTCTTGAAACATGTCTCTATCTCCAATCATATGATCGGTGCATCCACTATCGAGAATCCATTCCTTTCCTCCAGCCATGTAATCTTTGAAGTTTGCCATGAGACTTAGACTCCTCATAGTCTTCTCACACTCAATGTTGAATAACTCATCTTCTTCATACTCGCTCCGATCCTTTTTACTCCGTGTATCAGATTTGTATCAAGTCAAACTCTACAAAGTTTTACCAAATTTATATTAAAAAGTATCAACATTTATGATACCAAATATATATACTATGAAACTACATTTCATAGTGAATCTAACAATATTGATTCAGTGTTGTGAATGTTGATACTTTTTTCTATAATGTTGGTCAAAGTAGAGATCCTTTGACTTCGGACAAAACTTAAATGTAGACTAAAAAGGATCGGAGGGAGTAGTAGAAATGCTCCTCATTATCATCATCAAGTGGGATATCCTCATCATAAGAGAAAAGAGATTTGTTAGGATTCAAATAATGACAATGTTCAAGTTTATGAATGCGAATGGCTTCAAAGATAATTTTATCGGTGTTAGTGACATCTCCTTTAGCACGCATGAGGTCTCGAAGCTCAAATAAGCATTTGTCAAAGTTAGTATCACTAGGTTTATTATGTGAAAGGCAATAGATTTATGAAGAATTTCATCAAGATTACTCAATGAATAACTTGGATATCATTTCTCCAAATCATTCCACAAAGTATAAGCACATTCAAAATTCTTCATTTGATCAAACACAAATCTAGGCGATCCTTTGATAATGAGATTAACAGTTCTAAGATTGCGAAGCATGTCAATTTCCTCTTCGTGTGTGGGATGTAAGGGATCAATGGGAGGTACATAGGGGTTCTTAACATACTTTCTCAAATGGAATTCATTGAATATCTCAAGCATCTCATATTTCCATTGACTATACTACTCCCCATCGAGAATACACACTCTACAACTAATACTCCCCAAACTAGACACATCCATCTTCCTCCACGGTGATGAAACAAAAGCTATGGAGACCGAAGCTCTCATACCAATTGTGGGATAGATAGAAGATACGTCTAGAGGGGGGTGAATAGACTGCTTACAAGAATTGAAACCTAACATTTTCCCAAGTTAATTGGTTGACAGATTTTAGCAATTGTAACAAGTCCAATGCACCCTCACATGCTAGTCAACAAGTATGGCAGCAGAAAGTAAGATAGGCATATGTAAGAGATTAGAGATAGGAAGATCAAACGCAATTGTAGACACGAAGATTTTTTCCGTGGTTCCGATAGGTGGTGCTATCGTGCATCCACGTTTATGGAGACTTCAACCCACAAAGGGTAACGATCGCACGAGTCCATGAAGGGCTCTACCCATGAAGGGTTCCATGAAGAAGCAACCTTGTCTATACCATGATGGCCTATGTCCACGGAGGACTAGCCTAACTTGGGGTAGATCTTCATGAAGTAGGCGATCTCCTTGCCCTTACAAACTTCTTGGTTCAACTTCACAACACGAAGTAGGAGGATCCCAAGCGACACCTAACCAATCTAGGAGGCACCACCCTCCAAAAGGTAATAGGCTCGATAGTAACGATGAACTCCTTGCTCTTGCATTTCAAATGATAGTGTCCTCAACACTCAATCACTCTCTGACAGATTTGGCTTGGGTAGAAGAGATTGATTGGATGGAAAGCAACTTGGGGAGGCTAGAAATCAAGATCCATATGGTTGGAGTGGATGATCTTGACCTCAACACAAGGGTAGGTGGTTCTCTCTTAGAAAATTGGATATGGGAAGTGTGGGTCTGTTCTAAGTGCTTCTCTTGCAAGTGGGATGTGGTGGAGGGGTACATATAGGCATCTCCAAAAATCCAACCGTTTGACGGGGTTATCACCCCTAGGTAGGCCAAAGCAACGGGGTTCTCCCCCCTTCTGCTTCGAAGAAAACTGCATGGCCGGCTGGAGGACGGCCGACTCGATGCGCTGTTGGCTGGCGGCGCGGGTGGCTGGTCGTGTGACCGGCTCGACCACCGGCCGGCTACCTGCGGGCCGCCTCCTCCGTTGACCCAAGGGTGGACATGTGACATCCCATCCCCCTAGGCGTGGGTACGACGACAAGACGCGACCACCACGACGGGTGGCCCTGTGGCCACAGTGGCCGCTGCCGCACTGGAGCGCATGGCTACAGTCTGGCCGTCCAGGCCGCTGACATTGGCGAGCACGACCGGGCGAGGGAACAGTGTCAGCACGCCCTCGCCCATGCGATTACCGGCCTCGGCGTGGCTACAGTGCCGCCGGCCGTACCGGAAACCTCGGGCGGCAAGTGCTAGGCGACACCGCCCGGGCGACCCATGCCGCGGCAGGTGAACAAGAGCCAATCGCAGAGCCAGCTGGCGGGCCCCAACGGGAGACAGGACTACTCACCCGGTGGACCCTACAGACAACGATACGGTGCGAAGGGTGGGACCCCCTGGCCAGCCGGAGAGACTGCCAGTCGGGTCCCCCACCCCTATACTTTTAGATATATTGTAGAGACAGGGGGTTGGCCCATAAAAAAACCCGAGCCCCCATGCAACAGGGACGGACAATCACTCTCACATACCCATAGAACTCTCAAAACCCCTCTAGTAGCGGAGGAAGACGAGCCGGCTGCTCCTTCTTCCTCCTCTAGACACAGCTCCAGGAGCACCCTTGTACACATACCCATCCATCCAACTAGACCAAGCAGGACTAGGGGTGTTACCTACCACAGAGGGCCCTGAACCTGGGTACATCGTGTGTCACCACCACTCATGCCCAATCTCGCACCCGGAGCCCGTCGGTGTCCTCCAGCACCAACCACCCATGATAAGCCACCCTATGGCATCTGTCATGAGAAAACAACGATAGTTGGCGCCCACCCTGGGGCCGTATACGGCACCGGCCGGATTCATGCTCCAGGAGGGACCTTGCCATTCCCTGCCGCCACCGCACGTCTAGGCGAAACCGCGGGCTCGTGGGGCTTGCTTCGGCACGCCCTACGGGCGACTCCATCGACCTTGCGGCTAACATCGACGCGCTCGCCGAGCGCTTCGGCAGGCTCAGCCTTGCCGAGGCTCCGGCCGCGAACGAGTACCCCGGGAAGGTGCTCGTGTGCGCCGATCCTCCCACGGTCGTGGGAGCACTCATTGTGGCCTAGTCCAGCGGCTCCCACGGTCGCGTGGAGGTGTTGGCCATCGTCTCCTCCACGTCCTTCGGACGCGCACGGACTGCGGCTGACGCCGCCACGGCCCGCGTCGGCACCTTGATCCGCTTGGTGCGGCCCTCCGGGGCCTAAGCACCCCTATCAGAACCCCGATGCCGCCGCGGCGGACCTCGAGGCGGCTTGTCGCGTCCTATTCGAGGACGCCACCGCCCAGCGCGAATATGCTTCCGCCTATGGTCTCACCCCGGCTGGCACCGGGCCCAGCCGGCGTGGGGTCGTGCATGACCGTGGCCGCGTGGTCCCCGAAATCCTTGGCGGCAAGATGCCCGTCTATGACACCCCCGCAGCCAACTTGTGGGCCCTTAAGGTGGCCTACGCGGATTTGTCCACCTTGGAGGGTGAAGAGCGTGCCGCTCACGAGCGCCACATTAAGGAGCTCATCGACGCCGCTGACACGTAGCAGCACCTGCTCGTGTTAGGCGGCACCACCACCGGAGGCCCCTGGCTCGAGCGCGAGGGCACGGGGACTGCTGGCCATCAGCCGGCTCAGCACTCTAGCTTCCCTCGCGTCTCTAGCCGCTGGACCGGAGCAAACAGGCCCCAGCACTCTCAGATGCCGGGGAGCGAGCAGCCGGCTGTTAGCAGCCGGCACACCAATGACCCGCCTCGCGGCGGTCTCCACCAAGAAGCGCCGGCATCCGGCAGCCGGCGCAGCCACGGGCACACTCCACCCCCGCGGCGCGAGCGGGAACGGATGGTTCCGCCCGTCATCCGCCTCGAGCTCTCGGCCCGGATCGGGCCGCGTGTCCCCTATAGCGAGAATGACGCCCGTAACTGCATCGACCACCTCACGTAGTCCACCCTCCTCGAGGAGGAGGGCTCGATTGGTCTGGCCTGTTTCGTCCCTCGGATCTGCAACGAGCCGTTCCCAACCGGCTTCATGCTCCCCCGAGACACTCTGAAGTACAACGGGTCTGCCAAGCCCGAAGACTGGCTGATCGACTACACCACCGCGGTTGGCATCACCAGGGGGAACAAGCGCGTAGCCATTCGCTACGCCCCCCTCATGTTGATCGGCTCGGCCCGCACCTGCCTCAACAGTCTGGTGGCCAGCATCATCATCACTTGGACGGACTTCGAGGAGGCCTTCGCCCACAACTTCACCGGCACCTACAAGCGGCCCGGCCGCCCCCGCGAACTCGCCATGTGCGTTCAGGGGCCGGACGAATCCCTCTGCGACTACCTCACTCGATGGACTGAGCTTTGCAACTCCTGCGAGGGGGTGCATGAGGTACAAGCCGTGCAGTACTTCATTGAAGGCTGCCGAGACGGTACCCTCATCAAGCACAAGCTTCTGTGCTCCGAGCCGGCCACGCTTGCCGAGCTCATGACCAAGGCGGACAAGTACGCCATGGCTGATTCAGCCATCCGAGTCAAGACGACCCAGCCTGCCACGGCAACGACGACACCGGCAATGTCCCGGCCGGCTGCCAACAACCGGCAGCCGCAAAACAACAAGTGCAAGAACGACCAGCCGGATCCCCGCTATGGGAGCCGGCAGGTCAATACCATCAAGGAGCAAGAGCCGGCTGCCCACTCTTCCAGCCAACGCCAGCGCACTGGTAAGGTTGTCTGGCAGCTGAAGCTCACCTTCGAGCAAATGCTCGACCTCCCCTGTAAGAACCACTCAGGGGCCAAACCCTCTACGCACACGCTCCGACAGTGCAGCTTCTCACAGCGATTGGCTCAGGGGGGCGGCCTTTCGGCTCCTCCCGCGCCGCCAGCCCGTGCACCGGCCCCGGCCCAAGCTGCCGCCCCGGCGCCGGCTCTGGCTCCGGCCCAGAATGGTAGTCGTTTGATCGACCAGTTCCCCAAGCAAGACGGCTGTTACGTCATCTTCACTAGTGAAGAGATGGGCAAACATGCTCAATGCTAGCTCCATCGTGAGGTGAACGCCAGCATGCCGGCAACTCCCCAGTTCATGCACTGGTTGGAGAAGCTGGTCACTTGGAGCCAGACCGATCACCCCGCCGTGATGCCGAATCCCGAAAGCTACGCCTTAGTCCTCGACCCCACCATCACCACCAAGGAACAAACTTGCCGCTTCTCGTAGGTGCTGATAGATGGTGGCAACAGCATCAACATCCTCTATCTCGACACGATGCACAAGCTGGGGTTGAAGATAGAAGACCTAGAGGCAAGCCGGACAGTCTTCCACGACATCGTGCCTAGAAAGTCATGCTCCCCTATTGGCAAGATCACGCTCGACGTCCTCTTCGGGGGACCCGAACACTTCCGCCGCGAGCCGGTGCTGTTCGAGGTCGTGGACCTCGCGAGTCCCTACCATGCGCTGTTGGGCCGGCCGGCCCTCGTCAGCTTCATGGTGGTCCCCCATTACGCCTACCTCAAACTCAAGATGCTGGTCTGCAAGGGAATCATCACCATCACGGGTGACTAGAAGATGTCACTCGAGTGCGCTCGAGACAGCAGCTGGCTAGCCGAGGCCCTGGAAATCGCCGAGGAGAAACGACGGTTCGACCGGCTCATGGCCTTTGCTGCCAGTCAGTCGGCCATGCCGGTTCCCCCCTCGCAGTCCATCAGCGAGGCCTCCTTTCAGCCATCCAAGGACACCAAGCAAATTCCACTCGACCCGGCCGACCCTGCTCAGTGTGTCACCATCGACTCCCGCCTCAATAGCAAATAGGAAGGCGAGCTCGTCGACTCCCTCCGTGAGAATCGGGACATGTTCGCATGGTCCCCCAAGGATATGCCGGGTGTTCCGAGGAGGTTCACATAGCACAAACTACACGTCTGGCTGGACATCAAGCCGGTCAAGTAACCTCTACACCGTTTCTCCGAGGAGAAACGGCGTACTATAGGCGAAGAGATTGCCCGGCTTCATCATGGAAGTGTTCCACCCGGACTGGCTGGCCAACCCAGTCCTGGTGCTAAAGAAGAAAAAGACATGGCGCATGTGCATCGACTACACTAGCCTGAACAAGGCGTGCCCCAAGGACCCATACGCCCTACCGCGGATCGAACAAGTCATCGACTCCACGGCCGGCTGCGACTTGCTGTCCTTCCTGGACGCCTACTCTGACTACCACCAGATCAAGATGGACCCAGAAGACCGGCTCAAGACCTCCTTCATCACGCCCTTTGGGGCCTAGTGCTACATCACCATGTCCTTCGGCCTGAAGAACGCAGGCACCACCTTCCATTGGTGCATGCATAAGTGCCTCCTGCCTCAGATAGACAGGAATGTCCACGTCTACATTGACGACATCGTCGTTAAAACCAAGAAGCACTTCAGCCTCCTCGACGACCTCCGGGAGACCTTCAAGAACCTGTGCGAGTACAAGATCAAGCTCAACTCGGAGAAGTGTGTCTTCGGCGTCCCAGCCGGCCAACTCCTGGGTTTCTTCATATCCGCTCGCGGCATCGAAGCTAACCCCAAGAAGATCAACGCGATCGAGCGCATGCCAAGCCGACACAGCTCCGCGACATCTAGAAGTTCACTGGCTACCTTGCCTCGCTCAGCCGGTTCATCAGCCGGCTGGGGGAGAAGGCATTGCCCCTCTAAGGGCTCCTTCAAAAGACGGCTCTAATCGAGTCGGGTCAATCCAAGAAGCCGGGCATGTTCGACTGGCCCGACGAGGCGGACGAGGCCTTCTGCGGCCTCAAGAAGGCTCTCACCCACGTGCCGATCCTGGCCGCGCCAGCTGAGAAGGAGCCCTTGCTCGCCTACATCGTGGCGACCACACGCGTCATCAGCGTCGTCCTGGTGGTCGAGCGGCCAGAGGAGGGCAAATCTCTGCCGGTCCAGTGACCCATCTATTACCTCAGTGAGGTCCTCTCCGCGTCGAAGCAGAACTACCCCCACTACCAGAAGATGTGCTATGGCATATACTTCGCCACAAAGAAGGTCAAGCAGTACTTCCAGGAACATACCATCACCATGGTGAGCACGGCCTTGCTCGGCGAGATCATGAGCGGCCGAGATCGCCAAATGGGTCATCACCCTCACCGATCATGAGATCCGGTACGAGCCACGAACGGCCATAAAGTAGCAAGCACTAGCTGACTTCCTCGTCGACTAGGCAGAGATGGAGTTCATCCCACCTCCCCCAGACTCCACGCATTGGCACTTGCATTTCGACAGCTTGAAAATGAGGACCGGCCTGGGTGCCGGCATAGTCCTCTCCTCCCCGAAAGGCGACCAGCTCAAATACGCCCTCCAGGTTCACTTCGCCGCCTTCAACAACGTGGCCGAGTACGAGGCCATCGTCCATGGCCTCCGGCTCGCCAAGGAGATCGGCATCAGGCGCATCCTCTGCTTCGGCGACTCTAACCTCGTGGTGCACCAGGTCTCTGGCGAATAGGATGCCAGGGACGCCAACATGGCCAGCTACCGCTTCCTCGTACAATAGCTCACCGGCTCCTTCGAGGGCTGTGAGTTTCATCATGTCCCACGGGCGGACAACGAGGCGGCAGACGCATTGGCGAAAATCGGCTCCACCCGGCAGGCCATCCCAGTCGGCGTCTCCCTTGAGTGGCTGCTCAGGCCATCGATCAAGCCTTCCCCGGAGTCAGAATCAATCTTCATGCCGGAAAGCGCCGCCGGCCCATCAACGACTCCGGTCGTCCCCTCGGCATCTTCGCCGCCGGCTCCCACAACTTATGCCGCCCCATCGGCACCAACCAAGCTGGTCGCGCCCGCGGATGCCGGCACCAACGACGTGGCCGTCATGATGGTTGTCGACCAACCGGTCGCGGGGGCTGGCTAGCCGGTCCCGGGTGTAACAGCCCGGGACCGACGCTCCAGAAGATTCCCATTTCTTTCCGTTCTCGTATGTGTTTCATTTGGTTGTTGCATTCATCATCGCATCATTCGCATCATCTGCATAGCATCGTCACCGTTTTCAAAAACTTGCATCCGTTCGTAGTCGCCAGTTCTCTTCGTTCTTACCGTTGCCCGTCTCCAGACAAACCACACACGCCCGCGCCCGTGGCATCGTTAAATAAAACTGTTTTAAAAGGCGCGCTAAAAATATTCTCGGATTGGGTTCAAACTTTGCGTGTGGTCTTGTTATGTTGTAGATAGACCGCCCATCAAATTTCGTCGCGTTCCGAGTTCGTTTGATACCCCTTCGGTCATCCATAGCAGTGGGGTCATCGGTTATTCGTCGGACGTTATCGGTGTTTTAAAACTTCGTTGTCGGGCCACAATTCTTTCTCTCTTCCCCATAGCCCATCTACACAGACACTAGCCCACTTAGCCCCTCCTTCGTTCGTGGTCATCGGATCGCGATCGAACAGACAAGGTCCAACCCTAGCCCCTAGTGCCTTCCCTATATATAACCCCATGGAGAGAGCTCTCACTCTCTCTAGGGTTTCCCCCATGGAAAATTGCAGCCACACCCCTAGGAAAAAACCCACCTGCTAGCCCTCCTCCTCCAGATCCCGCAGCCCTAGCCCCCAGCCAAAATCTGGCCCTCGGATCACGATCTAGAGGCTCATATTCGTCCATTTTTCGACCTACCAGACATGTCCGGCGGCCAATCCGGACATGTCCAGCGACCGCAATGCAGCCCCGCAGCCGCCCGAGCCTCCCATGGCGCCCAATCTCCCTCCCCGTAGCTCCCCTTGCGAGCGCCTCCGACCGTCGGAGCACGCCGTCGCCGGTCGCCGGAACCGCCCGCCGGACCTCGCCGCCCCTCTCCTCTTTCCCCTGCTCCTTCCCTGCGCCTCACCACCTCTCTCTCTCCCACAGGTGTTGCATCGCCATGGCACCGCGAGGAGCTCGCTGCCGCCCCGAGAGCTCACCGCCGGCTAGATCCGGTGCCCCGCCGGCCGGATCTCCCTCGTCCCAGGCCGCCCCGAGCCTTCCCTGCCCCACCGCCGTGAGCCCCGCCGCCGGCCTGCCTCTGCTCTGGATCGAGCGAGAGAGGACGACGACCGCGCTCTGCTCGCCCGTTGCCGCCAGTGCCTGCGTGGGCCGGCCCCTCATCCGCGCGGCCCAGCCGCCTCCCTGCCGAATGGGCTAGGGCCCAAGGTGAGCACCCCCCTGCACGTTTTTTCCTTTAGGCCGTTGCATTTTCTCTAAATTACAGATAATTGCATAATTTAAAAAATTTAATATATAATCAACCATACATCGAAAAAAATGTTTTATATATCCATTCTTGCAACACGACGAGATGCGCTTCTATCCCTGTCGAGGCCCTCTTGCCAAAATAAGGATAGGACTGCATCTTGGGCGTGACACCGGGGGCTGGCGAGCCGGTCCTGGGGGCTGTTCATCTAGGTCCAGGGGCTCCCAGGCCGGCCCTCGTCTCGGCTCCCTCATAGGCCCACCCTATCTTGGCGTTCCTCCTACAAGGCAAACTCCTCCCGGACGAGGCCTTGGCAAGACAAGTTCAGCGCCAGGCCTCGGCATACAACATCATCAACAACGAGCTCATCCATCGCAGCACCACCGGCGTCTTCCAGCGGTGTGTCGAGCCGGAACAGGGTCTGGAGATCCTGGTCGACATGCACTAGGGCGAGTGTGGGAACCACGCCGCCTCTAGGACTCTAGTGGCCAAGTCCTTCTGCCACGGTTTCTTCTGGCCCACCTCTCTCAAGGCGACCAAGAAATTGGTCGACGAGTGCGAGGGCTGCCAACGCTTCAGCACGCAGAGCCACCTGCCGGCATCAGCCCTCCAAACCATCCTCCTCTCGTGGCCCTTCACCATCTGAGGGATGGACATGGTGGGCCCCTTCAAGACTGCACGAGGCGGCATGACACACTTGTTGGTGGCTGTCGACAAATTTACCAAGTGGATCGAAGCACGACCAATCAAGAAACTGGATGGCCCCACGGTCGTACGGTTCATCGATGACATCACGGTTCGCTACGGCGTCCCCCATAGCATCATCACCGACAACGGCACGAACTTCGCCAAGGGTGCGCTCGCACGTTTCTGCTCCAAACAAGGGATCCGCCTCGACCAAGCCTCCGTCGCTCATCCACAGTCAAATGGCCTGGTCGAGAGGGCTAACGGCCTCATCCTGTCCGGCATCAAGCCCCGGCTCGTGACACCGCTGGTAAGGTCAGCCGGCTGCTGGATCAATGAGCTATCGGCTGTCGGTTAGAGTCTCAGGACCACCCCCAACCGATCAACCGGCTACACCATTTTCTTCCTTGTGTACGGGTCCGAGATGATCATCCCCACCGACATCGAGTTCGACTCGCCTCGGGTCACCCTGTACACGGAGAAGGATGCAAAGGAGGCAAGAGAAGACGGCGTCGACCTACTCGAAGAAGCCCGCGAGCTGGCCTTGAGCCAGACGGCAATCTACCAGCAGAAGCTCCGGCACTACCACAGCAAGCAGATCCGGTCGCTCTCCTTTCGTGAAGGGGACCTGGTCCTCAGGCGGATCTAGCAGACAGCCGGACAACACAAGATGTCCTCCCCATCCCCATGAGAGGGCCCGTTCATCATCAGCAAGGCACTGCACAACAACGCATACTATCTAATAGACGCCCAGAAGCCAGAGAAGCGCAGAAGAGATGCCTCCATTGAGGAGACAAAGCGCCCATGGAACGCGGTGCTCCTCCGCCCGTTTTACTGCTGAAAACACCAATGTATGTATGTACCCCCACCCTTTTGGGCTTATGAATGCAATGGGTGCCCCAGGCCGGCTCTAGGGGCACGCCCTGTTTCGCTTACCCCAAAAGTTTCCTCGCTCACCGGCCTTCCGACCTGGCTCCTAGGCCCGGGGGTTCGGTGGCCGGTCCTAGGTCGCCTCTCTCTAAAATTGGCTAAGTAGTGTGATCCGGGCAAACCCTCCCACCCCTTCCAACTACAGATCCGACTCCCGGCTGTCCGGCTGACGGGGCCTTGGGGCGGCAAAGCTTAGTTCACACGAAAGTTCCATCGAAAGGAGACGCCGGCTAGGTCCAGCCGGACCATCGCTTCGCCTCTGCCACTCTACTTATCCCGAAAGGCTCTCGCGGTTCCTAAGTTTCAAACCGGCTCCCTCGAAGCGGACACCCCGACCCATCTACAGATCGGCCCCCGGCTGTCGGGCTGGCAGGGTCGAAACCAAAGGGAAAAAAAGGGGGATCGAAAGGAACCAGAAGGGAGAAAAAGGATAAGGATGAGCCGGCACGAGCGATAAGGCAAACACGCTAAATATTTACAGCATAAGTGTTAAAAACAAAAGTGGCCCATGGCCAGCACGGTTCATTACATAAACACCCCCAGTGGGTGGACTTGAGCCTAACTTGCAGGAAAAGAAAAAGAAAGATAAAGACACCCGGGGGCTCAGGCCACCGGCGCGTCGCCAGCCGGCATGTCTCCAGCCGGCGCGTCGCTAGGCGGCTCTACTCTCGCCTCAGAGGTGGTCGCGGCCTTTGGGTCGGCCCCCTTGGCCTTCGAGGCGGTCTCCGCGGTCGCGGCCGTATTGCCGCTCGAGTCGGTGCTCTCGTCAACGACCTCATCGTCCGTCGGGCCTTGAAGGATGCCGAAGGAGTCCTCGGGCATCGGCTCACCGTCCTTGCCAAGGGCAGGGAAGAACTTGTCCGCGTCGACGTACGACGCGAGCTTGTTGGCCCGATGGACAAGGGCTGTCTCACGGGCCTCCCGCTCTTCGGGCGGCTCATCCCGCATGGTGGCCAGTCGGCCCAGGTCCACGCTGCGATACCACGACGTGACGAACCGGAGCGCCATCTGCGCCTCGGCCCGAGCCACCGACGCCTTCCAGGCCTCGAGGTAGGGAACGGCGTGCTCTAGCCACTGGGCCACGCGGTTCGTCGGGGCTCCCCTGCGGCCCGGCCATAGAGCGGCGATGACCTCCTTGGCTGCCGTCTTCAACCGCTCCACGCTCCGCTCGAGGTGGGTTAGCCAGTATTCGACGGCGACCCTGAGATCCTCCACGTCCCACGCGGCGTCCGCCTCGATGGAGCGCCCGCACTCCCGGAGGTACTCCCGGTGCTCCTCGACGGCGCGCTCAGCGCGGCGACGAGTCTCCAGGAAGCGCTCTGCGGGAAAGGAGAGGAGAAGGAAGGAAAGGCAAATCAAGCACAAAAACCAGCAAAGGAAAAAAGCGAGCCAGCTGGAGAAGAAAAGAAACAGACACCTACCTTCGATGGCGTCGTCCACCCCAATGGCAAAGTTTAGTGCAGCCGTCCGCTCCGACGCCAGCGCTGCCTCCGATGCGGCAAGGGAGCTCCTGACCTCCTCGAGCAACCTCTCAAGACGGGTCACCTCGTCTTGGAGGCCGGTGGTCCTCCGAGCGGCGTCAGCCGCCTCCTTGACGGTTGTCTCCCTGGCCGCCTCCTCCTTCGCCATGGCGGCCTTGAGGCGGTCCTGGGCCGCCTCCCCGTCCACCAGTAGCGCGGCCAGCCGGTCTTTCTCCTACGCGAGCGCCGGGACGTCCTGTGGCAACCGGTCCTGCTCGGAGACGAGCCTGGACTACTCCTCCCGAACGGCAGTCAGGTCGCCTGCAAGACAATGCGAGTGTCAGTCGGCTCTTGGGGGACGCACACCCATCCCGCGAAATGTAACTTACCTTGCAGGCGCACCAGCTCCTCCTCTAGGCGGTAGAAGCCATACTTGCCGCGGTCGTGGATGGCGACCGCCTGTAACAGCCCGGGACCGACGCTCCAGAAGATTCCCCTTTTGTTTCCATTCTCGTCTGTGTTTCGTTTGGTTGTTGCATTAATCATTGCATCATTTGCATCATCGTCATAGCATCATCACTCGTTTTTGGAAACTTGCATCCGTTTGTAGTCGCCAGTTCTCTCCGTTCTTGCCGTTGCCTGTGTCGAGACCAACCACACATGCACATGCCCACGACATCGATTAAAATATTGTTTTTAAAAGTGCCTTTAAAATATTCTCGGATTGGGTTGAAACTTGGCGTGTGATCTCGTTATATTATAGGTAGACCACCTGTTGAATTTCATCGCATTCCGAGTTCGTTTGATACCCCATCGGTCATCCATAGCAGTGTGGTCATCGGTTATTCGTCGAACATTTTAGGTGTTTAAACCTCGTGTCACGGGCCTTCATTCTCTCTCTCTTCTCAACCTTAGCCCACTCCACACACAGCCTACCACCCTTGCCCCGATTCGGCCGTCCGATTGCGATCGCACGGCCGAAATCGGCCCTAGAAACCCCTAATCTAGCCCTCCTTCCCTATTTAACCCCATCCCTGCCTAATCTGGAAAACCCTAGCCTCCCTCGAATTCTGCACGCAGCCACTCCCCAGCCTCCCACGCCTGTCTCCCTCCTCCTGCCGCTGGGCCCGCCGAAGCCCATCCAGGCCTGCCTTGGGCCCGAACCGGGTCACCGCCGCTCGCAAGCGCTCGAGGCGCCCAGCCAGCCCCGCAGCCGCGCTGCTTCCCGAGCGGGGCAACTCGTCGTGCCACCAGACGTTGCCCCGCCTCCTCGGACCTCACCGGAGGTTGCCGGAAGCCTCCGCCCGCCGGATTGCGCCCCGCCTCGCTGGCCCTCTATCCATCATCGTCCGCAGCGCCCAGCCAACCCCGCCATGGCTGCGCGAACTCCGGCCGCCGACCTGCAGCTCGCGTCGCCGCGAACGGAACCCCCCCCCCCTCGTCCTGACCGGATCTGCTGCCTCCGCTCAGTTGCCCTTGCCGCCTTGCGCCTGGTCGCCGGAGCCCCGTCTGGCCGCCGCCGAGACCTCCTGCCTCCTCCTGCTCGAGGGAAGGACGATGGGATCTCGCCGCTCGCCCACCCCGCGTTGACCCGTGCACGTGGGCCACGCGCCTGCATGTGGGCCGCGCAAGCTCAGCCGGCCTGCTCGGCGGCTCTCCGCCGGCCCGATCTGGCCCATGGTGAGTCTGCCCATCCCTCGCCCAATGCGTATATTAGGTACGCTGGGCCCAGTGCCCTTTCCAATTTCGGCCCGTGTAGTTTTTTTTCAGATTCTGCGAATTTTGTAATTATCTACAGGAACGTCAATTTTTCAGAAAACCCCCTGTTTTTAAATTGCTAATATCTAATTAACCTTGTAGCGTATGTAAAAACTTTATATATGAAACTTGACTAGAATTTCGTGTAGATTCACAATAACCAACTCTCACATGTGTTTAAAATACTTAAACTTGCTGTTTGCATTAATTTGCATCAATGCCATGTTAAAATGGTTTATTGCATAACTAAATAACCGCAACTCCGTTTAAAACGTTCCACATATGTAACTTGACTAGAAAAACGTGTAGAATCACATGGTGACATTTATTTTACTGTTTAACAACTCTAAAATTGTGTTAGGACAGATCTGAACCAAATTCATATTATGCTTATGGGGATGTTCGGAAATGCTATATGTGATTTCCGGACTCATTTAAAATGCCTAGATAGATAGTTTCTTATGCTTCACCTCTTGCCATGTCTAACAATATTTAATATTGATGAGTACCTAAACGGGAGTGAACTAAATAATTCGAGAGTTTTGTCAATATGCAACTCATTGCATATTGAACTTCACTTAATATGTAGTGGTTGCTTGTTGTGCTTGCCATGCCATGCCATGTGTTGCATATTAAACCGGACATGCATCATATTTGTTTGCGCATCATGTCATGCATATGTTGTGGTGTTTCTCGTGTGTTGATTGTTGTTTTCGGTTTGCTTCTTCATGGACTCGATCGACTACGTTGGCCCGTCTTCTTCATGGACTCGATCTTCTTCCGAGCAGGATCTCAGGCAAGATGACACATTTCCCTGGATACCATTACTATCATTGCCATGCTAGATGTCTCATTTTCTATCGCTATGTCTCGCTACCTACCACTTGTTTGACAAGCCTCCCAACATTGCCATGAAAGCCTCTAACCCTCCACCTTCCCAGCAAACCTTTGTTTGGCTATGTTACCGCTTGCTCAGCCCTTCTTATAGTGTTTCTAGCTGCAGGTGCAATTGCTTCCATGTGTCAACATGGACATCCTTTTGTTATCGCAATATTATTGCTATCTAATTTAATACACATATACACTTGGTTAAGGGTGGAAGGCTTGGCCTTTTGCTCGGTGTTTTGTTCCACTCTTGCCGCCCTAGTTACTTGTGAACCGGTGTTATGTTCCATAATTGAGCGCTTCTAACATGCTCGGGGTTGTTATGGGGACCCCCTTGATTTTCGTTTTAGGATAAAACTTGTCTGGCAAGGCCCAACTTTGGTACTACATTTGCCCATCATAATAATACTGGTCACCTTATTAAAGCATAGAGGGTTGCCCCCTCGTGGATTAATTTAACATAATACAGGGGGGCCAGTGCTGCTGGTGCTGGTCCAAAATAGAGCCGTGTGCGGGGCCAACCTGGGCAACTCGGGAGATTTCTATCAAGCCACTGTACGCTGTGCTCATCCGGTTGTGCCCTGAGAACGAGATATGCGGCTCCTATCGGGATTGTCGGCACGTCGGGAGGACTTGCTGGATTTGTTTTACCTTTCTCGAACATCTTGTGTGAGGAACTCTGATTTTCTTCAGGCTATCTCGAGGTGTCGGATTTCCTTTGGAATTGCCTAGGATGATCACGAAATCCGTGGTCGAGGTTATTCCCGCGGCGTGTAGTTAATTTGTGATGGATGAGTTGGAGCACCCCTGCAGGGGTAAATCTTTCGGAAAGTCGTGCCCGCGGTTATGTGGCAAACTTGGATACTTTGTTTAACACCCGGTCATAGCAAACTTGAAGTAAACTCTAATAAAATACACCAACTGTGTGTGTAACCGTTATTGTCTCTTCTCGTGAGTCCTTATCCGGGAGAGAACACGGTGGGGTTATGATTCACGTAAGAAGGTGTTCAGGATCAGTTAGTGATCCTTACTAGTTCACGTCCGTTATGCGTAGACCATCATACTTTACTTTCTGTACTCGTAAGTTAGCCACTCAAATAAATGCTTAGTCGCTTGCTGCAACCTCACCACTTAACCATACCTCACCCATTAAGCTTTAATAGTCTTGATACCCTTGGAAATGAGATTGCTAAGTCCCTGTGGCTCACAGATTACTACAACAACAGTTGCAGGTATAGGTAATGTGACGCTTGAATGTGAGAGCGTTGCTTGTTTGTTGGAGTTCTTCTTCATCAATCTAGGATGGGTTCTAGGCGGTAGCCTGGGATAGCAAGGATGGATGTCATTTTGGTGTTTGTTTTCGTTATGTATGATGTTTAAGTATGTTGTATTGATGTGAACTTGATGTAGCTTGTGGCGAGTGTAAGCCAATTCCATATACTCATCTCTTCTATACATGTACTTGTAATGATATCCATTCTCTCAACACGACGAGATGCGCTTCTATCCCTGTCGAGGCCCTCGTGTCGAAATAAGGATAGGACCGCATCTTGGGCATGACACCGCCTCCTCGAACAGCTTCTATCGCAGGGAGGTTCCCTCCTATCACAAAGAGACGAAGATCAAGATGTGCTCAAAGGAGATCCGGCCCAGCTGCCCGTCAGCCGGTCAGCCGGCCCGCATCTCGAGGGCTTCACCCAGTGGATGCGCTTGCGTGCCCCCACTGAAAATTCTAAGTCAAAGCAATCGTGCTTACCTCTGCCCTCTACAGGGCGGCGTCTGCCGCCTCCGCGAACCGAGCCAGCTCTTGTCGGCACCGGTCCAGGACGCTCCCCAAGTCCCCAAAGGAGGGGACCGGGCCACCCGCCTGGGGAGCCGGTAGGTCTGGCGCGCGCGCCAGCGCCTCCCAATCTCGGAGCACCTCCTGCATTGACCACAGGGTCCTCCGGGCTCGGCCGCCGCTGCCACCCAGGCTCACTGCGGCGCCTGCCGCCGAGGGTGGGTTGACGATGACACGGGTCCGGGAGTCGCTTCCTACCGGCCCTCCGCCCAACGTCGTCGCCGCCTTCGCCTCCTGCCGCTCCGGCGCGACAATCGCGACGGAGGGCGCCTCCACCTCCACGGCCGCCACCTCAGGCACAGCCTCCGACGCCGCCTCCGGGACCATTGGGGCCTTTGGCACGACAACCTGGGCCGGCTCGGCCGCGGGCCCCTCCGGCACCTCGGGCCGGGCCTCCTCGGGAGCCGGCTCCGTCGTCGTCCCCCTCGCCTGGGCCGCCTCCTCCATGGACGGAGGCACTTGCGGATCCATGGCCGCCCCCCACTGCTCGCTCGACAGCGGTCTCGACATACGAGTCGATTCCGCTGCCGAGTCTGACGCCCACGTGGGATCCGCGGACCTCCTCCGCCTTCGGCTGCTCGAAGTCCCGGAGTGCGAGGGCCCCCCTCGCGCTCCGGACTTGGAGGCTCACAGCTCTGCGAGCCTCCTCTTCTCCTCCCGCTGGGTGGCCGCATGCTTATGGGCCAGCCGGATGGCGGCATCCGTCGGTTCCCCTGCTGGCTCCCCCTCGTGGAGCTCGATGGGGTCCCTGCAGCGCCCAAGGACCGGTTATTCAGCGGCTCGCGACCCGGAAGAAAAACATACACGAGAAGGAGACTTACCCGATGATGAGGGGCAAGGCCACCTTCACCCGCTTCGGGACCAGCGGCGGGGCCGCCGACCCCTCCTGCGCCGGCTTCTTCGCCCAGCCGGCTGCTCCGGCCGCCAGGGCTTGAGCCGGCCGCTCCTCGCTCCTCCGACCCTGACATGCTGAGGGAGGAGGCTCGTTCAGAATCATTAAGTCATCGCCATCATCATCATCGTCGTCCGTCCAGTCCCTGATCGTGGGGGCAAGAAGGAACTCACTCGCTCCGCTAGGCTCCCTGGCTGCGCCAGATCCTCCGGCCCCACTGGGAGCACCGATTCGCGGGTCTGCCGGCTCGTCGACGCCTCCCGAGGAGTCCACCCCCTCCTCCGGAGGGCCTCCCGTCTTGTAGTCTTCGGAGTCGAATTTTTCACGCTCTGCCTCGAAGATCTGGGTGTGCGGGCCATCCAGCGTATTCTGTCGCACCAGCAGCTACGGTAAGCACAACAAAGTAAGTTCTCCAGCCGGTTGCCGGCTGGGGAGTACCAAACAAACAAAAAACCACCTCGACGAGAGACTTACCAGGGGGCGGTTGATACAGTCGTACGGTTCCATGCCGAAGGACCACGACACGGGCTTCACCTTGAACGTCGTAAGGGCGTTCACCCGCTTCGCCACCTGAGCCGGCGTCAGGTCAACGGTGGACAGCCGGTAGGGGTCGCGCCGGCCGGACATGTCGCAAATCTGGTGCAGCCTCAGCTGGAGGGGCAACACCCGGCGCGAGATAAAAGCTGCCACCAGGTCGACAGCAACCAGCCCCTCGGAGCTCTTCAGCTGCGTGAGCCGTCCGAGCTCCTCCAGGGCCACGCCACGCTGTGCAGTCCCCGGCCAGTTCACCTGGGTGGACTGCACGTCGACAAACGGGGGCAGCCGGATGAAGTCCGTCTTCAGGTCGGCGTTCTTCATGTAGAAGAACGTCCGGTGCCACCCCTTGACGGAGTCGATAAGAGAAAGAGGGGGGAAGCGCACGATGCCGCGGCAGCACACCACCGTGCCCCCGCAGGCATCGCTCTTCAGTGGTTTGAGATAAAAGAGGGCATTGAAGAAATCGATGAAGGGGAGAATTCCGAGATAACCCTCACACAACGTCACGAAGGCGGCGAGGTACAAGATTGCGTTGGGGCCAAGATGATGTGGCTAGAGGGTGTCGAGGAGTTGGCGGAAGAAAAGGCTCACCGGGAGCCCGAAGCCGCGGGAGAAATGCCAGAGGAACATGACGTGTTCCCCCGGTTGCGGCGCAGGTGCCACCTCGTCACCCGGTGCGCGGGCGACCACCCTCTCCTTCGACGGTAGCATATGCGCGCGGTGAAGCTCCATGATATCCGCCTAAACAACGATGGAACCAGCCCAACTCCCATTGCGACCGTCGGCCATCGCGGCGGCGAGGCGATGCGCGAGCGCGGTTGCGGATTCGAGCACGGTGTCGCGCGAGGAAGGCACAGAAGCAAGAAAGCGGGACAGCGAGAAGGCAAGCAAGATGCGGGTATCTCCGCCCCTGCCCCTCCTCCTCTTTTATAGGGGAGGGCACGACCGGGGGACGTGGGATTAACTGCGCCCACTCCCCGGAAATTTCGCATGCGTGGGTGGCCCCGGGCCATAACGGCCGCTTCGGGGTGCAAAGGATCCCGGCCCGCGCCCCGAGGCCTACTGGGCTAGGCCTAGGCAGACATCCCGTCTCCCCGCATGCGTGGGGCCCGCCTCATCATCAATTGTCACGTGGCACGTGGCGAGCCAGCACGGGTCCCGGGGCGACGCACCGGTGCCCGAGGCGTTGGGTCCGACGGTCGATCCGGCTACCCCTTCAGCTTCATGCCGGAGACGGGTACCGCTGGGCGGAAGTCGTCGGCTCCCCTCCGTCTACCGGACGCGGGCCCCCATCGGCTTCGGGGACTACTGACGGGGTTATCACCCCTAGGTAGGCCAAAGCAATGGGGTTCTCCCCCCTTCCGCTTAGAAGAAAACGGTGTGGCCTGCTCTCCATGGCCGGCTGGAGGACGGCCGACTTGATGTGCTGCCGGCTGCCGGCGGGGCGGCTGGTCGTGTGACCGGCTCGACCATCGGCCTGCCGGACACGGCCAGCTGCCTGCCGGGCCGCCTCCTTCGTTGACCCAAGGGCGGACATGCAACGTCCCATCCCCTTGGGTGCGGGTACGACAACAAGACGCGACCACCACGACGGGTGGCCCTGTGGCCATTGTGGCCGCTGATGCACTAGAGCGCATGGCTACAGTCCGGCCGTCTAGGCCGCTGACCTTGGCAAGCACGACCGGGTGACGGAACAGTGCCGGCATGCCCTCGCCCACTCGATTACCAGCCTCTGCGTGGCTATAGTGCTGCCGACCGTACCGGAGACCTCGGTCGGTTGGCGCTAGGCGTCGCCGCCTGGGCGACCCATGCCGTGACAGGTGAGCAAGAGCCAATTGCAGAGCCGACTGGCGGGCTCCAGCGGGAGACGGGACTGCTCACCCGGTGGACCCTACAGACGACGAGACGGTGCGAAGGGTGGGACCCCCTGGCCAGCCGGAGAGACTGCCAGTTGGGTCCCCCCACCCGTGTACTTTTATATATATTGTAGAGTCGGGGTTGGCCTATACAAACCCCCGAGCCCCCCATGCAACGGGGATGGACAATCTCTCTTGCATACCCGCAGAACTCTCAAAACCCCTCTAGTAGTGGAGGAAGACGAGCCAGTTGCTCCTTCTTCCTCCTCTAGACACAGCTCCAGGAGCACCCTTGTACACATACCCATCCATCCAACTAGACCAAGAGGACTAGGGGTGTTACATCCCACGGAGGGCCTTGAACCTGGGTACATCATGTGTCACCATCGCTCATGCCCAATCTCGCACCCGAAGCCCGTCGGTGTCCTCCGGACCGAACCACCCATGATAAGCCACCCTATGGCATCTGTCGTGAGAAAATGATGACACTGTTACAACATTATTTCCCAACTCGGTGAAACCGAAGTGAAAACTCGGTTGCACCGACTAGTGCAAAATGTGGCAACTTTGGCGTTTTGGTGAGACCGATATATAATTCTTGGTGGTACCGATATGGGTGACCTAGGGCATTTACACAACTTGGTGAGACCGATTCACAAAACTTGAAAATTCTGATTTTTGTAAAATAGGCAACATGAAGTTGGTCACTGGAACTCGGTTGCGCCGAAGTGGAAGTTGGTAATACCGAGAAGTGGATTTTGGCTAGGTATTGTGTCTAGGTTTTTGACTCTATGTGGCCGATATGGAAATGTTGGTGGCACCGATTTTGAGTGGTAGGATCTAGAATAGAATCTTTGTGGGAGAGCTTGTGGGTGTTTTTGGTGACTAACACTTGATCGTTTTGAGCAATTCATTCACCATTCATACCTCAGCCCTTTTTGATAGTATTGGCTTTCCTATGGACTCAAAGTGATTTCTCACAAAGTAAAATGTAAAGTCTTCATGCTTGTAGCTTGGCCAATCCTATGCTTCCTCTTCTTCTTATTCTTGGGGAATCTCCTCACACCCTTTTTCCAACAATCTATGTGAACTAAACCTAAAATAAGCTAGGTAGAAGTATTAGTCCAAGAGACAATGTATGTTGTCATTAATTATCAAAACCACCAATGGAGCATTTGTGCTTTCAAGTGCCCACCACGAGCGAAGGCGAGCGGCAGGACGACAACAACAAGGCGGAGGCGGAGGCACGAGGGGGCACATGGCAGGGAGGCACTTCGGCTGGGCATGCGGGAACATGGGGAAGGAAGATGCCTGAGTGTAGGGAAAAACGGGAGGAGATCGGGGCGAACATGAGAAGGTCAAGAGGGGCGGTGCTGGTCACTGGTGGCCGAATGGGTGGTCACGATAGGGGGATCGAGGCAACGAGATCCTCTCCCTCGCGCGATGTGTGTGTGGCGGCGCACATGAGGGGATCAAGGGGGTGAAGGAGAGAGTTAGAGGAGAGAGTGGGGGATCGAGTGCAAGGCTGCGCTAGGGTTAGCTAGGGGCGGATGGGCCTTGGGCCATCTAGTCCGACTATTGGGCTCCCTCTCTCCTTCTTACTTCTTTCTTTTTCAGAAATAGGAAGAAAGAAAAAGAGAGAAAATAAAAGGTTAGAGAAAGAATTGTGAATGGGGTTAATTTTCCAGCACTCACCAAAAAGTGCATGTCTCGAGAAAATATATGTGGGCATGAGGCAAGATTTCAAATTCAAACTCATTTGAATTTAATACAAATGGTTTGAATTAGGACTAGGGTTTAGAAGTGTTCGGAAAATGTTGAGAATTTACGGGGAGCTTGGCAAAGGATAAAAGAATTTTGGACAAAGTTGGAAGAACAAGGTTGGAGTAGAAAAGATCGAGATTTAATTGCAAGTTTGTTATGGTTCTTCCCAAAATTAATGGAATGGTTTATAATAGCTCCCTAATAATATTGGGAGGATATATGTTATAAAGAGAATCACCATGTGAATTCCCCCACTTTAAGTAGATCAAGAGATCTATGCAAATTATTTATTTGAGTTGCAAGATTTAATGACATGATGGCATGATGAAATGTTGCAGTGCAAAAAAATGAAATAGAGCAAACAATATAATACAGTAATAATGCAAGAATCGGTCTCGGGCTATTACAACAGAGGTGGAGGGGTCGGTGGTGACAACATGGCGACGCTCGGCCTCGATCATTTGGGGCAAAATGCGCAGTGTGACAAGGGCTACTTATAGGACAGAGGGCATGGCCTGGTTCGGCCAGAGGGCATGCGGGGTGGGGATCTTGTCCGGCGTGCGTGTCGGGTCATGGACATCATGGCGTGAGAGGTTAGGGAGGTAGCTGACATGTGGGGCCCGCATGTTAGTGGGAGAGAGAGAGGCGACGCGGGTGGCTTGTTGGGCCGGCTGGGGGGTCTTGGCCTGGCTGGCTGGTCCTGTTGGGCCTTTTCTTTTTTATTTATTTTCTGTTTATGTTTTGCTTCGTTTTCAGTTTCCCGTTTCTCTCTAAAACCAACCCGAGTTTCAATTTGAACTACACTTCAATAGAGGATAATTTTTATATTCCAACTGGAATATTTAGAAATGTTTGAACATTTATTTTGGTCAATTTGGGCAACTAAAATATGTACTTAGATTTCCAAATTGAAAATGAATTTGGTTTGAAAACCAAATCTGTCTCAAATCCAATTTTGAAAATATGCAAAACGTCTAGGTCACTGTTTGGAATTGTGGAATACTAATTCCTGCCAAGATCAAATGCAAGTCAAATTTAATTTAGTTCCCTATTGTTTTGAATTGATTTTCATAAATGACTTCAAATTTAAATCAATCCAACTTCATCTAGGGAGATAGTTTGACTTGAATATTCTTGGGACTTATTTGAAATGTTTGCCCAATAATATTTCAAATGGCTTGGGTTCCACCTATTGTCTAGCTAGGTTTTCACTAGTTGCATTGGGATTTCAACCTAATGGTTTATCAATGAAGCAATTTCAACTAGCAATCAATCAAAGGGTTTTTCTTGAAAATTTAATTTCCCTGTGAAACTTTTAACATACCAGATTTGGGAAAAATCTAGGATGTGACAAATTACTAGATGAGTGAGAGCTTTTTAATTCATAACAAGGTGTGACACACCCATCCATTACCCGTGAAATTAACCGATGTGGTTAAATGTCTCCCACAAGGATCAAACTCGTGTCGATAGGAACATGCCACTATGGTCCCATCACTCGGCCAAAAGCCCGTCCACTTCTTTGTTGCTTAAGAAAAAAGGCTAAATATGTCTATACAAAATTCACATGGTTTTGCAACTGATCTTTCTATCTGACTATAAATATTATAAGCCATGAACCCTCACTGTTAGCAAAAGTTGGACTCTTTCGAGAACTTTCAACACCTTTGTAATCTCTAATCTTGAACGGTTGAACTATGACACCCCCAATCACACTCGACTTAGTGTTTCTATCGACTCTAGCTCATCCCCGGAGTCAACTCCACTATAGTGCGAAAGGAGGAACGAAGTCACAAAGGATAAAATGGGAGAAGTTGATTATTAGGGAACGAACTTGTATTGACACACCCAAAAACTCTCCACTAATGAATTTCGGGTCCGTCGATATCCAAATGCTAGTGGAGGGGTACCTTCATGCCGACTCACTGCCATGTGAGACATCTCTCTCTCTCTTCCTCCCCCCCCCCCCTCTCTCCCTTGCACTCGCTCCCACTGTTAGGGAACATTGCATGGGAAACAAAAAAAATCCTACGCACATGTGGATCTATCCATGGTGATGAGCATCTACGAGAGGGAGAGTGGATCTACATACCCTTGTAGATCGCTAAGCGGGAAGCGTTAAGAAACGCGGTTGGTGTAGTCGAACGTCTTCACGATCCAAATTGCCGTGCATCCCGCGATCCAATCACGATCCGTCCCGCGATCCAATCACGATCCGTCCCGCAATGCGATCACGATCCGTCCCACGAACTTGATCACGATCCTTCCGATCTAGCGCCGAATGGACGGCACCTTCGCGTTCAGCACACGTACAGCTTGATGACGATCTCCACCGTCTTGATCCAGCAAGAAGGAGTGGAGAGGAAGAAGAGTTCTCAGGCAGCGTGAAGGCACTCCGACGATGGTGGTGGAGCAATTCCGGCAGGGCTTCGCCTAAGCACTGCAGAAATCCGATCTAGAGGAGAAACTATGCACTAGAGGAACGGGCAGCACGTGGCTGAAATTCTAGTGCAAAAACCCAAAACCCTCTAGTATATATAGGAGGAGAGGAAGAGAGGAAGCAGCCTTGGCTTCCAAGCCAAGAGATTCGGCCGAACCAAGGTGGTGGAGGTGGAGTCCACCTCCAATCCTAGTAGGACTAGGATTCACCCTATTTTGCCTTTTTTCCACTTTTTCTCTTTGGCCTTTTTCCTCCAACCACATGGGCCTCTTGTGGATGTTCCACCAGCCCACTAAGGGCTGGTTTACACCCTCCTACAGCCCATGTAGCCTCTTGGGTCGAAATACCCCTCCCGGTGGCCTCCCGGTACACTACCGACACTCCCGGTACACTACCGATGAGCCCGAAACTTTTCCGGCGACGAAAACAGGACTTCCTATATATGAATCTTTAGCTCCGGATCTCCTCATGACGTCCGGGATCTCATCCGGGACTCCGAACAAACTTCGGTCACCACCATACATAACTCTATACTACCGAAACATCACCAAACCTTAAGTGTGCAGACCCTGCGGGTTCGAGAACTATGTAGACATGACCGAGACACCTCTATGGTCGATAACCAATGGCGGGACCTGGATGTCCACATTGCTTCCTACATATTCTACGAAGATCTTTATCGGTCGAACCTCTATGTCCAGGATTCAGTTAATCCCGTATGATGTTCCCTTTGTTCTTCGGTATGTTACTTGCCCGAGATTCGATCGTCGGTATCTCTATACCTAGTTCAACCTCGTTACTGGAAAGTCTCTTTACTCGTTCCGTAATACAAGACCTCGTAACTAACACTTAGTCACATTGCTTGCAAGGCTTATTTTGATGTTGTATTACCGAGTGGGCCCTCAGATACCTCTCCGTCACACGGAGTAACAAATCCCAGTCTTGATCCATGCCAACTCAATAGACACCCTTGGAGATACCTGTAGAGCACCTTTATAGTCACCCAGTTATGTTGCAACGTTTGATACACACAAGGCACTCCTCCGATGTCCGTGAGTTGCATGATCTCATGGTCATAGGAACATATACTTGACAAGCAGAAAAACTGTAGCAATAAACTACCACGATCATATGCTATGTTTGTAGTTTGGGTCTTGTCCATCACATCATTCTCCTAATGATGTGATCTCATTATCAAATGACATCACATGTCAATGTCTAGGAAACCTTGACCATCTTTGATCAACGATCTAGTTCACTAGAGGCATACTAGGGACAGAGTGTTGTTTATTTACCCACACATGTAATGTGTTTCCAATTAATACAATTATAGCATGGATAATAAACAATTATCATGAACAAGGAAATAAAATAATAAACACTTTATTTATTGCCTCTAGGGCATATTTCCAACAGTCTCCCACTTGCACTAGAGTCAATAATCTAGTTCACATCACTATGTGATTTACATTGTAATGAATCGAACACCCATGCAGTTCTGGTGTTGATCATGTTAGGCCTTGGAAGAGGTTTAGTCAACGGGTATGCAACATTCCGATCCGTGTGCACTTTGCAAATATTTATGTCTTCCTCCACGATGTAATCGCGGATGGAGTTGAAGCATCGCTTATGTGTCTGGTCCTCTTGTGAAACCTTGGTTCCTTGGCCAGAGCAATGGCACCAGTGTTGTCACAGAACAGGTTCATTGGATTCAGTGCACTGGGCACTACTCCAAGATCTGTCATGAACTGCTTCATCCAGACACCTTCCTTCGCCGCCTTCGAGGCTGCGATGTATTCCGCTTCGCACGTAGAATTAGCTACCACGCTTTGCTTGGAACTGCACCAGCTTACCGCTCCCCCGTTAAGAATAAATACGTATCCGGTTTGCGACTTAAGAGTCGTCTGGATCAGAGTCAAAGCCTGCATCAACGTAACCCTTTACGACGAGCTCTTCATCACCTCCATAAACGAGAAACATTTCCTTAGTCCTTTTCAGGTACTTAAGGATATTCTTGACCGCTTGCCAGTGCTCCATTCCAGGATCACTTTGAAACCTTCCGGCCATACTTATGGCAAGGCTGACATCGGGTCTTGTGCACAGCATTGCATACATGATAGAGCCTATGGCTGAAGCATAGGGAATGACACTCATCTTTTCTCTATCTTCTGCAGTTACTGGGCATTGAGTCTTACTCAACTTCACACCTTGTAACACAGGCAAAACCCCTTCTTGGACTGATCCATTTTGAACTTCTTCAAAACTTTATCAAGGTATGTGCTCTGTGAAAGTGCTATTAAGCGTCTCGATCTATCTCTATAGATCTTAATGCCTAATATGAAAGCAGCTTCTCCTAGGTCCTTCATTGAAAAACTCTTGTTCAAATATTCCTTCACGCTTTCCAGCATTTCTATATTGTTTCCAATCAGCAATATGTCATCCACATATAATACTAGAAATGCTATAGAGCTCCCACTCACTTTCTTGTAAATACAAGCTTCTCCGTAAACTTGTATAAACTCAAACGCTTTGATTACCTCATCAAAGCGCTTATTCCAACTCCGAGATGCTTGCACCAGTCCATAAATGGATTGCTGGAGTTTGCAAACTTTGTCAGCATTCTCTAGATCGACAAAACCTTCGGGTTGCATCATATACAACTCCCCCTCAAGGAAACCGTTGAGGAACGCTGTTTTGACATCCATCTGCCAAATTTCATAGTCGAAATAAGCAGCTATTGCTAACATGATTCTGACAGACTTAAGCATCGCTACGGGTGAGAAAGTCTCATCATAGTCAACTCCTTGAACTTGTGAAAAACCCTTTGCCACAAGTCAAGTTTTATAGACGGTGACATTACCGTCCGCGTCTATCTTCTTCTTAAAGATCCATTTCTTTTGAGTGGCCTTTCGCCCTTCAGGTAATACTTCCAAAGTCCATACTTTGTTTTCATACATGGATCCCATCTCGGATTTCATGGCCTCTAACCATTTCTCGGAATTCGGGCCCATCACTGCTCCTCCATAGCTCGTAGGTTCATTGTTGTCCAATAACATGACCTCAAAGATAGGGTTGTCGTACCACTCAGGGGTAGTATGCGGCCTTGTCGACCTATGAGGTTCAATAGCAGCTTGATCCAAAGCTTCATGATCATCATCATTAAGTTCCTCTTCTAACGTCGTAGGTTCCACAGAAACATCTTTCCGCGCTGCGCTACTTTCTAGTTGAAGTAAAGGTTCAATAACCTCATCAAGCTCTATTTTCCTCCCACTCAATTCTTTCGAGAGAAACTCTTTCTCAAGAAATGTTCCGTTCTTAGCGACAAACACTTTGCCTTCGGATCTGAGATAGAAGGTATACCCGACTGTCTCTTTCAGGTATCCTATGAAGACGCATTTTTCCGCTTTGGGTTCCAGCTTCTCAAGCTGAAGCTTTTTGACATAAGCATCACATCCCCAAACTTTAAGAAACGACAACTTTGGCTTCTTGCCAAACCACAGTTCATATGGTGTCGTCTCAACGGATTTTGATGGTGCCCTATTTAAAGTGAATGCAGTTGTCTCAATGCATAACCCCAAAATGATAGTGGCAAATCAGCAAGAGACATCATAGAACGCACCATATCTAATAAGGTTCGATTACGACGTTCAGACACACCATTACGTTGTGGTGTTCCGGGCGGTGTCAACTGTGAAACAATTCCACACTGTCTTAAGTGACTGCCAAACTCATAACTCAGATATTCACCTCCTCGATCAGATCGCAGGAACTTAATCTTCTTGTTATGATGATTCTCAACTTCACTCTGAAATTGCTTGAACTTTTCAAACGTTTCAACCTTGTGTTTCATTAAGTAAATATACCCATATCTACTTAAGTTATCAGTGAAGGTGAGAAAATAACGATATCCACCACGCGCTGTAACATTCATTGGACCGCACACATTAGTATGTATGATTTCCAATAAGTCACTCGCCCGTTCCATTGTTCCAGAGAATGACGTTTTAGTCATCTTGTCCATGAGGCATGGTTCACATGTGTCAAGTGATTCAAAATCAAGTGACTCCAAAAGTCCATCAGCATGGAGCTTCCTTATGCGTTTTACACCAATATGACCTAAACGGCAGTGCCACAAGAAAGTGGTACTATCATTATCAACTCTACATCTTTTGGCATCAATGTTATGAACATGTGTGTCATCACTATCAAGATTTAATATGAATAAACCCCTAACATTGGGTGCATGACCATAAAAGATATTACTCATATAAATAGAACAACATTTATTCTCTGATTTAAATGAGTAACCATCTCGCAATAAACAAGATTCAGATATAATGTTCATGCTTAACACAGGCACCAAATAACAATTATTCAGGTTCATCACTAATCCCGACGGTAATCGAAGAGAGAGCGTGCCGACGGTGATCACATCAACCTTGGAACCATTTCCCACACGCATCGTCACTTCGTCCTTTGCCAGCCTTCGTTTATTCTGTAGTTCCTGCTTTGAGTTGCAAATGTGAGCAACCGAACCGGTATCAAATACCTAGACACTACTACGAGAGCTAGTAAGGTACACATCAATAACATGTATATCATATATACCTTGTTTGTCGTTGGCCGCCTTCTTGTCAGCCAGGTACTTGGGGCAATTCCGCTTCTAGTGACCAGTTCCCTTGCAATGAAAGCATTCAGTTTCTGGCTTGGGTCCATGCTTGGGCTTCTTTACAGGAGTAGCAACTGCTTTGCCATCCTTCTTGGTTTTACCCTTCTTGCCCTTGCCCTTGACTTTGCCATTTTTCTTGAAACTAGTGGTTTTATTGACCATCAACACTTGATGTTCTTTCTGGATTTCAGACTCAGCGACTTTTAGCATCGCGAACAGCTCGGCGACTGACTTGTTCATCCCATGCATGTTATAGTTCATCACAAAGCTCTTGTAACTAGGTGGCAGTGATTGAAGAACTCTGTCAGTGATCGCCTCTGGCGGAAGGGCAATTCCCAACTCCGCTAGACGAGTTGAATACCCAGACATTCTGAGTATATGTTCACTGATAGACCCGTTCTCCTCCATCTTGCAAGCATAGAACTTATCGGAGGTTTCATACCTCTCGATCCCGGCGTTCTTCTGAAAGATAAACTTCAACTCCTGGAACATCTCATATGCTCCATGACGTTCAAAACGTCTTTGAAGTCCCGGTTCTAAGCCATACAATATTGCACACTGAACTATTGAGTAATCTCCAGTACGTGCCTCCCAAACGTTCTTAACGTCTTCGGAGGTCATGTCTTCTGGTTGGTCACCAAGCGGTGCATCAAGGACATATGATTTCTGGGAAGCCGTGTGGATAATCCTCAGATTACGGGCCCAGTCAACAAAGTTACTTCCATCATCTTTCAACTTAGCTTTCTCTAGGAACGCATTAAAATTCAGGGGTGCTACTGCGCGAGCCATTGATCTACAACATAAATATGCAAAGTTTACTTAGACTATTGTTCAAGATAATGAGTTTAGTTAATCAAATTACTAAAGCTCCCACTCAAATTGACATCCCTCGGGTCATCTGAGTGTCACATGATCCAAATCCACCAACTCAAGTCCGATCATCACGTGAGTTGAGGTGGCTTCAATGGTGAACACCATTATGTTGATCATATCTACTATATGACTCATGCTCGACCTTTCGGTCTCTTGTGTTCCGAGGTGATGTCTGTACATGCTAGGCTCGTCAAGTTTAACCCGAGTGTTCTGCGTGCGCAACATTGGCTTGCACCCGTTTTATGTGAACGTAGAATCTATCACACCCGATCATCATGTGGTGTCTCGACATGACGAACTTTCGCAACGGTGCACACTCGGGGAGAACACAATTCATCTTGAAATTTAAGTGAGCGATCACCTTATAATGCTACCGTCGTACTAAGAAAAACAAGGTGCATAAAAGGATTAACATCACATGCAATTCATAAGTGACATGATATGGCCATGAATTTGTGCTTTAGATCTCCATCTTGAAAGCACCGGCATGATCTCCATCGTCACCGACACGACACCATGATCTCCATGATCTTGATCTCCATCAACGTGTCGCCATCGGGGTTGTCGCGCCCAACATGCTTCTACTACTATTGCTACCGTTTAGCGATAAAGTAAAACATTACATAGCACTTAATGATTGACACGTAGGTCATACAATAATTAAAGACAACCCTATGGCTCCTGCCGGTTGCCGTACTCATCGACATGCAAGTCGTGAAATTCTATACATCACATGATCATCTCATACATCACATATATCACATCATGTAATTGGTCATATCACATCACAACATACCCTGCAAAAACAAGTTAGACGTCCTCTAATTGTTGTTGCATGTTTTACGTGGATGCTACGGGTTTCTAGCAAGAACGATTCTCACCTACGCATAAACCACAACGGTGATACATAATTTTCTTTTCAACCTTCTCAAGGACCGCCTTTGTCGAATCTGATCCAACTAAAGTGAGAGAAACTGCCACCCGCAAGCCATCTAGGCAACAAGTTACGTCGAGGGAACCGGTCTCTCGTAAGCGTATGGGTAATGTTGGTCCGGCCGCTTCATCTCACAATACCGCTGAACCAAAATACGACCAAGGGAGGAAGCAATCTAAGCATCAACGCCCACAAACCTTTTATGTTCTACTCGAGATCTCATCAACACATAGACCTAGCTCTGATACCACTCTTAGGAAACATTGCATGGGAAACAAAAAAATTCCTACGCACATGCATATCTATCCATGGTGATGAGCATCTACGAGAGGGAGACTGGATCTACATACCCTTGTAGATCGCTAAGCGGGAAGCGTTAAGAAACGCCGTTGGTGTAGTCGAACGTCTTCGCGATCCAAATCACCGTGCATCCCGCGATCCAATCACGATCCGTCCCGCGATCCAATCACGATCCATCCCACGATCCGATCACTATCTGTCCCACGAACTTGATCACGATCCGTCCCACGAACTTGGTCACGATCCTCCCGATCTAGCCCCGAACGGACGGCACCTCCGCGTTCAGCACACGTACAGCTTGATGACGATCTCCACCGTCTTGATCCAGCAAGAAGGAGTGAAGAGGAAGAAGAGTTCTCCGGCAGCGTGACGGCGCTCCGGCGATGGTGATGGAGCAATTCCGGCAGGGCTTCGCCTAAGCACTGCAGAAATCCGATCTAGAGAAACTATGCACTGGAGGAACGGGCAGCACGTGGCTGAAATTCTAGTGCAAAAACCCAAAACCCTCTAGTATATATAGGAGGATAGGAGGATAGGAGGCATCCTTGGCTTCCAAGCCAAGAGATTCGACCGAACCAAGGTGGTGGAGGTGGAGTCCACCTCCAATCCTAGTAGGACTAGGATTCACCCTATTTTGCCTTTTTTCCACTTTTTCTCTTTGGCCTTTTTCCTCCAGCCGCATGGGCCTCTTGTGGATGTTCCACCAGCCCACTAAGGGATGGTTTACACCCTACTACATCCCATGTAGCCTCTTGGGTCGAAATACCCCTCCCGGTGGCCTCCCGGTACACTACCGGCACTCTCGGTACACTACCGATGAGCCCGAAACTTTTCCGGCGACGAAAACAGGACTTCCTATATATGAATCTTTACCTCCGGACCATTTCGGAGCTCCTTGTGATGTCAGGGATCTCATCCGGGACTCCGAACAAACTTCGGTCACCATCATACATAACTCTATACTACCGAAACATCACCAAACCTTAAGTGTGCAGACCCTGCGGGTTCGAGAACTATGTAGACATGACCGAGACACCTCTACGGTCAATAACCAATGGCGGGACCTGGATGTCCACATTTCTTCCTACATATTATATGAAGATCTTTATCAGTCGAACCTCTATGTCAAGGATTCAGTTAATCCCGTATGATGTTCCCTTTGTTCTTCGGTATGTTACTTGCCCGAGATTCGATCGTCGGTATCTCTATACCTAGTTCAACCTCGTTACTGGCAAGTCTCTTTACTCGTTCCGTAATACAAGACCTCGTAACTAACACTTAGTAATATTGCTTGCAAGGCTTATTGTGATGTTGTATTACCGAGTGGGCCCTGAGATACCTCTCCGTCACACGGAGTAACAAATCCCAGTCTTGATCCATGCCAACTCAACAGACACCCTCGGAGATACCTGTAGAACACCTTTCTAGTCACCCAGTTACGTTGCAACGTTTGATACAAACAAGGCACTCCTCCGATGTCCGTGATTTGCATGATCTCATGGTCATAGGAACATATACTTGACAAGCAGAAAACAGTAGCAATAAACTGACACGATTATATGCTATATTTTTAGTTTGGGTCTTGTCCATCACATCATTCTCCTAATGATGTGATCTCGTTATCAAATGACATCACATGTCAATGGCTAGGAAACCTTGACCATCTTTGATCAACGAGCTAGTTCACTAGAGGCATACTAGGGATAGAGTGTTGTTTATTTACCCACACATGTAATGTGTTTCCAATTAATACAATTATAGCATGGATAACGATTATCATGAACAAGGAAATACAATAATAAACACTTTATTTATTGCCTCTAGGGCATATTTCCAACACCCACTCCCCCTCCCTTTCCCTCGCCCTCTCTCTCTACCTCCCTCGCTCCCTCCCTCCCTCTCTCTTTAAAGGCATCTCAAACTCCCACCATGAATGCCCAATGACACCCTTTGGCCAGCGCACCATCCACTCTCCTCTCCATTGCATTTATTAACTCGTAGGGCACCGACACTCGTTCTCTAAAATCCTTCATCTCTCTCGTAAAACTTAGCCATCCCTTGGTTCCAGGAATTCCATGAGATGGAATTTCTATAGGAAAAAAAATCCTTTAGAGCCCTTTGATTTGTAGGAATAAAATTCTATTCCTATGAAGGAATTCTTTCTATCCGTTACATTTCATAGAAAAAATAAACATTAGCCTAGGCTCAGTGGAAAAATCATACGATCTGAACCAAATGACATCTCCTTTCCTATTCGTATTCATAGGATTTGAGATACATGTCATCTTATTTCTTGTGACTTTTCTATTCCTATTATTTTCCTACCTATGAACCAAAGGAGGCCTTAGCCCCATATTCCCTTGCTCGCGGATCGCATGGCACCTCGGCGCAGCTGATGGCCATGGTGAGTTGGGAAGGTATTGTCGAGGCCCACCTGTCATGGTGGTTGATGGCCTCGTTGGCCGCTAAGTCGCCGCTCTTCGCTGCAATGACACTTCCAAGGTAGAGTTGCATGTGTTTCCATCCCTAAAGATGAAATTTGATGGTGAGGATGTGATGACGCGAACACCCTCATCGACACCGATCCTCAAGCCTTGGAATGAAGTGGACTGCGGCCATGAGAAGGTCAAGGTGGAGATGTTGGAAGAGCATCTTGTCGCCAATGCCAAAACCGAGTGTGACCTTAAGATGACTTTAGAAAAGCTCGGTACAAAAAAAGGAGACTGAAATTGTTGGCAACTTTGGACACTTTGGATCTTTGATATGTTTATCGAACTCGGAGCTCCGATTTGAGGTTGGATCTCTCATATTTTTATCGAGCTCCTTCGATACCAGGATGACTACAAGCAACGGTGAAATTCCTTAAGTTTCACATAGACGGTCAAGAAAGAGTAAGGATGTTGAGTTCAGGAAACTTATGTGTGACACCTGACAAGTGAGTTATTCACTTTCTCACAGATCAATGATCGGTGTGTGATGATGTTGAATGGATACTCCTAAAGTTGGGAGCACAAAGTAGAGTAGAAAGAAACTTAATTATGCTAAAGTATTGACTCTGATAAGAAAATAAGGGGTTACAGTTACAGGTAGAGTTACATGGAGTCACGGAGTATCATCGGTACTCATGATAACAACTTAAGTCCTATGCATATGAAGAAATGACACATGGACAAACCTAAGGTTATGAAGAATTTTTACCAAGATGGAGTTTGAAGTCGTGTCAAATATTATGTACAACGTATGTTTGGGTATTGAGCCGTGTCCTAATAGTATACTTGTATCCTAAACCTCTTATATAATGTGAGAAGGATAAATACATGTAACCCATATGAACATTGTAGCACATGCACGCAAGGGATAACACAGACACGCAAGAGACACGCAAGGGGAGCCAACGACGGACAACATCTAGGTGTATTATACTGGTATCAGCCCCAAAGATGAAGCCGATGTTCGATGAATCTTGTCCAAATGACATGTTAGGTGACTGTTGTGCGGTACAGTATCAGCCCTAGAGATATAGCCGATCATCGATGAATCTTGTTATCATATCGCAATGATGTGTCTTGTGTGACTGTCTGATGATCGATTCCGTACCTTGGATTATTTATAAGTGCTGACCTTGGATTATTTCTAACAAGTACTCGTACAAAACACTGCGGAGGTAGAAGATGGAGGGTGGGGGCGTATAATTTGAAGCAACCGTAGGGTCAACTGTGAGGTGAAGTACCTTAAAAAACTGTGAGGGAAGTGAAGCCAGTGGCGAATCTAAGGGGTGCCAAAAATTGGAAACCAAAATTTACTAGTATTCATCACAAAAAGTTAACATTATTTAAACTAAAAAACAAAGAGCTAGTGTCTTTTTCTTCACAGCCCTTTCTTCGTTTTGTTCCAAGATTCACCACTGAGTGAAGCACTACCCGTTAAAATGAACTAGACTGAGAGCATCTCCAGCCGTTTGACCTTCCCAGGACATTTTTTACACCGACGAGAGGTGAGCCGGCAAAAGTTTTGACTTAGAAGCTAGTTTATTCCCAGCCGGTCCCCATGCATGTCCTTTTCTTGCTTTTGATTGATGCACGTCGTTGCTCCATCCGTGGTCCCACCGCATGCACATGGAGAAGAAAAAAAGAGAGAGATCCAATAGCCCCACTGTCAGCATTGCAAAAGAGTACCTCCGACACGCCCAGGCGACCCCAGCGCCTTGGGACCACCGACGCTAATTTTGATCTAAACCGGCAAAAAACAAGGTCCTGTGAACACGACTGGGACATTTTTTGAATGTCGGCGATTAAAAAAGAGCGTGTGAGGACGTGTTGGGGGCGGGGGCACAGCTGGAGATGCTCTAATGCTGCTCCACTCCACCTGCTTCACTAGCGAATCTTTGTAATGGAGCTGTCTCATACACATTACTAGCTACTGACAGTGCAAAATCGAGTCTGAGAATTTTCCATAAACAAAGTGAATGGAATAACATGTAGTAACATCGCATAAAAATGTAACAATGAACGAACATGTATACAACAAATCTATCTGTTAGTATAGATATCTATGCACAAGGAAGCAACCTCGGTTTCAGTATCGAACTATATCTGATTAAATAACTGCACCAAGGAACGCATTCAATAATCCAATGACTCAGATCTCCGGTGGAGAAAAGCAGAGCTAGTGTCCGCTCTCTCTCTCTCTCTAGGATGTGGCCAGCCGGCAATATTGAAAAGGCCATGTAATAAAATTCAAGCCTGAAGCAACAGGTGAATCTAGAACAACCAGTGCTTCTTTCTAGGCTTGTATTTGCTCGGGAGATCTACAAAGCAAAAGATAATTTCATTTTCTTAAGAAAAGGATATACAATAGGGTACAAACTGATGCATTCAGTTCTACAATTAAAGATAAGGACATTCTATTTCTGACCTCGAGCATCATATAGTGAGTTGTAGTGAATTTCGGACCAGAAACTTAGCCAAAGCTCTGAAAAAACATGGAACTTAAGGAGTCAGCCATCACAACCAGTTACTTTCTTCTTTATTAATAGTTGTACACAGTAATCACAGAGATATGTTTAGGCGTGCCTGCAACTGATATTTATTTTATGTTTAGCAAATTGCGTGTCCCGGATTGATGTGGGCAATAATACGCTGAAGCAGGCTATAGTGCAAGTAATATGATGAAAGATTGTGCTTGCGACTACTGATTTTTTATGTAAATATGCACAGTATTTGTTGGTTCCTTTACAGAGGCCAAACCATTACCTCTCTGTGGAGCCTGATACTGTGGAACAATTTCTACAAAACAGGTATCTCTGAAAGATGTTAGAAGGCATATCTTCGCAGCAAACTGCCAAAAGCAAAGTGAAACATTAGGCGTCTTCTTTCTCACAGGAACTAATCTTGTCAAGATATAATTCCCTCTGAGGGTACAAGACTAAGATACTGTGATAGTATATTCACAAAAGATGTATAGAACTTCTAGTGATACACAAGTGAAAAATTAACATGTGATGTACAAAGTATTAATCAGATGAGACACATTAAGAGACCATCAGTAGTCCCGTCGACAGAACATATTAGCTTGTACTCCCTCCGTTCCTAAATATAAGACCTTTTAGAGATTCCACTATAAGTCTACATACGGAGCAAAATGAATGAATCTTACTCCAAAATAGGTCTATATACATCCGTATGTAGTCCATAGTGTAATCTCTAAAAGGTCTTATATTTAGGAATGGAGGGAGTACTTTAGTAGAATGCGAGACAAATCGGAATAATGCACATATGTATGTAATACAAAAGGCAGAAAAACTTGCAACTGTAGCTAAATTTCAGTTCAGCAAAAGAAATGATGGAAACAATGAATATGAAAGAGTTTTCACCTTATCAGCAGCTGCTTGCAATGTGACATGATCTCCCCATTCCCCAGATCTGGAGAAGATGAGATTTGGATTCATAAATAATTAAATACAAAAACACAAGCATGAACTATTTTCATCAAAGTACTCTGCAGCAAATCAAGCCCACAATAGTGCATACTTTTTCATCTTCTTGCAATAGTGTTTATATTTCATTGGGACATGCCCCTCATACAAAGAGTTACACGCCTTGAGCTGCAGAAGAAAGAAAATGGCACACATGAGCCTTCAAGTATCTAAGAAGATAATTGTCAGCACATGGACACAAATATAGCCTAATAATAATCATGAAAAATCTACTTATTTATACATCACACACAAAAAATTAAGTTGGTAAATAAAATGTGGGCATTCACCATAAAGTTTTAAGATGCGTGTGTTTGAGGCATACAAGAAAGACCCTGCAGTTTGGCAATATGAGTGCAATAACTTAAAGTAGTACTTTAGGACACAATTGTAAATTTTATTTCTTCCAAGGTCCTTGTAGCATACCGTCATCTTTCCTACTTATAAATAATGGAGTTGGTGGTGAGTTCACATGTGGGGCCACACAAATAAACAGATGCACTTCTACTCGCATTGTGGGACTAGCAACCTTCAAAAAACAAATGTTACTTTTACTTGGTGTGAGACCTATGCCAAGTAAACAAATACACCCACCCTAATACGAGAATAACACTCTTACAAAAACACAAATTGTAAATGCAAGTATGGGACTCCAACTCAAAATCATGGTCTCGATTTTAGTCTCTGCCCAATCAATTCTTCCAGCTCTATATCATAGCAAAAGAGAGCAAACAAATTGCAATTTCACGATCTTGTGCATTCAACTTACTCATGCCCATTCTCCTATGTTTCAAAATTCAAAATGTTATCTCACTAAAAATCTTGCAAAGTACCTACTATGGTCGCTTAAGATTTTTCAAGAACTGCAATATTATCTTCTGTTACATTTTTGCTCTCTTTCCAATCGTGAACCATGCAACAACCCCAAGACACCATCATCCTTTGACGATTTCCTAAGCCAGTGGTCTTTTTTATGGCTTCGTAGCAACGCACGGGCATTATGCTAGTTTCACATAAATGCAGCAGTTTCGGGGACCTTCTGATCCCTTCCCTGTGTTAAAAAAACATAAAATGGTACTTTCAATATGCCCAGGTGATCGATATACCTGCTTCACTATCTCTTTCCGAACATGCTTGTGATACTCAGGCGATCGATATAGCTGGTCTGAGAGTGCACGGAACTACAAGGCAAAAAAATAACTGTATCCTTAGATAAACATATAGGTAAGAACTTCAAAAGATCATATAATTCATCAAGTGAATCAAATTGTGCTTTAGAAAAATCACAAACCTGACAATTGCCATCACCTGATACCCTCACTTCAAACAAGCCATATGCATTTAACCTACAAAAGGTTCTCTTTAATTAGGAACTATGAGAATGATACATGTGTTAGCATTGCATTAATTCACCAAAAAAGGTTATAGGTGATTCAAGGTCAGCTTAGCGAGTAAAGGACAGGCTAAAGACTGTTCCCATATGTAGGCAAACCATTTAGTTGAAATGTCCAAGGAAAGGACATAGGGTATGATTTAGATGCATACTCTGAATGTTGTTCCACATCCCGTTTGGATGTTGACATTCGAGGCCAGAATTTGGTATAGGCATTTGCCAGGCCCGAATGCGGCTGTTTGAGTGGCCTGGATATTCAGGCATGGAATTCAGGCTCGATATTGTAACCTTCTCCCGAACACTCACACGGCCCGGCCCAAATTCCTAGCCCACGTGCTCTGTACTCGGCCCAATCCTGTCTCCCTTACTCCTTCGCTCCATCCTGTACAAGATGCAGTGGAAAAATCGGGGGACCGAGGGAGGAGATGCCCCAGGTGGAGGTCCACGGCGGTGCAGGGCAGTGCTCCTCCTTTATTTCTTCCCCCCGGCCCATCCCCTGGTAGTGCCTCTCCCAGAACATACCACTGTGCCTACATACATGCAGGTGCAATTACTCCTCCCCATGGTGTCCCTTCACCCAGACAGGTTTTCCACTGCATCCCCTCTAATGGAGCATGCTACCTCCTGCCCCCCACGGCAGCCTCGCCTCGCCCATCCCTGCACATCCTCTCCTGCTGCCCCATTAATTCTTAGATGTTAACTATCTCTGTGGTTGCTAAGAATATTTGAGCTTTAATTGCATTAGAAAAAGATCAGTGTTGCCCAGTTATGTATGAAACTGTTCTGTTGGTCAGCTGGCCTGATTATTTGAGCTTTGAATGCTTCCTCTTTGCGCAACCTCTCCTGCTGCCCCATTAATTCTTAGATGTTAACTATCTCTGTGGTTGCTAAGAATATTTGAGCTTTAATTGCATCAGAAAAAGATCAGTGTTGCCCAGTTATGTATGAGCTGTTCTGTTGGTCAGCTGGCCTGATTATTTGAGCTTTGAATGCTTCCTCTTTGCGCTGCA
Source organism: Hordeum marinum (assembly GCA_022496015.1). NCBI lineage: Eukaryota > Viridiplantae > Streptophyta > Magnoliopsida > Poales > Poaceae > Hordeum > Hordeum marinum. Next base: position 339,597,089 of record CM039673.1, read on the forward strand.
CGTACGCGAGAGGAAGAATTAACCGGGCACTAGTGTTTCACTCTATATACTGAGTAATGTGAGATCAAGTAAAGAAAAGGCAGGGCATTCCGGTGTTGACAAAATTTATGCGTATGATGTGTAGATTTGATTTCCAAACTGTACAACAAAGTATATTCATCATACTCTTATAAATGTGCAATTCCATGTGTTGTCCATCCAAACAAGAATTGGAATTGTTGGTTCCCTTGGATTCCAAGTGCCAAACGTATGAACGTCCGAACAATAGTATTGGCATTGAATCTCAATACCAATGTCCGGCGTCTTTAAAATTTGACATAGAATCCCCAATGTGATGCAAAATAAACATGTTTTCTCGTTTAAAAATTAAATGCTTTTAGCCTTTGGCTCAACTGCTATGGACTTGTAAAGCTATGACCACTTCTGGACTATCAATATATGCCAAAATGTTTACCAAAAGAATCTTGTGAAAGGATGGAGTCATCCAACACGCACGAAAGTTAATGCCTCTGTAATAGAGGACAATTTATCACACTACTTTATAAGCAGAAAAAAAGGAAACCTACTTTTGCAAGAACAGAAGTGAAAACTGTACCAGACTAAAGCATGTAAGAATCATCAAAGTTTACCTGTCATGAAGACGATGATGATCCATGGTGGCATCACTATATGTGGGGAAGTATGTATTGATCCGGGGAACATGCTGTCAATGTGCCAAAGGAAGGAGTTTCAGGTAACAAGCACACATACTTTATTTATTTAACCAATACCATACCACGGAGAAAAACAAAAGACTGCCCGAGAGATACAAATTTAACAGTTCTAGCAAGGCAAGGGAAGGGTAACAGAAGTAAATAGCAGAGCAGGCATGCAATATCTTACAGGAATAGATGTCAAATTCGTAAGGCGCTTGGCCATAGCACCATCTAGCTTCGCATATTCTTCTTCAAGAACCATTGCAATCATCTTGTCATCATCTGTCTCGCTCTTCTGGCTGCTCATAGAGGTTGAGCTGGACGAGGCACCTTCATTTGGAAACATATGCGTCATGCCAAACCTATAGGTAAAAAACAGGACAAAATGAACTTTAAATAATGCTCAACGAAATGTATTGGTATAAAGTCAGATGTTATAGACAAATAATTATGAAATATATCAGCAAAGCGTCGAAAATAGAGTGAAATTTCTAAGCACAGCTATGCGATGCTAGCAATGTAGAATTATATGAAACAGATATAATGTACAAAAATATGAATTATGTACAGCCAGACTCCATTTCATTGACCATATTTAACAGACACACCAAAGCAGAATTGAGGGGAACATGACCACAAGAGGGAAGCCTCTAATAACTGCCTTAGCTGTAAAATGCGTACATGCTAACATCTAATACTTGTTTATCGGTGGATAATGATTTGCGTAATCATTTTCTTTAATGTATCCAGGTTTGCATAAGGCACGCTTGATATGCATTTACTTTTAACAAACTCAATGAAATATTCCCCGGGATCTCATATATCTATATGTTATAACAATATATGGTATAACTACTTGTCGAATTCCATTGAATTTGGATCTGTATGTTTGAACCAATGATTGTGCATAATTAATATCTGATGATACGTGCGCAATATGGAAATGGATGTTGAGCTTAAAACAAGTACTCCCATGATTAATATCTAATGGTATGTGCGCAATATGGAAATGGATGTTGAGCTTAAAACAAGTACTCTCGTGATTAATATCTAATGGTATGTGTGCAATATAGAAATGGATGTTGAGCTTAAAACAAGCACTCCCATGGTATAAGTAGACTAGTTGAGTCATGATTATAGAGCAGAGAATTGGGTTAGTTTCATGGACATTGGCACGTTGCAATATCTCTCCAATCAGGAGAGTTTTGAACTAACTTATCTGCTATCTCTTCCTAAGTCATGAAGGCATATGTTTTTAAAAATCTAAGAGAATTCTCTTGGCAGGTCGAAAAGAGCTAGCCTAGTCAACTGTATCCACATTACACAATGGATCCTACCTACCTATTGCTCCTACAAAGAATCGTTGGGGCTGTTTGGTTACCAGTCATGCTTTGCCGCACTTAAAGGTGCAGCAAGATTCTCTTAGCCAAGCCAAAGTGTAGCTAAGAATTTGTGCACGCAAGCAAGCTTGGACAATTTTGGCAGAAAAAAAAATGGCACGCTAAACATGCCTTTTCCAGTCGCGACTAGCACCTCAGGCTGTTCAATCCCCCCCACACACAAAAAGCAAATCGTTGACTCTGCGTTTGAGCATTGATTGTGGCCGAATCCCGACCACACAAATTCGGAGCGCGAAACTGCAGGAACTCTAATCACCGGCAAACATCAAAATTTGCACATAGAGCAACTGAGCACGCTACCTTTGCTCTGCCGACATTTCCAGATCGAGAGCAAACGCGAGTGGTAAGGGGAAAAAACAGGGACCGCATCGAGTTTGCACAGAAAGATTCATCGCGAAAGAACCGCTCTACCCGACGGACTAGCAAGATCTCCTAAGAACTCAATAACCCCCGCGGCCCGCGCCAATCAATCCCGCCCCCGTAGAGCAGAAACTGGTGCGAGGTTTCTCTTCATGCTGTCGCGCAAAGAAACCCCCCCCCCCCACACACACACACACACAAAAAAAAGGAAAATATCTCCCGAATCACGGGACGGGAGAGGCTCTAGAGCACGGGGGCATACCTGCGGGCTGCGGCTGGAGGCGCGAGGTATGAATTTGAGAGCGGCGGCGAGGAGGGGATGAGGGGATTGGAGGAACGCGCGAGGTTCCTCGTGGGGGTGCTTTTATTTTGGGGGGCTTGGGGGGGGGGGGGGGGGGGGAGGTGGAATGGAAGACGCGGATGTTTGGAGTAAGTACGAACTGCGATTTGATTGATTCGGTTGCACTGACGCGGTTTCTTACACGTACGGCGTACCAACCAACCACCCTGCACCGAAGAGCCGGTCACCTCCCTGGCTCGGTTGCCTTTTCGCCGGCCCCAGCTTATTGGAACAGCTGACAAGCGGACCATGCATCAGGCAGTGACGCCTGTCCGTGCAGTTGGAAATTGGGACCTTTTGGATTGAATTAGCAAATTCGTTCCTTTTACATAAAATTAGAGCATGTATAACCGGACTTAACAAATTTGATCCCTAAACGTCTCTTCATCTTTACTCCTAAGGGCATCTACAACGGAGGCGCTTAGAGCATCTCCAACCGTTGGTCCCCAGGGGGCCGAAATAGCGCCGCCTGGGGCTGAGCCGGCGATAAAATCGGCTTGGGGAGCTCGTTTTTCCAGTCGAACCCATGGGTCGCCCCACAACCGTCGCTTTCGGCTCATTACCGGCGTAGAATCGGCCCAAATTCGGCCCCGTTTCGGCGCTATTTCGGCTTTGAAATCAACAAAATCGGCGTCTTTTGGGCATAAAATGAACAAAATCGGCGCTCTTTCGGCATAAATTCAACAAAAAACTGAATATTTCGTACCAAAGTTCATCATAGAAATTAATACAAAATCAAATAGTTCAATGAAGCAAATTCCAACATAAATTAAAACAAATCGAGCTATGTGTTGCCCTTAAGCCTCCGTAGGTGCTCCACCAGATCGTCTTGCAGTTCTTGATGCACTTGTGGGTCTCGGATCTCCTGGCACATATTAAGGTAGGCAGTCCATGTTGCTGGTACCTGGTGATCAACAACTGCAAGGGGTCCCATCCTGTGATATGGTTCAGGATCAAACACTGGCTCTTCCTGCTCGCTCTCAATGATCATGTTGTGCAAGCAGACACAACAATTCATGATCTTCCACATCTGCCTTTTGGACCAGGTCATAGCGGGGTACCTGACAACAGCAAATCGCGATTGGAGCACACCAAATGCTCGCTCGACATCTTTCCTGCAAGCCTCCTGACACTTAGCAAAGTGTCTTCTTTGGCGCCACAGGTTTTGAGATAGTCTTCACAAATGTGGACCATCTCGGATAGATACCATCTGCTAGATAGTATCCCTTGTTGTATTGGCGTCCATTGATCTCAAAGTTCATCGGAGGAGCATGACCTTCAACAAGCTTGGCGAAGACATTCGAGCACTGCAAGATGTTGATATCATTGTGAGTTCCTGGCATACCAAAGAAGGAGTGCCAGTCATGTGTGGCTACTACCTCAAGTACCACACTGCAACCACCTTTTGACGCCTTTGTACATCCCCTGCCAAGCAAATGGGCAGTTGTTTCCATGACCAATGCATGCAGTCGATGCTTCCAAGCATCCCTGGAAATCCTCTTGTTGCATTTTGTGCCAGGATTCGAGTAGTGTCTTCGGCATTGGGTGATCGCAAATATTGTGGTCCAAACACTACCACCACTGCTCTAGAGAACTTGTACAGACACTCAATGGTGGTGGACTCGGCCATTCGCCCATAGTCTTCTTGTATATCTGTGGGAGCTTCGTATGCAAGCATCCTCATAGCTTGGGTGCATTTCTAAAGTGAGGAGAATCCAACTGTGCCGGTGCAATCCTTCTTGCAAACGAAATAGTTGTCGAACTCCCGGACGGAATTAACAATCCTGAGGAAGAGCTTCCGGCTCATCCGGTAGCGACGCCGAAATACTTTCTCACCGTGCAATGGAGAGTCAGCGAAGTAGTCGGCGTAGAACATGTAATACTCCTCCATCCGATGTCTCTGCTTGCTTTTGCACCGTCCCGGCGTCGAGCCACCTCGCCGGGGCTTGTCATTGTTGACGAACAGACCGACCAGCGAGGACAATATCATGAGGTGCTCCTTGTCGGCGGTGTCGGCCTCGTCTTCTTCCTCCAACAGGGTCGAAAATGCCTCCTCGTCGTCCGAGTCCATGGCCGAGCAGGCAAAACGTCGAACACCTTGTCGGCATGACGGGCGAGCAAGCGAGCAGACGTCGGCGCCCCGGTCGGCGTGGCTTGGGCGAGGGATGGGCGAGGGTCGGGGAAGCAAAATCCGGCGATGGAGGGCGAAGTGGGGTCTTCTAGCGGCGGCGCAAGTCCGTGAACAGGCGAGGGTCGCCAGGTTCGGCAGCGGGGGAGTGGCTCGGCGCTAGGAAAAAAGGACGAGATTCGCCTGACAGTGGTGTCACACACGCCGATTGTTGGAAATATGCCCTAGAGGCAATAATAAAATGGTTATTATTGTATTTCCTTGTTCATGATAATTGTCTATTGTTCATGTTATAATTGTGTTAACCGGAAACCATAATACATGTGTGAATACATAGACCACAACATGCCCTAGTGAGCCTCTAGTTGACTAGCTCGTTGATCAATAGATGATCACGGTTTCATGACCATGGACATTGGATGTCGTTGATAACGGGATCACATCATTAGGAGAATGATGTGATGGAAAAGACCCAATCCTAAGCATAGAACTAGATCGTGTAGTTCGTTTGCTAAAGCTTTTCAATGTCAAGTATCGTTTCCTTAGACCATGAGATTGTGCAACTCCCGGATACCGTAGGAATGCTTTGGTGTGCCAAACGTCACAATGTAACTGGGTGGCTATAAAGGTGCACTACGGGTATCTCCGAAGGTGTCTGTTGGGTTGGCACGAATCGAGACTGGGATTTGTCACTCCGTGTGACGGAGAGGTATCTCTAGGCCCACTCGGTAAGACATCATCATAATGAGCTCAATGTGACCAAGGAGTTAGTCACGGGATGATGTATTACGGAACGAGTAAAGAGACTTGCCGGTAACAATATTGAACAAGGTATAGAGATACCGACGATTGAATCTCGCGCAAGTATCATACCGATAGACAAAGGGAATTGTATACGAGATTGATTGAATCCCCGACATCGTGGTTCATCCGATGAGATCATCGTGGAGCATGTGGGAGCCAACATGGGTATCCAGATCCCGTTGTTGGTTATTGGCCGGAGAAGTGTCTCGGTCATGTCCACGTGTCTCCCGAACCTGTAGGGTCTACACACTTATGGTTCGATGACGCTAGGGTTATAGGGAAATGGTATACGTGATTACCGAAAGTTGTTCAGAGTCCCGGATGAGATCCCGGATGTCATGAGGAGCTCCGGAATGGTCTGGAGGTAAAGATTGATATATAGGAAGTCCAGTTTTGGTCACGGGAAAGTTTTCGGGCTCATCGGTATTGTACCGGGAGTGCCGGGAGGGTGCCGGAGGACCCCAGGAGGGGTGTGACGACCATAGAACTTTGTGGGCCCTTAGAGGAGGTGTGCCAGCCCTTATTGGGCTGGCCAATACCTTCTAGAAAGGCCCATGCGGCTAGAGATCTAGAGATAAAGGGCAAAGGGTTTTAAAAGGAGGAGATCCACCTCCCTTGTGGGAGGTGGACTCTATCCTCACTTCGGCCGAAGCCCTCCTCTTTGGAGGAGGGGACAAGGCAGCCCTCCCTCTCCCTCCTCCTATATATGCTTGAGGTTTTGGCCTTTTGAGAAAAGATCAGAACTCTCTCTCTCACGACAAAGCCCTACCTCTCTTCTTCCTCCTCCACAGCGCTTAGGCAAAGCCCTGCCGGAATACCTTGCTACTCCACCACCACCACACCGTCGTGCTGCTGTTGGAGCCCTTCCCCAACCTCTCCTTCCTCCTTGCTGGATCAAGGCGTAGGAGACGTCACCGGGCTGCACGTGTGTTGAACGCGGAGGCGCCGTTGTTTGGCGCTTAGATCGGAATCCACCGCGATCTGAATCGCTGCGAGTACGACTCCATCAACCGCGTTCTTGTAATGCTTCCGCTTAGCGATCTTCAAAGGTATGAAGATGCAATCTCTCCCCACTCGTTGCTGGTTCCTCCATAGATAGATCTTGGTGACACGTAGGAAAATTTTGATTTACTACTACGTCTCCCAACAGTGGCATCATGAGCTAGGTCTATGCGTAAAATCTATGCACGAGTAGAACACAAAGCAGTTGTGGGCGTCGATTTTGTTAATTTGCTTACCACTACTAGTCTTATCTTGATTCGGCAGTATTGTGGGATTAAGCGGCCTGGACCGACTTTACACGTATGCTTACGTGAGACTGGTTCCATCGCCTGACATGCACTTATTGCATAAGGTGGCTAGCGGGTGTTTGTCTCTCCCACCTTAGTCAGATTGGATTCGATGAAAAGGGTCCTTATGAAGGGTAAATAGCAATTGGCATATCACGTTGTGGTTTTGGCATAGGTAAGAAATGTTCTTGCTAGTAACCTATAGCAGCCACGTAAAAACTTGCAACTACAAATTAGAGGACGTCTAACTTGTTTTTGCAGCATATGCCTTGTGATGTGATATGGCCAAAGGATGTGATGTGATGCATTATGATGTATGAGATTGATCATGTCCTTGTAATAGGATTCACGACTTGCATGTCGATGAGTATGACAACCGGCAAGAGCCATAGGAGTTGTCTTATTTTATTGTATGACATGCGTGTCAATCATAAACGCCATGTAATTAATTTACTTTATTGCTAAATGTTAGCTATAGTAGTAGAAGTAATAGTTGGCGAGAAAACTTCATGAAGACACGATGATGGAGATCATGATGATGGAGATCATGGTGTCATGCCGGTGACAGTGATGATCATGGTGCCCCGAAAATGGAGATCAAAGGAGCAAGATGATATTGGCATATCATGTCACTATATTGATTGCATGTGATGTTTATCATGTTTACATCTTATTTGCTTAGAATGACGGTAGTAAATAAGATGATCTCTCAATAAAATTTCAAGAAAAGTGTTCACCCTAACTGTGCACCGTTGCTAAGGATCGTTGTTCCGAAGCACCACATGATGATCGGGTGTGATAGGCTCTAACGTTCGCATACAACGGGTGTAAGCCAGATTTACACACGCGGAACACTTAGGTTGACTTGACGAGCCTAGCATGTACAGACATGGCCTCGGAACACGGAAGACCGAAAGGTCGAACATGAGTCGTATAGAAGATACGATCAACATGGAGATGTTCACCATGGATGACTAGTCCGTCTCACGTGATGATCGGACACGGGCTAGTTGACATGGATCATGTGTCACTTGGATGACTAGAGAGATGTCTATCTAAGTGGGAGTTCATTAAATAATTTGATTATGTGAACTTAATTATCATGAACTTAGTCTAAAATTGTCTTTACAGTCTATATTGTAGATCCAATGGCCAACGCGAATGTCACCCTTAATTTCAACGCGTTCCTAGAGAAAACCAAGCTGAAAGATGATGGAAGTAACTATGTAGACTGGATCCGTGGCTTGAGGATCATCCTCATAGCTTCCAAGAAATTGTATGTCCTTGATGCACCACTAGATGACCCACCCCTTCTCCCAGCAGAGCAAGACGTTGCGAACGCTTGGCATTCTCGCTGCGATGATTACTCCCTTGTTCAGTGCGGCATGCTTTACAGTTTAGAACCGGGGCTCCAAAAGCGTTTTGAGCAACACGGAGCATATGAGATGTTCCAAGAGCTGAAACTGGTTTTCCAAGCTCATGCCCGGGTCGAGAGATATGACGTCTCCGACATGTTCTTCAGCTGTAAGATGGAGGAGAATAGTTCTGTCAGTGAGCACATCCTCAAGATGTCTGGGATACACAACCGCTTGACTCAGCTGGGAGTTAATCTCCCGGATGACTCGTTCATTGACAGAATCCTCCAGTCGCTTCCACCTAGCTAGAAGAGCTTTGTGATGAACTACAACATGCAAGGGATGGAGAAGTCCATTCCTGAGTTGTACTCGATGCTAAAATCAGCAGAGGTCGAGATCAGAAAGGAGCATCAAGTGTTGATGGTAAATAAGACCACTAGTTTCAAGGAAGGCAAGGGTAAGAAGAACTTCAAGAAGGACGGCAAAGCTGTTGCCGCGCCCGGTAAGCAAGTTGTCGGGAAGAAGAAGAACAAGCATGGACCCAAGCCTGAGACTGGGTGCTTTTACTGCAAGGGTACCGGTCACTGGAAGCGGAACTGCCCCAAGTACTTAGCGGATAAGAAGGACGACAACATTAAAGGTATATGTGATATACTTGTTATTGATGTGTACCTAACCAGCGCTCGTAGTAGCTCCTGGGTATTTGATACCGGTGCAGTTGCTCACATTTGTAACTCCAAGCAGGAGCTGCGGAATAAGCGGAGGCTGGCAAAGGACGATGTGATGATGCGCGTCGGGAATGGTTCCAAGGTCGATGTGATCGTCGTCGGCACGCTACCTCTACATCTACCTTCGGGATTAGTGTTAAACCTTAATAATTGTTATTTAGTACCAGCTTTGAGCATGAACATTGTATCTAGATCTCGCTTGATGCGAGATGGCTACTCATTTAAATCTGAGAATAATGGTTGTTCTATTTATATGAGAGAAATGTTTTATGGTCATGTCCCGCTGGTCAATGGTTTATTTTTGATGAATCTCGAACGTGATGTTACACGTGTCCATAGTGTGAGTACCAAAAAGTGTAAGGTTGATAACGATAGTCCCACTTACATGTGGCACTGCCGCCTTGGTCATATTGGTGTCAAATGTATGAAGAAGCTCCATACTGATGGACTTTTGGAGTCTCTTGATTTCGAATCATTTGACACGTGCGAACCATGCCTCATGGGCAAGATGACTAAGACTCCGTTCTCCGGAACAATGGAGCGAGCAACTAACTTGTTGGAAATAATACATACCGATGTATGCGGTCCAATGAGTGTCGAGGTTCGTGGTGGCTATCGTTATGTTCTCACCCTCACTGATGACTTGAGTAGATATGGGTATGTCTACTTAATGAAATATAAGTCTGAAACTTTTGAAAGGTTCAAGGAATTTTAGAGTGAGGTAGAGAATCAACGTGACAGGAAAATAAAGTGCCTACGATCTGATCGTGACAGAGAATATTTAAGTCTCGAGTTTGGCACGCACCTAAGGAAATGTGGAATTGTTTCACAACTCACGCCGCCTGGCACACCTCAGCGAAATGGTGTGTCTAAACGTCGTAATCGCACTCTATTAGATATGGTACGATCTATGATGTCTCTTACCGACTTACCGCTATCATTTTGGGGATATGCATTAGAGACTGCCGCATTCACTTTAAATAGGGCACCGTCAAAATCCGTTGAGACGACACCGTATGAATTATGGTTTGGAAAGAAACCTAAGCTGTCGTTTCTAAAAGTTTGGGGATGCGATGCTTATGTGAAGAAACTTCAACGTGAGAAGCTCGAACCCAAACCGGAAAAGTGCGTCTTCATAGGATATCCCAAAGAGACTATTGGGTATACCTTCTACCTACGATCCGAGGGCAAAGTCTTTGTTGCCAAGAATGGATCCTTTCTCGAGAAAGACTTTCTCTCGAAAGAAGTAAGTGGGAGGAAAATAGAACTTGATGAGGTAATTGTACCTCCACTCGAACCGGAGAGTAGCGCAGCACATGAAGTTGTTTCTGTGGAGCCTACACCGGCTGGAGAGGAAGTTAATGATGATGATCATGAAACTTCAGATCAAGTTACTATTGAACGTCGAAGGTCCACTAGGACACGTTCCGCACCAGAGTGGTACGGCAACCCTGTCCTAGAGATCATGTTGTTAGACAACGGTGAACCTTCGAACTATGAAGAAGCAATGGCGGGCCCGGATTCCAACAAATGGCTTGAAGCCATGAAATCCGAGATAGGATCCATGTATGAGAACAAAGTATGGACTTTGGTGGACTTGCCTGATGATAAGCGAGCCATTGAAAATAAATGGATCTTTAAGAAGAAGACTGACGCGGATGGTAATGTGACCGTCTATAAGGCTCGACTTGTCGCTAAGGGTTATCGACAAGTTCAAGGAGTTAACTACGATGAGACTTTCTCACCCGTAGCGATGCTGAAGTCTGTCTGAATCATGTTAGCAATTGCCGCATTTTATGATTATGAGATCTGGCAAATGGACGTCAAAATGGCATTCCTTAATGGCTTCCTCAAGGAAGAACTGTATATGATGCAGCCGGAAGGTTTTGTCGATCCTAAAGATGCTAACAAGGTATGCAAGCTCGAGCGCTCCATCTATGGGCTGGTGCAAGCATCTCGGAGTTGGAACATTCGCTTTAATGAAGTGATTAAAGCGTTTGGATTTGTACAGGTTTATGGAGAACCCTGTATTTACAAGAAAGTGAGTGGGAGCTCTATAGCATTTCTCGTATTATATGTGGATGACATATTGATAATGGGAAGTGATATAGAACTCTTGGAAAGTGTAAAGGCCTACTTGAATACGTTTTTTTCAATGAAGGACCTTGGAGAAGCTGCTTACATATTAGGTATTAAGATCTATAGAGATAGATCGAAACGCCTCATAGGTCTTTCACAAAGCACATACCTTGAAAAGATATTGAAGAAGATCAATATGGATCAGTCCAAGAAGGGGTTCTTGCCTGTGTTACAAGGTGTGAGATTGAGTATGACTCAATGCCCGACCACGGCAAAGGATAGAGAAGAGATGAGTGTCATCCCCTATGCTTCAGCCATAGGCTCTATTATGTATGTCATGCTGTGTACCAGACCTGATGTGAACCTTGCCATAAGTTTGGTAGGGAGGTACCAAAGTGATCCCGGAGCGGAACACTGGACAGCGGTCAAGAATATCCTGAAGTACCTGAAAAGGACAAAGGACATGTTTCTCGTATATGGACGTGCCGAAGAGCTCGTCGTAAAGGGTTAAGTCGATGCTAGCTTCAACACAGATCCGGACGACTCCAAGTCGCAAACCGGATACGTGTATATTTTGAACGGAGGGGCAGTCAGCTGGTGTAGCGGCAAGCAAAGCGTCGTGGCGGCATCTACATGTGAAGCGGAGTACATAGCTGCTTCGGAAGCAGCAAAGGAAGGAGTCTGGATGAAGGAGTTCATCACCGACCTAGGAGTAATTCCAAGTGCGTCAGGCTCGATGACTCTATTATGTGACAACACTGGAGCTATTGCCCTTGCAAAGGAGCCCAGGTTTCACAAGAAGACAAGACACATCAAGCGCCGCTTCAACTCCATCCGTGATTACATTCAGGAGGGAGATATAGATATTTGTAAAGTGCATACGGATCTGAATGTTGCAGATCCGTTGACTAAACCTTTCTCACGAGCAAAACATGATCAACACCAGAATGCTATGGGTGTACGATTCATCACAATGTAAATAGATTATTGACTCTAGTGCAAGTGGGAGACTGTTGGAAATATGCCCTAGAGGCAATAATAAAATGGTTATTATTGTATTTCCTTGTCCATGATAATTGTCTATTGTTCATGCTATAATTGTGTTAACCGGAAACCATAATACATGTGTGAATACATAGACCACAACATGTCCCTAGTGAGCCTCTAGTTGACTAGCTCGTTGATCAATAGATGGTCACGGTTTCATGACCATGGACATTGGATGTCGTTGATAACAGGATCACATCATTAGGAGAATGATGTGATGGACAAGACCCAATCCTAAGCATAGCACTAGATCGTGTAGTTCGTTTGCTAAGCTTTTCAATGTCAAGTATCGTTTCCTTAGACCATGAGATTGTGCAACTCCCAGATACCGTAGGAATGCTTTGGGTGTGCCAAACGTCACAACGTAACTGGATGGCTATAAAGGTGCACTACGGGTATCTCCGAAAGTGTCTGTTGGGTTGGCACGAATCGAGACTGGGATTTGTCACTCCGTGTGACGGAGAGGTATCTCTAGGCCCACTCGGTAAGACATCATCATAATGAGCTCAATGTGACCAAGGAGTTAGTCACGGGATGATGTATTACGGAACGAGTAAAGAGACTTGCCGGTAACGAGATTGAACAAGGTATAGAGATACCGACGATCGAATCTCGGGCAAGTATCATACCGATAGACAAAGGGAATTGTATACGGGATTGATTGAATCCCCGACATCGTGGTTCATCCGATGAGATCATCATGGAACATGTGGGAGCCAACATGGGTATCCAGATCCCGCTGTTGGTTATTGGCCGGAGAAGTGTCTCGGTCATGTCCACGTGTCTCCCGAACCCGTAGGCTCTACACACTTAAGGTTCGATGACGCTAGAGTTATAGGGAAATGGTATACGTGATTATCGAAAGTTGTTCGGAGTCTCGGATGAGATCCCGGACGTCACGAGGAGCTTTGGAATGGTCCGGAGGTAAAGATTGATATATAGAAAGTCCAGTTTTGGTCACGGGAAAGTTTTCGAGCTCATCGGTATTGTACGGGGAGTGCCGGGAGGGTGCCGGAGGACCCCGGGAGGGGTGTGACGACCATAGGACTTTATGGGCCCTTAGAGGAGGTGTGCCGGCCCTTATTGGGCTGGCCAAGACCTTCTAGAAAGGCCCATGCGGCTAGAGATCTAGAGATAAAGGGCAAAGGGTTTTAAAAGGAGGAGATCCACCTCCCTTGTGGGAGGTGGACTCTATCCCCACTTCGGCCGAAGCCCTCCTCTTTGGAGGAGGGGCCAAGGCAGCCCTCCCTCTCCCTCCTCCTATATATACTTGAGGTTTTGGCCTTTTGAGAAAAGATCTGAACTTTCTCTCTCACGGCAAAGCCCTACCTCTCTTCTTCCTCCTCCGCAGCGCTTAGGCGAAGCCCTGCCGGAATACCTTGCTATTTCACCATCACCACACCGTCGTGCTGCTGTTGGAGCCCTTCCCCAACCTCTCCTTCCTCCTTGCTGGATCAAGGCGTAGGAGACGTCACTGGGCTGCACGTGTGTTGAACGCGGAGGCGCCGTTGTTCGGCGCTTAGATCGGAATCCACCGCGATCTGAATCGCTGCGAGTACGACTCCATCAACCGCGTTCTTGTAACGCTTCCGCTTAGCGATCTTCAAAGGTATGAAGATGCAATCTCTCCCCACTCGTTGCTGGTTCCTCCATAGATAGATCTTGGTGACACGTAGGAAAATTTTGATTTACTACTACGTCTCCCAACACCGATTTGTTACCGTCGGAGCCCCCAAGAGGCCCCCAGCGTCCTGGGTTCGCCGGCCCAAAAAAGGGCTCTAACCGACAAAAAACGGGGTCCTAGAGTGCGACTGGGCCGATTTTTTGACGCCGACGACGAAAAAAGGCACTGGAGGGTCCTTCGAGACCGCGGCTGAAGACGCTCTTAGCCCAGGATATAGGGCATGTTTGGTTTGAGCCCCAACTTGCCCCACCAAAATTTTGGCACGACCAAAGCAAGGGCATGACCAAAATGTTGGCAATTTGTTGGTGCTTGGATTATGACTATCATATCCTCCAAAATTTTGGCAAATGAGACCGTTGTTTTGTTTGGTTTGCCACCAACTGGCATGATGATTATGCTAGTTCAAAAATATCTAACTGCATCTATTAGAAAATTGAGAAGAAATACATTTCAATATTTAGATGTGTTTTTTCTCTAAACTACTTATAGTTAATCAATGTTTACGGAAGTCACCAAAAGAATGAACACGCATGCTGCATGCACTTCGTCTTGCTATTGTTTGCATGATGAAGAATTGCTGCATGTGATTGCTAATCACGGACAGGCCTTCATATGTTTGAATTTAAAAGCGTCGCTGATTGATTACAGCCAAAAAAAAACAGCTTATCCTAATTACATGCATGCGGCAGGGCCCACCATAACAACTAGGGTCACAGCGCCAAAATATTGGCGCAGCTTTCTCACGCCCTCGTTACGCACACGCGTTGGCGAGAATTGCACAGAGAGGCGCTGGGCAAGTCAGGCGAGCCAATTTTTTGATGCAGATCCAAACAGCTATCAAATTGCATGGGCTAGCCAATTTTTTGGTAGGGTCAGCTTTGGTAGTGATCCAAAAAGGCCCATAGGCTGCCATCGATGCCGATAGAGTCGCCAAGCGTTGTTTTTCTTTCACGTGCACCTCTTTTTTTACGGCAGTTTATTTTGGAGAGAACTAGCGCTACACATTTTTAGCGGAAAAGAAATCTTGTTAGTACCCAAATAAGCGCCCAGCGTTGTGGACAGAAACTCTTTCATCGACGCTAAACTGATCAATTGTTAATTTTAATGGTCCAGTCGCCTACACGGGCATCGCTACGTTGTAGATGCCAGGGAAGTTGATATGTCGCTTCGTCCCCCCCCCCCCCCCCCCCCCACTGATCAAAGGACCTGCTACTCCACCGTTTATCTTCAACGCTAGCCCACTTTCCGTCTGATTTTTTTAAGAAAGAAAAGCTCACCGATTTTATTTTGGATTTTTTCTTGCTAACATGCCCAAATCGATGATCACGAGAGCCCCACCCCAGCCAATCCATCCATGTACTAATCTTTCCTTTTAAATCTTAACTTTCCTTACCTAGGCCCACACATTCCTAAATCACAAAAGATTCTACAAACTTTCCTTCGACCTCATCCAGATCATGAGTCCGTGACCCTCTCTCCCGATCTCTTCCTCACCCTCACGGCGGTCAGCCTGTGGATGTGGCGACATGGCGGGTGAGGGACGATGTGGCCCTGCATTTTTCGAAGATTCCAGGCAGCCACTCGATGACCTCCTCTCTTCTCCACGACCGAGAAGGTATCGGGTCCAATGAGAGAGGATCCGGTTGTAGTGATGCCGGTGGTGGCCAGATTGTCACCATGGGCAAGTAGGTATGCGGACGGATCTTGG
Source organism: Hordeum marinum (assembly GCA_022496015.1). Classification (NCBI taxonomy): domain Eukaryota; kingdom Viridiplantae; phylum Streptophyta; class Magnoliopsida; order Poales; family Poaceae; genus Hordeum; species Hordeum marinum. The sequence goes on from CM039673.1 coordinate 339,612,706, forward strand.
TGGCCCTAGTGAACGGTAGCAAGGACAACTTATTCAACATGATGTTATGCCTTGACTAAAACCACAAGACCACTGAATCCATCCATCCTCCGTCCACTCAGTATGTTCGCCTATGTTTTAGAGATCCTGCTGAACTATGGAGCCATAGTTTCAGTATGCCTGCCTGCTTGTTAATGTGTGAATGGACGGTGTTTGGTTGTCTGCATTAGGTCCAAATAGGCCCTGCGGAAAGGAAATGGCTTTTTTGGTTGTCCGCATACACTGTTCGGCTTGCATGGCAAGAAGATTAAAGCACCTCTGAGCCAGGCCCAACTGTTATGCCCAACGTGACAATTTTTATAGAGCCATGCTTGACCGAAGGAGGGGAGGGCGACGCTGAGCTCGTGCGAGTCGCACGCGCGTCCCCGAAAAATTGGCGGGATGATTTCGGCTCACCTATATAACCCACAAGTATAATTGATCGTTTGTAGCTTTTTCGATAAATAAAAGTGCTGAAGCCAACGAGGAGCTAAAGGTAGAATTAATTATCTCTCAAGTTCTATCGACCATCGATACAACTCTACGCACGCCAACACTTACTTTACCTAGAACAAGAAATAAAATTACTTTGCGGAAATAAATGTAGAAGTACTTTGTAGGTGTAATAAGATAGTGTTGCAAGAATGTGGAAATAAAAGTTAGGGGTTGTTTAGATAAAATAACAATTATATTAGTTTAGCGAGTGTGGAAAAGTGATGGTAGGATTTACGAGATTGTCCTAGGCAATTGATAACTAGATCAGTCGTCATCGTTGCGGTTTTATATGAGGGAGATGCATGAGCTAACAAACTTTTCGTACTTGGATCATATGCACTTATGATTGAAACTCTAGCAAGCATCCACAAATACTAAAGATCATTAAGGTAAATCCCAACCATATCACTAAGTATAAAGTCCCCTTTATCCCATATGCAACAATTCTCTTACTCGGGTTTAAGTTGTCGTCACCCTCGCAGTCGCAACCCACACTAAACGAATCATGAACATATTGCTACACCCTCTAGCGGTAATCCCCCACATGTGCATGACATGAAAGGCACTATAGGACAACACTATAATAAAAATACAACTCGAACCAATCATGATCATCAATCAACCCATAAGACAAAATGAATCTACTCAAACATCATAGGATGCCAACACATCATTGGATAATAATATGAAGCATAAAGCACCATGTTCAAGTATGGGGTACAACGGGTTGTGGGAGAGTGGAATTGCTGTAAATAAATGAGGGAAGATGATGGTGGTGTTGATGAAGACAACGAAGTTATTGGTGTAGATTGCCGCCACCATGATTCCCCTGGCGGCACTCCGGCACCGTCGGAAGTGAGGGGGAGAGAACACCTCTCCTTCCTCCTCTTGCTTGGCTCCTCCGTAGATGGGAGGAGGGCTCCCCTCTGGTCCTTGGTCTCCATGGCCCCCGAGGGGCGGGAGCCCTCTAGATTGGATCTCTCTTTGTGTTTCTCTTCTGATTTGCGTTCCTATTTTCTGGCCCTTCACCGTTTCTTAAATATTCAAAGATCCGTAACTCCTATTGCCTAAAATTTTGATATTATATTTCTTGCGGTCGAAGGACACCCCCAGCCGACCTACGAGGGAGTCACAAGCTCAAGGGGCACGCCTACTGATAACCCACAAGTATAGGGGATCAATCATAGTCCTTTCGATAAGTAAGAGTGTCGAACCCAATGAGGAGCAGAAGGAAATGATAAGCAGTTTTCAGCAAGATATTCTCTGCAAGTGTTGTGAGTAATAGTGATAATTAGTTTTGTAGCAAGATAATTTGTAACAAGTGACAAGTGACAAAAGTAACAAAGGTGCAGTAAGGTTGCCCAAACCTTTTTATAGCAAAGGACAGGCCTGAAGGTTCTCTTATATTAAGCAAGTGCTCCTGAGGACACATGGGAATTTCTGTCTAGTCATGTTCATCACGTTAAGTTGATTCACGTTCGCTACTTTGTTAATTTGATATGTGGGTTGACCGGTGCTAAGGTATTGTTCTTACTTGAAAAAACAACCTACTTATGATTACCCCTTTCGCAAGCATCCACAACTATGAAAGAAGAATTGAGATCAATCTAACCATAGCATGAAACGTGTGGATCCAAATTGGCCCCTTACGAAGCAATGCATAAACCCGGGTTTAAGCTTCTATTACTCTAGTGTGACAACCCAAGTGTTGTCCCTACCTTATTTGGCATGTAACCCCATGTATGAACCTTGTGTCATGAGCTATGAGATGTTTTGCAACTTGTCATCTATGTGTGGTTTGCATTCATGCATCATTTCATCATGCATCATTCTTTCGTCTTGCCATGCTTACCTTCATGTGTCTTTGATTGGTGTGATGATTGTGAGGTGATTTGTGTGTGATGAGTATGAGGGTTTGAGTGTGGTGGATTCATGTGTGCAACTTCTCTTCCTTCCCCTCTCTTTTCTTCTTCAACTAAAACACCACCACATGCCTTTTATTCAATGTGTTTTTCGTAACATATTAAGTTGTTTTAAAAATTAATTGAAAATGTTCAATAGGTAGCCCTAGTTATTTTATGAATTTAGGATGTGCTGCTGCTGTTGATTGGGGGTTGTTTGAATTTTGGCTATTTTAAAACAGGGGTCTTTGTTAATCATGTCTGCAAATTCTTTTATCTAAAAATTCCCTCTTCCTTTTTTATATAATCAAATATATTCTTTTATCAAAGGATATATTTTTATTCTCCCAAAAAACCCTCTGGTCTTGTCTTTATAAATATTTTTGTGTGTTGTTTTATTTTAAAACAGAAAACCCAGAGGGTTTCTGGTGCAGAGAGGGAGAGCTTCCTGGGCTTCCTTGCGCGCGACCCATCTTCTCCTCAGCGAGCCCGCTCCCCGTTCCTTCCTCCTCCTTCAGTACGGCGTCCATCCGCTCTGTCCACGTCAAAAGCGAGCGTGATTTGACGGCCTCCGGCGCGTCTCCATGGCCATAAGAGCGCCTAGCCCTAGCCCCGGCTACCCTCTTCCTTTTCCTCCTCCTTCCTCCCTCGTGCCGCCGCTCCACCCCCATCTTCTTCCTCCATCTTCTTCCCTGCAGAGAGGGTTTAGAGAGAGTGTGCAGCAGGTGCAGTGAGCGAGCAGCAGAGGGCCCCGTCGTCATCGTGTACCCGTCGTCATGTCCAAGGCCGAGCTAGGAGTGCCCGCGTCCCGTTCCCGATGCTAGGGGCACGACAACACCTCTGAAGCATCGACCTTGAGCGCGTCTTTGGGCAGGCGCGGAAGCTTCTGCCCCAGGCGTCTTCTTCCTCTGCATCGCGGGGTCTCCTTCCTCTTCGCTCCCGACGGCTCCAGCACCTCTCTAGGTGAGCAGTCGCACGCGTTGGCCGTCCCCGTTTGCTCCTGTGCGTGTGCGCGTGTAGAGCCGTAGGTGCCGTGAGCTCAGATCCGCCATGGATTCAAGCTCGAGCTCCCGTGGGTGCTTGCGTGTGCGGTGCGTGTCCAGTAGAGGCGCTGATCCCTCCAGTTCCATTCCCGCTCAAGCTCCCCTTTTTTCTGTTGCGTGTAGAGCTCGCCCCGATCGTGTCCAGTGCGTGTGCGTCGTGCTCTGGCTTTGCTCCGTCAGTTGCAGTGTTATATTCAGTTAGCCGCGCGGTTAGGATATAAGAGCAGAGGCCCCTATACTTGTAACGATCGAGGCGTAGCGCAGTGGTGCGCGTCCTGTGTGTGTGTGCGTGTGTGTTCAGGAGGGCATGGGTTCGAGTTCCCCCCCTCACCTTTTTTTGTTTTCATTTTTTTTGTTTTTATTTTCTGTTTTGCTATATATAGCCTATATATTATGTGCATGTTTGATCTAGGTACTTTTAGCTTCTATTTTATATATATGTGAGCATGGTTGTGTGTATGTGCATGTGTATGCATACACTTATGTACTTATGTGCATGTGTAGTGGTGTGGTGTGATATGCATGAGTCTATATAGATATGTGTATGTGTATTGGATGTGGTAGTCAGGTGGCTTGTGTTGTGTGTGTATGTTATACATACACACACTTGTGTGTGCGTTTGTGATGCCATGTGTATGTATGTATGAGAGTGGGTGTGTGTGCTTCTGCATACATACTTGTGTATGTGTAGATGTAGTTGTATGTGTGGTGTAGTGAGTGTAGGTGTATGAGTAGAGCATGTGTAGGTTTGTGTGGTGTAGGTGTGTATGTGTATGTGGGCATACATGTATGAAAAGTGCATGTGTGCCTATATACACACATGCTTGGGTGTGGTGTGCTTGTGTGTGTCTTGGGTAGATGCAATGAGAGGTGTGTGTATGTTATACATACACACATGTGAAAGAGTAGCTCCATGTGTGGGTGTTCTCTTATGTGCATATTGAGCATAGTTTCTCTTCTAGTTAGTTTCATCCTTGCTATTGATGCTATGCCATGATATCATGTTCCTAGGATGCTAATTAACCATTTCCAACAAGTATCAATAGAGTATATGCCATTTTGGTCCATTTTCATTCATGTGCATAAGTGACTTAAGTCACCCATGACTTAATGGGTCAAATTTCGACCTAGCTTTTGTCCCTCTTGCTCCAAGAAAGTATATGGGTATGAATAATGATTTTGGGGTAGAATCAACCCAGGAATGCATCTGTGAAGTCAGATTTGACTTTGGGGCAACTTCACAAAACTGCATTTTTATGCTGTGATGCCCTTTTGTCCATTTAATATGTTTTAATCTATGTATGGTTTTAAGTTCTTGCCAACATGAAAGTGGTAGTTAAAGTTGCTGGGAATGTCCTAGTATTTTTGTTATCTATGCTAAGTCAGCAGATCAGTGGCTACCTTGCTGTTAAGTTGCTATGATGATGTTGTTTCCTGCCAACCTGAAATATGGCTAAGTCTGGGAATCTGTTGTTATTGTTTTGTCATGTAGAATGGGTTGTATCTGGTGATATGTTTGGAATTTGAGCATGCTCAGTGCTAGTTATTTGTAGTAGATATTGCCTTCTACCGTCCTGTTAATTTTCGTGCCAATAGTAGCTCTAGCATATTTAACCAGTGCTGTCAACTTGCTACTTTATTAACTCAGATTCCAGAAAACTGGAATTTTCACTAAGTCCTAGAAAACTGTTTATCTTGCCAACTTGAGTGCTTCTTGCTTATTGATGTGTGGCTCCTTTGCTGGTGGTGTAATTGGATGAATTGATGTGTATGTTGATTAGATTATGTCCATATCTTTTTTGTGGCTGTAGGGCTCCTGTAGCTCAAGATGTGAGCTGTAGAAGTTGCCATGATGCTGTTTAGTGGCAGATTTGGTGTTTTATTGTTTTGTGACTTGTGGGAGCTATCATCCATGGAATTGATTGATTCTTGAGTCTATTGTGCTTGGTTTTTCATCACCTATCCAGTGGATGCCTTGTAATGCCAAGAATTAGCCCATGGCTTGGTGGTCTTGTGATTTTGCCTCTGTACCTTGTCATGAGCGTATCGTGAGAACCGTAACTCCGATTCTTGCGTTCTTTATATGCATTTCTATCGATTTTGCATGTTGTATCCATATTTTCCATGTTCATGCATGTCTAAATAACTTAACATGAGGTTCTGTCCAGATTCATTGATAAACATGATTAGTTTTGGATTGCCATGTTAAAATTCTTCATAAATGATCCATGCATCATTTTGGTTGTGCATTGCACCTTGGTTGGATGTTTATTGTTGCTGTTTCTGTTGGGTAGACGCGAGTGTTGATACTGAGTATGAGGACCCAGGAGAGTACCACTATGAGGATCCCGCTACTTGTTCCACTGAAGAACCAACAGGCAAGATGATCGTACCCGGATCCCGATACTATTTTTGCTTGCTAGTTTCTCGCTCTTATCATTACAATTGCGCTACCTACCACTTGAATATCAGTCTCCCTTATTGCCATGCCAGCCTCTAACCTCCACATCCTAGCAAACCTTTGATTGGCTAGGTTACCGCTGCTCAGCCCCTCTTATAGCGTTCTTAGTTGCAGGTGCAGGTTGTTCCATGTGATAACATGGATTTGGATATCACAATATTCTGTTATTTAATTTAATGTACATATATATATCTTGGTATTGGTGGAAGCCTTGGCCTTTTGCTAAGTGATTTGTTCTGTTGTTACCGTCATTAGTTCCTTATTACCGGTGTTATGGTTTCCATATTTTGCGCTCCTAACATGCTCGGGGTTGTTATGGGGACCCCCTTGTTTATTCAATTGAGATTAAGACTTGTCCGGCAAGACCCAACCTTGGTACTACATTTGCTAACAACTTAACAAAATTGCATAGGGTCTTGCAAACCCATGGATAATCTAATCAACCCCCGGGCGAGTGCTCCGCATGAGTGTTGGTCCAAAAATGTCAACAGCCGGTGGCCACTAGGGGCAACTCTATGTTTGGCCTACCAGAAGTTTGGACAATCCGTCGTGTCCTGAGACTGAGATACGCAGCTCTTATCGGGTTCGTCGACACGTCGGGAGGTCTTGCTGGATTTGTTTTACCTTTATCGAATGTCTTGCGTGTGGAGTCTAACTTTCTTTGGGTTTATTCGAGGTGTTGGAATTCCTTTGGAATTACCTATGAAGACCGCGAGATCCGTGGTCGAGGCATTCCCACGGAGTGTGGTTAATTTTGTAATGGATTAGTTGGAGCACCCTTGCAGGGTTAAATCTTTCGAAAAGCCGTGCCCACGGTTATGTGGCAACTTGGATATTTGTTTAACACCCGGTTATAGTTAACTTGAAGTAAACTCTAATTAAAATACACCAACTGCGTGAGTAACCGTGATCATCTCTGCTCGTGAACACGATCCGAGAGAGAACACGGTGGGGTTATGATTGACGTAAGTAAGTGTTCAGGATCTCTAGAGATCATACTAGATTCGATCGTTCTTCGTAGGCCACTCCTATTTATTTCATGTTGCGTAAGCTAGCCACCATATATGCTTAGTGCTGCTGCAAACTAAACACTACCCCTTCCCAACCTTTAAGCTTGAATTGTCTTGGTACCCGGGCACATGATAGCTGAGTCCTCTGTGGCTCACAGTTTACTACAACACTCCAGGTACAGGTTCAGATGAGTACGTGCAGGATGATCTTTCACAGCTCCAGTGGGAGTATGATGAGGAAAGAGGCAGGATGTACGTGACGTATCCGGATGAGTAGAGGACATGGTCGTGATCTTTGGGGCAGCGAGATAGTTTCATTTGCATCTGTTTATCGTTTGATTTCGTCCGTAGCCGGACCCTGTTTTCATCTGGATGATTGAACTCTGAGTGGAATTGGAATTTAGCATGTGGCGAGTGTAAGCCAACTTGTATACTCGTCTCTTTTGTAATGTATGATGCAATGTTACTATACTTGCTAACAGCAAGATGCGCCTCTATCCCTTGCGAGGCCCTTGTGTCTTAAAATGGATAGGCGCGCATCTTGGGCTTGACATCTAGCAACCCATCATGTACTTGTTACTCCACAATGACTTCCCTTAGGCCCATAACATGGTGAAGTGTCATGTAGTTGACATTCACATGATACCACTAAGAGAAGTAACAACATACATATCATCAAAATATCGAAAGAGTACCAACTTCACATGATTACTTATAACAAGACTTCTCCCATGTCCTCGGGAACAATAGTAACTACTCACACCTCATCAACATGTTCAAGATCAGAGGTATAATAATGGAGATTAAGGATCTGAACATAATAACTTTCACCAAGTAAACCAACAAGCATCAACTACGAGATGTAATCAACACTACTAGTAACCCACAGGTACCAATATGAGGTTTTGAGACAAAGATTGAATACAAGAGATGAGCTAGGGTTGGAGATGAGATGTTGGTGGTGAAGATGTTGATGAAGATTGGTCCTCCCATGAAGGAGGAGGCGTTGGTGATGACGATGGCTTCCATATCCTGCCCCCAGAGAGGAGTTTCCCCGGTAGAATTAGCTTGTCGGAATGCAAAAGGGCATTTGCCCAGGTTTCCGCCTCGAATCTGTATGTCGATCACGCCGAATTTTCTGATCTGACCGATCTCATCGATCATCCGAACCCGATTCGGATTTATGTTTCACTGTTAACCCCGATGGCAGAAACCAACCGATATGGGTAGGTTGTGTCACGACCTCATCAATTTCGATGGACAAAAAACATAGCCTCAACGGCCCTCATGTGCAGTTGATCTCATCAACCGTGCACATAGCCGATCTCATCCGCCGCCTTCACATATCAAATATGCATCCGAAATGAATCCAAACCCTATAGCAGAGGCTCTAATATCACTGTTGTGTTCTATCGTAGGTACATCACATGCAAATTAAAAAAAAATCTATGTGTAGAACAACCAGGAACATGCTACGGAGATGGATCATGTATCGTTACCACTAACATGCAGTGACATGAAGTGGAAGTAGAGTTGAGGCAGCGTGTTCGCGTGGTATGTCTCCTCCTCATCCGATCTCCCTCAAACAGACGATCGCAGGTTCCGCTCCCTCGAACAGTCGGTCGCCGGATCCCACGTATAGGCTCGCCGGAGTGGCGCAAGTGCGCGTCCTCTAATGGTATTCGCGCGTGTAGGAGGAAGACCATGCGGCGAACTGCTAGGTCCGATCGCACAGTTGATGACGGGTGGAGGTGGCTAGTTGCAACACATGCAAAGCCCTAATGACGGCGCCAAAGCGATCAACCACATGGGTTTGTCGCACCTCCACTATATATAGGCATCTATCGCGGGCTCAACTCTTGGGCCTCGCACGGATCCTAAAGCCCATGTGTTCCTTCCCTTAAGCGTGCGACACCTTAGGTTCTCGTTCACTTGGTCGCGAGTCAAATCACATCCGGATCGACCAGCAGGTAGCAGCCTCTAGTAAAGCGTGCTGACTCCAAGTGTCCGATGAAGCTGGTTAGGCGAACCAACACTTCACACTTTTGTTCCCTTTGCCACATGATATATGTTGTCGTGCACAAGGCGACATGGTCCTCCTTGTTGCAGCATGACCTCTTTCTCGTTTTGGTGAATCCGACCAACACTTCGGATTATTCCATAATCCTCATCGCATGGCCATGCTTATCCAGGCCGGATCACCCAAGGGGCCGAGAGTGTATCTCTCCTGATCGGAGGGGCAAATCCCATCTTGCTTGACCATGTCTCGCGACATGGGTCTAGACAAACCCGAAACCTACCTTTGTAACTACCCAGTCATGGGGTAGCATTTGGTTGGCCCAAAGCAAGTTTGTCACCATCCCGAGTACATGTGTTAGCTCAGGTCTTAGGACATAGAACGTATGTTGTACTAGAGAATCACAAATGACCTATCGATGCGTCTCATAGTTGGGTTTGTCCAACTCAGACCTTATCTCGACTCGGATCTGACTATGTCAAATCCGACTAGATCTTTCTGAGTCCATATTATCCGGCTAGCATCCAATGCTACATGGTCAGTGAGATCGAACCTTCCACCATTTCATATGCTAGTTTGATTGGCTGCGCGTCCACACAATGCTTTCGACTAGGGACCATTTAAGACAGTCATCATACGATGCATAGTATCACAAACCAGTTTGATAGCAAGTGAATAACTCATATGCATTTCCTGACGTTTACCAATGTTACCAATTCTTTGACATTCATCACAAGAAAGGCCATACTTACGAGAATCTTGAAAAAGAGTAAGCCAATAGAAACCGGATTATAATACCTTGTGTCCAGTTCTGTCACCCGCATGGTGTCCTCCGTAGGCCTTAGAGTGACACTTCCTTAGAATCTGTCCATGTTCACGCCCAGGTACATGATACATCTCCAATGTATCTATAACTTTTGATTGTTCCATGTTGTTATATTATCATTCTTGGATGTTTTACAATCATTGTATAGCAACTTTATATCACTTTTTGGGACTAACCTATTGACATAGTGCCCAGTGCGAGTTGTTGTTTTTTGCTTGATTTTTACTTCGTAGAATATCAGTACCAAATGAAGTCCAAATTCCACGAAACTTTTTGGAGATTTTTTGGGACCAGAAGACAACTTGGGAGCCAAGGAAGCACTTGGGGGCGTGGGTCCCACAAGACACCAGGGCGAGCTAGAGGCCCCTAGCGCGTCCTAATGGGTTATGGTTCCCATGGGGGTCTCCTTCATCGCCTCTTAGCTCTATAAATACCCAAATATTCTAGAAACCCTAGGGGAGTCGACAAAACACAATTCTAGCCGCTGCAAGTTCTAGAACCACGAGATCCAATCTAGAGCCCTATTCTGGCACTCCGCCGATCACGAAGGGGTTCATCATCCTCATTGGTTCTCCTCCGATGATGCGTGAGTAGTTCACCATAGACCTATGGGTCCGTAGACAGTAGCTAGATGGCTTCTTCTCTCTTTTTTGATTCTCAATAACATGGTCTCTTGGAGATCTATTTGATGTAATGACTTTTTGCGGTGTGTTTGTTCGGATCCGATGAAGTTCGAGTTCATGATCAGATCTATATCCATGAATATTATTTGAGTATTCTTTGGTCTCTTATATGCATGGTTATTTATAGCCTCGTATTTTTTCTCCGAATCTTTGGTTTTGTTTGGCCAACTAGATTGATTTTTCTTGCAATGGGAAGAGGTGCTTTGTGATGGGTTCGATCTTACGGTGTCCTCACCCAATGACCGAAGGGGTAGCGAGGCATGTATGTATGGTTGCTATTAAGGATAAAAATATGGGGTCTATTCCTACATGAACAGATTGTGTCTACATCATTTCATCATTCTTATTGCATTACTCCGTTTCTCCATGAACCTAATACACTAGATGCATGCTGGATAGTGGTCGATGTGTGTAGTAATAGTAGTAGATGCAGAATCGTTTCGGTCTACTAATCTTGGATGTCATGCCTATATATTTCTCATTGCCTTCGATATCGTCATAATTATTTGTTCTTCTACCAATTTCCCAACAGTAATTTGTTTACCCACTGTATGCTATTTCCTCGAGAGAAGCCACTAGTGAAATCTACGCCCCCGGGTCTATCTTTTATCATATTTCTTTCCGATCTATCTTTTATCGTTTTGTTTTCAGATCTATTATCCCAAAAAACAAAAATACCTTGCTACACTTTTTATTTACTTTTTGTTTTGTTTTTTCTGCAAAATCTATTTATCCAAACTCATATAAACAAATCTATCTTTTTTACCAAGGAGGAATTGACAACCCCTCTTACGCGTTGGGTTGCGAGGTTTTGTTCTTTGTGTGCAGGTACCATTTACATAGTATTGCTTGGTTCTCCTACTAGATTGATAACCTTGGTTTTATAACTGAGGGAAATACTAGTCGTCATTTGCTGCATCATCCCTTCCTCTTTGGGGAAATACCAAGGCAGTTCAAACACGTCAAAGGAATATCTGGCACCGTTGCCAGGGAGACATCATCAACATTTATCAGGTTCCTAATCACAACTCTCATCTCCTTGCAATTTACATTATTTTCCATTTGCCTCTCGTTTTCATGTCTCCTGCTCCATAAAAAATTGTCATTTTATTTGCCCTCTTTTTCATTCGCCTTTTTCTCGTCAGATCTCTTGCCTGCCTTCTCGCTTTGACTAGCATGATTACCCCTCCTTTATCACCAGATTTTGAAGTTCTATACTTCAAATAGAAACAAGGAGAAAATTTTAAAGATGCTTGGTATAGATTAATGGAATCTTACCGCATTAACAACTTAAAGGGAGATGCAAAAGTTTTGCTTCACAATTTTATATAGGCTTACCATTGCATCATAGACAACTCTTGGATTTTGCCGCAAAAGGGAATTTTATTCATCTTGATGCTAATGCTGCTTATGAAGTACTAGAGGGAATATTGGGGATTCCACCACAAAAAAAGGGGTTTACTTTTACGCAAGAAGGGATGCAAATGTTAGATAAATTGGGTGATTGATACATCTCCAACGTATCTATAATTTATGAAGTATTCATGCCATGTTTAGAATAATTCTATATGATTTTTGTATGATTTTATTAGAACTAACCCGGACTGATGCTATTTTCAGCAGAACTACCGTGGTGTTGTTTTTGTGCAGAAATAAAAGTTCTGGAATGAGCTGGAAATTTACAGAGAATATTTTTGGAAAATATAAAAAAGTACTGGAGCGAAGAGTCATCGGAGAGCAAGGCCGAGGAAGCCACAAGCCACAGGGGCGCCCTCACCCCCCTAGGGCGTGCCCCAGGGCTTGTGACTTCCTCGTGGACCCCTGGACTTGTTTCCGCCGCCACAAACTCTTATAAATATAGAACCCCCAAAAAGAAACCTAGATCGGAAGTTCCACCGCCGCAAGCCTCGAGAGCCATGAAAAACCAATCGAAAGTCCGTTCCGGCACCCTGTCGGAGGGGGAAACCATCACCGAAGGCCATCTTCATCATCCCGGCGGTCTCCATGACGAGGAGTGAGTAGTTCACCCTCGGGGTTGAGGGTATGTACGAGTAGCTATGTGTTTGATCTCTCTCTCTCTCTCTCTCATGTTCTTGAGATGGCATGATCTTGATGTACCGCGAGCTTTGTTGATATAGATTGAATCATATGGAGTTTTCCCCTTTCTATCTTGTTGTGATGAATTGAGTTTTCCCTTTGAAGTTTTCTTATCAGATTGAGTCCTTAAGAATTTGAGAACACTTGATGTATGTCTTGCGATGGGATATCCGTGGTGACAATGGGATGTTCTATCGACCCACTTGATGTATGTTTTGGTGATCAACTTGCGGGTTCCGTGACCTTGGGAATCTATGCATAGGGGTTGGCACACGTTTTTGTCTTGACTTTCCTGTAGAAACTTTTGGGCACTCTTTGAAGTTCTTTGTGTTGGATTGAACATGATGAATATGAAATTATGTGATGCATATTGTATAATCAAGCCCATGGGTACTTGTTGTGACATTGGAGTATCTAGGTGACATTAGGGTTTTGATTGATGTGTATCTTAAGGTGTTATTTTAGGACGAACTCTAGGGATGTTCGTGACACTTATAGGGATAGCTCATAAGATTGATCAGAAAAGATAACTTTGAGGTGCTTTCGTACCCTACAATAATTTCTTTGTTAGCTCTCCGCTATTTGTGACTTTGGAGTGAACTCTTTGTCGCATGAGAGGTATTTACGTATGATTCAACTATGCCAATATTGTTGAGAGAAATCGCACTAGTGAAAGTATGGACCCTAGGCCTTGTTTCCAAGCATTTATACAACGTTTTGCTCGCTGTTTACTATTTGTTACCTTGCTGTTTTTATATTTTCAGATTAAAAAACCTATATCTACCATCCATATTGCACTTGTATCACCATATCTTCGCCGAACTAGTGCACCTATACAATTTGCCATTGTATTGGGTGTGTTGGGGACATAAGAGATTTCTTGTATTTGATTGCAGGGTTGTTTGAGAGTGACCATATTCATCCTACACCTCCCACGGATTGATAAACCTTAGGTCATCCACTCGAGGGAAAATTGCCGTTGTCCTACAAAACTCTGCACTTGGAAGCCCAACACGAGTCTACAAGAAGAAGGTTGTGTAGTAGACATCAGTGATATACAGAAAAATTTGATTGAGTTGCAAAAATATAATGAACCCCTCAAACATATTAGTGGAAATCTCAACCGTATGAATACTTTGATTACTCTTTGTAATAAGCGGTTGGATATTTTGGATCTCAAGATGGTCTCTTTTCCTAAAAATATTGGCAAACGTAAAGAGGCTCTCGGGTTTGACAAGGCCCTCGCAAAGGTGGCAAAAACTAATGATGAGAATACTTGAATCTATGCATTATGCCTAGCTAGAGGCGTAAAACGATAGCGCTTGTTGGGAGGCAAACCAATGAATAAAATTTATTTTTGCCTTTTTATTTCTATTCTTAAGTATTTACACAATTATGCTATTGTTATGATTGTGTTTTTATGTTTTAATTAGTGTTTGTGCCAAGTAAAGCCTTTAGGATCATGTTGGGTGATAGTTGATTTGATCTTGTTGGAAAACATAAACTTTTGCGTCCAGTAGCAGAATTTTCAAAAATCACATAAGTGATGAAAAATTCTGAATTTTTTACACAAGATTGATATACAAATTTCCTACGTTGTCCTAATTGTTCAGAATTTTTGGAGTTACATAAGTATGGTTAGAGTAAAGATTATTATAGACTGTTTTGTTCTTGACAGATTCTGTTTTTGTTGCATTGCGTGCTTATTTTGATGACTCTGGATTATATCGGGGGTATAAGCCATGGTAAAATTAGAATACGGTAGATATAATGCAATAATAAAATATGAATGGGTTTGCAACAATCTTAGAGTGGTGATTTGGTTTATTATACTAACGAATCCCACGAAGGTTTTTGTTGAGTTTTGTGTGATTAAAGTTTTCAAGTTTTGTGTGAGATCACGATGGATGAAGGAATAAGGAGTGAAAAGAGCCTAAGATTGGGGATTCCCATGGCACCCCATGGTAATATTCAAGGAGAAACAAGCAACTAATCTTGGGGATGTTGAGGGAGTTCGGGATTAAGGGGTCCTCGGGTGGCTGACTTATGCCATATGGGCCGAACCCGATGGGCCACTCAGTGGCTATTGTGGGAAGACCGAACTACAAGAGTACTTCGCAATTAGGGAGGAAACCTCAGGTGTCGTGGTGTATCCTCCAAGGATTGGATGGTGGAATAGATTTGTTTAAACCTTCGGTAACAACTGATTACATGTAACCCTAGGTACCCCTGGTGTCTATATAAACCAGAGGGTTTAGTTCATAGAGGCAGTTGACTCGTCTAGGGTTTTAGCTCATTCACTCTCGAGGTAGATCAACTCTGTAATCATCATTCACCTCAATACAATCAACACGAACATAGGGTTTTACCTCATCAAGAGGGCCCGAACCTGGGTAAACATCGTCTCCTTTGTACCTTACCCATCGATCCTAGATCTACAGCTCGGGACCCCCTACCCGAGATCTGCTAGTTTTGACACCGACATTGCTGCTTTCATTGAGAGTTCCATTGTGAATTGCCAAAGGATCGATGGCTCGCCTAATCATTAGTGATTAAGTCTGCAATAGGGACGTCTTCGTCCCCAAACAGATCTTCGCGTTCGGAAGCATCGTGCTACATGTCGATCCGGCCGACCACCTTGGCCACGTCAAAAGTTTCACCCCCGATCAGGAGGTCAGGTTTGGGAATATAGAGTTCATCACCGACCTCCAGGGAGATCTTGTGTTAACAAAGCTCCCGGATCCCCTTGAAGATCCCACAAGCCCCGATGCTTTAACTTCGAGAACGGTGGATCCCGCCACTGGGGCGACCTCTATCTCTGGTTTGGCCCTAAAGCCCAACCTGGTCGTTACGCCCAGATTTGCCTTGGCCGAACACAACCCAGAAGCGTCCTTGGACGACCCCAGGGCAGCAGTGCTGCGGATCGACCCCAAACGCCCAGACGACATGGACTCCACCGAGATCCCGTCGTTACACGAGTTACTCGATCGGATCCAAGCTATGGGCACGACCAGCGGCCAACCCTCCGTCTATGACCGAATCAGTCTTAGACCCGACGATAGGGAAATTCAAGTCCCACCCATCACACATTTGGTCGCCATCGTAGAGTGGCTGGCCGAAGGTTTCCCCCCTCAACCACTGGAGTTAAGGTCGATTTATGTCCCGGTTGCCGACCACCCGGACCCCTCCAATAGTTTGGAATTCGGATCTCACCCCGAGAATAATTCAGGGTCAGTTGTTGATCCATCACACAACCTGGAATTTGCGCAGCAAGGTCCCGTCAAAACTACGAACCCATAACCTGTCGGATTGGGCCCCACGAGAGCACGAGACTTGTCCGTCAGGATCTCGGACCTGCATCCTATTGGGGTACAAAACATTTCCCCACCCACCAACCAACTTGAACATTCTTCAGGAATTGCAGAAGAGCTCGTCTCATTGGGCTCATGGGAAGTTAAATAAACGGCCAGGGGAATCAATCCATCACTTTTGGGCCAGATTCCTCCTTAACAAAGACAGGGCGAAGGGCTGTAGCGAGCAGGAGATGATAGCAGCCTTTCGGCATAACTGACATGATGAAGGAATCCTCAACGCCACGAGAAAATAAAAATTACTTAGTGATAAAGCAAACAAGCACACACGAGAATATTCACCCCACGGTATTGCTCCCCGGCAACGGCACCAGAAGAAGGTCTTGATAACCCACAAGTGTAGGGGATCGTTTGTAGCCTTTTTTGATAAGTAATAGTGTCGAATCCCAACGAGGATCTAAAGGTAGAACAAATATTCCCTTAAGTTCTATCGACCACCGATACAACTCTATGCACACTTAACATTTGCTTTATATGGAACAAGAATGAAACTACTTTGCGGGAATAAGACTACGAGTACTTTGCAAGAAAATAAACTTAGTAGTGTAGTAGCAAGCTTTTTGTAACACAAGAGAAAGATTGTCCCTAGGCAATTGACTATGATATGATAGATACTTGTTATATGCAATGATGGAGAGACATGAGCTAACATACTTTCTCTACTTGGATCATATGCATTTATGATTGGAACTCTAGCAAGCATCCACAACTACTAAACATCATTAAGGTAAAACCCAATCATAGCATTAAGTATCAAGTCCTCTTTACTCCCATACGCAACAACCCACCTACTTGGTTTATGCCTCTCTCACTCAAGCAACACACTATAGGAAAATCATGAACATATTGCAACACCCTACAACGTTGATCCCTCACATTTGCATGACACGGAGGACACCATAGGTCAGCACCATATCAACATACGACTCACATCCATAACATCATACCATAATTAACCTGTATGACAAAAGAGATCTACTCAAACATCATAGGATGGCCAAATATCATTGGGAAATAATATATGGAGTTGAGCACCATATTTTAAGTAGAGATTATAGCGAGGAAGAGAGTTGTTGCACCGCTGCAAGAGGGCGAGAGAGTTGGTGTTGACGACATTTCGGCACCACCGGGAGAGAGGGGGAGAGAGCCCCCCTCCTTATTTTTCTTCCTTGGCCTCCCCCCTAGATGGGAGGAGAGTTCCCCATCTGGTCCATGTCCTCCATGGCAGCGGAGGGGCGAGAGCCCCTTCGAGATTGGATCTTCCTCTCTGTTCTCTTTTGTTTCGCGTTCCTGTTTTCTGGCCAAAAACTGTTTCTTATATTCCCGGAGATCCATAACTTCGACCAGGCTGAAATTTTGAGGGGATTTGTATGCAAAAAATAGCTTTGTTGCGCCCGAAGGAGAGCTCCAACCGACATACAAGGTGGGCACAGTACACCAGGCCGCCTTTGGCCCTGGCCCACGCCCTGGTAGAGGGTGGAGGCTGTGGGACTCCGTTTGCGTTGATTCCACTTATCAAAATTTATAAATATTCAAAAAAAATCTCCATAAATTTTTATCGCGTTTGGACTTCGTTTGATATGGAATTTCTGCAAAACAATAAACACACAAAAAACAGGAACTGACACTAGGCACTGGATCAATAGGTTAGTCCAATAAATCATATAAATTGTTGCCAAAAGTATGTGAAAGTTGTATAATATTGGCATGTAACAATCAAAAATTATAGTTACTACGGAGACGTATCAGCATCCCCAAGCTTAATTCCTGCTCGTCCTTGAGTAGGTAAATGATAAAAATGATAATTTTTGATGTGGAATGCTACCTAGCATAGTCTTGATCATATATCTAATCATGACATGAATATTAAGACATGAGTGATTCAAATCAATAGTCTAATTTTGACATAAAGACATTAATACCTAGGCATCCCAACAAACAATCATGTCTTTCAAAATATCAAGGCTAAAGAACGCTATCCGTACAAAACCATATCACATTCATAGTCTTGTCATGCTTGGTCTTCTTAACACAAAGTATAAATCATGCACTACCCCGGTGTTAGCCAAGCAATTGGTTCATACTTTTTAACGCGCTTCAACATTTTCAATTCTCACGCAATACATGAGCGCAATTCATGGATATAGCACTATGGGTGGAATAGAATGCGGTGGTAGGATTCAAAGGGGTAAAAATGGAGAAGAAAGTCTCGCATCAACTCAGCGTATCAACGGGCTATGGAGATGCCCATCAATAGATATCAATGCGAGTAGTAGGGCTTGCCATGCAACGGATGCACTAAGAGCTATAAGTGTATGAAAGCTCAATATCAGAACTAAGTGGGTGTGCATCTAACTCAATAATGAAAAATTCCCACTAGTATATGAAAGTGACAACATAGGAGACTCTCTATATGAAAAACATGGTGCTACTTTGAAGCAAAAGTGTGGAATTAGCATGCCCCTTCTCTCTTTGTCTCTCTTTTCTTTTTTTCCTTTTTCTTTCTTTCTTTTTTCTTTTTTTCTTTGTCCGGAGCCTCATGCCGACTTGTGGGGAATCATAGTTTCCATCATCCTTTCCTCACTGGGACATGCTCTAATAGTGATGATCATAACACTTATATTTACTTATAACTCAAGGCTACAACTCGATACCTAGAACAAAATATGACTCTATATAAATGTTGTGCAAAGATCTAGTGTAGCAAAGATGTCAAAAAACGAACAAGCCATGGAAACATCATGCTAGCTATCTTATGATCATCTAAAGCAATATGACAATGAATGCTCAAGTCATCAAAACAGAAGTGGTGGAAGTTGCATGACAATATATCTCGGAATGTCTATGGAAATGCCATAATACATAGAAATGATGGCTGTTTTGAGGAAGATATAATAAGACTTATGTGTGATAGAGCGTATCATATCATGGGGTTTGGATGCACCGGTGAAGTTTGCACCGACTCTCGAGGTGAGAATGGGAAAGGCACGGTATCGTAGAGGATAGCAAATTGCGGAAAGGTAAATGTGCATATAATCCATGGACTCACATTAGTCATAGAGAACTCACATACTTATTGCAGAAGTTTATTAGCCCTCAAAGAAAAGTATTACTACACATGCCCCTAGGGGGGAGGTTGGTAGGAGTTAACCATCGCGTGCCCCCGACCTTCACACAAAGATAGACAATCACGGATAACTTATGCTCCAACTTCCTAGCATAATGGGAGACTATACGTGCATGCTTTGGGAATCACAAACCTTAACGCCAATGTCTTATTAAACATTATCATCCACTAGCACCTCCCACATATTATCATCTCTATATCGCAAAACTATTGCAAGGAATCAAACATATCATATTCGGTGATCCATAAGTTTTATGTAGGATTTTATGACTAACCATGCAAATGACCAATTCATGTTGACTCTCTAAATAGATATAAGTGAAGCAAGAGAGTTTAATTCTTTCTACAAAAGACCATGCTCTAATAAATATAAGTGAAGCAAAAGAGCATTCTTCAAATAATGGTTTTCTATGTGAAGAGAAACATGCAATCCAAACTTCTAATGATATAAGTGAAGCACATGAAGCATTCTACAAAGCCATACTCAAAATATATAAGTGAAGTGAAATGAGCATTCTATAGATAAACCATGGACTATCTCATACCAGCATGGTGCATAAACTAAATGCAAAACATGCTCCAAGATTTGCACATATCACATAAATGAAACAAATCCGAAAACATACCGATACTTGTTGAAGAAAGATGGGATGAATTCCGGGGCAACCCCAAGATTAGACACTTGAGTCTCCTTGGATATTTACTTGGGGTGCCTTGGGCATCCCCAAGATTGAACTCTTGCCTCCTTCTTCTCCTCATATCAAGACCTCCTCGTTCTTCGAAGACTTCATCCACACAAAACTTAATAGAAGACTCGTAAGATCCGTTAGTATAATAAAGAAAAATACTACTTTAAGTAATGTTGCAAACCAATTAATATTTTATTTTTTCATTATACCTATTGTATTATAATTTTCTATGGCTTACACCACCAATAAAATTGACAGTTTCATCAAAACAAGCAAAACAATGCATCAAACAGAATCTGTCTTAAACATGACAGTCTGTAGTAATCTAAACTTTGACCATACGTATGTAACTCTAAAAAATCTGAAAAATTATAAATAAATAAAAAAGTTGTATATCAATACCATGGTGAAATTTCAAAAACTTATAACCTTCCAGTAAAAACAAAAATTCACGCACTACAACCAAAGTTTCTGTTTTTACACCGCACATACCAACAAGCAATCTAATCATCCTAAAGGAAAATCTTGGCACATTATTTTTATAATAAAATTTATTTGTAAAAGGGGATAATTATTTTTGTTGGAAAAGTTTCCGTGATTCAAGATTCACAAAGTTTCCATGGGCATGAGCAAAAGTTCAAGTACGTCCCCACTTCAACGATGCTCATCATCTCTCTCACTTTCACCTTTCCTTTTGTGAAGTTTTAGGTTCCCCTCTATATTTTTTGTTTTTAAACTTTATAAAATCACACAACATAAATAAATGACTCTCTAAAACTTCCGGGTTGTCTCCCTGGCAGCGCTTTCTTTAAAGCCATTAAGCTAGGCATAAAGTGCTCAAGTAATTGATCCATCCGGATCCCAAGGTATATCAAAGCCAAATTTAATTAACAATGATTTGTAATTTAGTAGTGAGCACAAATTGATGTGTATCATATAACAATGAAGTATAAATCTCTTCCTATGCATTGGCATGTCATATAAGAATAATTCATGCACATTAAGTTAAGGCCAATGCATAGTATAAACAATTTCTTGCAATTTAACGTATTCGAAACATGGAGAGGTGAAGATTTGGTTCCTCTCTAATGATAATTTCAAGTAGGAGCAGTAAGCACATGCATATTATATTCATCAAAATCATCATGTGTAGTAGCAAGACACAACCCATCAATACACTCCTTAACAAGAGCAAACTTCTCCGATATAGTGTAGTTGGGAGAATTCAAAAAGATAATAGGACTATCATGTGTGGGTGCAATAGCAAAAATTTCATTCTTAACATAAGGAACTATAGGAAGTTCATATTCATAAGCATAATTCATATTGGCATCTTGGCCACAAGCATAGCAAACATCAAGTTCATCAAAAAGGGATATTTCAAATGAATCCAAGGGATCATGGCAATTATCATAGCATTCATCCTTCGGTAAGCATGTGTTGAATCCAAGGGTAATTAAACAATGTATATGAGTTGAAGAGTTACTCTCATTAGAAGGTGGGCACATGTGATCAATCTGCTCTTCCTCCATTTCTTCTTCGCTCTCCTCCTCATCTTTTTCATCTAATGAGCTCACAATTTCAGCAACTTCTTCTTCCATAGGTCCCTGCAAAATATTAGTCTCTTCCAAGGCATCAGAAATTCTCTCAATAAATACAATAATATCAACACTGCATTCATAATTATCATAACAATATTTAAGTCTGGCAAGAATTTCAGATTCGTAAGAAACATCATCAGCATACTTTTCAATCAAAGAAGCAAGTTCATAAGCACCTTTAAAAGTAACAAATTCTTCTATTCGTTCCACACCATAGTAATCATAAATACCTTTAGCATAATAAGCCAAGGTTTCATTGTCATTAAACTTACATTGAAAGGGAAGGTGCGGAGCCTCTATCTTGGATCAACAAGTATAATCACATTTCAAGCATGCATCCCAAGCAAACCATTCCAGTATTCTAATTTGATCCCATAAGTGTTTCCCTTTTGGAGATAAGCGATAATCCCTCAAGTATTCACGTTGACCCAATGTGTATCCCATTATGAAGTTCCTTGAGGATTTCTTGGGATTATCGAAGGAGTAATTAATGTGTTTCACATAACTAGCATCAAGGGTTTTAGGAGGTTCCCCATGTCCATGAGTAGCAAGTACCACTAATCTTTTTGGTGTTTCGTGTTCCATATCCATAACTAAAGATGTAAAACAACTAAAAACATAAAATAAACATTACTTAGTGATAAACCAAACAATCAAACACGATAATATCCACCCCACGGTATTGCTCCCCGGCAACAGCGCCAGAAAAAGGTCTTGATAACCCACAAGTGTAGGGGATCGTTTGTAGCCTTTTTTGATAAGTAAGAGTGTCGAATCCCAACAAGGATCTAAAGATAGAAAAAATATTCCCTCAAGTTATATGGACCACCGATACAATTCTACGCACACTTAACGTTTGCTTTATCTACAACAAGAATGAAACTACTTTGCGGGAATAAGACTACGAGTACTTTGCAAGAAAATAAACTTAGTAGTGAAGTAGCAAGCTTTTTGTAACACAAGAGAAATATTGTCCCTAGGCAATTGAATATGATACGATAGATACTTGTTATATGAAATGAGGGAGAGACATGAGCTAACATACTTCTCTACTTGGATCATATGCACTTATGATTGGAACTCTAGCAAGCATCCGCAACTACTAAAGATCATTAAGGTAAAACCAAACCATATCATTAAGTATCAAGTCCTCTTTACCCCCATACGCATCCGCAACTACTAAAGATCATTAAGGTAAAACCAAACCATATCATTAAGTATCAAGTCCTCTTTACCCCCATACGCAACAACTCACCTACTCGGGTTTATGCTTCTGTCACTCAAGCAACCCACTATAGGAAAATCATGAACATATTGCAACACCCTACAACGTGGACCCCTCACGCTTGCGTGACATGTGGGGCACCATAGGACAACACCATATCAACATACGACCCGCATCCATAACATCATAAAACAATTAACCCATAGGACAAAAGAGATCTACTCAAACATCATAGGATAGCCAAATATCATTGGGAAATAATATATGGAGTTGAGCACCATGTTTTAAGTAGATATTACAGAGGGGTAGAGAGGTGTTGCACCGCTGCAAGAGGGGGAGGGAGTTGGTGTTGACGGCTGCAAGATTGTTGATGTAGATCGCTCTTGCGATCCTTGCCATGGCGGTGTTCCGGCACCACCGGGGGAGAGAGGGAGAGCGCTCCCCTCCTTATTCTTCTTCCTTGGCCTCCCTCCTAGATGGGAGGAGAGTTCCCCCTCTGGTCCATGGACTCCATGGTGGTGGAGGGGCAGGAGCCCCTCCAAGATTGGATCTCCCTCTCTATTCTCTTCTGTTTCGCGTTCCTGTTTTCTGGACGAAAATCATTTCTTTTATTCCCGGAGATACATAACTCCGATTAGGCTAGAATTTTGAGCGGATTTTTATCCAAAAATCAGTTTTCTTGCGCCCGAAGGAGAGCTCCAACGGACATACGAGGTAGGCACGGTCCACCAGGTCGCCTTTGGGTCCTCGTCCGTGTCCTGGTAGAGGGTGGAGGCTGTGGGACTCCGTTTGCGTTGATTCCACTTCTCGAAATTCATAAATATTCCAAAACAAATATCCATAATTTTTTATCACGTTTGGACTTCGTTTGATATGGAATTTCTACGAAACAAACACACACAAAAAATAGGAACTGGCACTGGGCACTGGATCAATAGGTTAGTCCATTAAATCATATAAATTTTTGCCAAAAGTATGTGAAAGTTGTATAATATTGGAATGAAAAAATCAATAATTATAGATACGACGAAGACATATCACAGCGGTCTAAACCTCATTTACGAGGACACCTTGGACAAAATGTAGTTCGATAGATTTCGCATCGAACAAAGCAACACAACTTTCCGAGGAATCGTCCCTGAGAAAGAAGCATGTTGTACCTGACGAGTAACACTCGACGTAGTATTCGGCTCACCCGAGAACTACAGATCTGAAGAACTTCTTTTCCATATCGTGCGCTTTCACAGTGGCTATCACACTCTATTAGGACGCGACACATTCACAAGATTTCAGGCCATACCACATTACGGGTATATGAAGCTCAAAATGCCAGGGCCCAACGGTGTGACCACAATTGCAAGTGACCCGGATAGAGGCCTCCAAGCTGAAAATAAAACAGCATCGCTAGCCCTCAAGGTACTAGCTGAGACTCTCGCTGTAGAAGAATTGACCACACTCCGATCTATAGTGGATAAGGACGATGTGATCCTTGGTAAAAGACCAAAATTTACATCCTTCAAACCTATAGACGAGATCACCAAA
The DNA here is from genome assembly GCA_022496015.1 of Hordeum marinum. Lineage (NCBI taxonomy): Eukaryota > Viridiplantae > Streptophyta > Magnoliopsida > Poales > Poaceae > Hordeum > Hordeum marinum. Next base: position 339,636,812 of record CM039673.1, read on the forward strand.
TTTCAGGTTCACCCAACAGACCCCAATAAAACAACTTCCATTAGAGCAAAACCCCGCAGTTGACGAAGCACTGCGCACATTCCTGCGCAAAAATTGGGACATATTTTCCTGGCACCCCTCAGATAAGCTGGGAATCCCATGAAGGCTGGCGGAACACAACCTGAACATAATCGCAGGCTTCAAGCCTGTCAAACAGGCTTTACGTCGATTTTCCGAACCAAAGCATCAAGCTATGGGTGAGCAACTTGCAAAATTACTCGAAGCCAGATTATTAGAGAAATCAAACACCCCGAGTGGTTGGCATGGTGCCAAAGAAGAACAAATCTTGGCGGTTGTGCGTCAATTTCAAAGACCTCAATAAAGCCTGCTCCAAGGATCCGTTCCCCTTACCCCGTATAGACCATATTATCGACGCAACTGCTGGACACGACTCACTTTGCTTCCTCAATGCTTATTCCGGATGCCATCATATTAAAATGAAGGATTCCGATCAAGTTGCAACCGCCTTCATCACCCTCGATGGCCCATTCTTCTTTAACACAATGCCCTTCGGGTTAAAAAATGCAGGTGGCACATACCAGTGCATGATTCAGACATGTCTAGCAAAGCAAATCAGCAAAACAGTTGAGGTATACGTGGATGACATGGTCATCAAGATCAAACACGTCAGCCAGTTGGTAGACGACCTCAGACAAACCTTCGATAGTCTACGGTAATACGACATACGGCTCAACCCGGACTAATGTGTCTTCGGAGTCCCCCTGGTAAAATACTCAGATTCATTGTCTCCCAAAGAGGAATAGAGTCTAATCCCACTAAGATCTGAGCCTTATCCCAACTCGTGGTCCCCACAGAGCTAAAGCACGTCCAAAGGCTAGCGGGTTGTGTGGCGGCTTTGAGCCGCTTTATCTTTCGCCTCGGTGAAAAGGCTCTACCACTCTACAGGTTACTGAAGTGAACCAAAAACTTTGAGTGGACCGACGAAGCAGCGGCTGCACTAGAGGAAATCACAACACTGCTAGCCAGTAACCCCACACTAGCCGCACCCGACGCTGGTGAACCGATGTTATTTTACATCTCAGCCACCAATCAAGTGGTCAGTGCGGTCCTTGTCATGGATCGGGAGGCCGAGGGTCACAAATTTCGGATACAGAAGCCAGTCTACTATGTATCCGAAGTTCTCACTCCGTGCAAATCCAGATACCCACATTACCAGAAGATAGCCTATACAGTATTTATGGCATCACGCAAACCCGACACTATTTTCAAGAGTGTTTGGTCACGGTGACATCCGAGGTACCCCTGAACAACATAATCAACAATAGGGATGCCACCGGCTGCATAGCTATATGGGCCATCAAACTTCTTCCGTTTGAAATCACTTAGAAGCCACGATGAACTATCAGATCTCAGGTGTTGGCTAATTTTCTTACCGAATGGATGGAGGCCGAGCTCCCTAGAGACTACAACACATATGCCCATTGGACGATGTACTTCGATGGGTCCAAGACTCTTGCTGGACTTGGGGATGGAGTTATCCTCACACCCCCCACCGGAGACAACATCTGATACGTACTACAGATCATGTACGTTTACTCAAACAACGCAGACAAATACGAGGCACTGTTGCATGGACTTCAGATGGCAACATCAATGTGTATACAACTGCTCGAAGTATGGGGGACTCCAATCTCGCCATCTCGCAAATCAACAGCAAATTCGATGCCAAAAATCCAAAAATGGGAGCATACAAAAAAGCCGTCTTTAAGATATACGCATGGTTCGAGGGGATAGAATTCCACCACGTCTCGAGAGACAGCAATCAAGGTGCTGATGTCCTCACCCGCATGGGTGCCAAGCATGACCCCGGCCCTAAGAACACATTCCTATAGAGGCTATTCAAGCCATCTGTGGCATGATAGGATAAGAACACGGGCGCAAGAACTAATGGTGCAGAACAGGTCGTTCCCCCCATAGTCAAACAAGACGGGCAAATCATCAACGGCTCCGCAATTGAAGAAAGACCTTCGGCTCACGAAGTCATGGCAATAATCGCACCATGGACCGAGCCCTTCCTTGCCATACCTTCTGCGCAAAGAACACCCTGACGAGCAGACTGAGGCGAGACGCATAATCCGGCGATCAAAAGCCTACAAGGTCCATGAGAGTGAATTATATAAGAAAAACACTACCAGGGTCCTCCAACGGTGCATATCAGAGGAAGAAGGAAGGTAGCTCTTGGCCTAGGTACACGCAGGCATGGGCGGACACCACACAATGGCGCGGGCCTTGGTAAGCAAGGCCTTTCGAGTAGGGTTCTTCTGGCCCGCCGCTTGAGCGGTCGCCCACACACTCGTCCAACATTGTGTGGGTTGTCAGCTCTTCGCAAATCAAAGCTACATGCTCCCAACGGCTCTTTGGACGATTCCGATCAACTGGCCCTTCGTTGTCTGGGGTTTGGATATGGTCGGACCACTTAAAGGGGGGACCAAGAAAAAGAAATACCTACTGGTCATGGTCGACAAGTTCACTAAATGGATCGAAGCAAACCAGTAAGTTTAGCTAAATCCGGACCGTTTATATCCAGTGTGGTACACCATTATGGTGTCCCATACAACATAATAACTAACAATGGATCCGACTTCATCGCCCAGGAGGTGAAGGACTGGTGCGCTAACTTGGGCATTAAGATCGACTATGCCTTGGTGTATCATCCGTAGACCAATGGACAAGTCAAACGGGACAACGGCCTCATTATGAGTGGTATCAAACCTCGTCTGGTCCGATTTCTTCAAGAATCTGACTGCCATTGGGTGGAGGAGCTTGACTCCGTACTATGGGGTTTGCGCACCACCCTGAATTGATCAACGGGGTATGATAACCCACAACTATAGGGGATCGCAACAGTTTTCGAGGGTAGAGTATTCAACCCAAATTTATTGATTCGACACAAGGGAGCCAAAGAATATTCTCGAATATTAGCAGCTGAGTTGTCAATTCAACCACACCTGAAAGACTTAATATCTGTAGCAAAGTATTTAGTAGCAAAGTAGTATGGAAGTAACGGTAACGATGGCAAAAGTGACAGTAGCAGTTTTGTAGTGATTGTAACAGTAGCAACGGAGAAATAAATTAGCAAGGATCAATATGTGAAAAGCTCGTAGGCAATGGATCAATGATGGATAATTATGTCGGATGGCATTCATCATGCAACGGTTATAACATAGGGTGACACAGAACTAGCTCCAATTCATCAATGTAATGTAGGCATGTATTCCATATATAGTCATACGTGCTTATGGAAAAGAACTTGCATGACATCTTTTGTCCTACCCTCCCGTGGCAGTGGGGTCCTAATGGAAACTAAGGTATATTAATGCCTCCTTTTAATAGAGAACCAGACCAAAGCATTAGCACTTAGTGAATACATGAACTCCTCAAACTAAGGTAATCACCGGAAAGAATCCCAGTTATTGTCACCCTAGGGGAGGCGGATCATAACTCGTAATAGGTGTCTACAACTTGCAAGATAGGATCAAGAACACATATATATTCGTGAAAACGTAATAGGTTCAGATCTGAAATTATGGCACTCGCGCCCTAGTGACAAGCATTAAGCATAACGATGTCATAGCAACATCAATCTCAGAGCATAGTGGATACTAGGGATCAAACCCTAACAAAACTAACTCGATTACATGGTAAATCTCATCCAACCCATCACCGTGTAGCAAGCCTACGATGGAATTACTCACAGACGACGGAGACCATCATGGAATTGGTGATGAAGGACGGTTGGTGATGACAATGGCGTTGATTTCGCCTCTCCGGAGCCCAAAACGGACTCCAGATCTGGCCTCCCGAGGAAGAACAAGAGGTGGCGGCGGCTCCATATCGTGAAACATGATGAACTCTTTTCTCTCATTTTTTCTCCCCAAATAGGATTATATGGAGTTGGAATTGAGGCCAGTGGAGCTGTAGGGGGCCCACAAGCCACCTTGACGTGGCCTAGGGGGGCACCCCCTGGCTTGTGGCAAATGGGTGGCCCCCTCTGGTTGATTCTTTCGCTAGTATTTTTTATTAATTCCAAAATATTCTCCGTAAATTTCTAGGTCAATCCAAGAACTTTTATTTATGCACAAAAATAACACCAAGGCAATTCTATTGAAAACAACGTTAGTCCGGGTTAGTTCCATTCAAATCATGCAAATTAGAGTCCAAAACAAGGGCAAAAGAGTTTGGAAAAGTAGATACGATGGAGACGTATCAGGATACACACCGTTTTTCATGGCATATGGGGCAGAAGCGGTCCTCCCCTATGACATCATCCATGACGTGCCTAGGGTGCGCATGTACGAAGAAAAAGAGACTAACCTAGATCGGTAGGACGACCTAGACGCCTTGGAAGGAGAGCGCGATATAGCTCGGGCCCGATCTGCCTTTTATCAACAACAAGCTCGAGCATGGAGGTTCGAGCGAAAGCATATAACATGGAAGAACTTATATTACGACTCCTAGAGAAGCAGAAGCATAAACTCAACCCAAAAGTGGGAGAGGCCTTTCATAATTGATGAAGTATTGGCAGGAGGAGCTTATCGCCTCCACAACCTAAACGGCAATCGCCTCAAACTAAACCCATGGTTGTTTCTATGGCTAGACCGGTTTCATGACCTTCTCTATACACTTGTATTTGTTCCTTTTTCCATTTCCTTGTTTACTTTTTTAGGTTTGTTTAGAATTTCCCAGGTTGTGTTTGGCTCAACCGAACTACGTTAAGTTTTCATTAGCATACATTCAAATAAAATGTCCTATCCGGTAAGTCCTGGGGGATTCTTAATGAAGCCATGCAATTTATTATACATATACTTGCCTTGTATGCATCCTTCCAATATCGTTTTATGGCACTATATGCATCAATTGGACTGAAGTTTTCGGCAAGCTGGATTGCCTCACTCCTATGCTTACCCTCTACGTTCCCGAATGTTAGGCTAGGGGGTAAAGGGAGCACCTCTGCGATTTTTATGACCGGTTTACCCGAAGACGTACCTCAGATGGGTGAAGCCAAAAGTTAGCGTTCTTAAGAAACAAATTGGCCAGCCATGAAGGACGAAGATATAATTGGTGATCTTCACCATAAACCTGAATTTTGTCCAAATATAGCATCTATCCGCACACTACGGGTACACGGCTATGACTTCTACGATCTACGTAGTAACCTGAAGAAAGGAACCCATGGAGGAACTATTTTATTTGGAAGATGTTTCTTACGTTAAACAATAATATAACATACCTACCTGGGCGTGTTGTGTCTGTTCGCACCACATGGGCGGATTACCTAGTTCTTTGAAATGATTTCATGTTACCATAGGATACACAGTACGGAACACTCCCCAGCTATTTGTGGGGGAGGCAAAAGCCGATGGCCAGTTAAGACAACGTTTACATCATGAATAGAGTTGGTTTGGTGTGAAGTACATAGTTACATAGAACCAAACAGTACATTGATTGGTTGAGATGGCACAGTCCTCCTGAGAAATACGAGCGGCGGGCATCACTTGGTCATAAACCAAGTGAAGAGGTATGTCTTGTCCATCTGGCCCCACCGACCCAACTAGAGCGAGGTGCTCTGGCTTGAGTTTGGCAAAGCAGGTCTTCACCATGGCCCACGCCTCCTGATCTCCCTCTCAACAAGCTGAGCTCCTCCATAGCTAAAAACGACATCAGGCTCCTTTAGAACGATCGTCCAGCTCGGCTATCCCTTGCGGAGGCGTCTCGGCTGGCCAAAGCGCCCTGGTCATGCTCTTCATAGCTTTTTGAGCTTGCTTATGCGCAATGGACACTTCCTTCAACAGCCCCCCCTGAATGAGTTGATTTCTTCCTCAGGACGCCTGGTCAAGAGACCTAAGCACGTCATGCAATGTATTATTTACACTCAACACAACAAGCATACTTCATATAATTCTAGGTTAGAATTTCACTTACAGAACATGCCACCCTTAATTTCTGGATCTCTTGATGGTTTGCTCCATTTGAGTTTTTAAACTCTCAATTTCTTCGCTTGTCGTCGATTTTCCACTTTGAGTTGGTTCTTTTCTTAACGACATCGTTTCAATACATGGTGACCAGCCTCAAGCTGAGACTCGGCATACCTTTGAGTTTCTCAGGATGCATCCAAATCCTTCTGCAGTTGACCTAAGGACTCAACTGCTATGACGCAATCCTTCATTAGAAAGGGTGTCTCAATAATTTTGGCACATAGAAATACTTTTTTACTCACTGTGTGCCTCTCTGGTGAATTTTTTCACCTCCACAAGTTTGGCCTTGATGGCTTGCAAATCTGTCTGGCTCGACTCAAGGTCCTTGGACAACTTATCATTTTGTTGCCTTAAATACTACATAGTAATGGAATAGTGTTTAGACCCTTAACTGGGCTGTCCCAGCCAAATTAAGGCTCGGGGGCTACTGGGTTAGGACTTATGTTCGGTTATCAAAACCGACCACTTAGGTGCAGGTTGGAAGACATTAGTCTAGCGGCTCCCTTGAGTCCTCCTCGGGCAACTCCATGGTGTGCGTCCATCAAATTAAGAGCATTAAACTCTTGATCGGAAAATGCTGGGTGGTGCAATGACTCTTTTCGCCGCCAGTGATTCATCGCACTTTCAACCTCGGAATTAGTAACCGAGACTCCCTCGGAATATTCAGGGAGCTGATCCGCAATAGGGACTCCCGCATCAGCTTCAACAGGTGCAGAAGACCTCAGTTCATGACGGCTATCTGGCGCCTCGATGACGTCTTCGAATAAAGGTGGCTGTACTCATCTCCTGAGTATTTCAGCAAAAGACTATGAAGGTTTAAGACGATGGTGACAATGATCGAATTACAAGATTAATTTAAGTACCTTTTGATGTAAGGTGCGGTTGATGTGTTTCCCGCATTGTCCCTTGCTCGGGAATCCTGACGCCTTTCGATGCGGACCCAACTGGTGTAGACCGGGATGGTGTTCGCCGTGTGGTACGATGACCCTTGGGGGTAGAAGTCAATATATTTGGAATGATGGGAGGATTGCGCCCTTTTTGACAAGAGGCCTTCTTTTTTACTTACTACAGGGGAAGGCAGAGATCCGAGATGATCGGCCATGAGGGCCACCTTGAGTTCATCGACACTCCCCTGCTAAAAGACCCCATCCTCAAAGTCAATCGAAATCTATAGATCATCATGAAATCTAGGATCATCATTACGGGAATAATTCTCTAGTTGAGGGGCGGGGCAGTTGACTGTCTCGATCCAACGTCTCCATTTTTGTTCAGAAAGATGAAAGATTTTGATTAGTAAAATCGAACATGTGCATCTGAACTATGGTAACATGATCAAACTTACCCATTCGATGGGGTTATAAGTTGAAAAGTCATCCCTAATCGTCAGGCGGGCAAACTCTTCTTTTTCTCCTTTAAAGAGATCGGCCAGTATAATCACGAGTGCTTCCGGGTTGGCAGACCCTTGCCGTTTGGAACGGGTTTTGTCGCTCATCCCATTGTAACACCATAGGGTATGCGTCCTTTGTTGAAGAGGTTGGACACATCGGGTAATGACTGTAGCCATCACCTCAATGATGATTAACTTCCTACGAACTAGGAACTTCGCCTTGGCGGCTAGACACTTTACCTCGGGGCTCTCCTCTTGAGAGGGGCTGTTTGGTCGCTAGTTAAATCATTTCTTTAGAGGGGCATCTGAGTATTTGGGTAGACCCCTCTATGCTGGGTCGAATAAGGGGCGTCCTTAATATAAAACCACTCCGAGGAACACTCCTTGGATTCCTTCGTTGGGGTCCCGATAGGATATCTTGTCCCGGCTACACGCCATACTTCGGCTCCGCCCACTTCACGGATTGTCCCTCCCTGAGTGCGGGGGACGAGACAGGAATATTTTATCCATAAATCAAAGTGGGGCTCGCATCCTAAAAACTTCTTGCAAAGGGCTACAAAGCCCGAGATATGCAGAATGGACCGGGGGGTAAGGTTGTGGAGCTGGATCCCATAAATCTCTAGCAGACCCCTCAATAAGGGGTGGATGGGGAAGCCTAGGCCTCATAAGAGGAAGGAAACGAAGCATACCCTCTCATCCTTGTGAGGGGTAGGGAAATTCTCTGCAAAGGCCTCATCGTTCACATAAGTCAACCCAGCGAGAGTGTGCGTTAGATCCGAAGCTAGGAGATACCCTTGTACCTTAAGATTGCGCAGTTGAAGAAGGGAAATAGAGTAGCTTGCCTAGTCACCTGGGAGGGGGGGCATGAGGGCACGAGGAGGGGCCTGGGGCGCTCGCCATATCTCCAGGCTCTCTAGCCCTAGGGCTTGTTGGTGGCAAAGGAGGGGGGAGTATTGCCTATAGCGGATTCAGCCTGCTTAAATAGGTGCCTTTCCCTTGACTTGCTAGGGGCAGTTTTGTAAAAGACTGTTGAGTTACTTATCTTCTATTGGCATGTGGGAATCGAGGGTTGTCATCGACCTTCAGGCAGAGAAATTAATGTTGTGGGCCCTGCGATGCTTCGACAGTCGAAAACCTATCAGTGGCTGAATTATTGTTTGACGAATTAGTGGGAAGAGAGGAACTTGCCTTTTAAGCCGAAGACCTTGGACGCGTGGAGGTGCAGAAGACTATATACCTCGGCGTTGGAGGCTAGTTCGGGGGCTACTGAGGGAGTTCGGGATTAAAGGGTCCGCGGGTGGCCGACTTATCCCATATGGGACGAACCCGATGGGCCGCTCAGTGGCTATTGTGGGAAGACCGAACTAAAAGAGTACTTCACAATCAGGGAGGAAACCTCACATGCCTTGGTGTGTCCTCCAAGTCTTCGATGGTGGAATAGAAATGTTTAAACCTTTGGTAACAACAGACTACATGTAACCCTAGGTACCCCTAGTGTCTATATAAACCAGAGGGTTTAGTTTGTAGAGGCAGGTTAAATCATCTAGGGTTTTAGCTCATTCGATCTCGAGGTAGATCAACTCTGTAATCATCATTCACCTCAATACAATCAAGTAGGACGTAGGGTTTTACCTCCTCAAGAGGGCCCGAACCTGGGTAAACATCGTCTCCTTCGTCCCCTGTTACCCATCGATCCCAGATCCACAGCTCGGGACCCCCTACCCGACACCCACCGGTTTTGACACCGATAGATGCCCCGGAAGGCATCCCCTCTTTCTTCTAACAACCATCGGTAATTTTACTTGGAGCTATATTCTTATTCGTCACATATCATGAGTTTTGCTTGGAGCGTCTTGTATTATATAATTTTTTGCTTGTTTTGGTTTTTAGTTTGTCACAAGTATCCTTGTTGGACACACCTATTTGAGAGAGCCAAATTATGCTATGATTTATTAGAATTGCTCTATGCGCTTCACTTAATTTTTTTGAGCTATAGAATTGCTCTAGTGCTTCACTTATATCTTTTTGAGCACGGCGTGCTTTAATTTTTGAAGAAATACTCTCATGCTTCACTTAGATTTATTTGAGAGTTATAAATGTTTGAAAAAAATCTCTCATGCTTCGCTTATATTATTTTGAGAGATGAATTTTTTTATGCTCGTCTGCTTCACTTAAATTTATTTGAGCCTATCAAAAGCAACTGCAACATATGAAACTAGTCCCAAAGTGATAGATATTCAAGAGGGATATAATGAAAATTTTCATGAAGGTCATTGGACGAAATAAACTTGATTCCTTGTAATAGTTTTGAGATATTATGATAGTAATATGTGAGTCATGTTGGCGAGTAATTATGCTTTAGTAAGAATATTGGTGTTATGGTATACAAAACTCCTCACAAGCTCTTTTCTGGCCTGTTGTCAGGGAGGTGAGTGCTTGAAGGTATATATTTGATCTTACAATTAAATCTTTTAGTTTCTTGTTTTTCACTAGTTTGGTTTTATAAAAGAAAACTACCAAAAAATGGAATTTAGGTTGCCTCATTTTCTTCACCTCTTTAATGTCTTTCGTGAAAATGATGGTTCGGAAAATTGTGCTCAATTGTTAGAGGAAGAATTTATAAAAATTCTTAATGTGAATTCCTTGAACGATGAGCATGATAGCCATATTGTTAGTATGAATTCGAGGAATACCCATGATGCTAATGATATGCAAAGCCACAAGCTTGGGGATGCTATATTTGATGAAGATGATATTTTTAGCCCCCCCAAGTTGTGATGAGAAAATTTATTATGACGAAAGCATGCCTCCTACTTATGATGATTATATTGATGAAAGTGGGTTTGGAAGAGTGTAAACTCTAGGTACTAATGATACCACTATTTTAAGGGTGATGAATCTTTTCATAATGATAAAAGTGGATTTTGAGAGGTCGTGACTTTATCTAGTGACGAGTCCACTATTTTGGAAGCGGTTTCAATTGACTATGACAACAAAGTTGCTATCAGTGATGATTATTGTGATGGCACGTACGCTATAAAGAATAGTGATAACCATGAAACTTGTCATCATGATTTGAATTTTCCTTTGGATTATATCAATCAAGTATCTCATGATAGTTATTTTGTTGAGTTTGCTCCCACTACTTTGAATGAGAAGAATTTTGCTTGTGTGGGAAGTAACAAAATTCTATGTTTGTCCATCGTGAAAATAATGCTTTATGTGATAGCTATATTGTTGAATCCCTTCATGATGCTACTGAAAATTATTATGAGAGAGGAACATAGGCTTCTAAGTATTGCAATTATATCAAGTTTCCTCTCAATGTGTTCAAATTTTTGAAGTTGCACTTGTTTTTCCTTCCTATGCAAGTTGGTTCTTGCTACAATAAATTGTTTTCTTGCAAAATCCCTAGTCATAGGAAGTGGGTTAGACTTAAATGTGTTTGCCATGTGATTCATGATGCTCTCTTGTATGTTCCAATTACTACTTTTTATGTGAGCATCATTGAAATCATCATGCCTAGCTAAAAGGCATGAAGAACTTTCAGATATAAATTTATTATCTTGGACATATTTTATGATTGTGAATATCCATTAATTATTTTCAACCTTGATCAAGTAGTTGAAGTTGGACAAGGAAGATAACATAATGGTCATGTTTGGGTATATTTGCATAAAAGTGTATTGTTATGGATCCTCCAACATGTGGTGCTTGTTTAGAACCTTTTGCGAGCCAAAACTTCATACTAAGTAGAGATACTATTTGTGCATCCAAATCCTTTAGCATAGTTTCTTCCATGATAGTCCACCATACCTACCTATATATGGTATTTCACTGCCATTCTAAGTAAATTTGCAAGTGTCACCTCTAAACATTCAAATAATCATCTGTTTTGCATGCTCATACCGCTCGTGGAGCGATGGGGCCGTCATTATCTTCCATGCCGTCGGTGTCAAAACCGGCAGATCTCTGGTAGGGGCCCCCGAACTGTGAGACTAGATTCGATGGTAACAGGAGACGAAGGGGACACCGATTTACCCAGGTTTGGTCCCTCCTATGGAGGTAATACCCTACGTCCTGATTGGTTGTATTGATGGTATGGGGGTTACAGAGTTGATCTACCTCGAGATCGAATAGTTAACCCTAGATGAGTTGTTCTGTCTCTACAACCTAAAACCCTCTGGCTTATATAGACGCCGAAGGTACCTAGGGTTTACACATGGTTGGTTACACGCCAAAGAGATAAACATGCATATTTGCTACATCAAACGTAGGGCATAAGCCGTACTTCCCGAAGCTTCCATCTTGGAGATAAGGCCTTCAATGAACCCTGTGTTCGGTAAGTGGCCCATACAGTTCGGCCCATAGAGATGGTCGGCCTCCCGAGGACCCCTTAATCTAGGACTCCCTTAGTGGCCCCCAAACTTGCCTCCAATGCTAAGGGTCCCAGCTTCGATTGCTTCATACGATCAGAGTCTTCGACTTGCGAGGTGAGTTCTTCCCACCGAACCTAGTTCGGTCTCGGATGATAAGTAGCTTTCCGCATAGTGGCGCGTTCGAACACGGCAAATAGGCCAGCCTTGGAGGCCAAACATCAAGGGGTAAATAATATTCCTCTGACGACCTCTCTGACAAAAGGTCACGGCCGACCACGACCGCTAGGCCAGTTACACAAACTCGATTCGCGGTTCAAGGCCGTTTTAATCATCATGATCTATCAATATACCGACCGTGTCCTGTTTTATACGGGATATGTTTAATCATGCACACGCAATGGCTCGCACGTCTCGGGAGGCGAAGGGATTCACGACGCAACAAGGGGAGACCGAATCAGTAAGCCTCATAAAAGGGGAAGAAAACCCTGAAGCCTATTCACGCTTCCCATTCGATTTCTCCGTCTTCCATTCCTCTGAGCCTCCAAAGCATAGATCTAGGTCTCCCGCCCCCGCCTCTAAGCTCATCAATGGCGAGCTCCAAGGGCTAGTGGGAGGCCTCCACGGTCACCGACCGGGACATTCTCGACCTCAAGAAGGCCGGCTACCTCTCCGCTGACATCCCTTATCGCGCACCAGAGGAGGGCTAAGTGATCCCCCCCAACCGGGCGAAAGGGTGGTCTTACTCCCCCACTTCATCAGGGGGTTGAGCTTCCCGCTCCACCCCTTCATCAGGGGGTTAATGTTTTTCTACGACATTGACTTCCACGACCTCCCACCAAAATCTTTCATGCACATCTCGGTGTTCATCCTCGTCTGTGAGGCTTTCCCGCGAGTCGAGCCGCACTTTGGGCTATGGCTCAAAGTGTTCAACGTCAAGCCAAAGTGCGTTGGTGGGAAGCACGTAGACTGCGGCGAAGCTGTCATCGGCAAGCTCACCCGCGTTGTGTGGCCATTGGGCACCTTCATTGACACCATCAAGGCGTAGCAGAAGGAGTGGTTCTATATCACAAAATCACGAGAAGAAGGTCAGATTCCTCCTGCCGAATTCAGAGCCGGTCTCCCCATGAGACTAGCTTCATGGCTCAAAAAGGGCCTTAACTGGGAACCGAGCAAGGAGGTGAGCGAACCGTAGAAGCGCATCGGTTCCAGGGTCGAGAAGGACATCAAGCTGACCAATGTGGTCCAGGTGATGCTTCAGAGACGCATCCTCCCCTGCAAGCATCGGGACACTCCCTTGTGGGCTCGTCAGCTTGACGATGTGCCCACAATCCGGAACCTCTTCCGCACTACGTGGGAGAAGCTATGGAAGGCGCTCTTCAAGTCACAGGAGAGCTGGTCATCCGAGGAGGAAGACAGAGGCCTGCAGGGCTCCAAGCCCACCATGGAGGTACGAGTCACTTCTGCTTGATCGGCTTTTACCTTTCCCAAAGAGGGTCCATGATGTTTTCTTCCGATCATTCTCTCATAAAAATGGCTAAAGAAAGCCATTAACATCAGTAGTCCGACACCTCAGCTTGAGGATGTCAGGTCCTTGCTGTTGCCAGAAATGCTCCTAGCGAATCCTTACGAGGCCCCCACGAAGAAGGAGAAGAAGAAGAAGAAGAAGCCAGGCCGAAGCGGCCTTCGTATCTGGGACCAGTCAGAGATCATGTCCGCGGAAATTCACGCCTCCTCAAATCAAGAGGAGCGTGAGGAGGAAGAGGAAGATGAGGAGCAGGAGGAAGAAGAGGAGGATGAAGCCGAGGGGGAAGGCAATTCCCCCCTCTCAAGAAAGAGGGCGGCGTCATCGGATGCCCCAAAGGAGGTACCCCCGCCTGCCCCGAAGAGGACGCGTCGGGCACAGGTGATCCTATCCGATGACAGCTCAGACTCAGATACTGAGTCCGATGACCTCGAGGTGGTTCCATGAAGGAACCTTAGGGTCAAGCCTCCGGCTCGAAGGTTAGGATCCGAAGACCTCTTGTTTATCCTTTAACAGGTTTAGAGTTTATTAGCACACGGGTGCTCATGGATTTTGCAGCCCCCCGCGCGTCCTCCCCACCGATCAAATATCGGACGGGGAGACCCCGCCCGCCGAACTGGCGGAGAGCGGGAATGCCTCACATCCCGCCACTCCGGGTGCCGCGAAGGACACTGTGGAGGTGTCATCCTAACATGCTCCTATGGAGCCAGGCACTGGCGGCGGGGGAGATGACATAATGGCCAAGGCAAACACCTTGGTCGCCGAAGACTGGGGGGGAGGAACCCTGCTCGGACACTGAGGAGGCCGGACAAGCGGCCATTCAGTCCCCTCCAAGGGCATCTCCGGAGCGCACCACGCCTCCAGAGGTACTGGTTCAAACCCCGGTCGGTGATCGGGTTATCCGATCACCTCTAGCACCACCGATCAATGGGTGGCCGGTCATGGAGGAGGCTCTATCGAGCGCCTCCGTCTCCAAGGACCACTGCACCCTTATGGGTGCGGTATTACAGAGCATTCAATCCATCGACAACGGACTGAAGGAGGCCTTTAAAGGTCTCCTAACAGGTTTTCAAGTAAGTCACATGAAACTCTTATTTGCCAAGTTTTTACTTATTTTTATTATAAGGTACATGGCAGCCCCCGAGCCCTAGGGGAGTTTGAAAAAACTTACCTAGGGGTCAATCCTGTATCCGATTCCAGACTAAATACCAATTATGTGTCCAGAGTGTTAGATTAGCCCCTAATAAGGTCGGACATATGATGAGAGTGAATATAGTTATGGAGTATATAACCCATGTAACATGTCAACTGCATGTTCATTGCAGGCTTCGTCATCGGTGGCGGCCATAAATGGCGCCAAACTGGACGAACTGAATTGGAAGCTTAAACGCTCCAAGGATGAAGTTGATGCCCTCAACAGAAGATTCGAAGAGGTACAAGGTAGGTCAAAACAAAATACGAATACCTTTGCCCGAACACCTTTTACCCGAACACTGCCCATGCAGTTTTTCATAATGTTTTAATGTTTAAACAACTTCAGCGAAAGAGGTGGAGAGGCTCAAGGCCGAGCTTCAACAAGCAAAAGACCACACAGCCGTTGAGAGGGCGACGGCCAAAGAAGTGGCGACCACCCTCTTCGACCTACGAGCCACCAGCCAGAAGCACGAGGCTCGTGTGGTGGAGGTCCAGTAGGAGCTCAAGGACGCCAACCAGAAGTGCGAGGCCCTTGAGCAGAACGGCAAGGAGAGCGCGGCCAAACTGTCCACCCTGAAGAATGATCTTCACAAGAAGCGAGTGGACAAGCGGTTCTATGAGGAGCAGGTCCGCCAAGCGAAGGATATGATGGATGGTAAGCCATACTTACTATAGTGCGTCTTTGGGGATAGAAAATTCAAATTGCTTACCCAGGTGTGGGGTTTTGCAGGCGCCTCCTCCGATCTCAAGAAGAGCGTGGCAGACGCCAATAGGCTGTTCCCCTCGAGGGAAGAAGGAGATGAAGCTCGGCTGTTCTGGGCACAATTTGGAGCCTCCGAGCGCTCGCCTCTTCTCATGGACCAGCAAAAACAGCTGATGGAGCTACACCAGATGGCAGAGCCAGCCATGAAGGACCTCTGCATCTGCCTATGGCCCGGCGAGCTGCTGCAAGGCAGCTATTTTGGCCCGATGTAGAAGTTAATCGCCGCGTTGCCCTGCTTTGACACCGTGAAGTGATCTTCCTGCATTGAGGGAGTCCGGATGGCCCTTGCCAAGGCCAAGGTGCACTAGCCGGGGCTGGATCCGATGAAGGTAGCCACTGCCCCGCTGCCTCCCGGCAAGGAGCATAGACCCCCCGAGCTATACTTCGCCGGAGTAATGGAAGGTGCTTTGGCGATAACTTCTCAATGTTCGGGCGATGATGTACTCGAATGATTTGTAATGTGTTCGAAGACTTTTCAAAGTGTTTAATGCTATAAGTGATTTATTCAGCTTTGATGTTTTTTACATTCCTTTATAACTCATGTGTGGCCGTTTAAAACTAAAAGATGCGAGTCGTCGGCTTCAGGCCCCATGTAGATACTATATGGGGTGTCTCTGCCGGTGCATAGTATTCCTTAGCTAAGTGATCGGAACCCGAAGGCGGTAGAGTGCAGCAGAGTAGGCAATCAGACTATAGTGCCTTATTTCTTTCACTTAGCCATAGGGGCGCGAAAAAGGACTACGGGGGGCTAAGGACTAGCCCCCGGAGTGTTGTGATGTTCGGATGGACCGCGACTAAGGCGAGCATCACATGGTTCGCATGGATAGCAAACCCCTCGCACAACACGGAATATCCTCTGACGAGGATGTAAGTATAAGACTTAAGGCTCGGATTCACAGACCGGCTCTCGCATACTATGTCGGTTACTTTTCGGCTTTCTCCCCTGAGGTGCTTGACCAGACTAACTAGAAGCACAATCGCAGGGGTTCTCCCTTTGCCCTTTTAGTCAAATGAGCAGAATATAAAGGGGCAAGCACAGGAGCCGGGCAACCCAACTATTGACCCCAGACAAGGTTCAGAACTGATGCATATAAGCTGAACTCCAAGATGCCGAACACATAATAAAACATACGTAAGGCGATTTGTTTGTACGCTTGAGCCCCCGGTATATAATCTGGTTGCGTCATTGCATATAGAACTGTGTCGTGAGAAGAGGGAGAAAAAGGAAAATATGTGCCAAAAAGGACAAAGAGACAAACTTGTAAAATGCTGCTGCATATTTTTTGTTTTCTCCATAACTCTTATTACTCGGAGTGCCGAAGCAACTGCGTACAGGTATGAGAAAAGAGATTACATGAGTGGTTGTACCAGGGGTCTTCGATTGGTGGCCTTACGTCCTCGATATGCCGTGTTGCTAGTTGACTCCTGATACTTGGTTGTTCAGCGAATGGATTTTGCAATCAAGGTGTTGAAAAGTCGCCGGATTATGAATAAGCTTTACGCCCATGGTGGGGCCTTCATTGGTCCCCATATTGTGTCCGAAGACATACTAGATGGTAGCAGTTCGGTCTAGCCGGGCTCCAACCTTTGTTTCCCCACCACTGCCCATGGAATTTTAAGTGCGAAGTTGTGCCTTCCTGGCATGAACTTTGCTAGTAAAGGGGGTGTGCGATGGGGGAGAGAGTCCCTATTTGAGGGGAAAGGAAGGTTCTGGGAGTTCGGCCTGCAGCCGAGTTCACTTCCTGACCTTGCTTGCCTTTACGGCAGATGTCGGTCCTTGCCGATCATCTTTGTAACTAAATTCGGCCGCCAGGGCCAATGCATGTTCCTCGGTTCATCAGGATAGCACCGTATTGCCATTAATAGTGATGACCCCTTTGGGGCCAGGCATCTTGAGCTTGAGGTATGCGTAATGCGGGACGACGTTGAAACGAGCGAATGTTGTTCGGCCGAGAAGGGCGTGATAGCTGCTGCAGAAGGGCACAATGTCGAAGATCAAGTCTTTGTTGCGGAAGTTATCGGGCGAGCCGAACACCACTTCCAGGGTAACTGAGCCCGTGCATCGGGCTTTGACACCTGGAATCACCCCTTTAAAGGTGGTGTTACTGGGTTTAATTCATGACGGTTCTATGCCCATCTTTTTCACCGTGTCCGAATAAATTAGGTTAAGGCTACTTCCTCCATCCATTAGGACTTTTGTGAGGTGATACCCATCGATAATGGGGTCGAGGACGAGCACGGCCGAACCCCCATGACGGATACTGCTCGGGTGATCGCGCCGATAAAAGGTGATTGGATATGCCGACCATGGGTTGTACTTCGGGGCCACGAGCTCTATAGATTAGACCTCTCAAAGGGCACGCTTCCTTTCCTTCTTGGGTATATGGGTGGCGTATATCATGTTTACCGTCTTGACTTTCGGCAGAAATTTCTTTTGGTTGCCACCAATCAGACCCCAAGGCTCATCCTCATCCTCGCTGTGAGGGCTCTTGCTTTGATCCTCGGGTGGGAGCTTGCTGACCTATTTAAACACCCAACAATTGCGGTGTGTGTGGTTGGCGGGCTTCTCTTGGGTCCTGTGAGTTTTGCAAGGCCTGTCCATGATTTTCTCCAGCGGGGTGGGTCCATCGCGATTGCCTTTAGGAGGCATCTTCCGCTGCCCAGGATGGTAGTTGCGGAATCGATGGCCGTATCATCGGCATCACTGTTATTGTGCTGACACTTGTTCTTGTTTCGCTTGGGCTTCCCATTGCCATCCCGAACCTCTGAGGTTCCGGGCGCTTCGGAGTTGTGGCAATGTATTGCCAGCCAATTGTCTTCACCCACGTAGAAGTGGGTCATCAGGGAAGTTAGGGCAGACATGGTCTGAGGTTTATCCTGGCCGAGCTGGCGAGCTAGCCATTCGTCCCGAATATTATGCCTAAAAGAGGCTATTGCCTCGGCATCCCGACAATCGACAATCTAGTTCTTCTTGGTCAAGAACCGATCCCAGAATTGTCGTGCAGACTGTCTGGGTTTTTGTACGATGTTACTTAGGCCAGAGGAGTCTGGGGGCAAACATAGGTTCTCTGGAAGTTAGAGCGGAATGCATCCTCCAGGTCTTCCCAACATCCAATGGAATTTTGGGGGAGGCTGTTTAGCTAGTGCCGAGCTGGCCCCTTGTGTTTAAGGGGGAGGTATTTGATGGCGTGTAGATCGTCTCCTTGAGCCATGTGTATGTGGAGGAGGAAGTCCTCGATCCATACGGTTGGGTCAGTTGTCCCATCGTATTGTTTGATGTTCACTGGTGAAAGGATCGATATGGTTGACTAGAGGGGGGGGGTGAATAGGCAACTAACACTTTTTAACTTTTCCTTAACAATTTAGGCTTAGCATCAAATAAGTCGGCTAGATGTGCAACTAGATGAATAACCTATATGATGCTAACCACAACAAGTACACAAGGAAGCAAGGGATATAACACAATAAAAGCTTGCAAGAAGTAAAGGTGTGAGATAACCAAAAGTGGAGCCGGTGGAGACGAGGATGTGTTATCGGAGTTCCTTCCCTTGTGGGGAAGTACGTCTCCGTTGGAGCGGTGTGGAGGCACAATGCTCCCCAAGAAGCCACTAGGGCCACCGTATTCTCCTCGTGCCCTCACACAATGCAAGATGCCATGATTCCACCATTGGTGCCCTTGAAGGCGGCGATCGAACCTTTACAAACAAGGTTGGCACAAGCTCCACAACTGAATTGGAGGCTCCCAACGACACCATGAAGCTTCACCACAATGGAATGTGGCTCCGAGGTGACCTCAACCGTCTAGGGTGCTCAAACACCCAAGAGTAACAAGATCCACAAGGGATTAGTGGGGGAATCAAATTTCTCTTGGTGGAAGTGTAGATCATGGCCTTCTCAACCAATCCCTAGAAAATCAACAAGTTTGATTGGCTAGGGAGAGAGATCAGGCTAAAATAGAGCTTTGAGCAACAATGGAGTTTGGGAAAGGAAGAGGTGAGCTTCAAGAGATAGAAGACCTCCCTTTTATAGTGGGGGACAAGATCCAACCGTTATCCACCCCTACAGCCCCGCGCGTTGCGGTACTACCGCAAAACCCACGGTACTACCGTGAGGGCTCGCGGTAATACCGCTGCCTCATGTGGTACTACCGCTCACACGGGAGTAACAGGCTCTTGCCGATCCCTCTAGGAAACAAGCGGTAGAACCGCCGGAGCGGTACTACCGCGAGCCCATGCGGTACTACCGCATGGTCAGCAGAGGCTGGCACTGGAGATGCACGGAAGTAAAAAATTACTTCCGTGCCTACCACCATAGAAGGCGAAACTGCGAAAAAGTCTAGCACGGTAGTACCGGACGAGAGTCACGGTACTACCATAGTAGGGCGGATGTAAAAAATTACATCCACGCCTACTACCGCAGGCGTAAATTCCAGGGCAGGAGACAGCGGTACTACCGCTCCATCGAGCGGTACTAGCGCTAGCACCTGCGGTACTACCGCTCCTTCGAGCGGTACTACCGCTGACCACTAAAATCGAACACCCCGCAGGCTTTCACTTTGAACAGGGAAGAAAAAAAGGTGGAGCTCCATTGAAGAGAGGGAAAGGTGGTGCAAAGGAATAGATGTGTACGTGTTGATTCCACCCAAAACTTTCCGAAGTGGACCCCCTCTTAACTGTACGGCTTTCCTATGACTCAAATCCACCGAAAGGAAACGTAGAAAACAACTGTCTTCGAGAGGCTTCGAGGGGCACTGAATCGTCTTGTGCCTAAACATGAGATATCTGAAATGCTCAATGCACACGATTCGGCTGCAAAGGTATTGTCATCAATCACCCAAACCACTTAGGGAGAAATATGTCCTTACAATCTCCCCCTTTTTGGTGGATTGATAAAAATACAGGATTTGCACATAAGATATAAAATGAGCATATGCAAACCCAAGACCTATAAAATATAGACGAGCTCCCCCTAGATGTGTGCATACTCTAGATATGCTTTGGACTACAAGGCACACACACTAGGATCAACACTCCCCCTATATTTTATAAGCAATGCAATCCTTGCAACAGAATGAACAAGACTAAGTATGGAAACAAGGTGTCGTCGTTTTCTCACGACAGATGCCATTGGCCCTCGCCCACCTACTGCGTCATGGGCCGCCCGGGGGGGGGGGGCGTCATCTAGTGCCAGCCGGTCGAAGTCTTCGGTACGGCCGGCGGCACTGTAGCCACACCGGGGCAGGTAATCGAGTGGCGAGGGCATGCCGGCACTGTTCCCTCCTCCGGTCCTGCTTACCAAGGTCAGTGCCGGGACGGTTGGACTGTAGCCACGCGTCGCAGTGCATCAGCGGCCACTGTAGCCACAGGGCCGCCCATCGTGCCGACCGCGTCGCATCGTCGTACCCGCACGCAGAGGGACGGGATGGGGCATGTCCGTCCTAGGGTCAACGGAAGAGCCGGCCCGTGGTCAGCCGGCTATGCCCAGCCGACCGAGGGTCCAGCCGGCTCCTTGACTAGCCGGCCGGGGCGCCAGCCGGCACTGGCTCGCGCCGGACGTCCTTCAGTCGGCCACGGCTAGCCGTCCGCTTAGTTTTTCTTTGAAGCGAAAGGGGGAGGACCCATTGCTTTAGCCTACCTAGGGGTAGCAACCCCGTCAGTAGTCCCCAAAGCCGACGGGGGCCTGCGTCCGGCGAACGGTGGGGTGCCGGCGGCTTCCCCCCAGCGACACCCGCCTATGGATCGAAGGCGAAAGGGCAGCCGGGTCGGCCGTTGGACCCGACGCCTCGGGTACCGGTGCGCCGCCCCAGGACCCGCGCCGGCACACGGCATGCCACGTGGCGAGTAATGATGTGGCGGGTCCCGCGCACGCGGGGAGGCGGGACGTCGCCCAGGCCTAGCCCGGTAGGACCCAAGCGTAGCCTAGTAGGCCTTGGGGCACATGATAGGATCCTCTGTGCCCCAAGGCAGCCATTACGGCCCGGGGCCACCCACGCATGCGGAGTTTCCTGGGGGAGTGGGCACAACCAATCCCACGTCCCCCGGTCGTGGCCTCCCCTATAAAAGGGAAGGAAGGGCAGGAGGTGGGGGTACCCGCGCCCCACTTGCCTCCTTGCTGTCCTTCTTTGTTGCCTCTTTTTCTTCCTCGCACGCCGTCACACCCAAGCCCGCACTCGCGCCCGCATGCCGCACCGTCACCGCGATGGCCGATGGACGCGATGGTAGCTGGCTGGCTCCTTCGTGGTCGAGGCGGACATTGTCGAGCTGCACCATGCATGCATGCTGCTGCCGGAGGAGCGGGTGGCCGCACGCATGCCGGGCGATGAGATAGCGCCGGCGCCTCGGCCAGGGGAACACGTCGTGTTCCTCTGGCACTTCTCCCGGGGCTTCGGGCTCCCGATGAGTATCTTCTTTCGTCTTCTTCTAGATACTTTTGACCTCCAGCCGCACAACCTTGGTCCGAATTCGATCCTATACCTCTCTGCCTTTGTGACGTTGTGTGAGGGGTACCTCGGTATCCTTCCTTTCATCGACCTCTTCAACACTCTCTTCTACCTCAAACCTCTAAAAAGCGACGCCTGCGGGGGCACGGTGGAGTGCTACCGCGGCGTCGCTCACTTTGCTCCTCTTTCCCTCATCGATTTCGTCAAGGGGTGGCACCGGACCTTCTTCTACGTGAAGAACGTCGACCCGAGGACGGATTACATCCGGCTGCCACCATTTGAGGACAGGTAGTCCTCCCAATAGAACTGGCTGGGGACTGCCCCGCTCGGCGTGGCCCTGGATGAGCTTGGCCGGCTCACGTAGCTAAAGAGCTCCGAGGGGCTGGTCACCGCCGACCTGGTGGCGGCCTTTATCTCGCGTCGGGTGTCTCTCCTCCAGATGAGGCCACACCGGATTTGCGACATGTCTAGCCGGTGCGACCCCTGCCGGCTGTCCACCGTCGAGCTGACGCCGGCTCAAGTGGCGAAGCGGGTGAACGCCCTCACGATGTTCAAGCTGAAGCCTGCCTCGTGGTCCTTCGGCATGGAGCCATTTCACCACATGAACCGGCCTCCTCTGGTGAGTTTTTCGTCAAGGCGGTTCCTTCTGGTTTGATATTTCCCAGCCGGCAGCAGTCTGGAGAACTTACATTGATGTGTTGACCGTAGTTGCTGGTGCGACAGAACACGCCAGGCGGCCCGCACCTTGAGATCCTCGAGGCGGAGCATGAAAACTCTGACTTCGAAGACTACCAGATGGGAGGCCCACCGGAGGAGGGAGTGGACTCCTCGGGAGGAGCCGACGAGCCAGCGGATCCGCAAGGCGGCTCTCCTGGTGGAGTCGGAGGGTCTGGCGCAGCAGGGGAACCCAGCAGAGCAGGCGAGTTCCCTCTTGCCCCTCCATCAGGGACTGGACGGATGATGACGACAATGATGACGATTTGATGATTCTAGACGGGCCTCCTCCTGCAACACGCCAGGACCGGAGGAGCGAGGAGCGACCGGCTCGAGGCCCGGCAGCCGAAGCGGCCGGCCGGGGGAAGAGGCCTACTCAAGAGGGGCCGGCGGCCCCGCCGCCCGGGCCGAAGCGGGTGAAGGTGGTCGCACGGAAGCCGCCGCCATGCGCCAAGCGGGCCTTGCCCCTCGTTATCGAGTAAGTTCTTTGTTTTTGCGTAATTTTTGCTTCTGCCCTGCGTGCCGGTTAACGACCGGTTCTTGGATGCTACAGTGACCCCATCGAGCTCCATGAGGAGGAGCCGGTGGGGGAGCCGACGGATGCCGCCAGCTGGCTGGCCCGCGAGCACGCGACCACCCAGCGGGAGGAAAAGGGGAGGCTCATGGTGCTGCGAGCCTCTAGGTCCGGTACACAAGAAGGGCCGCGCACTCCAGGACCTCGAGCAGCCGGAGGAGGAGGGGGGCGGTGGATCCCCTATGGGCGTCAGACTCGACAACAGAGTCAACCCGCATGTCGAAGCCTCCGTCAAGCGAGCCACAGGGGCGGCCATGGACCCGCCAGCGCCTCCGCCTATGCAAGAGACGGCCCAGGCGAGGGCGACGATGATGGAGCCAGCTCCCGAGGTGACCCAGCCTGAGGTGCCGGAGGTGACCCTGCCCGCGGCCAAGCTGGCCCGAGCCGAGGTGCCGGAGGTCCCGACAGCCCGGAGGCGACATCGGAGACGGAAGCCATGGAGGTGGAGGAGTCCTCCGCCGTGACCGACACGCCGGAATGGCAGGAGGAGGAGGAGGTGAGGGCGACGGGTGGGGGCCCGGCGGGGAGCGACTCCCGCACCCTTGCCCTTGTCAATCCATCCCTGGCGGCTGGCGCCGTGACTAGCCCGGGCGGCAGCGGCGGCCAGGCCAGGAGGCCCCTGCGATCAATATAGGAGGTGCTCCGGGACTGGGAGGCGCTGGCGAGCGTGCCGGTCCTGCCGGCTCCCTAGGCGGGCGGCCCGGTCCCCTCTTTCGGGGACTTGGGGAGCGTCTTGGACCGGTGCCGGCAGGAGCTGGCCCGGTTCGCGGAGGCGGCCGACGCCGCCCTACAACGTGCGGAGGCAAGCCGGCTACATTGTCTTAGACTTTTCAATGGGGGCGCATGAGCGCACCCACTGGGTGTAGCCCCCGAGATGCGGGCCGGCTGGCCGGCTGACGGGTAGCCGGGCCGGAGCTCTTTTGAATGTGCCTTGACCTTTGCCCCCTCTTTTTTCTTTGGCAGGAAAGAACCTCCCTGCGGCCGAAGTTGTTCGCGGAGGCGGTCGCCATCCACGACCGACAGGAGTTGGCTCGTGTGCGAGGTCAGTGCAGTTGCACTTTGTAGAAGGGGCACGTAGCCCCCGAGAGTCAGGTGATGCCGGTTGTTGTTTTGCAGGTGAGCTAGCCACCCTTCGGGAGGAGAAAACTGGGCTTGGCTCTGAGCGGGACCGGCTGGCGCGATACGCCTAGGTGGCCATGCAGGAAACAGACCGGCTGGCCGTGCTGCTGGTCGACGGGGAAGCGGCCCGGGACCGGCTCAAGGCCGAGGCGGCGAAGGAGGCGGCGGATCGGGAGATGGCCGTCAAGGAGGCAGCTGACGCCGCCTTGAGGGTTGCCGCCCTCCAAGGCGAGGTGACCCGACTCGAGAGGACGCTCGAGGAGATCAGGGTTTCTCTCACCACGTCAGACGCGGCCCGAGAGTCGGAGCGCAAGGCGGCGCTCCACTTCGCCATTGGGGTGGACGATGCGATCGAAGGTAGGTGACAATCTTTCTCTTCCCCAGCCGGTTGCTCTTCCCTTTGCCATTTCTCGTGTTTCATCTTGATTTTCTTTCCTTCTCTTCTTCTTCCTTCCAGGGCGTTTCTGGGAAACTCATTGCCGTGCTGCGTGCGCCGTTAAGGAGCACCGGGAATACCTTCGGGAGTGCGGTCGCTCCATCGAGGACCATGCCACATGGGACATGGACGAGATTGGGCTCGCTGTCGAGATGCGGATGAGCCATCTCGAGCGGAGTGTGGAGCGGCTCAAGACCACTAGCAAGGAGGTCATCGCTGCGCTGTGGTCGGGCCGCGGGGGAGCTCCGACGCACCGCATGGCTCAGTGGCTAGAGCACGTCGTCCCCTGCCTCGAGGCCTACAAGGCGTCGGCTGCCCGAGCCGGGGTGCAGATGGCGCTCTGGTTCATCACGTCTTGATACCGTGGCATGGACCTGGACCGGCTGGCGACCATGCGGGATGTGCCGGCTGCAGAGCGGGAGGCCCGTGAGCCAGCCCTTGTCCAGCGGGCCAACGAGCTCGCGTCATATGTTGACGCAGACGAATTCCTGCCGGCCCTTGGCAAGGATGGCAAGCCATTGCCTGAGGACTCCTTTGGCATCCCTCAGGCCCGACGGATGACGAAGTCGCCGACGAGAGCACCGACTCGAGCAGCGAGACAACCGAGACCGAGGAGCCCGCCTCGAAGGCCAAGGAGGCTGACCCAAGGGTCGCGACCACCTCCGAGGCGAGGACCGAGCCACCCCGCGACACGCCGGCTGGGGCACGCCGGTGGCCTGAGCCCCCGGGCACCTTTTTATCTTTCTTCCTGCATGTAAAACTTGAGTCCACCCACTGGGGGTGTTTGTGTAATGAACTGAATGTTGGCCGTGGGCCGCTTCTGCCTTAGTATTTATGCCATGAATATTCTGTCGTGTTTGCCTTGTGACTCATGTCGCCTCGTCCTTATCCTTTTTTTGCCCGCATCGACTCTTTTTGTTTCTATCCCTTTCCCCTTTGGTTTTGGCTCCCTAAGTCCCATAGCCGGGAACCGGTCTGTAGCTGGGTCGGGGCGCCTGCCTCAAGGGAGCCGGTTCAAAACTTAGGAATCTCGAGGGTTTTTCGGGATAAGTAGAGTGGTAGAGACGCGGTGGTGGTCCGGCTAGGCCCCGAAGGGGTCACCCTTTGTTTCGACCTTTCGTGTGAGCCAAACCTTGCCGCCCCGAGGCCCCGTCAGCCGGACAGCCGGGGGCCGGTTCTGTAGTTGGTAAGGGTGGGGAAGTTTGGACGGCTCACATTACTTAGCCATTTTCCAGAGAGGCGCTTCTAGGCCGAGCCGGCTAGCCCCGGGCCCGGGAGCTAGGCCTGGGAGTCGGTGAGTGAAGAACACTTTTGAGAGAAACGAAACAGGGCACGCCCCAAGAGCCAGCTTGGGGCGCCCATTGCATTCATAAGCCCAAAAGGGTGGGGATCCATACATACATTGATTTTTCTCAGCAGTAAAACGGGCGTAGGAGTGCTGCGTTCCATGGGCACTCCGTCTCTTCACCGGAAGCATCTCTTTTGCGCTTCTGTGCCTTCCAGCCGTCTATCAGGTAGTATGCGTTGTTGTGTAGCGCCTTGCTGATGATGAATGAGCCTTCCCATGTGGAGGACAGCTTGTGTTGTCCGGCGGTTCGCTGGATCCATCTAAGGACCAGGCCCCCCTCGCGGAACGAGAGTGGCCGGATCCGCTTGCTGTGGTAGTGCCGGAGCTTCTGCTGGTAGATCGCCGTCTGGCTCAAGCTCAGTTCGCGAGCTTCCTCGAGTAGATCAACGATGTCTTCTCTTGCCTCCTTAGCGTCCTTCTCTATGTATAGGGCGACCCGAGGCGAATCGAACTCAATGTCGGTGGGGATGATCGCCTCAGACCCATACACAAGGAAGAAGGGAGTGTAGCCGGTTGACCGGTTCGGGATGGTCCTGAGACTCCAAAGGACGGCCGACAGCTCGTCGATCTAGCAGTCAGCCGACCTTACCTGTGGCGTCACGAGCCGGGGCTTGATGCCGGACATGTTGATGCCGTTTGCCCTCTCGACCTGGCCGTTTGATTGTGGATGAGCGACGGAGGCCAGGTCGAGCCGGATTCCTTGCTTGGAGCAGAAACGCGCGAGTGCGCCCTTGGCGAAGTTGGTGTCATTGTCGGTGATGATGCTGTGGGGAATGCCATAGTGTACCATGATGTCGTCGATGAACCGGACGACCGTGGGGCCGTCCAGCTTCTTGATTGGTCGCACCTCAATCCACTTGGTGAATTTGTCGATGGCCACCAGCAAGTGCGTCATGCCTCCTCGAGCGGTCTTGAACGGGCCCACCATGCCCTGCCCCCAAATGGCGAAAGGCCACGAGAGGGGGATGGTTTGGAGGGCCGTCGCCAACAGGTGGCTTTGCGTGTTGAAGCGTTGGCAGCACTCGCACTCGTCGACCAACTTCTTGGCCGCCTCGAGAGTCATGGGCCAGAAGAAGCCATGGCAGAAAGCCTTGGCTACCAAGGTTCGGGAGGCGGCATGATGCCCGCACTCGCCATGGTGAATGTCGAGAAGGATCTCCACACCCTTTTCTAGCTCGACACACCGCTAGAAGACACCGGTGGTGCTGCGATGGACGAGCTCGTTGTTGATGATGCCGTGGGCCGTGGCCCAGCGTTGGATTTGCCTAGCCAGAGCCTCGTCCGGAGGCAGATCGCTTCGCAGAAGAAATGCTAGGATGGGTTGGGCCCACGAGGGGGCCGAGATAGCGGCCGGCTCGGGAGCCCTCAGACTGGTTGATCAGTCCCTGAGACCGGCTCGCCAGCCCCCGGGACTGGCTCGGGAGCCCCCGGGGCCGGCTGGTCGATGATCATCATGATGGCCGTGCTGCCGGGGCTGGCCGCCTCAGACGCCGCCGGCTCGATTGGAGCCGGCTGGGCGGCCGACGGTTCGGGAGCCGGTAGGGAAGGTGTTGGAGAAGCGACCGGGACCGTCAATGGGCCGGTGACGCCCGCCGACATGAAGATTGACTCCAACTCTGGGGAACGCTTGATAAACGGCTTGAGCAGCCGTTCGAGGGAGACGCCGACTGGGATGGCGTCCTGGGTGGAGCCGATGTTTGCCAGCGCATCCGCCGCCTCGTTGTCCGCCCATGGGACGTGATGAAACTCACAACCCTCGAAGAAGCCGGTGAGTTGTTGTACGAGGAAGCGGTAGCTGGCCATGTTGGCGTCCCTGGCGTCCCATTCCCCAAAGACTTGTTGCACCACGAGGTCGGAGTTGCCGAAGCAGAGGATGCGCCTGATGCCGATCTCCTTGGCAAGCCAGAGGCCATGGACGATGGCCTCGTACTCAGCCACGTTGTTGGAGGCAGCGAAGTGGATCTGGAGGGCATATTTGAGCTGATCACCTTTCGGGGAGGAGAGGACTATGCCGGCACCCAGGTCGGTCCTCATTTTCGAGCCGTCGAAATGCATGTGCCAATGCGTGGAGTTTGGGGGAGGCGGAACGAACTCCATCTCCGCCCAGTCGACGAGGAAATTTGCCAATGCTTGTGACTTGATGGCGGTTCTTGGCTCGTACCGAATCTCATGATCGGCAAGGGCGATGACCCATTTGGCGACTGGCCGGTGGAGTCCCGGCCGCTTATGATCTTGCTGAGCGGGGCCGTGCTCACCACGGTAATGGTGTGCTCTTGGAAGTATTGCTTGACCTTCTCTACGGCGAAGTATATGCCATAACACATCTTTGGGTAGTGGAGGTAGTTTTGCTTGGATGTGGAGAGGACCTCGCTGAGGTAGTAGACGGGCCGTTGGACCGCCAGGGACTTGCCCTCCTCCGGCCGCTCGACTACCAGGACGACGCTGATGACATGGGTGGTCACCGCGATGTAGGCGAGCAGTGGCTCCTTCTCAGCCGGCGCGACCAGGATAGGCGTGCGGGTGAGCGCCTTCTTGAGGCCGCGGAAGGCCTCGTCCGCCTCGTCAGGCCAGTCAAAGACGCCCAGCCTCTTGGTTTGGCCCAGCTCGATTAGAGCCGTCTTGCGAAGGAGCCTGTAGAGCGGCAGGGCCTTCTCTCCCGGCCGGCTGATGAACCGGCTGAGTGAGGCGAGGTAGCCTATGAACTTCTGGACGTCGCAGAGCCGGGTCGGCTTTGACATGCGTTCGATCATGCTGATCTTCTCGAGGTTATCTTCGATGCCGTGGACAGACACGAAGAAACCCTAGAGTTGACCGGCGGGGACGCCGAAGACACACTTCTCCGGGTTGAGCTTGATCTTGTACTCGCGTAAGTTCGCGAAGGTCTCCCGGAGATTGTCGAGGAGTCTAAAGTGCTTCTTGGTTTTGACAACAATGTTGTCGATGTAGACGTGGACGTTCCTGCCTATCCGAGGCACGAGGCACTTCTACATGCACCATTGGAAGGTAGCGCTTGCGTTCTTCAGGCCGAAGGACATGGTGATGTAGCAGTAGGCCCCAAAGGGCGTGATGAAGGAGGTCTTGAGCCGGTCTTTCGGATCTAGCTTGATCTGGTGGTAGCCTGAGTAGACGTCCAGGAAAGACAACAAGTCGCAGCCGGCCATGGAGTCGATGACTTGATCGATCTGCGGCAGGGTGAATGGGTCCTTGGGACATGCCTTGTTTAGGCTAGTGTCGATGCACATGCGCTAGGTCTTGTTCTTCTTCAGCACCAGGAGTGGGTTGGCCAGCTAGTCCGGGTGGAACACTTCCATGATGAACCCGGCTGCGAGCAGCCGGGCGATCTCTTCGCCTATAGTACACCGCTTCTCCTCGGAGAAGCGGCGCAGGGGTTGCTTGACCGGCTTGACGTCCAGTCGGACGTGGAGTTTGTGCTCGGTGAACTTCCTCGGAACACCTGGCATGTCCTTGGGGGACCGTGTGAAGATATCCCGATTCTCACAGAGGAAGTCGACGAGCTCACCTTCCTATTTGCTGTTGAGGCGGGAGCCGATGGTGACGCACTGAGCCGAGTTGGCTGGGTCAAGCGGGATTTGCTTGGTGTCTTTGGACGGCTGGAAGGAGGCCTCACTGACGGATTGCGAGGGAGGAGTCAGCGCAGCCGGCTGGCTGGCAGCAAGGGCCATGAGCCGGTCGAGCTGTCGCCTGTCCTTGGCGATCTCCAGGGCCTCGGCCAGCCGGCTGCCGTCTCGAGCGCACTCGAGTGACATCTTCTAGTCGCCCTTGATGGTGATGATTCCCTTGCGGCCCGACATCTTGAGCTTGAGGTAGGCATAATGGGGGACTGCCATGAAGCTGACAAGAGCCGACCGGCCCAACAACGCATGGTAGGGGCTTGTGAGGTCCGCGACCTCGAATAGCACAGGCTCACGGCGGAAGTGGTCGGGTCCTGCGAAGAGGACGTCAAGCGTGATCTTGCCGACAAGGGAGCAGGACTTCCCAGGCACGATGCCGTGGAAGACCATCCGGCTCGCCCGCAGGTCTTCTATCTTCAGCCCCAGCTTGTGCATCGTGTCGAGGTAGAGAATGTTGATGCTGCTACCACCATCAATCAGCACCCGAGAGAAGCGGCAAGCTCGCTCCTTGGTGGCGATGGTGGGGTCGAGGACCAAAGCATAG
Organism: Hordeum marinum; assembly: GCA_022496015.1. Lineage (NCBI taxonomy): Eukaryota > Viridiplantae > Streptophyta > Magnoliopsida > Poales > Poaceae > Hordeum > Hordeum marinum. The sequence continues at coordinate 339,666,898 of CM039673.1, forward strand.
CTGCCGGGATTCGGCATTACGGCGGGGTGATCGGCCTGGCACCAAGTGACCGGCTTCTCCGACCAGTGCATGAACTGGGGAGTCGCCGGCATGGTGGCGTTCACCTCACGGCGGAGCCGGCACTGAACGTGTTTGCCCGTCTCTTCACTGGTGAAGACGATGTAGCAACCGTCCTGGTTAGGGAACTCGTCGATTAGACGACCGTCGTTCTGGGCCAGAGCCGGAGCCGGCACCGGGGCGATAGCTTGGGCCGGGGCCGACGCATGGGCTGGCGGCACGGGAGGAGCCGGAAGGCCGTCCCCCCGGGCCAATTGCTATGAGAAGCTGCACTTCTAGAGCGTGTGTGTAGAGGGTTTGGCCCCTGAATGGTTCTTGCAGGGGAGGTCGAGCATTTGCCCGAAGGTGAGCTTCGGCGGCCAGGCAGCCTTGCCGGTGCGCTGGCGCTGGCCAACAGGCTGGGCAGCCAGCTCCTGAGCCTCGACGGTATTGACCTGCCGGCTCCCGTTGCGGGGATCTGGCTGGTCTCTCTTGCGTTTGTTGTTCGGCGGCTACCGGTTGTCGGCAGCCGGCCGGGCCATGGCCGATGTCGTCGTTGCCTTGGCGGGCGGGGTCGTCTTGACCTGGATGGCCGAATCGGCCATGGCGTATTTGTCCGCCTTGGTTATGAGCTCGGCAAGCGTGGCCGGCTCAGAACACAGGATTTTATGCTTGAGAGGGGTGCCATTCCGGCATCCCTCGATGAAGTATTACACGGCTTGCACCTCGTCACTCCCTCACAGGAGTTGTGGAGCTCGGTCCATCGAGTGAGGTAGTCGCGGAGGGTTTCGTCCGGCCCCTGAACGCACATGGTGAGTTCACGGGGATGGCCAGGCCGCTTGTAGGTGCCGGTGAAGTTGCGGACGAAGGCCTCTTCGAAGTCCGTCCAGGTGTTGATGTTGCCGGCCGCCAGGCTGTTGAGCCAGGTGCGGGCCGAGCCGATCAACATGAGGGGGACGTAGCAAACAGCTACGCGCTTGTTCCCTGTGGCGATGCCCATCACGGTGGTATAGGCGATCAGCTAGTCTTCGGGTTTGGCGGCTCCGTTGTATTTCGGGGTGTCCCTAGGGAGCGTGAAGCTGGTTGGGAACGGCTCGGTGCGAATCCGAGGGCCGAAGCAGGCCGGACCAATCAAGCCCTCCTTCTCGAGGAGGGTGGATTGCGCGAGCTTGTTGAGGCGGTTGCAAGCGTCGTTCTTGCTGCGGGGACGCGTGGTTCGAGCCGAGCCGAGAGCTCGGGACGGACGGTGGGTGGCATCGATTGCCCCGACTCGCGTCGCGGGGGCAGCGTGTGCCCATGGCTGCGTCGGCTTCCGGATGCCAACGCTTCGTGCCGGCGGCCGCTCCGAGGCGGCTCGTTGGTGCACCGGCTGCTGACAGCCGGCTACTCGCTCCCAGGCGCCTGAGAGGGCCGGGGGTGGTTTGCTCCAGCCCGACAGTCAGAGATGCGAGGGGAGTAGGAGTACTGGGCCGCCTCGCGGCCGGCAGTTCTCGTGCCCTCGCGCTCGGACCGAGGGCCTTCAGTGGCGGCGCCGCCTGTCGCGAGCAGATGGTGCTGCGCATCAGCAACATCGATGAGCTCCTTGATGTGGCTGTCGTGGGCGGCCCACTCTTCACCCTCCAAGGTGGCCAATTTCTCATAGGCCACCTTGAGGGCCCGTAGGTTGGCTACGGGGGTGTCATAGACAGGCATCTTGCCGTCAATGATTTCGGCGACCACACGACCGCGGTCACGTACAGCCCCACGCCGGCTGGGCTCGGTGCCAGCCGGGGTGAGTCCGTAGGAGGAAATGTACTCCCACTGAGCCGCCTCCATGTGGCGCTGCGTGGCCGTGAGGGCAATGGCGTCCTCGAACAGGACGCGACGAGCCGCCTCAAGATCAGCCGCGGTGGTGTCGGGGTTCGCCGTCGGGGCGATCGGAGTGCTCAAGCCTCGGAGGGCCGCACCGAGCGGGTCGCACGTGCCGATGCGGGCGGCGACAGTGGTAGCCGCGACTCGCGCCCGTCCAGATGCGGTGGAGGAGGTGATGGTCATCACTCCCACGCTATTGTGGGAGCCGCTGGACTGCTTTGTAGCGAGTGCGCCCACGGCCGTGGACGGGCCCGCGCAGACGAGCACCCCCGTGGGGTACTCGTCAGTGGCTGGAGCCTTGGAGAGGCTGAACCTGCCAAAGCGCTCGGTGAGCGCGTCGATGTCGGCCATGAGGCCGACGGAGTTGCCCACAGGGCGTGCCGAGGCAAGCCCCATGAGATCCCCATAGTTTCACCGGGACGAGCAGCGATGGTGGGGAATGGCGAGGGGTCTCGCGCGGAGCATGAATCCGGCCGGTGCCGCATAGGGCCCCACGGTGGGCGCCAACTGTCATCGTTTTCTCACGACAGATGCCATGGGGTGGCTTATCATAGGTTCTTGGGGCCGGAGGATGCCGACGGGCTCCAGGTGCGAAATTGGGCACAAGCAGTGATGAAACACGATGTACCCAGGTTCAGGGCCCTCCGGAGGAAGTAATACCCCTAGTCCTACTTGGTTTAGTTAGATGGATGGGTATAGGTACAATGGTGCTCCTGGAGCTGTGTCTAGACGAGGAAGAAGGGGCAGCCAACTCCTACTCCTCCACTGCTAGAAGGGGTGGTGTATAAGGAGATGATCGCTCGTGTGTGTGTGTCTCGCTCTGTCCCTTTGCATGGGGGGCTCGGGGGGTTTTATAGGCCAACCCCTGGCTCTTACAATATGTTATAAGTACAAGGGTGGGGGGACCCGGCTGACAGTCTCTCCGGCTGGTCAGAGAGTCCTGCTGCTCGCGCCGTCTTGTCATTGGCAGGGCCCGCCGGCCGAGCGGTCCCATCTCCCGTTGGGGCCCGCCGGCCGGCTCCACGATTGGCCCTCTCCCACCTGCCGCGTCACGGGCTGCCTGGGGGGCGTCGTCTAGCGCCAGCCGACCGAAGTCTCTGGTACGACCGGCAACACTGTAGCCATGCCGGGGCAGGTAATCGAGTGGTGAGGGCGTGCCGATACTGTTCCGTCGCCCAGTCCCGCTCACCAAGGTCAGCGCCGGGACGGTTGGACTGTAGCCACATGCCGCAGTGCGTCAGCGGCCGCTGTAGCCCAAGGCTGCGCATCGTGTCGGTCGTGTCGCATCGTCGTACCCGCACGCAGAGGGACGGAAGAGCTGGCCCGTGGTCAGCCAGCTATGCCTAGCCGGTCGAGGGTCCAGCCGGCTCCTTGACCAGCCGGCCGGGGCGCCAGCCGACACTGGCTCGCGCCGGACGTCCTTCAGCCGGCCGCGTAGTTTTTCTTCGAAGCGAAAGGGGGAGGACCCCGTTGCTTTAGCCTACCTAGGGGTAACAACCCCTTCACAAGGCATAGCATGTGAGCATGAAGATAAGGGTACGTAAGAGACAGACTCACAAGCTACGACTCATACTAGACCATAATAAGGTAGGACTGATAGCATATGTCTCATACCATATGATAGAGGAAGTCTCCTGGTCACACACACAAACGACATAAACCAAAGTTCAACAAAAGCAAAGAGACGATGAAACAACGCAAATACTCGCAAATCCTACACTCTCTCCCCCTTTGGCATCGAGACGCCAAAAAAGGCAGAGAGGACACCTAACACATAGGTGGTAGCTCCCATGCAGAAAGATCAGTCATCTGGCTCCTCCACTGAAGCGTCTCGGATGGACTCCACATCTGAATCAGCCCATTGAAACTGCTGCTTCGCCATCCAAGTGGCCTCAGGAGTGATGTCCTTCTCATACCCACTCGACATGGTCTCACCAAGCTTCCTCAGAATACGCTTGTCACACTGGCGACTCTCCTTCTAAGCAACGTGAGTCTGATACTGACCCTTGGCCTGCATGCAGAACAAGGTCCTCATCTTGTGAGAGAGCTTCTTGGCCCAAGATGGCTCAGAAGACGGTGACACATAGGACTTAGAACTGTCATCTTCCTCCTCTTCAATCTCATCCTCTTCAACCTCCATACGAGCAGAAGCTGGCTGAGTGGTGGTGTTGGCCCACTTGTCCTTCATACGCAAATGAATGGGCTCATGAAGAAACAAGTGCTCCTGCAAGTCCTCACCCGGAAGGGTCTTGTCCCAAGTAGCACGAATTAGGAAGAACAAGTAGGGCCCATAAATGGGGACTTTATGATGAAACACACCAGTGTGAAGCTCAGTCCACATAATGTGAGACATATCAAGTGTGTCAAGTTCTTCAGTTCTACCTTTCTCACAAAGAAGCAACATATCCACCAGAAAGGAGTGCACCTTGTCCTTGTCGTCCATGCGAGGAAACAGAGTATTGTGGAAGATCCGGTGCATGACATCAAGAAAGGGGTTGAGCATAGAAACACGTTCACTAGATCGTAAAGTCTTCTAAATATAGAATGGCACGAGTTGCTCCTTACGTGCTGGGTGAGGGTTGTCATGAGGGCGCAGTCCAAGTGGCACATCAAGCCCTGAATCAGGAACATGCAGTAGATCCATGAAGTCCTTCCAGGTGGCAGATAGTCTCTCGCCATTGGTCATCCAAGTCATGGTCCGGGCCTCATCAGTGTGGAAGTGGATAGATGCAAAGAGCTGGCCCACTATCTCTGGATCAAAGTCAAGGTGGAACGAGATGATGTCCTCGATAGCAAACTGCCCCACCAAACCCAGGGCCTCACCGAAGTATGTCGGATGCTTCCTCATATGCTCCATATCAATGTATTGGACAGGAACATAGACATTCTTCTTGCCTTTGATCACATCAATGTGGATGAGATATTGCTGCTTGGTCCAGGACAACTCATTGGCCCTGGAAACTTCCCTTGGTTTAACGTAGGGATCGATCAACCGTTGAGCCAGAAACTCAGCTTGGGGCATGTTCTCATAGTTGTCAACTGGTGGCTTGAGTTTGTATGCGGTCCTCTTGAAATGGCGGGGTGGGTCTTTGGATCCCTTAGGAGCATCTGGATTGCGGAGCCGCTTGGAGCTAGTGTCACGAGAGGGATTGGAGCGTCTTGGAACAGAGCCAGAACCAGAGCCACCACCTGTGTCACACAACGCAAACACAATGGACAAACGAAAAAGGTAAGGCAAAGACGAAAGCAGACACGAAAACCATGTAGAGGTGAGAATGAACAGGAGAAAACGAGGTAGCTTCGAATCGAGCGGCAGTTTCGGTGGTGCATGCGCTAGTAAAAATTTACCACCGCTCCAGACGCGGTAGTACCGCTGGGAGCGGTAGTACATGGCTGGAGCAGAAGTAAAAATTTACTACCGCCCAGTGAGCGGAAGTAAAAAATTACTACCGCTCTAGACGCGGTAGTATCGCTAGGAGCGATAGTACCATGGCTAGAGTAGAAGTAAAATTTTACTGCCACCCAGCGAGCGGAAGTAAAAAATTACTACCGCTCTGGACATGGTAGTACCGTGGCAGGAGCAGAAGTAAAATTTTACTTCCGCCCGACGAACGGTAGTACCGCACCAGGGGCGGTAGTACCGCACGGGGCGGAGTTCGCGTGAACACAGAGCAAAAGATCACATTGGTACTACCGGAGATCGAAAGTTAACTCATTGTATCCTAGCAATACGCACTTCTACTGCACTTAACACACTCAAACCATCTCCTCATGCATAGATTGGATCAAGAAAGACTAGACCATCTCATATTGCCCCAAAATCTAGATTCAAAATTAGAGAAGCAAAACGAGAAAATATTGGGGAAATACCGAGGTCCATTGCAAGAGGACGAGGTGGGGAACGATCCCACCGGATGGAATGAGAGGAGGGTGGCCGGAGACGGAGATCCGATGAGGTGCTCCGGCGCCGGTTGTGAGGAGGAGGAGAGAGAGAGACGCGAGGGGAAGAGAAAATGGGGTATGGGGGAGATTGGAAACCCCCCTACTGGCTCTTAACCCCCACGCCCACTCGATGTCACGGTAGTACAGCGGTCATCGCGGTAGTACCGCTCAACGAGCGGAAGTAATTTTTTACTTCCGTGTGGTAAGCGGTAGTACCGCTCGAAGTGGTAGTACCATGAATCTCCACGGTAGTACCGTGCTGCCCACTCAGTGCAAATATTCGAAGAAAAGAGCGGAAGAGAAAGAGAGTTTTCGCACAAAAACGAGAGACAAGATAAACAACGATGCAAGACAAAAACACGAGCATGGTCCACCGGAGTAGAAAAAATAAAATAGGACCAAACAGTGAGCCTCTACTTCACATGAAGAGAGGGCGGTGGCCCTAGAGCCACCTGTGTTTGAGTCAGATGGTATGGCACCACCAAGAATTATCCTTCGGCCCATGACCAAGACTCGTCTTTTGAAGCACAGTAACCATCAAAAACGGCAAATGTGAAAGACTTTGATTAGTTTATGCATAATAGGAGGAGGGATAGTTCATTGAGAGAACTAGACTCCCCCTAAATCCATGCCTACACCTAGACAAGACATAATGATGAGTGTGGTGAGGTGTGCACTAAGTCAATCCACATTGCTCGAATCGGTGATATTTATCTCATGCCTTAAATCGCGAAATCTTGCTTCATACAATGGCTTCATAAATATATCAACAAGTTGCTCATTAGTGTTGAGGTGGATAAGATTGATATCTCCTCGCTTGACATGATCCCGGAGAAAATGATGACGAATCTCAATGTGCCTCGTCTTCCCATGTTGAACCAGGTTGTTGGAGATCTCAATGGCTCTTTGATTGTCACAGTAAAGTGGCACTTTGTCACAAATGACACCATAAATCCTTTAAAGTTTGCCTCATCCAAAGAATCCGTGCACAACAGCTGGCAGCAGCTACATACTCGGCCTCGGTGGACGAGAGAGAAACACAATTTCGTTTCTTTGAAGACCAACTTACCAAAGATCGACCAAGAAATTGGCAGCCTCCGGAAGTGGACTTTCTATCCACACGGTCTCCCGGCCAGTCCAAGTCATTATATCCAACGAGATCAAACGAAGCCCCCTTGGGATACCATAAGCCAAAATTTGGGGTATGAGCCAAATATCGAAAGATTCGCTTGACAGCCACATGGTGACCCTCCTTAGGTGCGGATTGAAATCGTGCACAAATACCCACAGTTAACATGATATCCGGTCTAGATGCACAAAGGTAGAGCAAGGATCCAATCATGGAGTGATATACCTTTTGATCCACCGCTTTACCATTGGGATCGCTGTCAAGATGGCATTTGAGAGGCATGGGAGTGTTGGCCTTGGGAGGATTGAGCTCATCCATCTTGAACCTCTTGAGCATGTCTTGAGTGTATTTAGCTTGATTGATGAAGGTACCTCGACTTTGTTGCTTGACTTTGAACCCAAGGAAGAACTTCAATTCTCCCATCATAGACATCTGAAATGTGTTTGTCATAAAAGTAGCAAATTCTTCATTGAAAACTTTGTTAGGAGAACCAAAAATAATATCATCAACATATAGTTGGCATATGAACAATTCTGTTGACCCTCTTTGTAAAAAGAGTGGGATTGATTTTCCCAATTTCAAACCCACGGTCTTGCAACATCTCGGTAAGGTGCTCATACCATGCGTGTGGGGCTTGTTTAAGGCCATAGAGAGCCTTATCGAGAACGTATACATGATTGGGGAACTTGGGATCCTCGAACCCCGGGGGTTGCTTGACATATACCAACTCCTTAAGAGGACCATTAAGAAAAGCACTGTTGACATCCATTTGATATAATTTAAATTTATGGTGAGAGGCATATGCAAGCAACATGCGAATAAATTCAAGGCGAGCAACGGGAGCAAAAGTTTCACCGTAGTCGATACCCTCGACTTGGGAGATCCTTGTGCCACCAATCTTGCCTTGTTGCGAATGACGATACCGTTTGCATCTTGCTTGTTTTTGAAGATTCATTTAGTTCCAATGACATTGTGGTTCTCCTCAGGTCTTCGCACCAATCGCCATACTTGGTTGCGCTCAAAGTTGTTGAGTTCATCATGAATAGCTTCAACCCACTCCATATCCTCGAGCGCATCTTGTACCTTAAGGGGCTCAATGCAAGAAACAAATGCGTGATGTTGACAAAAGTTTGTTAATTGTTTATGAGTGGTTACCCCTTTTTTCCAGTCGTCATAGACGTTCTCCAACAGATGTTGTTTAACTCTGAGCTTGGCAGCATTCTTGGCGGCTCGTCTCTCTAAGATTTCCTCCATGGAAGGTTGAGGGACAACATTCTGAGAGTCATCATCTTGATGATCTTGAGCGCCTTCGTGAGCTTGCTCTTGTTCTTGAAGAAGATCTTGATCTTGAACGTGCTCGGGGACGGGAACTTGATCTTGGGCATCATTTGTTGAAACATCATCATCACGAGGTTGATCTTGTCCTTGATCTTGTCCATGTGGTGGAGGACCTTCATTTTGTCCTTTGGAAGCATGTGGGTCTTGCGTCGGTGATGGTTCCACTTGAGTGGAACATTGTCCTTCTCCTTCGGCCACAAAAGGTCCCTCAATGGGTAGGAAGTATCCCACACCCATTCTTCGTATGGCTTGGGGAGGAATTTCATCACCTACATCACAAAGACCACTTTGCTCCACTTGGGAGCCATTATTTTCATCGAACTCTACATTACTCGTCTCCTTAATGAGTCCCGTGGACTTTCTAAGGACACGGTAAGCATGAGAGTTTGCAGCATAACCAAAAAATATGCCCTCATGGGCTCTAGATTCAAATTTAGACAAACGAGCACCTTTCTTGAGAATGAAACACTTACAACCAAACACCCGGAAGTATTTGAGGTTGTGCTTGTTCCCAGTAAGAATTTCATAAGGAGTCTTGTTCAAGCCTTTGCGGAGATAGAGCTGATTTGATGCATGACACACTGTGTTGATGGCTTCAGTCCAAAAGTTGTATGGAGATTTAAACTCCGCCATCATGGTTCTCGCCGCATCAATCAATGTCTGGTTCTTCCTCTCTGCAACACCATTTTGTTGAGGGGTGTAAGGTGTGGAATATTGGTGCTTTATCCCTTCATCATTGAGAAACTCATTTAGGGTGTAATTCTTGAACTTAGTGTCGTTGTCACTTATAATCATCAATATCTTTGCCTCATGTTGATGTTGGACTTCATTTGCAAAGTCGATGACGGTCTGTTGGGTCTCACTCTTCTTCTTGAAGAAATATACCCAAGTGTATCTCGAGTAATCATCCACAATCACCAAGAAATATTTTCTTCCACCAAGACTGTCAAAAGATGGAGGCCCGAAGAGATCCATGTGAAGGAGCTCTAAGGTCCTCTTTGAGTAGATTGTAGTGGTTGGAAGATTAGCCTTTTCATGTAGCTTTCCTTCAATACAAGCACTGCAAGCATGATCTTTGTCAAATCTCACGTTTGTTAGTCCAAGAATGTGTTCCCCTTTGAGGAGACTTTGCAAAGATCTCATATTGACATGGGATAGCCGGCGATGCCAGAGCCACCCCACATCAACTTTAGCCATTAAGCAAGTCACAGTCTTAGTGGGTTGCTCCAAGAAGTTCACCACATAGAGACCGTTCTCGACATGCCCAATGAAAGCTACTTTAAGAGTCTTGCTCCACAAAAGGGCCACATAGTCAATACCAAAGAAGGTATTAAAACCCATGGTTGCAAGTTGATGAACAGAAAGTAAATTGTATGCGAGGGTCTTAACAAGCATAACATTCTCTATGAAGAGTTCCGGAGAGACTATCACCTTGCCAAGACCCAATACCTTCGAAATTGCATCATCACCAAATGAGACTTGGGTGGCCATAGATGTGTCAGGATGAACGTCCACCACCAAGTCCTTGCTTCCGGTCATATGATTTGTCGCTCCACTATCGAGCAACCATGATGTTCCTCCGGAAGCAAACCCCTACAAGAGATCAATGTTTGGTTTTAGGTACCCATTCTTTAATGGGTCCTTTCATGTTAGCAACAAGGGTCTTAGGAACCCAAATACACCATTCAGTGTACTCATAATAAGAACCAACATATTTGGCATAAACATGCCCATCGCTAGCATGGCACAAAACATAAGAGGAGTTAAAGTCGTCGGTCTTGTTGGGGTGGGTGTTCTTGTTCTTGTTCTTGTTCTTGCCCTTCTTGGCATTCCCCAACATGACTTTGTCTTTCTTCTTCTCATGAGGACCTTCTCCTGCTCTCACAAAGGTTTGCTTGAGTGGTGGAACTTCCTTGGTGTTCACCTTCTTCTCATTATTTTTTAGTGCAAACCCCACTCCTTCTTTTGCCTCAACTTCCCTTTGATTACTTAGAAGGTCATTGAGAGTCTTCTCACATTGGATACACATCACCAAGCCCTTTTCAAGCTGCTCTTTTAGCTTAGCATTTTCCTCCACAAGATGTGCATGCTCACAACATGGGTTAGTAGCAGATGCATTATCAATTAGAACAAAAGGAGGACACGTGGCAATTTCCTTAGTGAGTTTCACTTGGAGTTGATCATGCGACTCCTTAAGGGAGGCATGAGCACACTTCAACGCCTTGTGAGCCTTGTCAAGTATGTCAAGCTCATCCTTGAGTCGATCATGGTCCACCCCAAGTGCAACCTTCTCAGACTAGAGAACACGGTTAAGAACAATAGCATGATCATAATGTTTACGTAATTTGGCAAGGTCATCATCTTGTGACTCCTCAAGAGTCATATGAAGACCTCGCTCTTCCTCAAGAGCAATAGATAGATCTGCTCTCTCGTCGGCATAATCATGACTATGACCTCTCAATTCCTCAAGAAATTCTTCTTGAGACTCTATAGTGTCATGGGTCTCACCAAGTTGTTCCAAGAGAGCAACGAAGTGCTTCTTGGACTCTCCCTTGAGTTTACGCATGAATTTGTCAAACTCATTTTTATCCTCTTTCACCTCCTCATGTTCATCCACACTATCTATTGATGGAGTGGAAAAAATAGAAGTCTTACTGTTTGAGGTTTTGACGTTGGAGGTTACCTTAGTGATACCTTTAGCCATGAGGCACCTCGCGACGATGTTCTCATTGGGGGCGTCGAAGAGTGACACCTTTGTTGGGGTAGAGGAAGCAATTGCCACGAATACCATTGCCATTCCTTCACCGCTTGTGTCTTCGTCATCGACATCATCATCCGAGGCATACTCTTCTTGAGCCACCAATACCTTGTGAGGGGCCTTCTTGATGAAGTTGGTTTTGTTGGGGAAGGACTTGGCCTTATCTTTGCGAATGAGCTTTCCACCATTGTCTTCTCTCTTCTCATAAGGGCAATCCACCACAAAGTGACTCACATTACCACAATTGTCGCATGTTCTCACACGTTGCTTGCCCTTTGACCCATTTGAGTTGTTCTTGGAGAAGTTGGGTCTTGTGTTTCTCTTGTTGCCCCAAAATTGTCTGGACGCAAGAGCCATGTGCTCATGATAAGCATATTTGGTGTCCTCGGGGCAACCCTCTTCTTCTTCTTCTTCTTCTTCTTCTTCTTCTTACTCTTGACTAACCTTGGCCTTCAATGCAAGATTGGGAGAGGACTTCTTTGACCGTTCAATGTGAGCGAGAGCATTGTCTGGTGTTGTGTTCAGGATGTTCATTGCAATAAATTCATCCAATACATCACCAGAGGATAAGGTGTGAAAGTCCGGCCTTTGACGGATGGCAGCAGACATGGCCTTGTTGTAAGGCATGATGGCCTTTAGGAACTTACGCTTGATCCAAGTATCATCCACATCCTTGCTGCCATGATCCTTGAGGGAAACAACAAGAGTGGTCACCATTCTATAGAGCTCACATGGTTCCTCATCCTCTATCATCACAAACTCATCTGACTGATCAAGGACAACTTCATAGCTTGACTGTTGAATGCTTGAGCTGCCCTTGTACATGGAGATGATGTGTTCCCAACACTCTTTAGAAACAGTGAAGGGCCGCAGGTGAGGTAGGTTTTCAGGAGGAATAACAGCTTGGAGTATGAACAAGGCAGAATAATTTAGCTGTTTATCCGCTTGTTCTCTTGGAGTAAGATTGCATGGATCATGAGGATAGTATCCTTATTCAATGACTCTCATGAGATGATTTGAGCTGTGATCTAAATGAGACTTGATACTGAAAATCCAGTTAGCAAAATCATTCTTAACAAGTTTAGGAGGAGGACCAAGATTAACTATATGAGGTGGGTGCACCGGTCCTTCATAGACCACGGGAGGGGGAACAGAGGCAAAGCTCCCCGACCCATTAAATCCTTGAGAATGATTATCTTTGTCGGCACTAGCCCCCTCCTTACCGGAGTTGACATCCGATGTCGAGTTAGTGGGTTTGACCACTTGCACCGCATCGGTAGACATTTTAAGAGTATTAAGGAAATCTTTGAACATGGATTGAACCTCGGTCGCCATGACGGATTTGAGTAAGGAAAAGGCCTCATTCAAATCCTCCCGTGAGACCGTGTTCACTCCCATGGCCTCGGGAAGTTCTCCCACACGCACCTCTTCGCCAGACATACTCTTCGAGTTGTGAAACCCTTGATAAAGAAACCTGGCTCTAATACCAATTGAAAGGATCGATGTGGTTGACTAGAGGGGGGGTGAATAGGCAACTAACACTTTTAACTTTTCCTTAACAATTTAGGCTTAGCATCAAATAAGTCGGCTAGATGTGCAACTAGATGAATAACCTATATGACGCTAACCACAACAAGTACACAAGCAAGAAGGGATAAAACACAATAAAAGCTTGCAAGAAGTAAAGGTGTGAGATAACCAAAAGTGGAGCCGGTGGAGACGAGGATGTGTTACCAGAGTTCCTTCCCTTGTGGGGAAGTATGTCTCCGTTGGAGCGGTGTGGAGGCACAATGCTCCCCAAGAAGCCACTAGGGCCACCGTATTCTCCTCACGCCCTCACACAATGTGAGATGTCGTGATTCCACTATTGGTGCCCTTGAAGGCGGTGACCGAACCTTTACAAACAAGGTTGGGGCAATCTCCACAATTGAATTGGAGGCTCCCAACGACACCACGAAGCTTCACCACAATGGAATGTGGCTCTGAGGTGACCTCAACCGTCTAGGGTGCTCAAACACCCAAGAGTAACAAGATCTGCAAGGGATTAGTGAGGGGAATCAAATTTCTCTTGGTGGAAGTGTAGATCGGGGCCTTCTCAACCAATCCCTAGAAAATCAACAAGTTTGATTGGCTAGGGAGAGTGGTCGGGCTAAAATAGAGCTTTGAGCAACAATGGAGTTTGGGAAAGGAAGAGGTGAGCTTCAAGAGGAAGAAGACCTCCCTTTTATAGTGGGGGACAAGATCCAACCGTTATCCACCCCCACAACCCCGCACATTGTGGTACTTCCGCAAAACCCATGGTACTACTATGAGGGCTCACGGTACTACCGCTGCCTCATGCGGTACTACCGCTCACACGGGAGTAACAGGCTCTGGCCGATCCCTCTAGGAAACAAGCGATAGAACCGCTGGAGCGGTACTACCGCGTGCCCATGCGGTACTACCGCATGATCAGCAGAGGCTGGTACTGGAGATGCACTGAAGTAAAAAATTACTTCCGTGCCTACCTCTGCAGAAGGCGAAACTGCGAAAAAGTCTCGCATGGTAGTACCAGACGAGAATCACGGTACTACCATAGTAGGGCGGATGTAAAAAATTACATCCGCGCCTACTACCACAGGCATAAATTCCAGGGCAGGAGATAGCGGTACTACCGCTCCACCGAGCGGTACTACCGCTCCACCAAGCGGTACTACCGCTGGCACCTGCGGTATTACCGCTCCTTCAAGCGGTACTACCGCTGACTACTGAAATCGAACACCCTGCAGGCTTTCACTTTGCACAGGGAAGAAAAACAAGTTGAAGCTCCATTGAAGAGAGGGAAAGGTGGTGCAAAGGAATAGATGTGTACGTGTTGATTCCACCCAAGCTTTCCTAAGCGGACCCCCTCTTAATAGTATGGCTTTCCTACGACTCAAATCCACCGAAAGGAAACGTAGAGAACAACCGTCTTCGAGAGGCTCCGAGAGGCACTGAATCGTCTTGTGCCTAGACATGAGATATATGAAATGCTCAATGCACATGATTAGTCTGCAAAGGTATTCTCATCAATCACCAAAACCACTTAGGGAGAAATATGCCCTTACAACGGGTTTAACCCTTCCGGGAACTGATGCCGCATCACCTCATCCATGAAACACAGCGGGTATGTTGGGGAACATTGCAAGGGAAACAAAAAAATTCCTACGCACACGCAATATCTATCCATGGTGAAGAGCATCTACGAGTGCGAGATTGGATCTACATACCCTTGTAGATCGTTAAGCGGAAGTGTTAAGAAAGGCGATTGATGTAGTCGAACGACTTCACGATCCAATCACGATCCGTCCCGCGATCTCATTACGAGCCGTCTCACGATCCCATCGTGGTCCTGCCGATCTAGTGCCGAACGGACGACACCTTCGCGTTCAGCAGACGTACAACTCGATGACGATCTCCACCTCCTTGATCCAGCAAGCGAGGGTGGAGAGATAGATGAGTTCTCCGCCAGCACAACGGCGTGGTGGTGGAGCTGTCCCGGCAGGGCTTCCCCAAGCGCTACAGCGACAGTATAGAGGAGAAACAGATCTAGAGGGGGAGGGAGAGGCTGCACCGTGGATTGTGGTGCTGCAGTCCTCCCTTCCCTCACATATATATAGGAGGGAGAGGAGGAGGGGGCTCCCTAGGGTTCCCCCTAGGGTGGGGTGGCGGCCAAGGGGGAAACTTGGCCCCCAAGGCAAGTGCCCCCCCCTTAGGACAACCCTAGCCCTTCCAGCCGCATGGGCTTTAGGTGGGAGGGGCGCCTAGACCACCAGGGGCTGGTGTGCCTCCTCTCACAGCCCGTGGGGCCCTCCGGGGCAGGTGGACCCCGCCGGTGGACCCCCAGAACACTTCTGGCATTTCTGTCACAAAACCGGTAAATTCCGAAACTTTTCGAAAATCCGAACACCGACTTCCTATATATCAATCTTTACCTCTGGACCATTCCGGAGCTCCTCGTGACGTTCGTGATTTCATCCGGGACTACGAACAACCTTCGGTCACCAACATACATAACTCAATACTATCGAAACGTCACCGAACCTTAAGTGTGCATACCCTGTGGGTTCGAGAACTATGTAGACATGACCGAGACACCTCTATGGTCAATAACCAATAGCGGTATCTGGGTGCCCATATTGTTTCCTACATATTCTACGAAGATCTTTATCGGTCGAACCTCCATGTCAAGGATTCAGTTAATCCCGTGTGTTGTTCCCTTTGTTCTTCGGTATGTTACTTGCCCGAGATTCGATCGTTGGTATCTATATACCTAGTTCAATATCGTTACCGACAAGTCTCTTTAGTCATTCCATAATACAAGATCCCGTGTCTAACACTTAGTCACATTGCTTGCAAGGCTTGTTGTGATGTTGTATTACCGAGTGGGCCCTGAGATACCTCTCCGTCACACGAAGTAACAAATCCCAGTCTTGATCCATGCCAACCCAACAGACACCCTCGGAGATATCTGTAGAGCACATTTATAGTCACCCAGTTGCGTTGCAACGTTTGATACACACAAGGTACTCCTCCGGTGTCAGTGAGTTGCATGATCTCATGGTCATAGGAACAGAAAACTGTAGCAATAAACTAACACGATCATATGCTACGTTTAAAGTTTGGGTCTAGTCCATCACATCATTCTCCTAATGATGTGACCCTGTTATCAAATGACATCTCATGTCCATGGCTAGTAAACCTTGACCATCTTTGATCAACGAGCTAGTTCATCAGAGGCATACTAGGGACATGGTGTTGTCTATGTATCCACACATGTATTTGAGTTTCCGATCAATACAATTCTAGCATGGATAATAAACGATTATCATGAACAAGGAAATATGATAATAACTAATTTATTATTACCTCTAGGGCATATTTCCAATAGTCTCCCACTTGCACTAGAGTCAATAATCTAGCTCATATCGCTATTTGATTTGTTATGAATCTCACACCCAATGAGTTCTGGGGTTCGATCATGTTTTGCATGTGAAAGAGGTTTTAGTCAATGGGTCTGCAAATTCAGATCCGTGTGTACTTTGCAAATTTCTATGTCATGCTGTAAACACTCCTACCACGCTCCACTTGGAGATATTCCAAATGGCTACTCCACTATATGTATCTGGATTGCTACTAAGAGTCATCCAGATTGGTGTTAAAGCTTGCATCGAAGCAAATCTCTTCGACGAACTCTTTATCACCTCCATAATCAAGAAACATCTCCTTAGTCCTCTGGTTATTAAGGATCATTCTGACTGTTGTCCAGTAATCCACTCCTGGATTACTCTTGTACCCCTTGACAGACTTATGGCAAGGCACACACAGGTGCCGTACACAACATGGCATACTATATAGAGCCTATGGCTAAGGCATAGGGGACGACGTTCGTCCTTTCTCTTTCTTCTGCCGTGGTCGAGCTTCGAGTCTCACTCAACTTCACACCTTACAAATCAGGCAAGAACTCTTTCTTTGACTGATCCATTTTGAACTCTTTCAAAATCTTGTCAAGGTATGTACTCATTGAAAGTCTTATAAGACGTCTTGATCTATCTCTATAGATCTCGATGTCCAACAATTAAGTAGCTTTATCCAGGTCTTCCTTTGAAAAACTCTTTTCAAACAACCCTTTATGCTTTCTAGAAATTCTACATCATTTCTGATCAACAATATGTCATCCACATATGCTTATCAGAAACTCTATAGTGCTCCCACTCACTTTACTGTAAATACAAGTTTCTCATAAACTTTGTATAGACTCAAAAACTTTGATCACCTCATCAAAGCATATATTCCAACTTCGAGATGCTTGCTCCAGCCCATAGAGGATTGTTGGAGCTCGCACACCTTTTAGCATCCTTAGGACCGACAAAACCTTCTGTTTGTATCACATACAACCTTTCCTCAAGTAAACTATTAAGGAAACGATGTTTTGACATCCATTTGCCAGATTTCATAATTGAAAAATGCAGCAACTTCTAACATAATTCCAACAGACTTTGGCATCACTACGAGTGAGAAAGTTTCATCGCAGTCAACTCCTTGAACTTGTCGGAAACTTCTTTGCGACAAGTCAAGCTTTATAAATGGCGACATTTACCATCAGTGTTTGTGTTCATCTTTACAGGTCCATTTGACTCAACGACCTGCCGTCCAACGAACAAGTCTACCAATAAAGGACCCGTTTTTAGCAACAAACACTTTGCACTCGGATCTGAGATAGAAGGTATACCCAACTGTTCTTAGGGTATTCTATTAAGATGCATTTGTTTGCTTTGGGTTCGAGCTCTTTAGGTGAAAACCCTTTTCACATAAGTGTCGCAACCCCAAACATTAAGAAATGATAGCTTAGGTTTCTGCCAAACCATATGGTGTCATCTCAACGGATTTAGATGGTGCCCTATTTAAAGTGAATGTAGTTGTCTCTAATGCATAACCCAAAACGATAGTGGAAAACGATAAGAGACATCATAATTAGCACCATATCCAATAGAGGACGACTACGACGTTCGGACACACCATCACACTATGGTGTTCTAGGTGGCGTGAGTTGTGAAACAGCTTCCATTTTGTCTTAAGTTGTACACCAAACTCGTAACTCAGATATTCACCTCCACGGTCACATCGTAGACAATTTATCTTCTCGTCACGATGATCTCAAACTTCACTCTGATTTTGCTTGAACTTTTCAAACGATTCAGACTTGTGTTTCATTAAGTAAATATACACTATATCTACTCAAATCATCAATGAAGGTAAGAAAATAATGATATCCACCGCACGCTACAACACTCATTGGACCATATACATCAACATGTATCATTTCCAATAAGTCACTTGCCCGTTCCATCAAGCCGGAAACCATGGTTTTAGTCATCTTGCCCAAGAGGCATGCTCCGCATGTCTCAACCGATTCAAAATCGAATGAGTACAAGATCCATCAACATGGAGTTTCTTCATGCAATTTATACCAATATGACATTTAGCAGCAGTGCCACAGGTATGTGGTACTAACATTATTAACTTTGTATCTTTTGGCATCAATGTTATGAACATGTGTATTACTACGATCAATATTCAATAAACCATCCTCATTGGGTGCATGACCATTGAAGGTATTATTCATGTAAATAGAATAACCATTATTCTCTAACTTAAATGAATAACCGTATTGCAATACACATGATCTAATCACATTCATGCTCAACGCAAACATGAAATAACATTTATTTAGGTTCATTACTAATCCCGAAGGCAGAGAGAGTGTGCGATGTTGATCACATCAACCTTGGGAACATTTCCAACACACATCGTCACCTCACCCTTAGCTAGTCTCCGCTTATTTCGTAGCTTTTATTTCGAGTTACGGACATTTAGCAACCGAACCGGTATCCAATACGTAGGTGCTACTAGGAACATATAAAAATTCAAGGGAGCCGAACCGAACCGAACCGGACATTCAACTCTATTTCTCTAGGAACATATAAAAATTCAAGGGAGCTACAACGTGAGCTAGTAATCTACAACATAATTTGCAAAGACACTATTGACTATGTTCATGATAATGAGTTCAATTAATCATATTACTCAAGAACTCCCACTCAAATTGACATCCCTCTGGTCATTCGAGTGATACATGATCCAAATTCACCAACTCAAGTACGATCATCACGTGATTTGAGGTAGTTTCAATGGTGAACATCATCATGTTTATCATATCTACCATATGACTCATGTTCGACCTTTCGGTCTCTTGTGTTCCGAGGCCATGTCTGTACATGCTAGGCTCGTCAAGTTTAACCCGAGTGTTCTGCATGTGCACCACTGGCTTGCACCCATTGTATGTGAACGTAGAGTCTATCACACCCGATCATCACGTGGTGTCTCGACACGACAAACTTTCGCAACGGTGCACACTCGGGGAGAACACAATTGATCTTGAAATTTTAGCGAGGGATCACCTTATAATGCTACCGTCGTCCTAAGCAAAACAAGGTGCATAAAAGGATTAACATCACATGCAAATCATAAGTGACATGATATGGCCATGAACTTGTGCTTTTGATCTCCATCTAGAAAGCACCGGCATGATCTCCATCGTCACCGACAAGACACCATGATCTCCATCATCTTGATCTCCATCAACGTGTCACCATCAGGGTTGTCATGCCCACCATGCTTTTACTACTATTGCTACCGCTTAGCGATAAAGTAAAGCATTACATAGCGCTTAATGATTGACACACATGTCATACAATAATTAAAGACAACCCTATGGCTCCTGCCAGTTGCCGTACTCAACGACATGCAAGTTGTGATATTCTATACAATACATGATCATCTCATACATCACATATATCTCATCATGTAATTGGCCATATCACATCACAACATACCCTGCAAAAACAAGTTAGACGTCCTCTAATTATTATTGCAAGTTTTACATGGATGCTATGGGTATCTAGCAAGAACAATTCTTACCTACGCAAAACCACAACGGTGATACATAAGTTGCTTTTCAACCTTCTCAAGGACCGCCTTTGTCGAATCCGATCCAACTAAATTAGGAGAGACAAACACCAGCCAGCCATCTTTGTGCAACAAAGTTACACGTCAGTCGATGGAACCGGTCTCTTGTAAGCATACGAGTAAGGTTGGTCTGGGCCGTTTCATCCCACAATAGTGCTGAATCAAAACACGACCAAGGGAGGAAGCAATCTAAGCATCAACGCCCACAAACTCCTTTGTGTTCTACTTGAGATCTCATCTACACATAGACCTAGCTCATGATGCCATTGTTGGGGAACGTTGCATCGGAAACAAAAAAATTCCTACGCACACGCAAGATCTATCCATGGTGATGAGCATCTACGAGTGGGAGAGTGGATCTACATACCCTTGTAGATCGCTAAGCGGAAGCGTTAAGAAACACGGTTGATGTAGTCGAACGTCTTCATGATCCAATCTGAAAGTGCGTTATATCGACTAGAGGGGGGTGAATAGGCGATTTTTTACAAATTCATCACTTGAGGAATTTCAACTTTGAGGAATTTGAAATGTGATGAATAACTAGCAGCGGAATAAGTACTCAAGTGAATGAGGAACATATTAACAACATAGACTTCATGATGAAATGAAACATGCACAAATAGTGAGTAGCGTGATACAAGATAAGCACTAATGAACAAGGTAAGTTGAAGAATTTGAGGTGAGGAATTTGTGAAAGTCTTTAGTCAAATTCTTCAAACAATAACAATCAATTTCATCACAGGTATATGAGGAATAGAGAGGTTGAGGAAATAGAACCAGATAGCTCGGTGAAGACAATGGTTTGATGACCTAGTTCCAACTGCTGTGACAGTCGTATGTCTGGTTTGGAGCAGCTTGGTATTTAAACCAGAGGACACACAGTCCCAGGACACACAGTCCTTACCGTATTCTCCTTGAGATAAGGTCACACAGTCCTCGCCCAACACTCGTGGTAAGTCTTCAGGGTAGACTTCCAAAACCCTCACAAACTGGTCACCCGACGATCCACGATTTACTCTTGGATGCTCTAGACCAAGGTCACTTCGTGATCCCCAGTTGACTGTAGGAGCACTAGACCATGACGCCTAATCGTGTGAAGGATGCACGGCCCTCAAAGGTAATAAGCATCGGTTCCACACATGAATTTCTTCAGTGATTCTCAATCACTATGGGTTTTGTGGTTTGGTTGTGGGTTTTTCCTCACTGATGATTTTCTCTCAAAGTCCTCGGAGGATGGGTTGCTCTCAAATGACATGTGTCAGTTCTCTCTCGGAGCAGCCAACCAACTAGTGGTTGTGGGGGGTGGCTATTTATAGCCAGGGTGCAACCTGACATGATAAGACATAAATGCCCCTAATGATATGACCGTTATGTGGATGTTATGATTGGGGACAGCTGGCGCTAAGCACAACAATGGTCAGAATTTCAAACAATGAAAGTCCTCAGGCTTATCATGTTCCTCACTTGTAGGCAATTCGCACTGGCGAAATCCTAACTCCTCCGTTAGATCAATTTCCTTAGAGACCAGAAGAGCTTCGTCTCTGTCTCTGAAGAACTTGTCTGAACCGTAAGAGATTTCCAAAGGCTTCACTCGAAGGATTGTATAGCTTGAGGATTTTGGAGTTGAGCATCAGTTGGAAATTTTCCTTGGTATTACCTCGGCCCCCTTTAACAGTACAGTGTTTCCTATGACTCAAATAAGGAAATGAAACTACGAATACGAAAGTCTTCATGCTTCATATTCCTCTTTCATATCTTCAAGGTCACACCAACTTCTTCATTTTCAAAGTCTTCGCAAAGTCATCACCAAAGTCTTCAGAATGTCTTCAGCAAAGTCTTCACTTGAAGACATACATTTTTAGGGGTCGATAATCTCCGAATATATCAAACTCCTCATCGACTTATAGAGCCTGTGTACACTCAAAAACACATTAGTACCTTAACCTATAAGTCTTCAATACACCAAAATCACTAGGGGCACTAGATGCACTAACAATCTCCCCCTTTTTGGTGATTGATGACAAATAGGTTAAGTTTTAAGCGGGGATAAACATATGAAGTGAAAGTACTTAGTTTGAGGAATTTGATTGCAAGATATAGAAGAACTCCCCCTGAAGATGTGCATATTTGAGGAATTTGCTTTGGACTGCAAATGCACATGGCAGGTTAAAACATGGATAACTCCCCCTATATCTTGTAATTCATACACGCATTTGAACATTTGATATGAAGAATTTGAAACGCGTGAGGAAAATGGGGTCTGACCAAATTCAGCATGTATGCATTAAGGTACTTGAGGAAATAAACATGCGAGGAAATAGTTCAAAAGTATCCGACCACCATCGAACTTAAGTTTACAACTCAACCAACAAAAGTTTCAAAAGAGCGAGAGTTGTAACTTAAGCCAAAAATAGCCCATATATAGAGACCCGCTTGAAGACTAACTCAAATTTTCTCCCCCTTTGTCATCGAAGACCAAAAGGGACAAAAAATTAAGGACTAACGCCCCTTTGAAGAATTTCATCGTGTTGGTGAGGAAGGAGCACCAGCGTTGTCGGGGTCGTTTGTCGATGCGGGGCCTGCCGTAGTGTTGTCAATGTCTTCATAGTCATCGTGCTCTCGAGATGAAGAAAATGAACTTGTGACCATCAGAGGAACTTGAACTTTCTTGAATTTCATCTGAGGTCGACGAGCCCAGTCAGGATGTTCCTCAAGATCCAGCTCATCCAGTTCTTCAGAAGACATGAGGTGAGACAGTACGGCCCAAGAGCGGTTGAGGTTTTCATGCGCATAGTAGTGATTCCTCTTCACAGTGTTCTGTGTCACAGTCATGTTCTGCACCCACTTGTGATTACGATCGACCTTCTGATGAAGACTTATTAGAAGCTCGCGATCAGTCATCACACGAGGGGAAGACTCTTGAGGTTTGTGAGATGAGGCCTTTGCATCGGAGTCTTGAGTGGCAGTGTCGTCATTGGTGGAGAAGGAAGCGGCTTTGCGAAACTGTCCATCCAATGGACGAGTGCCTTCATCAATGATAGCCTTGCCTTTTCCTTCAACTAAGGCAATTGTGCTCTTGATGACTTCAATTGGAGGCAGGAAGCCAAAGTGGTTCTGGAAATCCGCCTTGAAGGGAACTGAGGACTTTGCCCTAATGAATTTCATTATCCAAGGCGCATAGGGCTTCTGTTCAAATGGAGCTAAAGCAGCACTGGCCAATGTCCTCATGAAGAAGTCGTGCAAGTCAATGGGAATCCCATGAATGATGTTGAAGAGCATATTCTTCATGACTCCTTCCACTTCTTCTTCTTCGAAGTTGTGGCCCTTCTGAGGACATAGCGTATTTGTGAGTATATGGTAGATAGTCCTGGGCACATATAGCAGATCCTTCACAAGGAAGGTTTTTCGTTGAGGCTTTCCAGGAGGCAATGTCTTCATCAATACTTGCATCAGCTGATTTGGAAGTGCAGGCTCATCAAACTGTTTGCGAGCTTCATGTGAGGGAATTGGAACTGGTACACACTAAAGCAATTCAAAAGCTTCAGTAGTGAAGTGTGTTGATCCTATCATCCAGTCCAATATCCAGGAGTTGACGTCTGAAGCATTTCCGCTGATATGCAATGTGGCATAGAACTGAAGAATTAGTTCTTCATTCCAGTCGCAGATGTCGACAAGGAATTGGAGAATGCCTGCATCATGAAGAACCTGGAGTACCAGTGTGAATGATGGAAGGGTTTCCATGTCAGCATGAGGAATTTGGTGGTGCTCGAAGACTTTCTTCTTCTCAAAAAGAATGATGCATAGTAGTTGAGCTGTGTTGCCGTCCACAATCTGTTGCGACCGGCCCTTGCAAAGTCATAAGGATTTGGACCTATGAAGAACATCAGCTGTTGCAGCTGGAATTTCTTCTGTGACTTAGGTGGTCAAATTTGCAGATTCTTCATGTATTTCTTCAGTCGGAGCAGGCGACTGAGGAATCTGTGTCAAAGGAGTAGTCATTGGTGAATTTGGGTGTGATGATTCCCAATATTCATCATTGAGGATAGGCGTTGTATTGCCAATGTCTACGTCCTCATCAATTTCTTCAACTCCAGCCTCTTCAGAAGTGAAATGAGGCTGGGGCCATGATACCTTTGGAGTTAAAGCAATGTCTTGAACTTCAATTTCTTCATCAATCTGCTCTGTCGAAGCAGCAGACTGATCTTCATCTTCATCTAGGATAACATATTCCACCCCAAACGGTACAATTTCGTAGGCAGGTGCTGAGGAAATTGGTGTAGCATCAATAGGTCCAGTTGAAGAACTTAGCATAGTCTTCAACTTCTTCACGGCTGAGGTTTCTGAATCTGATGCTTTTCTCTTGAGAGTCTTTTCTTCAGTAGTGTCACTTTCTTCAGGAACAACTGATGCAGCCGCCCTGGTGTGTTCAGTTTCTTTATGCGCAGCAAAGGCTTCAGCTGGCCTTTTAGTTTCTTCAGGCACAACAGTGGTGGTTGCCTTGGCATGACAATCAGTTGTCTGAGTTTCCTCAACAACACTGGCAGTTGCTTCTAGTACAGAAGCATTTTCATCAGCTGTCTCATCAGGCCGAGCAATTTCATCAGTAGCTTGAGGAATTTCATCAGCCTGAGGATTTTGTGGTTGCGATCGAGCAGCAACCCTAGTGTTGTGATCCTTCACTATAGCTTGTGCAGCCTTGACGAATCTCACCTTGGTGCCCTTCCATTCAGCATCATATCTCTCTTGATCCTCAGAGAGTGTGCAAATTTCAGATTGAATAGTGACGAGTTGATTTGGGGTCAAATTCATCACATTGTCTCTCAGGAACTTTTCCTTTCGAACCCTGTTCCTCTTAGCTCTGTGATCCTTGCTCTCTCTTCCATTTTTCTTCAGATGAAGTGGGTGAGGACATGATCCACTCCAAGAGACAGATTTAGTGAAGAAAGTGGGGTGCTTGGGTCTTCATGCCATATATCGATGAAGTTGAGGATCATCTTGGGATCCAGTATGAGAGGAACAGAACTGCCCTTTGCTATAACAGCCCTTTGCTGACTTTGCCTGATGATTTCTTCCAATTCCTCATCATCAGCTTCATCATCATCATCCTCAGAACCTGAGGGTATGGTCACCACAGCCTTGCTTGAGTGAGGACTTGGTCTTTAACCTTGTCCAGCAGTTTTCTTCAGCTTCAACGCAGAAGGGCTAGTGGAAGACTTTGCTGTAGTAGAGGGGCTTGCTGAGATCTTTGGAACTCTTGAGAATCCCTCAGTCCTCTTACACGATGCCAGATGCACTGGGGTTGAGGACTTTCCAGCTGCCGCAAAAGACTGAGCAGCAACCGTTCCAGCAACTGAAGACTTTGTAGGCTGAGGCCTTTGACCTTGAGGAATCTGCTGTGAAGGTTTTGAGGTTGAAGAACTTGTCTTCACTGCAGATTTCTTCATCATGATTTTCTTCGGAGCACTTGCAAAGGCTCCGGCAGAGGCAGCAGTAGCAGCAGAATCTTCATTGAGTTTCTTCACTGCTTCTTTCGCTTTCTTCGCCATCTTGGCTTGCTGCTTCTCCCACATGTGAGGAAAGTCCTCACCAGTCTTGAGGCTAGTGGGATCAGGAATTTGATTTGGAGCAAGGGGAAGCCTGCTGCAAGGAGGTTTCACTGTGAATTTCATCATGTATTTTGGAGTTACATAACGATATTCCTTCCATTCCCTTTCCCATCTCCTCTCAATTTTCTACAGATGAATTTTTCTCTTCTTGGTCGTTTCTTTGCCATGAGTTTCTTCATCGGGTGTGCAGTATTCCTCATACATGTCATCTGGAATCTCAAAGGCAGTGTGCACATCTGGCTTCTTTCCACCTTTCTGAGGTTTCTTTCCATCAGTCATTTTCTTTACTTGAGGAATTTGAATTCTTGAGGACTCTGAAGAAGTACACAGTTTTTCCTCAGAGAGCGCTACAAATGAGTTAAGTTGATGAGAACCTAGTGATTCATCAGTGGACATGTTGTACCTGTGAACAAAGTATAGGTGCGAGGAATTTGAAGAGGTCATATGCGTTCTCAAATTTTTTTCTAAATAAAATAGGTGAGAGGAATTTGACCATGGGTGTCTTGAGGAATTTCACTAAGTGTTCTTTGTCTCAGGTTCCAGAGTTGTGCGAATTTTGAGGATTCACACAATTGAGGAATCTTGAAGAAAATCATTACTTAGGGAAAAACATCAAGTATGTGAAGATGTAAGGTGCTTTTAGAATAAGGTTCATGAAGAATAAACACCTTTTGAGGAATATGAAGAGCATTTTAGGATCAAACAAGGGCAGTAAAAATAAATTTTATTTACCCTGGTGAAGAACACGACGAACAAGAGATGAGATTGGGAAGTTCGTCCGTTCAGATCTCCCATGCCCTAGCTTGGTAGAGGGAGACAACAATAGTGGTGGTAGGGTGAGGACTTCCGCGGCCGATGTGAGTACGGTGACGACAAGGTTGAGGTACTGAAGCTCTTCCTCACCGGCGACAATGACTTTAGTAGCGGCGCTAGGTTGGATCTCGGTAGAGGGATGAGATGAGGAGTAACCGAGCACAGTTGAAGGGGAGGGGGTATTTATAGAGGGAGTGAAAACCAATCTGCCCGAAGATTTTGGACAAGATTGCCCCTGACCCTTGCTCTCCACGCGACAAGTGTCACCCACGTACTTAGAGGTGGTGATAGTGGGGGATCGTGGGTTATCCAGGTGCGGGAATCGGAACCGTTTGAGCGGGAACCGCTGAAAATTTTGATAGTGAAAATTTCAAATCTTCCGTTCACAAATTCTTTAGCTGTCAAGGACACAGTGAAGACTTTGAACGAGTTTCAAAGTAGAACGCATATGAAGAATTTGTGAACAGACTGGGTTGAGTTTAGCATAGTGGGGGAAAGGGTCCGATGACATTCACTTAGATCAAAATCAACTTGAAGAATTAGCAATAAGTGAATGTTGTTGAGGACATTGAAAACTCAAATATATATAGTCAATGAAGAACATTAGTTTCAAAGTTTGAAGAATTTGAAAAGTTGAGTAATTGGAAAACTTGAAGAATTTGCAAATTTGAGGAATTTGATCATTTGAAGAATTTGCAAAAATGATGAAAGACTCAATTTTGAAGAATTTCAACTTTGGTTGGTGGCGTGACCCACCATATAAGAATGATGATTTCAGACATCGCGTACAATTGTCGTAGGGTTCTGAGAATCAAATTCTTCATTAATTTCTTCACACTTAGAGGGTATTCTTCATTGATTGAAGAAAATGTTACTTCGTGTGTTACACATCTAAGTCATCAATTTTGCATAAGTGTTAGGATGTGTGTCCTTTTTCAACGAACATTCGAAGATTCTAAGATATTTAGCTCACACCGCAACTTGCAAAATCTCTTTTCATCCAATGGCTTTGTGAAGATATCGGCCAGTTGTTCTTCAGTGGGGATGTGGTCGATGGAGATGTCGCCCTTGAGTACATGATCTCGAAAAAAGTGATGACAAATCTGGATGTGCTTGGTCTTGGAGTGTTGAATTGGGTCGTAAGCAATCTTGATGGCACTCTCGTTGTCGCAGTAGAGAGGCATGTTCTTCAACTTGATGTCATAGTCCTTGAGGGTTTGCTTCATCCATAGTAACTGAGGACAACATGAGCCAGCAGCAATGTACTCAACTTCAGCAGTAGAGAGTGACACGAAGTTCTGCTTCTTCGAGGACCAATAGACTAAGGATCATCTCAGGAAATGACATGTGCCTGAGGTTGACTTGTGATCCACACGATCTCCAGCATAGTCAGCATCAGAGTATCCGACGAGGTGAATATTTGAGCCCTTGGGATACCATAATCGAAGTGTTGGTGCGTGAGCTAAGTATCGAAGAATATGTTTCACAACCTTATGGTGTGATTCCTTCGGTGTTGCTTGGAAACGGGCACACATGCAAACATTTAGCATAATATTAGGCCTAGATGCACATAGATACAATAATGAACCAATCATGGAGCGGTATACCTTCTGATCGAAATCTTTACCATTTTCATCAGTGCAAAGGTGGCCTTTTGAAGGCATTGGAGTTTTGACACCTTTGCAATCTTGCATGTTGAATTTCCTCAGAACATCTTTGAGGTATTTCTCTTGTGAGATGAAGATGTCGTTGTCTTGTTGACGAATTTGAAGACCTAAGAAGAATTTCAACTCTCCCATCATAGAGATTTGATATTCTTCACTCATCATATAGGCAAATTCATCACTGTAACGTTTGTCAGTACAACCAAAGATAATATCGTCTACGTATATTTGGCATATGAACAGTTCATTGTGATAGGATTTTGTGAAAAGAGTTGGGTCGAGTGAACGGGGTTTGAAGCCTTTCTTCATGAGGAATTCCGTCAGAGTGTTGTACCTCGCCCGAGGGGCCTGCTTGAGGCCATAGAGGGCCTTGTTGAGTCTGAAGACTTTGCCAAGATGCTTAGGGTCTTCAAAACCTGGGGGTTGAGCAGCATATACTTCTTCCTCAAGCTTACCATTGAGGAATGCACTTTTCACATCCATTTGATATAAGATGATATTATGATGGTTAACATAAGCAAGCAATATGCGAATAGCTTCAAGTCTAGCAATAGGTGCAAATGTTTCATCAAATTCAATTCCTTCAACCTGTGTGTAGCCTTGAGCTACAAGACGAGCCTTATTCCTCACCACAAGGCCATTTTCATCTTGCTTGTTGTGGTAGATCCACTTGGAACCTATGATGTTATGTTTGCGAGGATCTGGCCTATTGACAAGTTCCCACACATTGTTGAGCTTGAACTGATGCAATTCCTCTTGCATAGCTTCAATCCACTCAGGCTTCTTGAATGCTTCATCAACTTTGGTGGGCTCTATGATAGAGACAAAGGCAAAGTGCCCACAAAAGATAGTTAAATGTGAAGCTTTTGAGCGAGTGAGGGGACCTGGTGCATTGATGTCATCAATGATTTTGTCAATCTGCACTTCATTTGCAACTCTAGGATGAGCAGGTTGACGTGGCTGAGGATTTTCATCAGCACCATTTTCTTCAGGTGTATCAGCATGAATGTCTTCATTCGTTGGAATGACTTCCTCAGTGGGTATGATATCTTTAGTTGCCTTCAGCTTGATGGATTCCTTGGGAGACTGTTCATCTAACAAAGAAGGCAGGTGCTCTCTTTGCGAGCCATTAGTTTCATCAAACCACACATCTACAGTTACAACAACCTTGTGATGGTAGGTGTTGAAGACTTTGTAGGTGTGCGAGTCCTTTCCATAACCAAGCATAAAACCTTCATGTGCTTTCGGTGCAAACTTAGAACTATGGCAAGGATATCTGATCCATCATTTTGCACCAAAGACTTTGAGATAACTTACATTGGGTTTCTTGCCAGTCATAAGTTCATATGAAGTCTTCTGTAAGAATTTGTGAAGATATACCATGTTGATGATGTGGCATGCAGTATCAATTGCCTTAGGCCAGAAGCAACGAGGAGTCTTGTATTCATCAAGCATGGTGCGAGCCATCTCAACTAGAGTCCTATTCTTGCGTTCCACGATGCCATTCCATTGAGGAGTATAAGGGGCAGATAACTCATGAGTAATACCAAGTTCATCAAGATATTCATCAAGATTAGTGTTCTTGTATTCAGTCCCATTATCACTCCTAATATGCTTGATCTTGACGCCGAAGTTGGTGGAGGCCCTTGAAGCAAATCGTCTAAAGACATCCTGCACTTCATTTTTGTACAAAATCATATGCACCCAAGTGTAGCGAGAGTAATCATCAACAATGATAAAGCCATACAAACTTGAAGCATTTGTTAGTATGGAGTAATGAGTGGGGCCAAAGAGATCCATGTGAAGCAATTCAAAGGGTCGAGTCGTGGTCATGATTGTCTTCGAGGGATGTCGTGGTTTCGTCATGGCAGATGGCATAGGTAGGCTTATCGGGAGGGGTCGAAGGACGCCGGCGGGCTCCGAGAGCAGGATTAGGCACAAGCGGTGGCGGACACATGATGTACCTAGGTTCCGGGCCCTCCGTGGGATGAATACCCGTAGTCCTGCTCGGTCTAGTTGAGACAATGGTTGGGTTACAATGATGCTCCTTGAGCTGTATGAGACGAGGGGGAAGAAGGAGCTAGCCTGCTCTTCCGCCTCTCTATGCGCGTATGTGTGGTGTGGATGTGGAGCAGCCGATCCCTCGTCCCCTACATGGGGCGGCCCGGGGGGTTTTATAGGCCACCCCCCGGAATACAATACAAGTAGAAGGTCAAAGGGGTCCCAGCCGACGGCCTCTCTGGCTGGCTGCGTGGGCCCGGCCGGGGGGGTCTTGTCATCGGTAGGTCCCGCCGGCTGAGGGGTCCCGTCAGGAACTGGGGGGGCCCGCGAGGCGGGCCCCGACGCCGGTCGCATCGCGGCACGGGCCGCACCTTATGGTGTCGTCTTGTGGAGGCCAGTCAGGGTCAGCGGTACGGCCGGCTACCTTGTAGCCACGTCGGGGCACATGACAGAGTGGTTGGAGGCGTGTCGGAACTGTTGGAAGCCCGGTCGCCATCCGCCAGGGTCAGAGGCCCTGACGCCTTCGCTGTAGCCATATCGGCGCTGACCCTCGACGGGATGGGGGCCACTGTTGCCACGCACGCCCCGCAGACAGTATCCAATGCTCAGCCGGCTGGGCGTAGCCCGCGGATCACCTCCGAAAGGGCGCAGCCGGACCGCAAGGGGGAGGCGGCCCGCCCTTTAGTCGCGTTAGGAGCCGGGGGGAAAAGGGCGCTTGAGGCTACCCCGAGGTCATCCCCCCGTCAAGGGATGCTTGGATCTGGTCATCTTCCCAGATTCACATGCACCGCAGAGGTGGTCCTTGAGGAATTTCACACCCTCGATGCTGATGACGTGCTTTTGGTTCGCGAGCGTGTGCAAGTTCCTCATACCCGCATGTCCAAGTCATCGATGCCACAGCCAGCCTTCTGAAGACTTTGCAAGTAAGCATGTGGCAGGTTGAGGACCTGTGGATAAATCAACAATATACAAGTCTCCTCTCCTAAAGCCTTCGAAGAATTTGGAATTGTCAGTTTCCATGATGACAACACAACGATATTTTCCAAATACGACGATCATATCAAGATCACAAAGCATTGAGGGAGACAAAAGGTTGAACCCAAGGGATTCAACAAGCATCACCTTATCCATGGTTCGGTCCTTTGAGATAGCAACCTTACCAAGTCCCAATACCTTGCTTTTTCCTTTGTCTGCATAGGTGATATGCTTTAGAGGAGATGGAGTGAGTGGCAAATTCATCAGTAGATTCTTGTCACCAGTCATGTGGTTTGTGCATCCACTATCGAGGAGCCACTGAGTAGCTTTTGGAGTATCATCCTGCAGATGAATTAGTAGAACTTACGAACTCATATGTTTCAGAGTGAAGAATATGACATCAATTTCATCAGATAGGATTTCATCACACAATATAGTAAGAAAGTAGTGTGAGGACGTGAGAAATGAGGAATTCATTTCATCATGGTTAGCTTGCGTCCTTTCAAGCATTTCCTCAGGTCTCCAGCAAGTTCATCGGATGTTCAATTTCATCTGGAGACCTGACCCTGCATAAGAAATTAGTTCAATTTCTTCAGCACCCACATCTGGAGGGGTGGAAAGGAGTTCATCACTCTACGAGCACCATGTGAGAAAGGAGGCATTGAAGCAAGTGCGCTTTGTTTCACATGGCGAGGATTAGAGTAATCAAATGAATAAGCAGATAAGTTCTTCGAGGACTTATGAACATAATGGTTTGAAGAATAATGCACATATTCATAACTCTTAGGTTTTCCCTGTGAAACAGAAGCATTAGCGCGAGAATGATATTCTTGACCATTTGAGGAATTTGGTCCAAGTGAGGACTTTGATCTGGGGATCCTATTCTTCATGAGTGATGTGGTGAGGACATTCACTTGAAGATTTTGTAGGTAGCTCTTGGGAACCCAGATTTTCTTCATAGGAGAACCGTTCCTGCAGTTAGTTCCAAAAAATCTAGAAAATACTTCACCTTTCTGATTTTTGAAGAATTTGTAGTTGGAGTCAAGTGACTCATCAGAGGAATATGAAGTTTCACACGTAAAGCCAGATAAAGTGGATGGATCTACATGAGGTCCTTTCGCAGCAACCCATGAGGTTTTGGGGTACTGCTCAAGTGACCAGTAGGATCCATAAGCGTTGAGTTTCCTCACAAAGGCAATACCCTCTTTCCTAGGGTTCCTATTCAGAATCTGCTTTTTGAGGACATCGCAAAGGGTTTGATGCCGTTTGAGACTTTTGTACATGCCTCTCACATGCAATTCCTTCAACCCTGCATTGTCATCAGTGATACTTGTGGTATCCTCAGATGAGGAATTTGAAACCAGTGGAATAGTTGAAGAATTTGCAGCAATAGAAGCATTTGAACATTCAGGTGAAGAATTAGCAGTTTCACGTTCGATGCATTTCAAACAAGGTGGAACAAATTCTTCCTGAGCAGTACTGATCTGTTGATCCAGTAAGGAATTGTTTTCCCTTTGGAGATCCTCATGTGACACCCTCAGTTTCTCAAGATCTTGCTTTCTTTGAAGAAATTCATAAGAAAGCTTCTCATGATCGGCTAAGAGGTCGTTATGATGACTCTGAAGGTTATCATACTTTGTCTGAAGACCTTTGAGATCGTCAGACAAAGTTTGAGTCCAATCCACTTCATAGTTCAACAGATCATCGCTTTTGTCTAGCATTTTCTAACGCTTTTCAAGTGCACTTTGTTGCTTAGTGGCAATTTTAACAAGTTTAGCATAGCTAGGTTTCACATATTCATCAGATTCACATTCACTTGATTCGGATGAGGAATGATGTTTGTGTACCTTTGATCATTTTGCCATGAAGCAATAGGTGGGAGCATAATCTTCATTGCTGACGTCAGAGTCGTTGGAGTAGTCATATTCTTCATCGTTGAAGATGGACTTGCCGACGAAAGCAGTAGAGAGGCAAGGCTAGCGATACCAGATTCTGATTCCTCCTCAGATTCTTCCTCTTCTTCAGATTCTTCAGATTCTTCCTCAGAATCCATTTCCTTGCCTATGAATGCTTGAGCATTTTTGGAACCATTCTTCTTGTGCTTTGAGGACTTTGAAGATGAGGACTTTGCAGATGAGGACTTTGAAGATTTCTTCTTTTTCTTCAAGTCATCAGAACTATCCTCCTTGTATTTCTTCTTCTTCTTTGAATCTTTTTCCCAGAGAGGATAGTTAGAGATAAAGTGGTCGGGCTTCTTGCAACGATGACAGGTCCTTTTCTTGTAGTCTTCTGAGGATTCTGATTTCCTCAAGCCACTTTTTGATGACTTTCCAAATCCACCTCTCCTTGAAAACTTCTGGAATTTCCTCACGAGCATTGTCAGTTCCTGACTTAGTTCTTCAGGATCACCAAGGCTGCTGTCTGAATCTTCTTCTTCGGATGGGGAAATTGCTTTTTCCTTCAGAGGACGAGATCTTCCATAGCTTGGCCTGTAGAGGTCTCTCTTCTCAGCTTGTTGGAATTCATGAGTATTGAGTCTCTCAAGAATATCAACAGGATCAAGTGACTTGTAGTCTCCACGTTCTTGATTCATCAAAGCCAGAGTATCGAATGAGGAGTCAAGAGATCTTAGTTGTTTCTTCACCACTTCATGGTCAGTGATATCGGTGGCACCCAGTGCTTGAAGCTCATTGGAGATATCAGTGAGACGATCAAAAGTTTGCTGAACATTTTCATTGTCAAGTCTCTTGAAGCGGTTGACAAGATTGCGAAGAACATCAACACGAGAGTCACGTTGAGTGGAAACACCTTTGTTGACTTTGGACAGCCTATCCCAGATAAGCCTAGCAGACTCCAAAGCACTCACTCCGCCATACTAACCTTTGCTCAGATGGCCATAGATGATATTCTTCGCTTGAGAATCGAGTTGCTTGAATCTCTTCACATCAGCAGTAGTAACTGTGGGAGTGACAGAGGGCACACCATTTTCCACAACGTACCAGAGATCGATGTCAATAGCTTCAAGTTGCATACGCATCTTGTTCTTACAGTAGGGATAGTCTGTCCCATCGAAGGTGGGACACCCCGCAGATACCTTGATCATACCTGAAGTCGACATAACTAGAACTCCAGGTGGTTAAACCAATATCACACAGAGCAAGGGAGTAAATTCTTTGATACCAATTGAAAGTGCGTTATATCGACTAGAGGGGGGGGGTGAATAGGCGACTTTTACAAATTCATCACTTGAGGAATTTCAACTTTGAGGAATTTGAAATGTGATGAATAACTAGCAGCGGAATAAGTACTCAAGTGAATGAGGAACATAGTAACAACATAGACTTCATGATGAAATGAAACATGCACAAATAGTGAGTAGGGTGATACAGGATAAGCAGTGATGAACAAGGTAACTTGAACAATTTGAGGTGAGGAATTTGTGAAAGTCTTCAGTCAAATTCTTCAAACAGTAACAATCAATTTCATCAACAGTTATATGAGGAATAGAGAGGTTGAGGAAATAGAACCAGATAGCTCGGTGAAGACAATGGTTTGATGACCCAGTTCCAATTGCTGTGACAGTCGTATGTCTGGTTTGGAGCGGCCTGGTATTTAAACAGTCCTTACCGTATTCTCCTTGAGCTAAGGTCACACAGTCCTCGCCCAACACCCGTGGTAAGTCTTCAGGGTAGACTTCCAAAACCCTCACAAACTGGTCACCCGGCGATCCACAATTTACTGCTGGATGCTCTAGACCAAGGTCACTTCGTGATCCCCAATTGACTGTAGGAGCACTAGACCATGACGCCTAATCGTGTGGAGGATGCACAGTCCTCAAAGGTAACAAGCGTCGGTTCCACACAGGAATTTCTTCAATGATGCTCAATCACTATGGGTTTTGTGGTTTGGTTGTGGGTTTTTCCTCACTGATGATTTTCTCTCAAAGTCCTCGGAGGATGGGTTGCTCTCAAATGACAAGTGTCAGTTCTCTCTCGGAGCAGCCAACCAACTAGTGGTTGTGGGGGGGGGGGCTATTTATAGCCAGGGTACAACCTGACATGATAAGACATAAATGCCCCCAATGATATGACCATTATGTGGATGTTATGATTGGGGACAGCTGGTGCTAAGCACAACAACGGTCGGAATTTCGAACAATGAAAGTCCTCAGGCTTATCATGTTCCTCACTTGTAGGCAATTCGCACTAGCGAAATCCTAACTCCTCAGTTAGATCAATTTCCTCAGAGACCAGAAGAGCTACGTCTCTATCACTGAAGAACTTGTCTGAACCGTAAGAGATTTCCAAAGGCTTCACTCGAAGGATTTTATAGGTTGAGGATTTTGGAGTTGAGCATCAGTTCGACATTTTCCTTAGTATTACCTTGGCCCCCTTTAACAGTACGATGTTTCCTATGACTCAAATAAGGAAATGAAACTACGAATACAAAAGTCTTCACGCTTCATATTCCTCGTTCATATCTTCAAGGTCACACCAACTTCTTCATTTTCAAAGTCTTCACAAAGTCTTCACCAAAGTCTTCAGAATGTCTTCAGCAATGTCTTCACTTGAAGACATACATTTTTAGGGGTCGATAATCTCCGAATATATCAAACTCCTCATCGACTTATAGAGCTTGTGTACACTCAAAAACACATTAGTACCTTAACCTATAAGTCTTCAATACACCAAAATCACTAAGGGGCACTAGATGCACTAACACAATCATGATCCGTCCCGAGATCTCATCATGAGCCGTCTCGCAATCCCATCGTGGTCCTTCCGATCTAGTGTCGAACGGACGGCACCTCCGCATTCAGTACACGTACGGCTCGATGACGATCTCCACCTCCTTGATCCAGCAAGCGTGGGTGGAGAGGTAGATGAGTTCTCTGCCAGCACAACAGCATGGTGGCGGTTGTGGTGGAGCTGTCCCGGTAGGGCTTCGCCAAGCGCTACCGCGACAGTATAGAGGAGAAACACATCTAGAGGGAGAGGGAGAGGCTGCGCCATGGCTTGTGGTGCTGCAGCCCTCCCCCTCACATATATATAGGACGGAGAGGAGGAGGGGGCGCCCTAGGGTTTTCCCTAGGGTGGGGCGGCGGCCAAGGGGGAAGCTTGGCCCCCAAGGCAAGTGGGGCGCCCCCCTAGGGCCAACCCTAGCCATTCCAGCCACACGGGCTTTAGGTGAGAGGGGCGCCCAGCCCACCAAGGGCTGGTGTGCCTCCTCTCACAGCCCATGGGGCCCTCCGAGGTAGGTGGACTCCCCGATACACCCCAGAACACTTCTGGCATTCCCGTCACAAAACCGGTAAGTCTTGAAACTTTTCCGGAATCCGAACACCGACTTCCTAAATATCAATCTTTACCTCCGGACCATTCCGGAGATCCTCATGATGTCCGAGATCTCATCCAGGGCTCTGAACAACCTTCGGTCACCAACATACATAACTCAATACTACCAAAACGTCACCGAACCTTAAGTGTGCAGACCCTGCGGGTTCAAGAACTATGTAAACATGACCGAGACACCTCTACGGTGAATAACCAATAGCGGGACCTGGATGCCCATATTGGTTCCTACATATTCTATGAAGATCTTTATCGGCCGAACCTCTATGTCAAGGATTCAGTTAATCCCGTATGTTGTTCCCTTTGTTGTTCGGTATGTTACTTGCCCGAGATTCGATTGTCGGTATCTCTATACCTAGTTCAATATCGTTACCGGCAAGTCACTTTACTCATTTCGTAATACAAGATCCCTTGTCTACCACTTAGTCAAATTGCTTGCAAGGCTTATTGTGATGTCGTATTGCCGAGTAGGACCTGAGATACCTCTCCGTCACATGGAGTAACAAATCCCAGTCTTGATCCATGCCAACCCAACAGACACCCTCAGAGATACCTGTAGAGCACCTTTATACTCACCCAGTTACGTTGCGACGTTTGATACACACAAGGTACTATTCTGGTGTTAGTGAGTTGCATGATCTCATGGTCATAGGAACAAATACTTGACATGCAGAAAATTGTAGCAATAAACTGACATGATCATATGCTATGTTTACGGTTTGCGTCTTGTCCATCACATCATTCTGCTAATGATGTGACCCCGTTATCAAATGACATCTCATGTCCATGGCTAGGAAGCCTTGAACATCTTTGATCAACGAGCTAGTTCATCAGAGGCATACTAGGGACATAGTGTTGTCTATGTATCCACACATGTATCTGAGTTTCCGATCAATACAATTCTAGCATGGATAATAAACGATTATCATGAACAAGGAAATGTGATAATACCTAACTTATTATTGCCTCTAGGGCATATTTCCAACAGGTGAGTGGCGCCTCGAATCCGAGCTATGTCGCGCATGTGATCAACGTCTGTTCTGGCTTGGTTGTGTTCCCGGTCTCTATTATTACCTCGTTCGAGCCATGGTCTGTACCCATCATGTCTATCGGGTGAGTAGTCTCTGGATTCATAGATGGATCTTGTATGGCCTGCTCTGTAATTTAAGTCATCATGTAGGTCGAACCTGCCATTGGGCTCTAGTGGCTCCTTTCCCCATCTCCGGGGTATTGCCGGCCTATAGCCGACATCATTAGCCGTCCGATCATGCCCACGAGGAGGGCGGTGTGGCTTGTCGTATGGAGTATATTTCGGAGACAGAGTATGAGTGAGCTCGTCGTGGAATTGTGGCACCAGCCGTCTTCGTGGATAGCTTTTGGTCTGGTCCGATAGACTAGCGCAATGTCCTTCCTCAGCTGAGAGGACTCTTGTCCACCGATCATTGAGGTCATCATGTTCGGCTTTAAGCTGTCGATCCTTAGCTTTCAGGCTGCATGCCATCTCTATGAGCTGATGTCTGAACAGTTCCTGATCTTCATGGATATCAAGGATGTCCAAGTCATCGGCTGCCGGGATATCCTCCTCTTCGACTGGGGGAGGTGGTTATCGTCCGCGGAGTCATTGACGTCGTCGGGGTTGCTTTGGTCTTCAGGCCTTTCTTGACCGTCTAGTGGGTGTTTGGGGATATCAGGGTTGCCACGGTCTTCGGGGGTAACTCCATCCCCGGTGCTGATGATAGATTTCCTTCCCTTCTTTGCTTTGGACCGCTTATGCGGTCTCCGGTGCTGTGATGGTGCGTCACCCGACTTATCGCCGTCATTGTTAGGCGTTTTGTCGCCATTGGGAGTCTCCACCATGTAGACATCATATGTTGAAGTGGCGGCCCATCTTCCGATATTAACAGCGCTAGGGGCACAATCCTCTTCATCCATGTATTCTGCCTCATCGAACGCATAGTCCAGCATGTCGGGTAAATCATCGACTGTGGCTATCAGGTGGGTGGTGGGTGGGACGAAAATTCGTCCCGACCCGTACTGCGGACGATCCGAACAGAGATCGAAGCCGGATCATTGGAACTTTCCATCGACGAGATCCAATCTAGAGTTTCATCGAACGCCGAGGGCTCGATCGGATTATACTATTCGGAACCTTCGGAGTTGACCCCCGATGCGTCCAAACGAGATGGATGTTCGGAAAGAACAAGTGGCCGGCCTTCCGGCCTTGAGGCCGGATCCAGACCAAGAGTGGGTACACCGTCATGGTTGACCCTACTGGTGCGACCAGAGAAGGAACTTGAGGTTAAAGCCTCGGAGTCATCGGGCATGGAAAGCAAAGTCACAAGCCCAGTTAGGGACAATTTGCCCGAGAGTCTACGTGGAACTCTAGGTTCCCAAATCTGACCTCTCGATCGGGGGCGAAACTCTCGACTTGGCCTAGATGGTCGGTCGGGTCGGCATGCAGCACCACGCTGTCGAAGGCGAAGATCTGTCCGGGGACGAAAGTGTCCATGTTGCAGACCTCTTCATTGATGACAAGGCGAGACGACGATCCCGTGAGTGCTCACAGAGGAACTCTCCATGAAAGCACCAATGTCGTTGTCAAAACTGGTAGATTTCGGGTAGGGGGTCCCGAACTGTGAGACTAGAATCGATGGTAACAGGAGACGAAGGGGACACAGATTTACCTAGGTTTGGGTCCTCCTATGGAGGTAAGACCCTACATCCTGCTTGGTTGTATTGATGGTATGGGGGTTACAGAGTTGATCTACCTCAAGATTGAATAGTTAACCCTAGATGAGTTGTTCTATCTCTACAACCTAAAACCCTCCGGCTTATATAGATGTCGAGGGTACCTAGGGTTTACACGTGGTGGGTTACACGTCGAAGAGATAAACATACCTATTTGCTATATCAAATGTAGGGCGCAAGCCATACTTCCTAAAGCTTCCATCTTGGAGATAAGGCCTTCAATGAACCCTGTGTTCGGTAAGTGGCCCATACCGTCCGGCCCATAGAGATAGGTCGGCCTCCCGAGGACCCCTTAATCTAGGACTCCCTCACATGCTAAGCAAATTATTCTCAAGATGAGTGTTTATTCACTTGTCATTGCAAGAGAGATGATGGTAAAAAGGCTGCCCAGTCCTGCATAATACAAAAATAAATAGACAAGCACTCCCCCTAGAAAGTTAACTATTTGGAGGGCACCTGTGGATTCGGACAACCATGAAATGTGTTTGAATGGTGGAGGGGGAGTAAAATTTCAATTCTGTTTGGGAACCGCCAATAACGCGATTAGCATGGAAGAGATTGAAAACTCTGTTTTGACATTGACATGAAAAGTATACCACTCAAAATTACATATTCATCTCTATTTTAAAACAATGAGCTCTCGCACCTCTGCAAATCCCTGCTTCCCTCTGCGAAGGGACAATCTATTTTTTATGTTATTTACTTTCATGTTATTTTTCTTGTTGAGTCAACTTCTTATTACAACCTCAATCTATTAGTTGGCAAGTATCATGTGGTGCGGAAATATCCAAACACATATAGCCAGTCAAATATATTTGATCATGATTCATTATTGTTGACAATTATCTTTATGATAAGTATGTTGGGAGGTGAAATATTAAGCCCCTATCTTTCTGTGTGTCCGATGGATGTTGTTGGTTCTAAAAAATGCTTTGAGTATTAGCAATCATAGAAGATATATGATAATTTAGTATGTGGAGCTCTTAGTTAGACTTGATGATGCATTGAAATTGTTTGATGACTAAGAACATATGTTGTTAAGTTTCAAGAGAATGTATTGTTTGAACCATGGCATGTGAATTGATTGCTACTCTATCATGATGATTTTTACGAGAAAAATTTGTTGGTTATGATGCTAGAAAAGTGACTGAAATTATCAATGGTAAAAACTATTCACTATGCTAGCATTCACACTTAATAAATTACTTTTGTTATCATTACCCACTCGAGGACGAGCAAGAATTAATATTGGGAATGCTGATACATCTCCAGCGTATCGATAATTTATGAAGTATTGATGCCATGTTGATACGTCTCCGTCATATCTATAATTTTTAATTGCTTCATGCCAATATTCTACAACGTTCATATACTTTTGGCAACATTTTATAATATTTTTTTGACTAACTTACTTACCTAGTGCCCAGTGCCAGTTCTTTTTTTTTGTGTTCTTTATGTTTCGCAGAAATTCCATATCAAATGAAGTCCAAATGCGATAAAAAAATTCAGAGATTTTTTTCGAACATATGTGAATTTTGGGCATCGGGACCAACTTAAGACGGTGCCCGAGGGAGGCACAAGCCAACAGGCCACGCCCCTAGGGGCGCGGCCTGATGGTTGGTAGTCCCCCTTAAGCGAGTCGAGGTTGTCCTTCTGGCAGAAGAAATATATTTTTGCGATAAAAATCCCCTTAAAATTTCAGACCGATCGGAGTTATGGATCTCCGGATATTTAAGAAACGATGAAGGGATCCAAAACTAGTTGTGAAAATAGGAGAGAAACAGAGACAAAGATCCAATATCGGAGGGGCTCTTGCCCTTCGGGAGCCATGGCGGCCATGGAACATAGGGGAAACCATCCTCCCACTTAGGTAGGAGGCCAATGAGTAATAAGAAGAAGAAGGGTTGCTCTCTCCCCCTCTCTCCGAGTGGCATCGGAGTGCCGCCGGGGCAACCATCGTGACGGCGGTCTACACCAACAACTTCGCCGTCGTCATCACCACCACCATCACTTTCCCTCAACTATCTATAGCGGTCCACTCTCTCGCATCCCACTGTACCCCCTACTTGAACATGATGCTTGCTTCTATATATTATTATCCAATGATGTGTGGCTATCCTATGATTTTTGAGTAGTTCCTTTTTGTCCTATGGGTTGATTGATGATCTTGATTGGTTTGAGTTCTGTAGTTTATTTTGGTGTTGTCCTAAGGTGCTTTTCGTGAGGCACACACATGAAAGATTCATGCTGGAGGGTGTTGCAATACGGTCATGATTCGCTTATAGTGGGTGGCTAGAGTGACAAAAGCTTACACTCGAGTAAGGGGGTTGTTTACGTATGGGAGTAAAGGGGACTTGATGTTTAATGCAATGGTTGGGTTTTACCTTAATGATCTTTAGTAGTTGTTGATGCTTGCTAGAGTTCCAATCATAAGTGTATATGATCCAAGTACGGAAAGTGTGTTAGCGCATGCCTCTTCCTCGTATAAAACTGCAATAATGATTACCGATCTAGTTATCGATTGCCGAGGACAATCTCGCAAATCCTATCACCACTTTTCCACACTCGCTATATTTACTTTATTGTTCTTTTATTAAAACAACACCTAACCTTTATTTCCACGTTCTTTATTATCTTGCAAAACTATCTTTACACCTACAAAGTACTTGCAGTTTTATTCCTGCAAAGTAGTTTCATACTTGTTCTAGGTAAAGTAAGCGTTTGTGTGCATAGAGTTGTATTGGTGGTCGATAGAACTTGAGAGAGTATTAATTCTACCTACAGCTCCTCATTGGGTTCGCCACTCTTACTTACTGAAAAAGGCTACAAACGACCCCCTACACTTGTGGGTTATCACATGTTTACCTATATTTACAATAATTTTATATGGTTTTGATGCACTTTATATGATTTATTTACAACTAACCCAGACTAACGTTGTTTTCAACAGAATTACCGTGATGTTGTTTTTGTGCAGAAAATAAAAGTTCTCAGAATCGCCTGAAACTTTTTTATGGTTTTTTGGAGGAAATAAGAAATACTGGAGCAAAGAACCAATGTCGGGGAGCCACCTGTGGGCCACAAGACAATTGGGCGTGCCCTGATGGCTTATGGGGGCCACGTGGCTCCAGACGGGACCCCGATCCTAAGACATATGAATCCAACCTGTAACACGTCACACCACTTTGTGGCCTCACGCACGGTAAGCCACGGCTGTCACCTTAGCTTGGCCGGGACCATTTGCGCCTTTTGGCTCATGGATATGAACGTGTCGCTAGCATTCACACATCAGAGAACCCGGGTCGACATGAATAGTTATAGACCCAAGTGGCACAACCGTACAGGGACATGCATAGATAACCCAGCAATGCAGGTGTCGGTCATCAGCGTGTGTAGATGAGTCATAGCAAGCTACAAGGACTCCATTACGCCATGGGACATAAATGTCATCACTGCACGTAGACGAGTCGTAGCAGGCTACAGGGACTCCATTACACCGTGAGACATTTCCCCGAAGGGACAGACACAGCAGCAAAGAAGGATACATGCCGGTCAATCAATGTGTCCAGAGTAGTAGCAAGCTACCAAGGCTCGATGGAAGCACAAAGAGGCATTTCCCCATAAAGAAGGCTACTAAAGGCACACAACTAGGTGTCGAATCCCAAGCATACCAATGCATTTCAATTATACACACACTATCACGATATGCATAGAGACAACATGGCATCACAACAAAACTCTACAACATAACATTTATTTAGATGGCTCCGAGGAGTCAACATAGTATAATGTTACAAACAGAAGGGGTCACATGACCCAACATTTAGAGCATACGAACAACAAGCGAAAGTTACATGTCTGAGTACAGACATCTACAAAAGCGGCTAGAAGAGCCTAAAAAGCTACAAAGAGCCTACCATAGGAACCAGACCTCTGTCTGGGTTACTAAGCTAATCCGTCGATGTCAATGTCAGGAGAACATGACTGAACACAACGTCTAACTCTGCAAAATTGTAAATAAGAAACAGTGAGTATGAAGGTACCCAACAAGTCTTACA
This sequence comes from Hordeum marinum, assembly GCA_022496015.1. Taxonomy (NCBI): domain Eukaryota; kingdom Viridiplantae; phylum Streptophyta; class Magnoliopsida; order Poales; family Poaceae; genus Hordeum; species Hordeum marinum. The sequence goes on from CM039673.1 coordinate 339,709,715, forward strand.
TCAGAACTATCTACATATGCATCATGTATCAATGAACAGGATTGTGGGGTTTACTGCAGAATGCCAGCTTTGACCTTTGGCTATCCTAGACTACGACAAAGTAACCAACGTATCACTACTCTCTCGTCTCCCTACGAGAGAGCACACACGAGTCCACATATTCACCATCTCAATACACCACTATGGATTCTCTCTCGTCTTCCTACGAGAAGCCATCCATAGCACTCACACTTGTTCGGTGCATTTTAGAGTATCCACTTAAGTTGTCTATGAACAATGCAAGTATCCAAGTAGTCCATATCCACGGACGCGGCTATTCGAATAGATAATTTACCCTGTAGGGGTGTACTACGTCCCACATGCTCCCACCACTTATCGCCATGTGCACGTAAAAGGCACCTCGGCAACCTTCAAGCGGAAGCCCAGCGAGGGAGTCGGCCATGGACGTTAACCTTCAATGACTCACGTCCAAAGCAGTCGCCTATTTAAGTTGGAACCCATAATGGAAGTCTGGCCGAGGTTTCCAACATGGCCTCAAACGTTGCGAGCAGGGCCCCAAGCCGGTCCTGATTGGGCCGTTCATCCACTTCACAGGCCGTGCCACACATATCAACGTTTCGAACTACTGTGACTCCTAGACTAAGAACAGGGTAGGTTAATAGGCCGAGAGAGCTCGAGTTACCGGAGCCCAATGTGCGGTAGTAACTAGTCTTGGAACACAAACATGGAACTCAGCTCCTATGAGTGGTTTCAATGAGACAACCCACCATGTACTCCTACATGGCCTCTCATCGCTACCTTTACCAAAACAGGTTCATCACTTAACTCTCATCATCAGGACACATTCATTTCACTCCAGTTCATCTCCTAGATGAATCAAACCTTACACAACTCTAAGCATAGCAAGCACAACATGGTTATAGCAAAACATGGCTCAAGCATCTACCAGGTATGCTAGGTTGCTTGGTTTAGCTATTTACTGTGACAAGGACAGGTCATGCAAAGGAGTGGGTTCATCTATCGCAACACAAGTAGCAGTCGATAAGCATTGTCCTAATGCATTGAAATGAGATCAAGAGCGAGAGATGGGATTGAATCGAATATGCTCAAGGGGGTTGCTTGCCTGTTAATCAGAATAACTCAGCTGTTCTTCGATGCCGTCGATAACTACGTCTCACAAGTCTATCGACAAGATCAAACAAGGTACAATTTAAACAAGGCAAATGCTTCACAATGATGCATGATAATAGCATGGCAATATGTTGCTGGTTTGAGCTAATGCATCTATCAACATGTTAAATGAAGATGTTTTGAACGCAAGGTTCAAATTTAAATCCATAAGCGAGGTGGCCTATTGTGTTTTGAACAAAATTTCCAAGTTTGGCTATTTAGATTGCTCTAACATGCATGAAAATTCCATCATTAGATTCATTGGATTTTTCTGATAAATTTTCATATATAAATTATTTTAATCTGACTTATAGATTATTTTCTATGAATTTTTGAAGTTTATATGATTTTCTGGAATTTTATGATTTATTTTTATACTATAAATTTCATTTAATGCGTCAGGCTGACGTCATCATGACGTCAGCCAGTCAAAGGCCAGGCCAGGTCAAACCTGACAGTGGGGCCCTCGTGTCAGCGTCAGGGGCTAATCCCCGCGCTGACCAGGGTTTGACCCACTTCTGGGGCCCACTATCAGTGGCTATGGGATAATTAGGGAGGGGGGATTAGGCCTAAACGACCGGCCACGTCGGCACCGGTCGGAGGGTGGTCACCGGCGCCCATCCGACGCAGCGGAGGCTAGCCGGAAGGCGCTAGGGGGCTCGGTTCGACGCGCGGAAACCACTGGAGTGGAGCCCTTGCTCGACCACATCGAGTGGGCTTGGCAGGGGGCTCGGGGTCGCCGAAGGGCTCACCGGCGTCAACTTCAATGGGGGCCGAAACCACGGGACCAACGCGGTCGACGCTGCGGAGCACGAAAGAGCAGGGGGAGCGAGGGGAAATGAAGCAGCAGCTCACGGCGAGGCGGATGGAGTCGACGGCAAGCTCGGGGAAGCAGGGACGACGGCGAATTTGTCGGACGCGAGCTCCGGTGGCCGGGGATGGGAACGGTGACGGGGGACGTTGGTGCGGGGCCTCTGGCCTTGATTACTTTGGCGGGGAGGAGCTGCTCGAGGGGACTGTGCTGAGGGGCGCGGCAGGGGGCTTGGCGAGGCCGAAGGCCGCAGTGGCTGCAAGCGACAGCGGCGGCGGCTTTGGGTCCGAGAAAGAGAGAACAAGGAGAGGGAGAAGGCGAGGGGGGAATGGAGAGGGGATGGGGCCAGCACGTCCCTGGCGAGGTCATCCCGCTTGCCAGCGCAACGAGGGGGGCGGCCAGGCAGGCAGGTGGCGTGGCACCACCGCCGCGAGCGCCGTCCCATGCTTCTCCTCTGCCTTCTGGCAAGAGGTAGAAGACAGGGATACCCCTGTCGGTTGGGCCTCCTGGTGGGCTGCGTGTCAGGTAAGCTTTTCTCCTCTTCTTTCTTATTTTCTGCTTTTGTTATTATTTTTGATATTTTGTTTTGGCTCAAAATAAATATCCAACCATTTTATAAAATCCTGGAAATTATTATATGAGCTAGGTATAATTTATTAATGCCACATAATTAATTTCAGGATTATTGAACTTATATTATATATATATAATAAATATAAATCCATTGCAATTAGGGTTAAATTAATTCAAAAACCCAATATAAAATATTTCTATGATCCCAAAATATTGGTTGACAATTTTAACTCAATCCAATATTTTATTAGAGAACCACGAACATTTTCTTGGAATTATTTGAGGCAATTTTTATAATGCATATTTGACAAAATTTTGAATTATGAGGCTTGATCATTCCTCACTTCATCTTCATTTGAAAATAAAAAAAGCATGCATGAATGCACTTGCAATCATAAAGAAACTAGGGTTGTGACATATATACAGAAACCTTTAGAAATTAACTGAGAACTTCCGCTCCACCACCACAACTCTCTGTATTGATTAAAAACCCATTTACAGCCTTTAGAGTACCCTTCCGGAGGGGGTAAATCATCTCCGGTGGTCATCTTCATCATCCCGGTGGAGGCCATGACGAGGAGGGAGTAGTTCACCCTTTGAGCTGAGGGGATGTACCAGTAGCTATGTGTTTATAATCTCTCTCTCTTGTGTTCTTGAGATGGCACTGTCTTGATGTATCACGGGCTTTGTTAATATAGTTGGATCATATCATGTTCTTCCCTTGCTATCTTGTTGTGATGAATTGAATCTTTCCCATTTAGATCTCGTTATGTTGGATTGAATATTTTGTTTGAGAACACTTGATGTATGTCTTGCATGTGGATACTGTCGGATTTTGGGCTCTACAAAACCCTTAAGATTCGAACACACGGGTCTGTGCGAAGATCCCCCACGGCCTCGTCCAACCTATCTCGCAACTCAATGAACACATCAAAGAACTCGCACGATGACAAGGAAGAAGATGAACACGATAGTTTACCCAGGTTCGGGCCGCTGCGAAGCGTAATACCCTACTCCTGCTTTGGTGGGTTGCCTCTCGAGGAGGTGAGGTGGATGAACAAGTACAATGTTTCGGGGCCTCCCGAGGGCTCTCAGTGGTGTTCGAGGTTCCTTGTGGTTTGGTGGACGATGAGTGATGGAGTCGGTCGATCGAGTTGGGATCCCCCTAAAGCAGCCTACCCTCTATATATAGTGGTGACCCGGGTCCTCTTCCCTTATCCCAATGGTGGGAAGGGATCCCACAATAGCCAATTTTTAAGGGGGAGAGGGGTTCATGCTTGCTCTGTCCAAAGGTGGTCTTCGCCTGCAAAGTAGCCATCGACACCGCAGGCACGAGCTCAGCAATGACGTCCGTCCTGTAGAGCTGGTGGGTGCAGTCTTATTGCACCGGAATGGAAACCTTTGGAGGTGCTTTGGGAACCCGCGTACGTCCTTGCTCCCTTTGCACCAAAGGGGAAACTGCGCCTCCTGGCACACTGGTGCTCGCGTGTCCTTCCTTGCGTCATCTTTGACTCCTGAGGCCGGGCCTTGCATAGAGATCTCCGCCCCTCCAGAGGGGGCCTGGGGAGGCCCGTCCTTTGTCGGTCTTGATGTTGCTCATCCTCGTGAGGCTTGAGCCCTCGCAAGTGCCTTGTCCTGAGTGGGGCCACACCTTGTTGCGTTTGGTCAACGAGGTGGGCCATGCCCTGGGCCACAGGCAGGCAGGTCTGGGTACCCCCGTTCCCAGAACGCCGATGGTAGCCCCCGGTCCCACGGCGTGCTCGGACCATCCTCGGGGTGGATCCCTGAGGGCGGCCAGGAGCGCTGCGGGCCCCATATCCCGCGGGCCACACCTGGCGCATGTTGTGCGGCTTGATGTCGGGTGCCCCTCGCCTTTTAGCCTTCGCTCGAATTGCCAAGAGCCTGACTTCTAGCATTGGGCCATTATTGCTTTCCCTTCCTGCGCTCCTGCTCTTGCTTCCTAGGTCTCCCGCTCTAGCAGGCGCCTCCCCTGATCCAGCGCCGCTCCATCCTCTTCCTTGCTGCTTCGGCCCTGCTAGCTTTGTGATGGCTCCTGCCAGCAAGCAGAAGCCAGAGGCGCAGAGCTCTGTCTCTGCTCCCCTCACCGGTGCACTTGGGGTCTACCATTGCCAAGGACGAGGACCTCCTCCCCATGCTCCCGTGGACGGTGGATGGGTCTAACGAGAAAGGGCAGACCCTGATCTGGGGTGGCTCCTCGGCAAAATGACCTGGCGGTCTACTCCTTCTTCCTTTATAGCATCTTCGTCGGGCTCGTTCCTCCCTTCTCTGCGTTCTTCACCGCCATCCTTGACCACTACAGGATTCAGGCCCTTCACCTCCAGCCCAATTCCATCTTGCTCTTGTCTGTCTTCGCCTTCTACTGCGAGGCCTTCGTGTGTGTGCGGCCTTCGGTAGCCATCTTCCGTCATTTCTTCAGCTTGCGCTTGCATGACAACGCCCAATGGTCGGCATGTGTCTCTTTCGTCGCGGTCCAGATTGGCAACATGCTCTTGAAGGCTGGGAAGAAGGTGGAGAACTTCAGGCATGGGTAGGTCCTCATGGATCTCAAGGACACCAACCCTCAGTTGGATCTGCCCGAAGGGGTTGCCGGAGAAGACTTCTGCGTGGAGCTCCACAAAGCTTTCCGACCCCCGGGCCGAGCCCGTTCTGGAGCACTTCACCCACAATATCAGCACCAAGAAGTTGACCGGTGGAATGATAGTGAAGGAGTTCTTGGTGCAGCGCCTGGCGCTTCTTCACGCCCATTCTAGGCCCTTGTGGGACTATCAGGGCAGCGCGGATGACCTCAGGCTTCGGTCCGCGTGCATATCTCCTGGGGAACTGAGTAGGGTTGTGGCGACCTTGATCGGCGGTTATCCTAGTGACCTTCCCGAGGCTCACGATTTGTTGTGCTGCCGCGACAACGGGGCCGACCTAGTTGCCGCGATGCTTGTCTTCAACGAGCTGGGACTTTTCCCAGCTGAGGGCCCTGGTCCGGTGGTGGTGTCTTCCAGCGATACCTCATGCGAGGAGGACTCGGAGAGGAGCCCGGTGGGGGTGTCCCCCCATCGTAGGGTACCCTTCTGCGCGAGCTTGAAGATGACGACGACGTTGGTGAAGTTTCTGCTGCGGGCTCCTCACACGCCGCTAAGGCCTCCAGGGGCTAGGGCCAGCCCCTCGCGCCATGCGGTCCGTGTGCCTGTCGACTCCTCGGAAGCATGGCACCGAGTCTCCTTCGGTGCACCCTGCCTCCACTGGCAGGATGATCGAGGCACCGGCGTCGCCCCCGCTTGAATCGCAACTTGTAGGCAAGGTGGGTGAGGACGAGGCCATGGCAATCTCTTTCGTGGTCGCCTCGGCTGTCAGCGGCTCTGCTCCTCCGCGCGACGGCCCCCTCTCCATGGGAGCTCGGGCACCCCCGTCGTTGTCGGGACAGAAAGGAAGAGGAAGTGGGTCGACGTCGAGGAGTAAGCGACCCGACTTGGCTTGACTCACATGTCTATGGCTTGTGCATTGCTGACCTCGCCTTGCTTGGTGACAAGGGATGTCGCTATGTTGAAGATGAGGAAGAAGAAGGCGGGCGTTAAGCCGAAGGAAACTCCCAACGCGCCGCCTGCCCTTGCCGACACGTAGCCGCCTGCTGCTGAAGAAGAGAGGGCTCGCGAGGCGACCCCTTAGGCCCCCATCGCCGAGCCCCCTGATCCCCTGATTCTTGTTGACGTGATCACTCCTGCCCTTGGGGGCGTGGTGACGCTGACATCTGGAGGACCAACCCCTGAGGGCTTGCTGCGTGCCGATTCGTCTACGTCTACGGTCGCCGAGCGGCCTCTGGAGCCTCCTGTCCTTCATAGCGTCGTTTCCCCGAGGGAGCCCCCCCGCGACCGCGCTGGGGACTCCTCAGGAGGAGACCTTGATGCCTCCGGTGCATGTCCACGACGTCCTGGACGGGGCCTTTGCTGCTCTGGGTCAGGTTCGTGATGCCTTTGGGAGTGTCGGTGATCGCCTTGTGGGTGGATGCGTAGAGCTCCTCTCAGGGTGGCTCCAGGCCAATGCCGCTGTTGTGGCGATGTGGGGTTAGGGCACGGCTTCCGTGGCGAAGAGCGAGGAGGAAGCCGCGACCGCTCGCATCGCGTGCGAAGAGGTGGCGGCCCGTCTGAAGACCTTCGATGAGCAACAGGCCAAGATTGCGATGCAACTTCGTCAGCGGACGGAAGACCTTGAGGCCCGTGAGGACAAGCTTGTCGCTCGGGAAACCGAGGTGTCTCAGGTGGCGACTTGCCAGGACGCAGAGCGGGCGCGCCTGGACGCGCAGGAGAAGGAAATTGCTTCGAGTAAGATCCTTCTTGACACCAAGGGGGAAGCAATCATTGCGGCCGAGGAGAAAAAGGCCGTAGAGCTGAGCGCCTTCCCCGCCGTCGAGCTCAAGCTTCACAAGGCGCTCCATGCCCTTGATACGTCTCCAATGTATCTATATTTTTTGATTGTTCCATGCTATTATATTATGTGTTTTGGATGTTTTATATGCATTAATATGCTATTTTATATTATTTTTGGGACTAACCTATTAATCTACAGCCTAGTGTCAGTTTCTGTTTTTTCCTTGTTTTTGAGAATTGCAGATAAGGAATATTAAACAGAGTCCAAACGGAATAAAATCTCCGGAATAAATTTCTTGGACCAGAAGCAAACCAGGAGACTAGGAGATGAAGTCGGGAGAGCCACTGTGGGGCCACAAGCCCTAGGGGCGCACCCCCTACGCTTGTGGGTCCATGACAGCTCTCCTAACCCTATTTCCCGGCTTATAAATTCCCAAATATTCCCTGTATACCAGAACGAGCCACGAAAACACTTTTCTGTTGCCAGAAGCCTTAGTTCTCGAGAGATCCAATCTTGGAGCCTTTTTTGGTAATCTACCAGAGAGGGATTCGATCACGGAGGGCATCTACATCAACTCCATTTCCCCTCTGATGATGCGTGAGTAGTTCACTACAGACCTTCGGGTCCATAGCTAGTAGCTAGATGGCTTCTTATCTCTCTTTGCTCTTCAATACCATGTTCTTCATGTTCTTCATGGAGATCTATCCAATGTAATACTCTTTTGCGGTGTGTTTGTCGAGATCCGATGAATTGTGGGTTTATGTTCAGATTATCTATAAATATTATTTGAGTCTTTTCTAAATTCTTATATGCATGATTTCATATATTTTCAAGTCTCTTTGAGTTATTGGTTTGGTTTGGCCAACTAGATTGGTAATTCTTGCAATAGGAGAAGTGCTTAGTTTTGGGTTCAATCTTGCGGTGTCCTCACCCAGTGACAAAGTAGGGGTAGCGAGGCACGTATTGTATTGTTGCCATCAAGGATAAAAAGATGGGTTTTTCATCATATTGCTTGATTTTATCCCTCTACATCATGTCATCTTACCTAATGCGTTACTCTGTTCTTCATGAACATAATAGTCCAGATGCAGGCAGGAGTCGGTCGATGTGTGGAGTAATAGTAGTAGATGTAGAATTGTTTCGGTCTACTTGACACGGACGTGATGCCTATATGCATAATCATTGCCTTGGATATCTTCATGATTATTCGCTTTTCTATCAGTTGCTCGACAGTAATTTGTTCACCCACCGTAATACTTGCCATCATGAGAGAAGCCTCGAGTGAAACCTATGGCCCCCGGGTGTATTTTCCATCTTATACTTTCAGATCTAAAACCAAAAATACTAAAAATACTTTGCTGCATTATTTTTAACTTTTGTTTTACTTTCCGTTCAAGCAATCTATCCTATCTATCTCTATCAGATCTCATCCTTGCAAGTAACCGTGAAGGGATTGACAACCCCTTTATAGCGTTGGGTGCAAGAGTTTGATTCTTTGTGTAGGTACATCGATTGGGGACTTGCTTGTATCTCCTACTGTATTGATACCTTGGTTCTCAACAACTAAGGGAAATACTTATCTACTTTGCTGCATCAACCGTTCCTCTTCACGGAAACTAACGCATGCTCAAGAAGTAGCAGCCCTCTGCTGGGATGGGTTCGCAGAGCCTCTGGCAGCTCCGGAAAGCGGCTTCGCGGTGCTTGCTTTGAAGCTTGTCGAGGCACTAGAGGGTGCCATCGTCAAGGTGGATAGGGTCTTGGACAGTGAGTGTCGTGACCTCTTTTCTGAAGCCGCGACGTGCGTCTTCGGCCATCTTCATCTTCGTGAGCCAAGGTTCGACTTTGACTCCGTGATCCTACCGGTCGCCCCTGAGGTCCGTGTTGGCGCCGTGGCAGTGGTGAGGGGCGCTGTGGAGGCGCTGGTGAAGAGGTTCACCCGCATCATGGTTTCTCCGCCTCCGGATGCTGCTGAGGCTAGCGGCGGGGAAGACGACGCCAACAATGTTGACGAGGAGTCCCCTGGGGGTGGGACGAACGGTGGTGGTGGTTCCTCCTGATTCCTTCCTCCTGCTCCTTTCCTACAATGCACATCGTGCCTCGTGGAGGCGTTAAACTCATTTGTTTTTTCGAAAACTTCTAATGCTTGTAATAACTGTTGGACTGCATGATTGCTTTCTTCGCCTTGTTTCCTTCTTGCTTGCTGTGATGCTCTGTGTCAGCAGGGCCCGACCCATGCATACCTCGACCGCCGTTGGTGTTGGTAAACGTTGCATGGGACACAAAAAATTTCCTATGCACACGAAGATCTATCCATGGTGATGAGCATCTACGAGAGGGAGAGTGGATCTACATACCCTTGTAGATCGCTAAGCGGGAAGCGTTAAGAAACGCGGTTGGTGTAGTCGAACGTCTTCGCGATCCAAATCGCCGTGCGTCCCGCGATCCAATCACGATCCGTCCCACGATCCAATCAAGATCCGTCCAGCGATCCAATCACGATCCGTCCCGCGATCCGATCACGATCCGTCCCACGAACTTGATCACGGTCCTTCTGATCTAGCACCGAACGGACGGCACCTCCGCATTCGGCACACGTACAGCTTGATGACGATCTCCACCGTATTGATCCATCAAGAAGGAGTGGAGAGGAAGAAGAGTTCTCCGGCAGCCTAACGGCGCTCCGGCGATGGTGGTGGAGCAATTCCGGCAGGGCTTCGCCTAAGCAATGCAGAAAACTGATCTAGAGGAGAAACTATGCACTAGAGGAACGAGTAGCATGTGGCTGAAAATTCTGTGCCAAAACCCTAAAATCCTCTAGTATATATAGGAGGAGAGGAGGAGGAGTCTTGGATGCCAAAAATCCAGCCCTTGGGTCGACCAAAGTGGGGAGGAGAGGAGGACTCCTCCTCCAATCCTAGTAAGACTAGGATTCCTCCTTTTTTTTGCCTTTTTCCACCTTTTTCCCTTTGGGCTTTTTCTCCTAGCCGCATGGGCCTTGTGTGGGACTTCCACCATCCCACAAAAGGCTGGTATTTTCTCTCCCACAGCCCATGAAGCCTCTTGGGTCGAAATACCCCTCCCGGTGGTCGCCCGGTACACTACCGATAAGCCCGGAACTTTTCCGGCGACCAAAACAGGACTTCCTATATATGAATCTTTACCTCCGGACCATTATGGAGCTCCTTGTGATTTCTAGGATCTCATCCGGGACTCCGAACAAACTTCGGTCACCACCATACATAACTCTATACTACCGAAACGTCACCAAACCTTAAGTGTGCAGACCCTGCGGGTTCGAGAACTATGTAGACATGACCGAGACACCTCTACGGTCAATAACCAATGCCGGGACCTAGATGTCCACATTGATTCCTACATATTCTACGAAGATCTTTATCGGTCGAACCTCTATGTCAAGGATTCAGTTAATCCTGTATGATGTTCCCTTTGTTCTTCGGTATGTTACTTGCCCGAGATTCGATCGTCGGTATCTCCATACCTAGTTCAATCTCGTTACCGGCAAGTCTCTTTACTCGTTCCGTAATACAAGATCCTGCAACTAACAATTAGTCACATTGCTTGTAAGGCTCATTTGATGTTGTATTACCGAGTGGGCCTTGAGATACTTCTCCGTCACACGGAGTAACAAATCCCAGTCTCGATCCATGCCAACTCAACAGACACCCTCGGAGACACCTTTAGAGCACCTTTATAGTCACCCAGTTACGTTGCGACATTTGATACACACAAGGTACTCCTCCGATATCTGTGAGTTGCATGATCTCATGGTCATAGGAACATATACTTGACATGCAGAAAACACTAGCAATAAACTGACACGATCATAAGCTACGTTTGTAGTTTGGGTCTTGTCCATCACATCATTCTCCTAATGATGTGATCTCGTTATCAAATGACAGTTCATGTCCATGGCTAGGAAACCTTAACCATCTTTCAATCAACGAGCTAGTTCACTAGAGGCATACTAGGGACATTGTGTTTGTCTATGGATCCACACATGTATCCATGTTTCCAATTAATACAATTATAGCATGGATAATAAACGATTATCATGAACAAGGAAATACAATAATAAACACTTTATTTATTGCCTCTAGGGCATATTTCCAATAGTCTTCCACTTGCACTAGAGTCAGTAATCTAGTTCACATCACTATGTGATTTACATTGTAATGAATCGAACACCCATGCAGTTCTGGTGTTGATCATGTTTAGCCCTTGGAAGAGGTTTAGTCAACTGGTCTGCAACATTCAGAACCGTGTGCACTTTGCAAATATTTATGTCTTTCTCCAAGATGTAATCGCGGATGGAGTTGAAGTGTCGCTTTATGTGTCTGGTCCTCTTGTGAAACCTTGGTTCCTTGGCCAGAGCAATGGCACCAGTGTTGTCACAGAACAGGTTCATTGGATTCAGTGCACTGGGCACTACTCCAAGATCTGTCATGAACTGCTTCATCCACACACCTTCCTTTGCCGTCTCCGAGGCTGCGATGTATTCTACTTCGCACGTAGAATCAGCTACCACGCTTTGCTTGGAACTGCACCAGCTTACCGCTCCCCCGTTAAGAATAAATACGTATCCGGTTTGTGACTTAGAGTCGTCCGGATTAGTGTCAAAGCTTGCATCGATGTAACCCCTTACGACGAGCTCTTCATCACCTCCATAAACGAGAAACATTTCCTTAGTCCTTTTCAGGTACTTAAGGATATTCTTGACCGCTTGCCAGTGCTCCATTCCAGGATCACTTTGAAACCTTCTGGCCATAGTTATGGCAAGGCTGACATCGGGTCTTGTGCACAGCATTGCATACATGATAGAGCCTATGGTTGAAGCATAGGGGATGACACTCATCTTTTCTCTATCTTCTGCAGTTACTGGGCATTGAGACTTACTCAACTTCACACCTTGTAATACAGGCAAGAACCCCTTCTTGGACTGCTCCATTTTGAACTTCTTCAAAACTTTATCAAGGTATGTGCTCTGTGAAAGTGCTATTAAGCGTCTCGATCTATCTCTATAGATCTTAATGCCTAATATGAAAGTAGCTTCTCCTAGGTCCTTCATTGAAAAACTCTTGTTCAAATATTCCTTCAAGCTTTCCAGCATTTCTATATTGTTTCCAACCAGCAATATGTCATCCACATATAATACTAGAAACGCTATAGAGCTCCCACTCACTTTCTTGTAAATACAAGCTTCTCCATAAACTTGTATAAACTCAAACGCTTTGATCACCTCATCAAAGCGCTTATTCCAACTCCGAGATGCTTGCACCAGTCCATAAATGGATCGCTGGAGTTTGCAAACTTTGTCAGCATTCTCTGGATCGACAAAACCTTCGGGTTGCATCATATACAACTCTTCCTCAAGGAAACCGTTGAGGAATGATGTTTTTACATCCATCTGCCAAATTTCATAGTCGAAATAGGCAGCTATCGCTAACATGATTCTGACAGACTTAAGCATCGCTACGGGTGAGAAAGTCTCATCGTAGTCAACTCCTTGAACTTGTGAAAAACCCTTTGCCACAAGTCAAGCTTTATAGACGATGACATTACCATCCGCGTCTGTCTTCTTCTTAAAGATCCATTTGTTCTGAATGGCCTTTCGCCCTTCAGGTAATACTTCCAAAGTCCATACTTTGTTTTCATACATGGATCCCATCTCGGAATTCATGGCCTCTAACCATTTCTCGGAATCCGGGCCCATCACTGCTCCTCCATAGCTCGTAGGTTCATTGTTGTCCAACAATATGACCTCCAAGACAGGGTTGCCATACCACTCAAGGGTAGTACGTGGCCTTGTCGACCTACGAGGTTCAATAGCTGCTTGATCCGAAGCTTCATGATCATCATCATTAACTTCCTCTTCTACAGTCGTAGGTTTCACAGAAACATCTTTTTGTGCTGCGCTACTTTCTGGTTGAAGTAAAGGTTCAATAACCTCATCAAGCTCTATTTTCCTCCCACTCAATTCTTTCGAGAGAAACTGTTTCTCAAGAAATGTTCCATTTTTAGCGACAAACACTTTGCCTTCGGTTCTGAGATAAAAGGTATACCCGACTGTCTCTTTCGGTTATCCTGTGAAGATGCATTTCTCCGCTTTGGGTTCCAGCTTTTCAGGCCGAAGCTTTTTGACATAAGCATCACATCCCCAAACTTTAAGAAACGGGAACTTTGGCTTCTTGCCAAACCACAGTTCATATGGCGTCATCTCAACGAATTTTGATGGTGCCCTATTTAAAGTGAATGCAGCTGTCTCTAATGCATAACCCCAAAACGAGAGTGACAAATCAGCAAGAGACATCATAGATCGCACCATATCAAATAAGGTTCGATTACGACGTTCGGACACACCATTACGCTGTGGTGTTCTGGGTGGTGTCAACTATGAAACAATTCCACACTGTCTTAAGTGACTGCCAAACTCATAACTCAGATATTCACCTCCTCGGTCAGATCGCAGGAACTTAATCTTCTTGTTACGATGATTCTCAACTTCACTCTAAAATTGCTTGAACTTTCAAACATTTCAGACTTGTGTTTCATTAAGTAAATATAACCATATCTACTTAAGTCATCAGTGAAGGTGAGAAAATAACAATATCCACCATGCGCTGTAACATTCATTGGACCGCACACATCAGTGTGTATGATTTCCAATAAGTCGCTCACCCGTTCCATTGTTCCAGAGAACGGCGTTCTAGTAATCTTGCCCATGAGGCATGGTTCACATGTGTCAAGTGATTCAAAATCAAGTGACTCCAAAAGTACATCAGCATGGAGCTTCCTCATGCGTTTTACATCAATATGACCTAAACGGCAGTGCCACAAGAAAGTGGTACTATCATTATCAATTCTACATCTTTTGGCATCAATGTTATGAACATGTGTGTCATCACTATCAAGATTCAATATGAATAAACCCCTAACATGGGGTGCATGACCATAAAAGATATTACTCATATAAATAGAACAACCTTTATTCTCTGATTTAAATGAGTAACCGTCTCGCAATAAACAAGATCCAGATATAATGTTCATGCTTAACGCAGGCACTAAATAACAATTATTCAGGTTCATCACTAATCCCGATGGTAATCGAAGAGAGAGCGTGCCGACGGCGATCACATCAACCTTGGAACCATTTCCCACGCACATCGTCACTTTGTCCTTTGCCAGCCTTCGTTTATTCCGTAGTTCCTGCTTTGAGTTTTAAATGTGAGCAACCGAACCGGTATCAAATACCCAGGCACTACTACGAGAGCTAGTAAGGTACACACCAATAACATGTATATCATATATACCTTGTTTGTTGTTGGCCGCCTTCTTGTCAGCCAGGTACTTGGGGCAGTTCCGCTTCTAGTGACCAGTTCCTTTGCAATGAAAGCACTCAGTTTCTGGCTTGGGTCCATGCTTGGGCTTCTTTGCAGGAGTTGCAACTGCTTTGCCATCCTTCTTTGTTTTACCCTTCTTGCCCTTGCCCTTGACTTTGCCATTTTTCTTGAAACTAGTGGTTTTATCGACCATCAACACTTGATGTTCTTTCTGGATTTCAGACTCAGCAACTTTTAGCATCGGAAACAGCTCGGTGACTGACTTGTTCATCCCGTGCATGTTATAGTTCATCACAAAGCTCTTGTAACTAGGTGGCAGTGATTGAAGAACTCTGTCAGTGATCGCCTCTGGCGGAAGGGCAATTCCCAACTCTGCTAGACGATTTGAATACCCAGACATTCTGAGTATATGTTCACTGATAGACCCGTTCTCCTCCATCTTGCAGGCATAGAACTTATCGGAGGTTTCATACCTCTCGATCCGGGCGTTCTTCTGAAAGATAAACTTAAACTCCTGGAACATATCATATGCTCCATGACGTTCAAAACGTCTTTGAAGTCCCGGTTCTAAGCCATACAATATTGCACACTGAACTATTGAGTAATCTCCAATACGTGCCTCCCAAGCGTTCTTAACGTCTTCGGAGGTCATGTCTTCTGGTTGGTCACCAAGCGGTGCATCAAGGACATATGATTTCTGGGAAGTCGTGAGGATAATCCTCAGATTACGGGCCCAGTCAACAAAGTTACTTCCATCATCTTTCAGTTTAGCTTTCTCTAGGAACGCATTAAAATTCAGGGGTGCTACTGTGCGAGCCATTGATCTACAACATAAATATGCAAAGTTCACTTAGACTATTGTTCAAGATAATGAGTTTAGTTAATCAAATCACTAAAGCTCCCACTCAAATTGACATCCCTCAGGTCATCTGAGTGTCACATGATCCAAGTCCACTAACTCAAGTCCGATCATCACGTGAGTTGAGGTGGCTTCAATGGTAAACATCATTATGTTGATCATATCTACTATATGACTCATGTTCGACCTTTCGGTCTCTTGTGTTCCGAGGCCATGTCTGTACATGCTAGGCTCGTCAAGTTTAACCCGAGTGTTTAGCGTGTGCAACACTGGCTTGCACCCGTTGTATGTGAACGTAGAGTCTATCACACCCGATCATCACGTGGTGTCTCAACACGACGAACTTTCGCAACGATGCACACTCAGGGAGAACACAATTTTATCTTGAAATTTAAGTGAGGGATCACCTTATAATGCTACCGTCGTACTAAGCATAACAAGGTGCATAAAAGGATTAACATCACATGCAATTCATAAGTCACATGATATGGCCATGAACTCGTGCTTTAGATGTCCATCTTGAAAGCACCAGCATGATCTTCATCGTCACCGGCACGACACCATGATCTCCATCATCTTGATCTCCATCAACGTGTCGCCATCGAGGTTGTCACGCCCTGCATGCTTCTACTACTATTTCTACCATTTAGCGATAAAGTAAAGCATTACATAGCGCTTAATGATTGACACGCGGGTCATACAATAATTAAAGACAACCCTATGGCTCCTGCCGGTTGCCGTACTCATTGACATGCAAGTCGTGAAATTCTATACATCACATGATCATCTCATACATCACATATATCACATCATGTAATTGGCCATATCACATCACAACATACCCTGCAAAAACAAGTTAGACGTCCTCTAATTGTTGTTGCATGTTTTACGTGGCTGCTGCGGGTTTATAGCAAGAACGATTCTCACCTACGCATAAACCACAACGGTGATACATAATTTGCTTTTCAACCTTCTCAAGGACCGCCTTTGTCGAATCCGATCCAACTAAAGTGAGAGAAACTGCCACCCGCAAGCCATCTAGGCAACAAGTTACGTCGAGGTAACCGATCTCTCGTAAGCGTACGAGTAATGTTGGTCCGGGCCGCTTCATCTCACAATACCGCTGAACCAAAATCCGACCAAGGAAGGAAGCAATCTAAGCATCAACGCCCACAAACCTTTTGTGTTCTACTCGAGATCTCATCGAACCATCAACCTAGCTCATGATGCCACTATTGGGAAACGTTGCATGGGAAACAAAAAAATTCCTACGCACACGAAGATCTATCCATGGTGATGAGCATCTACGAGAGGGAGAGTGGATCTACATACCCTTGTAGATCGCTAAGCGGGAAGCGTTAAGAAACACGGTTGGTGTAGTCGAACGTCTTCGCGATCCAAATCACCATGCATCCCGCGATCCAATCACGATCCGTCCCGCAATCCAATCACGATCCGTCTCGCGATCCGATCACGATCCGTCCCACGAACTTGATCACGGTCCTTCCGATCTAGCACCGAACGGACGACACCTCCGCGTTCAGCACACGTACAGCTTGATGACGATCTCCACCGTCTTGATCCAGCAAGAAGGAGTGGAGAGGAAGAAGAGTTCTCCGGAAGCCTAACGGCGCTCCAGCGATGGTGGTGGACCAATTCCGGCAGGGCTTCGCCTAAGCACTGCAGAAAACCGATCTAGAGGAGAAACTATGCACTAGAGGAACGGGTAGCAAGTGGCTGAAAATTCTGTGCCAAAACCCTAAAATCCTCTAGTATATATAGGAGGAGAGGAGGAGGAGTCTTGTCTGCCAAAAAGCCAGCCCTTGGGTCGACCAAAGTGGGGAGGAGAGGAGGACTCCTCCTCCAATCCTAGTAGGACTAGGATTCCTCCTTTTTTTGCCTTTTTCCACCTTTTTCCCTTTGGGCTTTTTCTCCCAGCCGCATGGGCCATGTGTGGGACTTCCACCAGCCCACAAAAGGCTGGTATTTTCTCTCCCACCGCCCATGAAGCCTCTTGGGTCGAAATACCCCTCCCGGTGGTCTCCCGGTACCCTACCGGCACTCCCGGTACACTACCGATCAGCCCGGAACTTTTCCGGCGACCAAAACAGGCTTCCTATATATGAATCTTTACCTCCGGACCATTCCGGAGCTCCTCGTGATGTCCAGGATCTCATCCGGGACTCCGAACAAACTTCGGTCACCACCATACATAACTCTATACTACCGAAACGTCACCAAACCTTAAGTGTGCAGACCCTGCGGGTTCGAGAACTATGTAGACATGACCGAGACACCTCTACGGTCAATAACCAATGGCGGGACCTGGATGTCCACATTGGTTCCTACATATTCTATGAAGAACTTTATCGGTCGAACCTCTATTGCAAGGATTCAGTTTATCCCGTATGATGTTCCCTTTGTTCTTCGGTATGTTACTTGCCCGAGATTCGATCATCGGTATCTCCATACCTAGTTCAATCTCGTTACCGGCAAGTCTCTTTACTCGTTCCGTAATACAATATCCCGTAACTAACAATTAGTCATATTGCTTG
The DNA here is from genome assembly GCA_022496015.1 of Hordeum marinum. Lineage (NCBI taxonomy): Eukaryota > Viridiplantae > Streptophyta > Magnoliopsida > Poales > Poaceae > Hordeum > Hordeum marinum. The sequence continues at coordinate 339,727,418 of CM039673.1, forward strand.
TAAGGCTCATGGTGATGTTGTATTACCGAGTGGGCCCTGAGATACTTCTCCGTCACACGGAGTAACAAATCCCAGTCTTGATCCATGCCAACTCAACAGACACCCTTGAAGACACCTTTAGAGCACCTTTATAGTCACCCAGTTACGTTGCGATGTTTGATACACACAAGGTACTCCTCCGATATCTATGAGTTGCATGATCTCATGGTCATAGGAACATATACTTGACATGCAGAAAACACTAGCAATAAATTGACACGATCATAAGCTACTTTTGTAGTTTGGGTCTTGTCCATCACATCATTCTCCTAATGATGTGATCCCATTATCAAATGACATCTCATGTCCATGGCTAGGAAACCTTAACCATCTTTCAATCAACGAGCTAGTTCACGAGAGGCATACTAGGGACATTGTGTTTGTCTATGTATCCTCACATGTATCCATGTTTCCAATTAATACAATTATAGCATGGATAATAAATGATTATCATGAACAAGGAAATACAATAATAAACACTTTATTTATTGCCTCTAGGGCATATTTCCAACAGTTGGGCCGATCGGAAAGAAAGGACGGTCCAAGGGGCGAGGGGCTACAGGTCCAGTTAGGCTCCTGAGTCGCGGTGCTCAGGAGTCCCCCTTGACGTGCGAGCAGCCCTCATGAAGGGAACATGGTGAGGATTGAGATGTCAAACATCCGAACACCTTCAGCGCTCTGCATCGGCAGCGCCGGCCCGCGCATACTTCAACCGCCGTTGGGCCAATCGGAAACCAAGGACGGTCCAAGGGGTGAGGGGCTACGAGTCTAGTTAGGCTCCTGAGTCGCGATGCTCAGGAGTCCCCCTTGAAGTGTGAGCTCCAGTGTCCTCCCTAGGGTTTTGAGCAGTTTTTTAAGCGCTCTGGGCTCTGCGTTGGCAGGGCCCGACCCCTGCCTACCTCAACCGCCGTTGGGCCGACCATAAACCAAGGACGGTCCAAGGGGTGAGGGGCCACGAATCCAGTTAGGCTCCTGATTCGCGACGCTCAAGAGTCCCCCTTAATGTATGAGCGGCTCCCATACCTTTCCTTGCCAGCTTTTCCAGAGATGGGTGCAGGAGGACCAGGTTTGGCAGACCTGGAAAGGCGGCGTGTACCAGGCCTAGCCGGGTAGTAGCCCCGTCAGCCCCCTCACACGTGCATCCCTGGGGAATGCAGCTAGAAAGGGGTGGCCAGGGACCTTCCTGAGGTTTGATGCAGCCGCTTAGGTGCCCTCATTGGTGGACCGTGTTGACCGCCAGCACGGAGCTGTGGCTTCCACATTGCATGGGCATAGTCATTGGTGGACCGTGTTGACTTCTCCACCAGCGTTGGGCTGTGGCTGCCACATTGCGTGGGAAGGGACCCCTCCGCGTCCTCTGGGGGCCCCGAGTGTGTACAACCCATAGAGTTCATACGTGTGGCCGGCACGGTACAACTGGGAGGTGTATCTGGGAGGTCGTGAGGGCGCTTTGGCCACGCGATGTCCCTACCTCAAAGGCGGTTTGCGCCTGAATCTTCTTGTAGATGGGGCCATTTGAAACCCCGCTTGCTTCTTCTTCTTCGGGAGCAAGGCAGGTTGGGGTCCTTTTGGCACTCTATGTCTGCAGGTCCCGGTCCCGCACATTTCCCGACCACCACAACATACGACCGGAAACCAAGGACGCAACTATAGGGTTAGGCCCCGGCACCCTTGACGCCGACCGGAAACCAAGGATGACATCAAGGGGCGAGTGGCTTTACGACCAATAAGGCTTCTAAGGAGCCCCTTTGATGCTCAAGTGGCTCTATGTCGGCAGGTCTCGGTCCCGCACATTTCCCCACCACCGTTAGGCACGACCGAAAACCAAGGACGCACTTCACGGGGCAAGGCCGCGCCACTCCTGATGCCGACCGGAAACCAAGGACGACATCAATGGGGGCGAGTGGCCTTATGATCGGTAAGACTCTTAAGGCTCAATGCTCAGGAGCCCCCTTTGATGCTCGAACGGCTCCCATTCTACCCTGTCGGCTGCTGCCTCGGGAGGCCGCGGGGCCTCCCGAGACTCCATGCTGAGGCGACGCACTGCGGTCGGAGCCCCCAAGCGGGGGGTTGACCGCCCAGCGATGCAAGTAAGGTAGAACATCAGGACATAGAATAGATGCACAAGAAACTATTGAAATACACATAAATGAAGCGACGGCAGGGGTGTGCCCTGATCACCTGAAGATCATGTGGCCCAGTGGGCAGCCTTGGACGGAGTGAATCAAAAAATTACCTTGCAGTAGCCAACAAAAAGTCACCTGGCGGCCATGCCGCTGAAGAGCTGAGGCCACCGTCATTGCTCGATCTCCCGCTTCCACGAGTGCGACCTTCACGGGTCCGTCGTCTCCCGAGGCTCGGAACCTTCGCTTGGTCCGATCACCTCCTCCAACTCCTCGCTGTGCCCCGCCAGGCAAGGCATGGGCATGGCTCGATGAAGGCGTTCGAAGGTAGCGCCTGCATTTGCTAGCCCGAAAGGCATGCGGACATAGGTGTTCGGGTAGACCCATCCATGATCGGCACGCGCTGGCCAGAAGGGGCCTTGAGCCGCGGCCCTATTGATCGCGAGCATGTTGATGCAGACGCGCGGCTGATTGACCGTGTCGATGATGGCGACTACTATTGGTGGTGCGGGGTTGTCCCTGCCTCGCACAGCCTAGGCTCCCCGAAGCTCTTCGATCGCTCTGAGGACGGACTCTCGTGAACTGGGCCCCACATGCCGTGATCACAGCTCGAGCTAGCGTGCGTCGGAGCGCGCCTTCAGGTTGTGCTCGAACGCCTCTCTCGCCTCACTGACCAAGCCGGAAACTTTCTCGATGGGAGCCCCCAGGCCCAGCCTAAGAGGGGCGTCGAGCGCGCTTTCCTATGCGATAGGAAGTGGGGCCCCATCCCTGAGCGTAGAGCCTCACGTTCCAAGATGGCCTGCGGGAAGGAGTTGCTTCTTCTTCTTGTGTGGGTCCTCACGAGGTAGTGCGTCTTCCTCGTCGTCCGAGTGCTCAGCCGCCGCAGCACGGTAAGCATGCTCAAGGGTACAAATGACATCCTTCTCATGGCAAGCAATGGTAATGACGCCGCCACTCCCTGGCATCTTGAGGACGTTCTAGCCGTGGTGGGTTACTGCCATGAACTTGGCGAGAGCCGGGTACCCAAGGATCGCATTGTACGGGAGGTGGATGTGCGCGACGTCGAAGACGATGATCTCGGTGTGGTAGTTCTTGCGCCCGCCGAAGGTGACAGGCAGACGCACCTGCCCATGGGTACGGTGGACCCGTCTGTGATCCCCGAGAAGGGCTTAGTTGGCATGAGCTGTTCGTACGGCACTTGGAGCGTCTCGAAGGTCTCGATGGAGAGGATGTTGAGCCCCGCCCCATTGTTGATGAGGGTCTTGGTGACGAGGACATTGCTGATGGTTGGGGTACACAGCATGGGGAGCTTACTGGCCATAAATGAACACCTGAGCTGATCGCTTGAGTCGAAGGTGATGGTGGTCTGGGACCAATTGAGGGGACACATCGCTTCAGGCTTCGGGAGGGCCGCATTCACCTCCCGTGCGAACTGCTTGAAGGCACGGTTCGATGCTGGGGCCTGGGCATCGCCCAAGATACAGGCCACCACCCTGATTTCCTGGAAGCCCCCAGCCCCATCGTCCTGCTTGTCTTCCTCTTTCCTTCAGGGTGGAGGAGGCAATGGAGGTAGTCCAGCCTCACGCGGGCAAGCCTCGCGAGGCTGACCGGTCGTGACCCCTACGGAGGGTCATCGCGCCAACGGGCGTCCCGAGTTTGATCGCGCAGCGGTCCTCCTGAGGTTGATCGTGCCACCCCTGTCATGGCTCCCGGTTGTCCCAGGGACTCCACCGCGGCCACCATCGCGTTCGAAGCCTCGGTCGCCTCGGTCGGGGCGCCTGTCAAAGTGCTCGACATGGATCAGTCGGAGTTCCTAGCAGTCGGCGGTGTCTTGGTTGTTGGTGCCATGGAAGATGCAGGTCGGCCTTCCTCCTGGGGGTGTTCTTCTCCCCAGTTGCACTTTGCCTCGGGTTCGGCCACAAGCACCACCAGGGCCTTGCGCTTTACTTCCTTGGCCTTGGTGTTCTTCTCTTCTGGCTCCGCCATCGTAGGCCCGCGGAGCGATAGGCGGCCCTCCTCGGCCTTGACGCACTTGTTCGCCAGGTTGAACATCTCCAAGGCGGAGCACAATTCGTCATTCATGGCGAGCTCTTCCTTCATTTTGAGGTCAGTGACTCCGTTGGTGAAAGCCGAATTGATGGCCTCGTCCGGCGCCCTGGGGATCTTGAGGCGTGTGGTCGTGAAACGTTGTATGAACTTGTGCAGGGTCTCCTCATCCTGCTGCTTGATACGTCGCAGGTCGTTCACGGTGAGCGCATGGTCGTGGGTGCCTTGGAAGTTGGCGATGAAGTGTTTGTGCAGACCATCCGAGGAGGTGATGCATGCCTCCGGGAGGTTGAAGAGCCAGGAGAGTGTGCCGCCCTTGAGCGCCATGGGGAACCAACACACCCTTGTCGTCTCGTCATGCCTCCCGGATACTCAGCGAGTAGAGCTGTAGGAACTCGAATGGGTCTAGGGTGCCATCGTAATGCGGGGGCAGGTCAGGCTTGAACTTGAAGGGCTATGCAGTCGGGTAGAGCTCCGAGGCGATGGCGAGGCACCCCACCGGCTTGATGGGTGCCGCGTGCGCGAGGGCGACCTGGTCTTGACGCTCCTGTGCGGCAGCCACGAGCCATGTCCGGCCGCAACGTTGAGTCGGCAGCATAGGGAATGCGTGCACGTCGGCGCATGTCCGGGGAACCACTTGGCAGCTTACTTCATCTCCTGCCCTCGCCCTCTGTTCATGAGGCCGGTCACGAGGGCGCGCCTCTCGCCTGGGCTCAGGGTCAGCGTCGCGTTACAGAGGCGGAGGCTGCGTGCCTTGTACCACATCATGAGCCAGGGATGATTGGGGTCAAAGCAAGTAGGAGATCTCCGAAGCGTTGCCGGCAACGCTGACGAGCTCCGCGATGCGCCGAAGCCAGTCGTCGTAGTTTTCATGAGTGGGCCGGTAGCGAAGCAGCTCGTTAGCCATGGCGAGCGCACCCTAGCCGCGCACCGGCCCTAGACGAACATGAGAGGACGAACCGGAGGCTAGGACGATCAACGGAGTGGTAATGTGGCCGTCATGCTGCGCAGTGACTGGCTGGGAAGAGTCTTGTTGCTCGTGGGCGTCAGAGCCCGTGGCGGCATTCGCCACAAGCGAAGGTGACCAGCGTGCACCGGCGCGGCCATCGGCGCCGTTTGGGCAACACGGGTGGCATGACGCTCGGCGCGGGCTCAACGAGCGTCAGACATCGAAGCGGCAAGGTGGGAGGAGATCTTGGCTTGAGGGAGACTCCGACACGCCTCCTACCTGGCGCTCCAAATGTTGGATCTCGGGCCCCGCAAAACCCTTAAGATTCAAACACAGGGGCGTGTGCAAAGATCCCCCGTGGCCTCGTCCGACCTAGCTCGCTACTCGATGAACACATCAAAGAACTCACACGATGACGAGGAAGAAGATGAACACGATAGTTTACCTAGGTTCGGGCCGCTTCGAAGTGTAATAACCTACTCCTACTTTGGTGGATTGCCTCTCTAGGAGGTGACGTGGATGAACAAGTATAGTGTTTCAGGGCCTCCTAAGGGCCCTTAGTGGTGCTCGAGGCTCCTTGTGGTTTGGTGGACGATGAGTGATGGAGTCGGTCGATCGGGTTCGGATCCCCCTCTATGAAGCAGCCTACCCTCTATATATAGCGGTGGCCTGGGTCCTCTTACCTTATCGCAATGGCGGGAAGGGATCCCACAACAGCCAATTTTGAAGGAGGACAGGGGTACGTGTTGGCTCTGCCCAAAGGCAGCCTTCGCTTGCAAAGTAGCTGTCGACGCCGTAGGGACGACCTCAGCGATGACATCCATCCTACGGAGCTGCTGGGTGCAGTCTTGTTGCACCGGAATGGAAACCTTTGGGGGTGCTTTGGGAACCCGCGTACGTCCTTGCTCCCTTTGCACCAAACGGGAAACTGCGCCGCCTAGCGCACTGGTGCTCGCCTGTCCTTCCTTGCGTCATCTTTGACTCCTGACGTCGGGCCTTGCATAGAGATCTCTGCCCCTCCGGAGGGGGCCTGGGGAGGCCCATCCTCTACCGGTCTTGATGCTGCTCATCCTCGTGAGACTTGGGCCCTCGCAAGGGCCTTGTACTGAGTGGGGCCACACCTTGCTGCGTTTGGTCGATGAGGTGAGCCACGCCCTGGGCCGCAGGCAAGCAGGTCTAGGTACCCCCATTCCTAGAACGCCGACAGACACCCATAGTGAAAATGCGGTATTCTATTGATTCACTTTATATATGTTATGGTATCAACTTGCGGATTCCGGTGACCTTGGGGATCTATGCATAGGGGTTGATTGCATGTTTTCATACCACGTTCTTCGATAGAACTTTGGGGGACTCTTTGAAGTTTTTTGTGTTGGATTGCATATGATGAATCTGAAATTGTTTGATGCATGTAAAATAATTAACCCACGGACACTTGAGGTGATAATGGAGTATCTAGGTGACATTAGGGTTGATTGATGTGTATCATAGGTGTTATTCTAGTACGAACTCTAGGGCTGTTCGTGACACTTATAGGAATAACCCAAAAGATCGATCGGAAATAATAACTTTGAGGTCGTTCTACTACTTACAACAATTTCATCTTATGTTCTCCGCTAGATAGGAACTTTGGAGTGATTCTTTGTTGCACATTGAGGGACGATTATATGATTCGACTATGCTAGCATTGTTGAGAGATTGCACTAGTGAAAGTATGAACCCTAGGCCTTATTTCCAAGCATTTATACAAAGTTTTGCTTTCTGTTTTTATATTTTAGATTACAAGAACGTATATTTATCATCCTTAACTTGTTCTAAAATTTGCCTAAATTGCAGGAAAACTAAAAATAGCACATTTTTTCTTGTCGGTGTCTATTCACCCCCTTCAAGACCGATCCTTTCGATCCCACACTAGGGATTGAATAGGTGTAGTCATTAAAAACACAATGCTTTTGTTTGATTATTGCAACATTAATTAATGAGGCAATCCTACATGACAGATAGGGCCTTAAGTTGGACAACTAATTCTTGATGCACGACGTGTGCCGGTCAAGATGTAATTTGGGCATATCCCCCACTTTAGTTCGTGACAAGCACATCTCGATGGGTGGCTTCCAATGCGCAAATTAAGATCATATCTGGTCCTTTCACAAATATATGGATTTAAGCATTAAAAGCTCATACCCGTGCCTATTTTTATTATAAGAGTTTGCAACTTGATTTTCATTCGATTCAAAAGTTAGAATTAGTGTTAGGGAACGTTGCATGGGAAACAAAAATTTTCCTACGCGCACGCAAGATCTATCCATGGTGATGAGCATCTACGAGAGGGAGAGTGGATCTACATACCCCTGTAGATCGCTAAGCGGAAGGGTTAAGAAACATGGTTGGTGTAGTCGAATGTCTTCGCGATCCAAATCGCCGAGCGTCCCGCGATCTCATCACGATCCGGCCCGCGATCCAATCATGATCTGTCCCGCGAACTCATCACGATCCGTCCCGCGATCTCATCACGATCCGTCCCACGATCTCATCATGATCCGTCTCGCGATCTTGATCACGGTCCTTCCGATCTAGCGCCGAACGGACGGCACCTCCGCGTTCAGCACATGTACAGCTTGATGACGATCTCCGCCTTATTGATCCAGCAAGAGGGAGCGGAGAGGTAGACGAGTTCTTCGGTAGCATGACGGTGCTGCGGCGATGATGGTGGAGGAATTCCGGCAGGGCTTCGCCTAAGCACTACAGAAAACCTATCTAGAGGAGAAACTATGCACTAGAGGAACGGGTAGCACGTGGCTGAAAATATTGTGCCAAAATTCTAAAAACCTCTAGTATATATAGGAGGAGAGGAGGAGGAGGCCTGGCCCTCAAGGAGCCATCCCTAGGCTTCGGCCGAACCAGGAGGGAGGAGTCCTCCTCCTCCACTCCTAGTAGGATTAGGACTCCTTCCTTATCTTAGCCCTTTTACGTTTTTCCACCTTTTTTCCTTTTGGGCTTTTCTTCCCAGCCGCATGGGAATTGTGTGGGACTTCCACCAGCCCACTAAGGTCTGGTATTCACTCTCCCACAGCTCATGTATCCTCTTGGGTCTAAATACCCCTCCTGATGGTCTCCCGGTACACTCCCGGCACTCCCGGTACACTACCGATGAGCCCGAAACTTTTCCGGCGACAAAAATAGGACTTCCTATATATCAATATTTACCTTCGGACCATTTCGGAGCTCCTCGTGACGTCCGGGGTCTCATCCGGGACTCCGAACAACCTTCGATCACCACCATGCATACCTCTATACTACCGAAACGTCACCAAACCTTAAGTGTGCAGACCCTGCGGGTTCGAGAACTATGTAGACATGACCAAGACACCTCTATGGTCAATAACTAATAGCGGAACCTGGATGTCCATATTGGTTCCTACATATTCTACGAAGATCTTTATTGGTCGAACCTCTATGTCAAGGATTCAGTTAATCCCGTATGGTGTTCCCTTTGTTCTTCGGTATGTTACTTGCCCGAGATTCGATCGTCGGTATCTCCATACCTAGTTCAACCTCGTTACCGGCAAGTCTCTTTACTCGTTCCGTAATACAAGATCCCGTGACTAACACTTAATCGCATTGCTTGCAAGGCTTATTGTGATGTTGTATTACCGAGTGGGCCCTGAGATACCTCTCCGTCACACGGAGTAACAAATCCCAGTCTTGATCCATGCCAACCCAACAGACACCCTCGGAGATACCTGTAGAGCACCTTTATAGTCACCCAGTTACGTTGCGACGTTTGATACACATAAGGCACTCCTCCGGTGTCAGTGAGTTGCATGATCTTATGGTCATAGGAACATATACTTGACATGCAAAAAACAGTAGCAATAAACTGACACGATCATATGCTACATTTGTAGTTTGGGTCTTGTCCATCACATCATTCTCCTAATGATGTGATTCCGTTACCAAATGACATCTCATGTCCATGACTAGGAAACCATAGCCATCTTTGATCAAAGAGCTAGTCTATTAGAGGCATACTAGGGACATGGCGTTGTCTATGTATCCACACATGTATCTGAGTTTCCGATCAACACAATTATAGCATGGATAAGAAACCATTATCATGAACAAGGAAATATGATAATAACTAATTCATTATTGCCTCTAGGGCATATTTCCAACAATTAGTTCTGTCACAAAAGCTTGTTTGAGACCCTAGCTTAAAGGACATCACTTACCCGCGGGTTCGATAACTCGGGGTCACCTCTGGGGGAAAGGGTGGGGATACTTGTTGCTCCATTTCTAGATCACTAAGTAAAGCAATCAAACCATTTCTGGTGTCGTTGCCGAGGAAAGTTTTGTGTGCCTAGTCTATGTGTTTAGAGTTTCTGTTAAAGTTTTATTTCACTATTTTCCTTTAGTTGTTTCATTTTTTAGTTTTAATTTTTGTTGCAAGCCTTGTTAGCTAAAACTCAAAAGATTACCATGGCTCGCAATCTAGGAAGCTTTGCTACTCCTAGCAATAGTTTCATGTGTGAACCCATTGCCCAACCTGATGTCGCTGCCACCCAGTATGAGATAAAACTGAACTTAGTTTCTATAATTCAACGTGACCAATTTGTAGGCTCTTCTTCTAAAGATACCGGTATGCATTTACATAATTTTTCTGCATTGTGTAACATGACATGCATAAGGGATTATGACCCTAATGCTTTGAAGTTGCATCCTTTTCCTTTCTCTTTGAGAAGAAAAACAAAATAATGGCGTTTAGCTTTGCCTACTGGCAAGATAACTTCTTGGACTGATTGTTGTAGCAAGTTTTTACTAAGTTTTGCCCACCTGCAAAAATTATGCAACTTTGTTCGCAGATAACAAGTTTTAAGCAGGAAGGTCGTGAGCCACTAGCGCTTGCATGGGATCGCATGAAGGAAGCTATAAGGAATTGTCCTAATCATGGAATGGAAGAATGTCTAAACCTTCATATCTTTTATGATGCTTTAAATCATATGCCAAAAATTATGCTTGATGCAGTTGCATGAGGACCTATCATGGGTAAGCTTATTGATGATGTCAAGAAGCTACTTGATGATATGCAAGAGAACCATGCCCAATGGCATGTGGAGAGGGCTACCACCAAAAGAGTTAATGCTATTGAAGAAGAGAATACATAGTTGACCACTAAGTTTGACAAACTCATCTCTGCATGAAGGTAAAGAAGAGGTAAATATGAATGTTGTTGCAGAAGAATATATTAATGATGACAATTGATTGCTTGTAATAGCTACAATCTCATTTGGAAGAATACTGGATATGCTCCTAGACTCCCTTACCCTAACAGTAGCGAACCTAATAATTTCAATGGAACTAGCAATGATAATAGGAATACTCTTGACGAAATTTTCATTATATTTATTGCTAGTCAAAGTGAGAAAAATGAAACTTCCAAAAATATCTTGAAGAACCATTATAACTTACTTGGTCAATTGATCGGTAAGATTGTTGGACTCACTAATGATGTGATGGCTCTAGATGGAAGAACCAAGAGCATGGAAACACTAGTGGCTAAAATTGCAGAGAGACAAACTTTGATTCTAACTATGTTTGCAGGTACACAAGAATCTAACCCAATTGAAAAATGTTAAGATGATGAGAAGTAACGAGTACAATGTAGAAGAGCTTGACAAAAGCCATGTGCTAGAGTATACCTATATAGTTGCAAACTTTGTAAAGATAATAGAAAATGAAACACACATTGCCTGAGGTATCTAATGATGACACATACAATGTCTTTGTTAATCATGTTGCAACTAAGGTATGCGAGTTGGATGAACAACTAAAGAACTATTTAGTAAGTAACCTACTAAGAAAGATGATGCTTTTGAGCCTACTATTGAGATTGAGATTGGTTTAAATAATTTTAAAGCTTTATGTGATCTAGATGCTAGTGTTTCCAATTTATGTGATATAAATGCTAGTGTTTTCACTATTGTGGGAGCACTACAAGAGTATGTCTAGAGGGGAGTGAATAGACTACTAGCAGGAATTTAAAATCTACACAAGGTGCAAAGTTAAGTGTTGGCAGATTTTAGCAATTATAGCAAGTCAAGCTCACCCTACACATACAAGTCATCAAGTATAGCAGCGTAAAGTAAAGACATTGCACATGGAAATAAGTAGTTGAGATAGGGAGATCAAACACATGAAGGACACGAAGATTTTTCCTGTGGTTCTGATAGGTGGTGCTATCGTACGTCCACATTTATGGAGTCTTCAACTGTAATAGCCCAAGTGAACCCCTTGCCATTTTGGTCATGTATCCCATGTGGACCTTCCATGTTTGCCACCATGTGTTGTGCTTAATGTAATTTTGCTTTATGTCATTCATGCATCATGGCATCATATTCATTACATCAAGTGCATCATTTTGTTTTGCCATGATTGTGGAGTGGTGATGTGATTGCATGTGTTGTGGGGTGAGTGCATGTGTGGCCTTGATTGGAGTGCTCCTCTATTTATTGCCATTTCAAAGTATCCCACCATTTCAAACAACTATCCCATTCTTTCTCTTATTCCAATAATATAGCATGTGGTTTGTAGATGCTATTTTAGTAGATTAAAAATGTTCCAACTCTTCTAAATAATCTGGTGAGTATGGTGGGCATTTTCCTCAAGCATGTTCTCTGGGTTATTAATTTTAAAACACTTGCAATAGATTCCAATTCATAATATATGTGTATGATTAATTTGTTCCAAAAATGCCATTTTCATTTTTATTAAATACCATGCATTTTTGCAAACTCAGATGTATTTCTTTTCTTTTAATACCTCTCTCTCTAAAACATGGACATTTGTTTCTCTGAGTTTTAAAATTTAAAACTAAGTTGTTTTGTGGAGAGAGAGAGAGGAGTCAGGATGGGCTTCCTGGCCCATCTAGTTGGTCGTGGCCGAGCTGTTCGCGCCTGACGCCAACCTGCCCCGTCGTTGACCTTCGTCAGTCCAGTGAGAGAGGCGCGGGCTCCCGACGCTGTGAAGTCCTTCACGGACGCTGAGGTCGGTGCCATCTCTCCCCTCCTATAAAGCGAGCCGTTGGCCCCGCGTAGGGTTTTCCCTTCTCCCTCCGCCATCGCCATCTCTATCTCCCCTCCTTCCTCTCCCTTCCCGCGGTGAGATTCAGAGAGAAGTGAGGCTTCACAGATGTTCAGAGAAGAGCGCTGCCGCAGTCGCCATCGTCTCCGGTGGCCTTGTTTCCCCCCTCCAGGATGGCGAGGTGGTCCCTCGTGCCGCCCGCGTTCGGTTCCCGGCATTAGGAGGACCGGAGCGCCTCCGCACTGTCGGACCGTTGTCGCGTCGTCGCCTTCCTCCGCTCTGTCAGGCTGCGCCGCCCCACTTCGCCTCTTCTTCACGCGCCTGGATCCCTAGCTCACTCGTGAGCCTCAGAGTTCCCCCGCACCTTGCCCCTTGATTTCGGTAGACTGCAACCATTCCCCATCGCCGTAGGTTTGCCGTCTCCGCCGTACCCCGAGCCGAGCAACAGCTCGAGCTCGAGCGCCCCCTCTGCCACCGCGTGTAGACGTTCTAGCCAAAGGGGTGGAACCCCCGGTCAGACCGCTTTCCCCCATAGGAGGTCCTCCTCGCCGGAGAACTCCTCTGTTGCCGGAGTCGCTGCCGCCATCCCTCTGTTGTGTGCGTGTGTGTTTTATTCAATTTTGTTAGTGTCATCATCGACAGTTAGTAGTAGAGGTGTCGATCCCCCTCTATGTCAGTAGCCGTTTGATAGTGCAGTGGTAGGAGCCGAGGGGCGACGACTGAGAGGTCACGGGTTTGATCTCCCCTTGCACCCCTTTTGTTTTTCGATTTAGTGTGTGTGTGTGGTGGTCGCAGGATCTGGTGTGGCTCTGCCATATCCCATGTGCGTGCGTGCTGGTCCGGTGTGGCCGTGTGTGTGTTGTGATCTCTCTCTCTCTCTCTGTGTGTGTGTGTGTGTGCTTGTGTGTGTATGACAGTGGGCTCATGGCCCACTTGTCATCCACATAGGGGGATCTCGCTCACTGCCAGGTGGGTCCCCCTATATATATATTTCTTTTGGTTTGTTTTGTTTTATTACTGTTAATTAGCAAATATTCCATTTTTGGACATGTCCAGATCCGTACATAGCCATTTTAGGTAGAGGCCCAAATAGGAAGCTTTTGACTTATAATTGATGGTGATTTTGATGCTAGTTGCAAATTTAGATTTGTGGGCATTTCTTCTACTGCAACATATGGGTGTGATATATGGATTTGGGGTAGAAAAATCCCAGGAATCCATTGGTGTGATTTGTTTTGTCATTTGAGCAATTTTTACAAAATCTCATTTTGCCCCAATATGCCATTTTGTCATTTTTGTCAGAATTAATCCATGCATGCTATGATGATGGTGTCAACATGAAAGTGGTAGTGTTTCATGAGTATTATGCCATGGTATTTTCTTTTGACATGATATGCTTGGATATGAGTAGGATTCTTGCTCCAAAGTAGCTAACAAAATGTTGTTGTTTTCTACATGCTAAATTTTGCCAAGTATGAGAATCTCTTATTATTTTTATGCCATGTTGAGTGGATGCTACCAAGTGCTCTGTTGGGTTTTAACTCAGGCTCGGTGCTAGTGTTTTGTAGTAGATATTGTCCTATACCATCCTGTTAATTTTCATGCCATGAGGTGGTCTCTAGCATCATTGTATTCTGCTGTCAACTTGCTACCAGCTTAACTCAGATTCCAGAAAACTGTGATTTTCATCAAGTCCCTAGAATCTGTTTCATTATGCCATCTTGTGAGCTTCATGCTTAGTGATATGTGCTTCCTTTCAAGTTTGTGTAGTTGGATGATTTGATAAGCCTGTTATGTAATTTCTGCTCATGCTTTGTTTGAGGTTGGAAACATCATGTAGCTCTAAATAATTGATGTGGAAGTTGTTATGTTGCTGTTTTGGGCAGATTGTGTGTGGTAGTGTTTTGTGACTTGTGGGAGCTATGCTTCATGGTTTTGCTTGATCTTTGGCCCTATTGTGATTGAGTTTTCATTTTCTAACCAGTGGCTACCTTGGAATGCCAAGGAATAGTCCATGGCCTTCCTTGTCTCATATTTTGCCTTCGTACCTTGCCGTGAGCGTAGCGTGAGATCCGTTACTCCGTTTCCTATGTTTTATGCATTTGCATCGATTTTGCATGAAGCATCCATATTTGCCCTGATCATGCATGTTAGAACAACTTAACATGAGGCTTTGTCCAGAATTGTAAATTACTTAACTATTGCATGAGAAACATGACTAGCTTAGGATTGCCATGTTAAATACTTCAAATGGATCATGCATCATCTTGTTTGTACATTGCACCGTGGTTGTTTGGTTATTGTTGTTGTTTCTCTTTGGGTAGATGCGAGTGTTGAACCTTGGTACGAGGATCTAGGAGAGTACCACTACGAGGACCCAGCTCTTTGTCCCTCTAAAGAACCAACATGCAAGATGATCGTACCCGGATCCCGACACTATTTTTGCTTTGCAAGATGTCTCTCTCTTATAGTTACAATTGCATTACCTAACACTGAATGTCAAGCCTTCTACATTTCCATGATAGCCTCTAACCCCTCCACTACCTAGCAAAACCTTGTTTGGCTAAGTTACCGCAGCTCAGCCCCTCTTATAGCATTCTTAGATATAGGTGCATGTTGTGTCCATGTGATAACATGGATATCTGGAGATATCACAATATTTACTACTATTAAATTTAATGCACATATATATCTTGGTATGGTGGAAGGCTTGGCCTTTGGCTCGGTGTTTTGTTCCACTCTTACTGCCATAGCTACTTGTTACCGGTGTTATGTTCCATATTTTGCGCTCCTAACATGCTCGGGGTTGTTATGGGGACCCCCTTGATTATTCGGTTGAGATTAAAGCTTGTATGGCAAGACCCAACTTTGGTACTATATTTGCTTAACAACCTAATAAAATTGCATAGGGCTTAGCTACCCCGTGGATTAATCAACAACCCGGGCCAGTGCTCCGCATGAGTGTTGGGCCAAAATGGCAGTAGCCGGGGCCACCAACGGGTGTGCCAGCCGGAAACTTAGCCAATCCGTCGTGTACTAAGAACAAGATACGCGGCTCTTATCGGGTTCGTCAACACGTCGAGCGGTCTTGCTGGACTTGTTTTACCTTTCTCAAATGTCTTGTGCGAGGAACTACGATCTTCTTCGGGCTATCTCGAGGTGTTGGATTTCCTTTGGAATTGCCTAGGATGATCATGAGATCCGTGGTCGAGGTTATTCCCGCGGCATGTGGTTAGTTTATGTTGGATTAGCTGGAGGACCCCTGCAGGGTTAAATCTTTCGGAAAGCCATGCCCGCGATTATGTGGCAACTTGGATATTTTGTTTAACACCCGATTATATTTAACCTGAAGTAAACTTCGATAATATACACCAACTGTGTGCGTAACCGTGATCGTCTCTAATCGTGAACATGAACCAAGAGAGAACATATGGGTTTATGTTTGACGTAAGTAGGTGTTTAGGATCACCTAGTGATCATGGTAGTACTCAATCGTCTTTCATAGTCCACCATATTTACTTTCATGTACTCGTAAGTTAGCCGCCAAATAATGCTTATTGCTTACTGCAAACTCAACACTTACCCCCATCCAACCCAATAAGCTTACATAGTTTCGGTACCCGGGTTACAAGATTGTTGAGTCCCCGTGGCTCACAGATTACTACAACAAATACAGGTGCAGGTGCTGATGAGTTCGTGATAGATGATGTGACCCAGCTACAGTGGGAGCATGATGAAGAACGTGGCAGAATGTACGTCACGTATCCAGACAAGTAGAGAGGCCTTGGTCGTGATCTTTGGGACTAGCAAGGCACTTTCATTGCTTCTTTTCTCGTTTGATTTCGTACTTAGACGGTCCCTATCTTTTGTATGATGTTTGAATAATTTGTGTGAACTTGTAATTTAGCTTGTGGCGAGTGTAAGCCAACTCATATACTCTTCTCTTCATACATGTATGCAATGTTACTATACTTGCGAAATGACTAGATGTGCCTCTATCCCTGTCGCGGACCCGTGCCTAAATAAGGATAGGCGCGCATCTTGGGCGTTTAAAGTTGGTATTCAGAGCCATACGATCATAGGAGCCCCGTGCTTGATAGAACTTGGCCGAGTCGAGTCTAGTAAAAATTATTTTGAGTCTATTTATATCGGAGAGTTGGTTTCTTTTACTCCTCTTCTATACTCTGGTGAGGTATTCGACTTAGGAATTTTGATTCTACTCCTCTTCTCGCTCAAAAAAATTTAGGATCACGCGGGTATTTTGGAAACTATATCATGCCGATGTGACGAAGTTCTGCCTTGGTGCCTCCTGTCTGACTTGATTTCTTTTGGGGAGTTGAGCTCGAGGGGATTATTGGCACATCCTTATCATTTAGTTTTCTTAGTATCTCAGGACGGAGGGTGTTCAGAATTGCTTCAATACTTGTCGTGGTGAGATAAGGTTAGAGTCACCCAGTATCGGGGAGGCGTCCGGGGTACCACCATGTTTGGTATCGTTGTGCTTTCGAGGATACGAGATAGATGGAGTTCCGAAGCCTCTGGTTATGTGTTGAAGGATGGATACAGTGGAGTGTAGGGCTTGTTAGTTGTGTGAGATATTTTGCCTCCCTGTATCCCCAACACCCGATTGCATAACCAAAGAGTTTGGAAGTTCTTAGGTGGGAATTCAAGTAGCTATCTAGGATCATCTTCTTTAGATGTATGAGGGCATATACATTAGTTCTGAGCAACATTAGGTCAATACCTTTGTGTTATTGCAAGTGGCTTCTAATATCTGATGATGTTATCGCAAACCCGAATAAGGCGTTCTTACTAATTTTTCAGTAGGAAGACTATTATGTTATTTCGTTCAATTTCTTTCAAGTCTTTTGATTCAGCTTATTGCAATCATCTTTGTCAATGATGTGTTGATGTTCTTGTCCATCTCCAGGATGGCTCCACCAACTCGCGGGAATCCGGGTCGGGGTGAGGGGTAGTTTGATCCTCCACCACCCCCACCACCACCTCCTCCTCCAGAAGTTTGGCAAGGTGTGATGGCTGCAACCAATGCGAATACTCAGATGTTGCTTAGGCTATTGCAAGAAAGAGACCAGGGTCAACAAGGTTTTCAAGGGAATTTTCAGAATCAACCTCAGTTCGCGACACTCAACCAGTTCCTTGCCAACCAGCCCAAGTCTTTCACCTATTGTGAGCAGCCTTTTGATGCAAATGATTGGCTCCATGACATGAGTACCATTTTGAGTGCAGCAATGTCACACCAGAGGACTATGTTAGGTTCGTGTTGTTTCAGCTCAAGGGTCAGGCAGCAGATTGGTGGCAGCAATACAAGGACTCTAGGGGCGATCATGTGGTCATCTGGGATGATTTCTATCGTGACTTCAGGGACCATTACATTCTGACGAGCTTTCTTGAGGAGATGCCTGAGAAGTTCAGGCACCTGAACCAAGGAAGCAAGTCCATCTACCTGTACAACGTCGAGTTCCAGAATCTAGCCTGCTATGCTAAACAAGATGTTCCCGATGACAAGTCTATGATTTATTAGTTCAGAGGTGGTCTCAAGGATGAGCTTCTGCCGGGTCTGGTCCTCCAAGAGCCTCATGAGTTTGATCAGTTCTACAACATGGCTCTGAAGGTCGAGGCAACTCAGCTCAAGTTAGAGAACTCAAGGAAGCATTCCAGGGGATCCTATTCTTCTTCTTCCAGCTCTCAGATGGTCTCTAAGCAGCAGAAGTATTGGGTTCTTCCTCCTCCTCCGTTTTGTCCCCCTCAACAGCAG
This sequence comes from Hordeum marinum, assembly GCA_022496015.1. Classification (NCBI taxonomy): domain Eukaryota; kingdom Viridiplantae; phylum Streptophyta; class Magnoliopsida; order Poales; family Poaceae; genus Hordeum; species Hordeum marinum. Next base: position 339,745,431 of record CM039673.1, read on the forward strand.
AGACAGTTCAGTGGTCGTGGTTCTTCCCACCCACCCAACCCAGGTTATCAGCAAAGGCCCCAGGCACCCAAGTCAGCTAATGTTCCTCCTCTAGGCAACTTCCATCCGGTCTCAGAGGTTACTTGTCACAAATGTGGTCAGAAGGGTCACTACTCAAACAAGTGCAACCAGCGGCGTCTTGCGCCTCCTCCTCTACTCAGACCTCCAGGCAATGCTATGGTGAGACACAGCCCCAAGACAGCAAGAGTGAATATGGTGAATGCACCTGAAGTAGAGGAGTCTTCTCAAGTGATCATGGGTAATCTCCCAGTTAATTATATTCCTGCAAAAGTTTTGTTTGACACTGGTGCATCGCATTCATTCATATCTAGACCTTTTGTTGATAAGCATGAATTGTTCATGAATGAGTTGTCTAAGCCTATGACAATAGCTTCTCCCGGGAAGATGATGAATTCTCGTTTGGTAGTTCTGGATGTTTCTATCAAGATGGGCAATTATTCTTTTCTCGCCTCTCCAATTGTTCTCGATAATTCTGATATTGATCTCATTCTTGCCATGGACTTTCTGGCTATGAACAAGGCGCCTGTGATTGTCAAGCCAAAGAAGTCAAATTGACTCATCCTTCAGAAGATGTGATTATTTTTCGTAGCTCGCAATGACACAATCCGTCTCTTTGCTCTTAATGAGAAGGGTGAGATCTCGGCTATTTCTCAAATTCCGGTGGTTTGTGAGTATAAAGATGTCTTTCCCGAAGAATTGCTAGGAATGCCTCTGCACCGGCTAGTTGAGTATGTGATTGACCTCGAGCCTGGAACTGATCCGGTTTGCAAGCGTCCTTATAAGCTTGGCCCCAAAGAGCTGAAAGAGTTGAAGAAGCAGCTGGATGAACAAGAACGTCTGGGTCTGATCAGACCAAGTTCTTCTCCATGGGGTTGTGGTGTTTTGTTTGCTAAGAAGAAGGATGGCATGGACCGACTTTGTGTCGATTACCGTCCATTGAATAAAAAGACAATCATAAACAAGTACCCACTTCCCAACATCAGTGAGTTGTTTGAACAACTGAAAGGTACCAAGGCTTTCTCGAAGCTTGATCTTCCCATGGGCTATCATCAGATTCACATTTGTGAAGAATATATTCCAAAGACTGCTTTCAGGACGAGTTTTGGCTCTTATGAGTACACCATCATGTCATTTGGTCTTGCCAATCCTCCTCCAACCTTCTTCGGAATGATGAATTTCATATTCTCTCCTTTCAAGAATGAGTTCGTCTTGGTGTATCTGGATGATATTCTCGTGTTCTCGGAGACGCATCTTTGGCTTGTGCTTGACAAGCTAAGAGAGAATCGATTCTATGCCAAGTTTTCCAAGTGTGAGTTTGGCTCAATGAAGTGGTGTACCTTGGGAATGTGATCTCTACCGAGGGCATTAAAGTAAACCCTGAGAAAGTTGAGGCAATCTTGAAGTGGGAGCCTCCTCAGAACGTCAAGCGGCTTCATAACTTCCTCGGTCTTGCAAGTTACTGCAGAAGATTCATGGAGAACTTCTCTCAAATTGCTAAGCCTCTGTCTAATCTCCTCCATAAGAATGTCAAGTATGGTTGGTCTCCTGAGTGTGATGTGGCGTTCAATACGCTCAAGCAGAAACTGACTTCAGCTCCAGTTCTTGTCCCTCCCGAGCAATCAAAGCCGTTTCAAGTTTTCTGTGATGCTTCCCTTCAAGGACTTGGTGGCGTTCTCATGCAAGATAAGAAGATCGTTGCTTATACCTTGCGTCAGTTGAAGCCTACTGAGAAGAACTACCCCACTCATGATCTTGAGTTAGCGGCAGTTGTGCATGCTCTGATGACTTGGAGGCATTTGTTGTTGGGTAGACCAGTTGAGGTGTACACCGATCACAAGAGCTTGAAGTATGTTTTCACTCAAACAAATCTCAATCTTCGGCAGTCTCGTTGGGTGGAAATGCTTGAGGACTTCAATCCAAGCATTGAGTATACTCCCAGAAAAGCAAATGTCATTGCAGACGTGCTCAGCCGTAAGGCATACTACAACAGTCTTATCCTGAAGCCTCTTCAACCCGAGCTTTGTGAAGCCTTCCGCAAGCTCAATCTCCAAATGATTCCGCAAGGATTCCTTGCAAATCTTCAAGTCTCTTCGACTCTGGAAGATCAGGTTCACCAAGCTCAACTTCTTGATGTGATGGTGAAGAAAGTGAAGAAAGGTGTGGACAAGGGCATTCCGAAGTATAAGTGCTTTCGCGTTGATGACAAAGATACCTTGTTCTTTGAGGATCGTCTGGTGGTTCCAAAAGGTGATCTCACGAAGGTTACCATGGACGAAGCACACAATTCTATCCTATCCATTCATCTAGGCAGTTCCAAGATGTATCAGGACCTCAAGAAATCCTTCTAGTGGACTCGCATGAAGCGTGAAATTGCTCAGTTCATGAACGAGTGTGATGTTTGTCGCAGAGTGAAGGCAGAACATCAACGTCTAGCAGGTCTCTTTCAGCCTTTGCCTATTCCAGAGTGGAAATTCGATCATGTGGAGATGGATTTCGTCACTGGTTTTCCTAAGTCCAAGAGGGGCAACGATGCCATCTTGTGGTTATCGACAAGATGACCAAAGTTGCCCATTTCCTTCCGGTCAAAGAGTCTATCTCGATAGCTCAGCTGGCAGAGCTGTATACGTCAAGGATAGTTTCTTTGCACGATATTCCTTGGCTCATTTCTTCTGACCGTGGAAGCCTCTTCACTTCCAAGTTTTGGGAGTCCTTCCAGACTTCTATGGGTACCAAGATCCGTTTCAGCACTGCATTCCATTCGCAGACAAGTGGTCAAGTTGAGAGAGTTAATCAAGTCCTTGAAGACATGCTCAGAGCCTGTGTGATCTCTTTCGGCATGAAATGGGAAGACTGCCTTCCATACGCTAAATTTTCATACAACAATAGCTTCCAGGCTAGTTCAGGCAAGGCCCCTTTCGAGATTCTCTACAGCAGGAATTGTCGTACCCCGCTCAATTGGTCTGAAACCGGTGAGCGTCAAATTTTGGGCAATGACATGATCACTAAAGCAGAAGAGATGTGTCGTGTCATTCGTGAGAACCTCAAAACATCTCAATCCTGACAGAAGAGTTATTACGATAACAAACATCGGGATGTCTCCTTTCAAATTGATGATCTAGTCTATCTCAAAGTTTCTCCCATGAAGGGCACTCAGCGGTTTGGAATTAAAGGTAAGATAGCTCCTCGCTTTGTGGGTCCTTTCAGAGTTGTGGGTAAGAGAGGTGACCTTGCCTATCGACTAGAGCTTCCTCCAAATTTCGCAAATGTGCATGATCTTTTCCATGTCTCTCAGCTCCGGAGGTGCTTCAAGACTCCCGAGCGTACCATTGACCTCCAAGCCATTGATCTCCAAGAAGACCTATCTTATGGTGAGCATCCAGTTGCTATTCTCGAAGAAACTGAGCGTAAGACTCGCAACAAGTCTATCAAGTTTCTCAAGGTGAAGTAGTATCATCTTTCTGACAAACAAGCTACTTGGGAACATGAGGATCTTCTCCGTTCCGAATTTCCAGAGTTCTTTCGTTCTTAGATCTCGGGTCGAGATCCTCTTGTAGTGTGGGAGAGTTGTAACAGCCCAAGTGCACCCCTTGCCATTTTGGTCATGTATCCCAAGTGGACCTTGCATGTTTGCCACCATGTGTTGTGCTTAATATAATTTTGCTTCATGTCATTCATGCATCATGACATCATATTCATTACATCAAGTGCATCATTTTGTTTTGCCATGATTGTGGAGTGGTGATGTGACTGTATGTTTTGTGGGGTGAGTGCATGTGTGGCCTTGATTGGGGTGATCCTCTATTTATTACCATTTCAAAGTACCCCACTATTTCAAAAAACTATCCCATTATTTCTCTTATTCCAATGATATAGCATGTGGTTTGTAGATTATATTTTAATAGATTAAAAATGGTCCAACTCTTCTAAATAACATGGTGAGTATGGTGGGCATTTTCCTCAAGCATGTTCTCTGGGTTATTAATTTTAAAACACATGCAACAGATTCCAATAATTAATATATGTGTATGATTAATTTGTTCCAAAAATGCCATTTTCAATTTTATTAAATAGCATGCATTTTTTTGCAAACTCGGAGATGTATTTCTGTTCTTTTAATACCTCTCTCTCTAAAACCTGGACATTTGTTTCTGTGAGTTTTAAAATTTAAAACTGAGTTGTTTTGTGGAGAGAGAGAGGAGTCAGGATGGGCTTCCTGGCCCATCTAGTTGGCCATGGCCCAGCTCCTCGCACCTAACGCCAACCTGCCCCGTCGTCGACCTCCATCAGTTTAGTGAGAGAGGTGCGGGCTCCCGACACCGTGAAGTCCTTTATGGACGTCGAGGCCGGTGTCGTCTCTCCCCTCCTATAAAGCGAGTCGTTGGCCCTGCCTAGGGTTTTAGCTTCTCCCTCCGCTGCCGCCATCTCCATCTCCCCTCCTTCATCTCCCTTTCCGCAGTGAGATTCAGAGAGAAGTAAGGCTTCGGAGAGGTTCAGAGCAGAGCGTTGCTGCAGTCGTCGTTGTTGCCATCATCTCCGGTGGCCTTCTTCCCCCTCCAGGATGGCGAGATGGTCCTCGGTGCCGCCCGCGTTCGGTTCCCGGCGTTAGGAGGACCAGAGCTCCTCCGCACCGTCGGCCCGTCGGTGCATCGTCGCCTTCCTCCGCTCTGTCAGGCTACGCTGCCCCACTTCACCTCTTCTTCGCGCGCCTAGATTGCTAGCTCGCTAGTGAGCCTCAGAGTTCCCCCTCGCCTCGCCCCTTGCTTTCAATAGACTACAACCGTTCCCCATCGCCATAGGTTTGCTGTCTCCGCCGTTCCCCGAGCCAAGCAAAAGCTCGAGCTCGAGCACCCCCTCTACCGCCGTGCGTACACATTCTAGCCGTAGGGATGGAACCTCCGGTCAGCCCACTTTCCCCCATAGGAGGTCCTCCTCGCTGAAGAACTCCTCTGCCGCGGGAGTCGCCGCCACCGTCCCTCTGTTGTGTTCGTGTGTGTTTTATTCAGTTCCGTCAGTGTCGTCGTTAACAGTTAGTAGTAGAGGTGTCGATCCCCCTCTATGTCATTAGTCGTTCGATAGCGCAGTTGTAGGATCCGGGGGGCGACGACCGAGAGGTCGTGGGTTCGATCCCCCCTCGCGCCCTTTTTGTTTTTCGATTTAGTGTGTGTGTGTGGTGGCCGCAGGATCTGGTGTGGTTGTGCCAGATCCCGTGTGCGTGCGTGTTGGTGTGGTGTGTCCATGTGTGTGTGTTCTCATCTCTGTGTGTGTGTGTGTGCTTGTGTGTGTATGACAGTGGGCCCATGGCCCACTTGTCATCCACATAGGGGGCCCTCGCTCACTGCCAGGTGGGTCCTCCTATATATATTCCTCTTGGTTTGTTTTGTTTTATTACTGTTAATTAGCAAATATTCCATTTTTGGACATGTCTAGATCTAGACATAGCCATTTTAGGTAGAGGCCCAAGTAGGAAGCTTTTGACTTATAAGTGATGGTGATTTTGATGCTAGTTGCAAATTTAGATTTGTGGGCATTTCTTCTACTGCAACATATGGGTGTGATATATGGATTTTTGGTATAAAATCCTAGGAATCCATTGGTGTGATTTGTTTTGTCATTTGAGCAAGTTTTACAAAATCTCATTTTGCCCCAATATGCCATTTTGTCATTTTTGTTAGAATTAATCCATGCATGCTATGATGATGGTATCAACATGAAAGTGGTAGTGTTTCATGAGTATTATGCCATGGTATTTTCTTTTGACATGATATGCTTGGATATGAGTAGGATTCTTGCTCCAAAGTAGCTAACAAAATGTTGATGTTTTCTACATGCTAAATTTTGCTAAGTCTGAGAATCTGTTATTATTGTTATGCCATGTTGAGTGGATGCTACCAAGTGCTCTATTGGGTTTTAACTCAAGCTCGATGCTAGTGTTTTGTAGTAGATATTGTCCTCTACCATCCTTTTAATTTTCATGCCATGAGGTGGTCTCTAGCATCATTGTATTCTACTGTCAACTTGCTACCAGCTTAACTCAGATTCCAGAAAACTGTGATTTTCACTAAGTCCCTAGAATCTGTTTCATTATGCCATCTTGTGAGCTTCATGCTTAGTGATATGTGCTTCCTTTCAAGTTTGTGTAGTTGGATGATTTGATAATCCTATTATGTAGTTTCTGTTCATGCTTTGTTTGAGGTTGGAAACATCCTATAGCTCTAAATAATTGTTGTGAAAGTTGCTATGTTGTTGTTTTGGGCAGATTATGTGTGGTAGTGTTTTGTGACTTGTGGGAGCTATGCTCCATGGTTTTGCTTGATCTTTGGCCCTATTGTGATTGATTTTTCATTTTCTAAGCAATGACTACCTTGGAATGCCAAGGAATAGCCCATGGCCTTCCTTGTCTCGTATTTTGCCTTCGTACCTTGCCGTGAGCGTAGCGTGAGATCCGTTACTCTGTTTCCTATGTTTTTACCTATGCATTTGCATAGATTTTGTATGAAGCATACATATTTTCCATGATAATGCATTTTCAAACAACTTAACATGAGGCTCTCTCTAGAATTGTAAATAACTTAACTATTGCATGAGAAACATGACTAGCTAAGGATTGCCATGTTAAATACTTCAAATGAATCATGCATCATCTTGTTTGTGCATTGCACCGTGGTTGTTTGTTTATTGTTGTTGTTTCTCTTTGGGTAGACGCGAGTGTTGAACCTGAGTACGATGATCCAGGAGAGTACCACTACGAGGACCCAGCTCTTTGTCCCTATGAAGAACCAACAGGCAAGATGATCGTGCCCGGATCCCGACACTATTTTTGCTTTGCTAGATGTCTCGCTCTTATCATTACAATTGCTTTACCTACCACTTGAATGTCAAGCCTCCTACATTGTCATGATAGCCTTTAACCCCTCCACTACCTAGCAAAACCTTGTTTGGCTAAGTTACCGCTGCTCAGCCCCTCTTATAGCGTTCTTATGCAGGTTGTGTCCATGTGATAACATGGATATCTGGAGATATCACAACATTTACTACTATTAAATTTAATGCACATATATACCTTGGCATGGTGGAAGGCTTGGCATTTTGCTTGGTGTTTTGTTCCATTTTTACCTCCATAGCTACTTGTTACCGGTGTTATGTTCCATATTTTGCGCTCCTAACATGCTCGGGGTTGTTGTGGGGACCCGCTTGATTATTCGGTTGAGATTAAAGCTTGTCTGGAAAGACCCAACTTTGGTACTATATTTGCTTAACAACCTAATAAAATTGCATAGGGCTTAGCTACCCCATGGATTAATCAACAACCTGGGCCAGTGCACCGCATGAGTGTTGGTCCAAAATGGCAGTAGCCGGGGCCACCAACGGGTGTGCCAACCGGAAACTTAGCCAATCCGTCGTGTCCTGAGAACAAGATATGCGGCTCTTATCGGGTTCATCGACACGTTGGGTGGTCTTGCTGGACTTGTTTTACCTTTCTCGAATGTCTTGTGCGAGGAACTCCGATCTTCTTCGGGCTATCTCGAGGTGTTGGATTTCCTTTGGAGTTGCCTAGGATGATCACGAGATCCGTGGTCGAGGTTATTCCCGCGGCGTGTGGTTAATTTGTGATGTATGAGTTGGAGCACCCCTGTAGGGTTAAATCTTTCGGAAAGTCGTGCCCGCGGTTATGTGGCAACTTGGATATTTTGTTCAACACCCGGTTATAGTTAACTTGAAGTAAACTCCAATAAAATACACCAACTATGTGCGTAACCGTGATCGTCTCTGCTCGTGAACATGAACTAAGAGAGAACATGGTGGGGTTATGTTTGACGTAAGTAGGTGTTCAGGATCACTTAGTGATCATGGTAGTACTCGATCGTCTTTCGTAGTCCACCATATTTACTTTCATGTACTCGTAAGTTAGCAACTTTTGAATCTCGGTGAGACCGATATAGAAAACTCGGTGGTACCGATTAGGTGACCAACGGTCAGATTGCGCAACTCGATGATACCGATCCAAAAACTCGGAAATTCTGATTTTATGAATCAAGGTAACATAAAATTGGCAGCCTCAACTCGGTGTCACAGATGCAGAATCGGTTGCACCGAATGGCTAGGGTTTGGCATGGGTTCGTCTGAGTTTGGGAATCGGTGGCACCAGGTGGGAATTATTGGTTGCATCGATTTTGAATATTTGGCTTTGGACAGACTTTTGTGGAAGAGCTTGTGGGTGTTTTTGGTGACTATCACTTGTGCACTTTTGGGCATCTGGTTCAGCAACGGTACCTTACCCCCTTTTAATATCGGCTTTCCTATGGACTCAAAGTGATTTCTCACAAAGTAAAATGTAGAGTCCTCTTGCTTGAAGCTTTGCCAATGCATTTCCTTGCATCTTGGGGTTTCTCCACAATCCTTTTGCCATCCCTATCATTGAAATTTTCCTGAAATATGCTTAGTGGAAACATTAGTTCAATGACATATATGTTGTTATTAATTACCAAAACCACCAAGGGAGAAAATGTGCTTCCAGTCTCCCCCTTTTTGGTAATTGATGACAACATATAGATCAAAGCTTCGACATATGATATAATCAGTGAATATAATCATCACTTTGAAAAGTATATGATAAGCAAGAGCTCCCCCTAAATTTGTGCATCATTTTAAATTTGCGTTTGAATGCAAATGCACAATCGATTAGGTACGTGGGGCAATCTTTCATCTCACATACAACTTGGTGGTGTGCGAGAAGAGTAATAATGAACATCATAGCACAACACAGTCAAGTAATATGAATGATCATCTCATAAGCATCAAAAGGATAGGAAATAGTAGCAACATACATCAAGTGTATGATCACACACCAATAAAGTTTAACACATCAAACCAAAACATAGCAAATGTTGTTTGAAAAGTGATAGAAACCAATGCTCTCTCCCTCGAGGCCCTAATTATCTATACAACTTCTCCCCATTTGGAAACAAGTTACCAAAAAGTTCAAAGAGATAGAGCTAATCGTTCTTCTGGGGCTGATCTCCTCCAGTAGCTGAAGATGGAGTCAAGAGAATTGCAGCCGCGAAGACCTCTGCTGATGTCATGGAAGGAGTTGGAGTAGCAACTGGAGGTACTAGAGCTCATGGAGCCGAAGAGGCTGTAGCAGGTGCTGATGAAGAAGGCCTCAACTCTGGAGCTAGCACTGTGGCTGATTTGGCATGGGTAGTGAAGTGAGTGCCTGGCCTGAGAGGAGAGTCATCCTCCTCCTCCTCCTCATCATCATCTATAGAATGAGGAAGAGGCACACCAATCCTCATCATCATCTATAGAATGAGGAAGAGGCACACCATCAACTTCCTTCTTGAGCTCGTTCACGGCCTTGGTCAGCCCATCCACCTTGTCATTGAGGATCTTTATCCTATTGTCTACGATCCTGACAAGACAATGCTAATTCTCCAATATGTCCTTGATGTCCTTCTCATGCCTTGAACGGTAGTGATCAAGAGATCCATTTGCTTGTTCCTGGATCTAGGGACTTGAGCACTAGTGGCCCTAGATGCCTCTGCTTCTGCCTGTGCTGCAGCTGATGTGGGATGATCTGGGTCCATCACCACAACGTTGTCCTAAAAAATTGGCTGTAGGGGAAAATGGGGCCTATCAAGAGCAAAAATGTGCTTTCTAGCTTGGAGTTGATGAGCATTTGAATGTAGGGTACATAGCAGCATGAGCACTTCTGAACAGCAGCAAACCTCTTCATTGTCTCCACAATCAGATCAATCACTGTGAATCTCTGATGTTGGTCTATAAGAAGCAGTAGGTTGCTGGAGTAGCCTCGGATCACCTTCTCGTCTCCTGACTTAGGCATCAAAGTGTGCCTCAGAATGGTGTTGATGGTGCGGAGACCTGCCTGGAGGTAATAGATCGATCCTAGCTTATGAGAGTTCAGATGTGCAGCTGGGATAGCATTGTACATATCCTTCATGGCATGTGTCTTGCTTTGGACTCAGAGTACACACAAACATATCCATCTTCCACCTCTAGAACTCCTAAGCTGGCAGCCCATTCATAAAAAGTGGACTCCAATCTTGCTCCTTCAGTTTCTTGGGGAACATTGCATGGGAAACAACAAAAATCCTACGCACACGCAAGATCTATCCATGGAGATGCATAGCTACGAGAGGGGGAGTGTGTCTATATACCCTTATAGATTGCTAAGCGAAAGCGTTAAAAACGCGGTTGATAAATTTGAACGTCTTCGTGATCCAATCACGATCCGTCCTGCGATCCAATCACGATCCGTCCCGCGATCCAATCACGATCCATCCCGATCTAGTGCCGAACGGATGACACCTCCGCATTTATCACATGTGCAGCTCAATGACGTCTCCGCCTCCTTGATCTAGCGAGCGACGATGGTGTATTAGATGGGTTCTCCTGCAACACGCTAGCGTGGTGGTGGTGCTATCCCGGTAGGGCTACGCCTAGCATTATCGAAACCACGAACAGAGGAGAAAACGATCTAGGGAGAGAGAGGGGCGCCAAGGGCTTCATGTGTCCTCTTGGGGTGCCCCTTCCCCTCTATATATAGGTGGAGGGGCATGGGGAACAGCCCCTCCAAGCCCTAGGGCGCAGACAAGGGGGGAGGAGGTGGAATCCTAGTCCCCCTCCTTCCCTTCCATACAAAGGTGGACTTTCCACCTTTCCGAACTGCATGGGCCTTTAGGGAATTGTGCGCTTGGACCAATAAGGCCACAGTATCTCCCCTCATCCCATGCAAACCCTTGGGACGTGGTGGAACCCTTGGTGGACTTCCGGACTCCTCTGGAAGTTTTCATAACCTTTTAGAAGCTTCCCAGTACAATACCGGAAAAACCCAAAACTTTTCCGGTAGCCAAAATATGACTTCCCATATATAAATTTTTACCTCCGGACCATTCCGTAGCTCCTCGTGACGTCCGGGATCTCATCCGGGACTCTGAACAACTTTCGGTCACCACCATATATAACTCATCAACACTATATCGTCACCGAACGTTAAGTGTGCAGACCCTGCGGGTTCGAGAACTATGCAGACATGACCGAGACACCTCTATGGTCAGTAACCAATAGCAAGACATGGATGCCCATATTGGCTCCTACATATTCTACAAAGATCTTTATCGGTCAAACCACGATGTCAAGGATTCAATCAATCCCGTATGCAGTTCCCTTTGTCCATCGGTATGTTACTTGCCCGAGATTCGATCGTTGGTATGTCCATACCTAGTTCAATCTCGTTACCGGCAAGTCTCTTTACTCGTTCTGTAATACAAGATCCCGTGACTAACTCCTTAGTCACATTTCTTGCAAGCTTCTTGTGATCTTGTATTATCGAGTGGGCCCAGAGATACCTCTCCTCATACGGAGGGACAAATCCCAGTCTTGATCCATGTCAACCTAACAGACACCCTCGAAGATACCTGTAGAGCACCTATATAGTCACCCAGTTACGTTGTGACATTTGATACACACAAGACATTCCTCCGGTGTCAGGGAGTTGCGTGATCTCATGGTCATAGGAACGGATACTTGAAATGGATAAAGCAGTAGTAATAAACTGACATGATAATGTGCTATGCTTATGGTTGGGTCTTGTCCATCACATCATTCTCCTAATGATGTGATCCCATTATCAAATGACAACTCATGTCTATGGTCAGGAAACCTTGACCATCTTTGATCAACGAGCTAGTCTAGTAGAAGCTTACTAGGGACACTTTGTTGTCTATGTATCCGCACATGTATTTGAGTTTCCAATCAATAAAATCATAGCATGGATAATCAACGATTATCATGAACAAGCAAATATGGTAATAACTAACTTATTATTGCCTCTAGGGCATATTTCCAACAGTCTCCCACTTGCACTAGAGTCAATAATCTAGTTCACATCACCATGTGATTAACACTCACATCACCATGTGATTAACACCTAATGAGTTTTGGGGTTTGATCATGTTTTGCTTGTGAGAGAGGTTTTAGTCAATGGGTCTGTAACATTCAGATCCGTGTATTCTTTGCAACTCTCTATACTGTAGATGCTGCTACCACGCTCCACTTGGAGCTATTCCAAATGGCTGCTCCACTATACGTATCCGGTTTGCTACTCAGAGTCATCCAGATCGGTGTCAAAGCATGCATCGACGTAACCCTTTACGACGAACTCTTTGTTACCTCCATAATCGAGAAACATTTCCTTAGTCCTCTAGTTACTAAGGATAATTTTGACCATTGACTAGTAATCCACTCCTGGATCACTCTTGTACCCCTTGCCAGACTAATGGCAAGGCACACATCACATGCGGTACACAACATGGCATACATTATAGAGCCTATCGCTAAGGCATAGGGGATAACCTTCGTCCTTTCTCTTTCTTCTGTCGTGGTCGAGTTTTTGAGTCTTACTCAACTTCACACCTTGAAAATCAGGCAAGAACTCCTTCTTTGAGTGATCCATTTTGAACTCTTTCAAAATCTTGTCAAGGTATGTACTCATTGAAAGTCTTATCAAGTGTCTTGATCTATCTCTATAGATCTTGATGCCCAATACTTAAGTAGCTTTATCCGGGTCTTACTTTGAAAAACATTTTTCAAACAACCCTTTATGCTTTCTAGAAATTCTACATTATTTCCGATCAACAATATGTCAACCACATATACATATCAGAAATTCTATAGTGCTCCCACTCACTTTATTGTAAATACAAGTTTCTCATAAACTTTGTATAAACCCAAAAGATTTGATCACCTCGTCAAAGTGAATATTCCAACTCCGAGATGCTTGCTCCAGTCCATAGAAGGATCGCTAGAGCTTGCACACCTTTTAGCATCCTTAGGACCGACAAAATCTTCTGTTTGTATCACATACAACCTTTCCTTAAGGAAACCATTAAACTGATATTTTGACATCCATCTGCCAGATTTCATAATTGAAAAATGTAGCAACTGCTAACATAATTCTAATAGACTTTTGCATCACTACGGGTGAGAAAATCTCATCTTAGTCAACTCCTTGAACTTGTCAGGAACTTCTTTGCGACAAGTCGAGATTTATAAATGGTGACAATTAGCATCAGCGTTTGTCTTCTTCTTAAAGGTCCATTTGTACTCAACAGCCTGTCGTTCAAGGGGCAAATCTACCAAAGTCCATACTTGGTTTTCATACATGGATCCTTTCTCGAATTTCATGGCTCCTAGCCATTTGTTGGAATCCAGGCCCACCATCGCTTCTTCATAGCTCGTAGGTTTCTTGTTGTCTAACAACATGACCTCCAAGACTGGATTGTCGTTTCACTCAGAGGCTATATGATTCCTTGTCTACCTACAAGGCTCAGTAGTAACTTGATCCGAAGTGTCATGATCATCATCATCAACTTCCTGCTCATTCAGTGTAGGCGGCGCAGGAACAGCTTTCTGCGCCGTGCTACCATCCAACTAAAGTGATGGTTCAATAACCTCATCAAGTTCTACTTTCCTCCCACTCAGTTCTTTCGAGAGAAACTCTTACTCGACAAAGGACCCGTTTTTAGCAACAAACACTTTGCCCTCGGATCTGAGATAGAAGGTATACCCAACTGTTTCCTTAGGGTATCCTATGAAGATGCACCTTTCCACTTTGGGTTCGAGCTTATCAGACATAAGCGTCGCATCCCCAAACTCTGAGAAATGATAGCTTAGGTTTCTACCAAACCATAATTCATATGGTGTCATCTCAATGGATTTAGATGGTGCCCTATTTAAAGTCAATGTAGTTGTCTCTAATTCATAACCCCAAAACAATAGTGTCAAAACGATAAGAGACATCATAGTATGCACCATATCCAATAGAGCACGACTATGACGTTCGAACACACCATCAAACTATGGTGTTCCAGGTGGCGTGAGTTGTGAAACAACTTCCACATTGTCTTAAGTTGTATACCAAACTCCTAACTCAGATATTCACCTCCATGATCATATCGTAGACATTTTCTCTTCTTGTCACGATGATCTCAAACTTCACTCTGAATTTGCTTGAACTTTTCAAACGTTTCATACTTGTGTTTCATTAAGTAAATATACCCATATCTACTCAAATCATTAGTGAAGGTAAGAAAATAACGATATCCACCGCATGCTACAACACTCATTGGACCGCATACATCAACATGTATCATTTCCAATAAGTCACTTGTCCGCTCCATCATACCGGAAAATGGGGTTTTAGTCATCTTGCCCATGAAGCATGGTCTGCATGTCTCAACTGATTCAAAACCGAGTGAGTCCAAAGATCCATCAGCATGGAGTTTCTTCATGCGGTTTACACCAATATGACCTTTAGCGGCAGTTCCACAAGTATGTGGTACTATCATTATTAACTTCGCATCTTTTGGCATCAATACTATGAACATGTGTATCACTACGATCGAGATTCAAAAAATCATTCACATTGGGTGCATGACCATTGAAGGTTTTATTCGTGTAAACAGAATAACTATTATTCTCTGGCTTAAATGAATAACCGTATTGCAATAAAATGATCTAATCATGTTCATGCTCAACACAAACACCAAATGACATTTATTTAGGTTCAACATTAATCCCGAAGGTAGAGGGAGCGTGCGATGGTGACCACATAAATCTTGAAAACACTTCCAACACACATCGTCACCTCACCCTTAGCTAGTCTCCGTTTATTCCGTAGCTTTTACTTCGAGTTACTAACATTAGCAATTGAACCGGTATCTAATACCCAGGTGCTACTAGGAGTACTAGCAAGGTACACATCAATAATATATATATCCAATATACTTCTATCGATGTTGCCAACCTTCTTATCTACCAAGTATTTAGGGAGTTCCGCTTCAGTGACCGTTTCCTCATAATAGAAGCACTCAGTCTCGGGTTTGGGTTCAACCTTGGGTTTCTTCACTAGAGCGGCAACTGGCTTGCCATTCATGAAGTTTCCCTTCTTGCTCTTGTCCTTATCGAAACTAGTGGTTTTACTAACCATCAACACTTGATACTCCTTCTTAATTTCTACCTTTGCGGTATCAAACATCACGAATAGCTCAGGTATCATTTTTTCCATCCCTCGCATATTTATAGTTCATCACGAAGCTCTAGTAGATTTGTGGCAGTGACTTGGAGAACTATATCAACCACTATCTTATCTGGAAGGTTAACTCCCACTCGATTCAAGCAATTGTAGCACCCAGACAATCTGAGCACATGCTCACCAATTGAGCTATTCTCCTTTATCTTGCAGGCAAAGAATCTTGTTGGAGGTCTCATACCTCTCAACACCGGCACGAGCCTAAAATCCAATTCCAGCTCATGGAACATCCCATATGCTCTGTGATGTTCAAAACGTATTTGGAGCATGAATTCTTAGCCGCAATGCATGACGCAATGGTTTATCAAGTAGTCATCAAAACATGCATGTCAGATGTTCACAACATCCACAGTCGCCACTTGAGGGGGTGGCGCACAGAGCGGTTGATACGTCCATTTTCCATCATGCTTTTATATTGATATTTATTGCATTATGGGCTGTTATTACATATTTTGGTACAATACTGATGCCTTTTCCTCTTATTTTACAAGGTTTACATGAAGAGGGAGAATGCCGGCAGCTGGAGTTCCAGACTAGAAAAGGAGCAAATCTGAGATACCTATTCTGCACAACTCCAAAAGCCCTAAAAATCTGAGGAGAATTATTTTGGAATATATAAAAAATACTGGGCGAAAGAAATACATTAGGGGGGCCACTAGGCAGCCACAAGCCTGGAGGGCGCGCCCTACCCCCCTAGGCGCGCCCCTCGGTCTTGTGGCCCACTTGGCAGCCCTCCAATGCCCATCTTCTGCTATATTGAGCGTTTCGACCTCGAAAAAAATCAGAAGAGAGCTTTCGGGACAAAGCGTCACCGTCTCGAGGCGGAACTTGGGCAGAACCAATCTAGAGCTCCGGCAGGGCGATCCTGCCGGGGAAACTTCCCTCCCGGAGGGGGAAATTGAAGCCATCATCATCACCAATGATCCTCTCATCGAAAGGGGTTCAATCTCTAGCAACATCTTCATCGGCACCATCTCCTTTCCAAACCCTAGTTCATCTCTTGTATCCAATCTTTGTCTCAAACCTCAGATTGGTACCTGTGGGTTGCTAGTAGTGTTGATTACTCCTTGTAGTTGATGCTAGTTGGTTTACTTGGTGGAAGATCATATGTTTAGATCCTTGATTATCATTAATACTCCTCTGATTATGAACATGAATATGCTTTGTGAGTAGTTACACTTGTTACTGAGGACATGGGATAAGTCTTGTTATAAGTAATCATGTGAATTTGGTACTCATTCGATATTTTGATGAGATGTATGTTGTCTCTCCTCTAGTGGTGTCATGTGAACATCGACTACATGACACTTCACCATTTTTTGGGCCTATAGGAAGGCATTGGGAAGTAATAAGTAGATGATGGGTTGCTAGAGTGACAGAAGCTTAAACCCTAGTTTATGCGTTGCTTCGTAAGGGGCTGATTTGGATCCACATGTTTCATGCTATGGTTAGATTTATCTTAATTCCTCTTTCGTAGTTGAGGATGCTTGCAGGAGGTGTTAATCATAAGTGGGAGGCTTGTCCAAGTAAGGGAAGCACCCAAGCACAGGTCCACCAACATATCAAATTATCAAAGTAACGGATGCGACATATATACATGATGAAAACTAGCTTGACAGAAATTCCATGTGTCCTCGAGAGCGCCTTGCTTTATATAAGAGTTTTTTCAGGCTTGTCCTTTGCTATAAAAAGGATTGGGCCACCTTGCTGCACCTTTGCTACAATTGTTACTTGCTATCCGTTACAAGTTATCTTATCACAAAACTATCTGTTACCGACAATTTCAGTGCTTCTAGAGAATACCTTACTGAGAACCGCTTATAATTTCCTTCTGCTCCTTGTTGGGTTCGACACTCTTACTTATCGAAAGGACTACGATAGATCCCCTATACTTGTGGGTCATCAGCGGTGCATTAAGGACATGAGCCTTCAGTGCAGCAACTGAGGACAATTCTCTGATCACGGACCTAGTCCGCATAATTTCTACCATCATCTTTCAACTATATTTTCTCTAGGAATATATAAAAAACACATGGGAGCTACAGCGCGAGCTAGTGATCTACAAAATAATTTGCAAAGACATTTTGGCTATGTTCATGATAATGAGTTCGATTAACTATTTTACTAAAGAACTCCCACTCAAGTCAACATCCCTTGGGTTGTCTAAGTGTGACATGATCCAAATCCACCAACCCAAGTCCTATATCACGTGAGATGAGGAAGTTTCTAGGTTAACATCTCCATGTTGATCATATCTACTATATGACTCATGTTTGACCTTCCGGTCTTCTATGTTCTGAGGCCATGTCTGTACATGCTAGGCTCGTCAAGTTTAACCCGAGTGTTCCGCATGTGCAAAACTGGCTTGCACCCGTTGTATGTGGACGTAGAGTTTATCACACCCGATCATGACGTGGTGCCTCGAAACGACGAACTTTCGCAATGGTGCACACTCGGGGAGAACACAATTTTATCTTGAATTTTTTTTGTGAGGGATCACCTTATAATGCTACCGTCGTCCTAAGCAAAATAAGATTCATAAAAGGATTAACATCACATGCAAATCATAAGTGACATGATATGGCCATGAACTTGTGCTTTTGATCTCCATCTCCAAAGCACCAGGATGATCTCCATCATCATGATCTCCATCATTGTGTCGCCATCGGGGTTGTCGCGCCAACCATGCTTCTACTACTATTGCTATCGTTTAGCGATAAAGTAAAGCATTACATAGTGCTTAATGATTGACATGCAGGTCATACAATAATTAAACACTACAGGAATCTGAGACTTTGCCGTCTGCCATGGCTGACGGCAAAGGGGGGAATACTGGACGGCAAAGGCTTTGTCGTCCGTCAGCTAACGGCAAACTAGACGGCAAAAAAATATCCGGTGAAGAGGTTATTTGCCGTCAGCTTTAGTAAGGCGGACGGCAAAGAATCTTTGCCATGGGTGGGCTGACGGCAAAAAAATGGGATGGCAGATCCGCAAACGCTCCCGTCAAGTGCTAACGGCAGGTTGCTGGGCCCACCTTCTGTTTGCCGTCCGCCCTACCCACTTTGCCGTCTACCCTACCCCCTTTGCCGTCAGCCATGGGTGGGCCGACGGCAAAGGGGCACTGACCGCCTCTCTCTCCCGCCACCTTTGCCGTTAGCCCACCCCCCTTTTGCCATCGGCCCACCCCCCCCCCCTTTGCCGTCAGCCCACCCCCACCCCCCCTTTGCCGTCAGCCGTGTTCTAGGCCGATGGCAAAGGGGCGCTCCCAGCATGGTTCAGCCAGGCTGTTTTGAGCCTTTGCCGTCTACCCTAGGGCCTTTGCCGTCGGTGGGCGGACGGCAAACACTCAAAACAGCCCCCCTTTATTTTACTTCCTATTATATCCAGCAATTTTCACAATAATCAGGATATATATATATATATTTGACAGAAATAATTCTGTTTCCGTACTCATAACCATATTAAAATAATCAGGATATATATAATACATACATACTATGCAAGTTGCATCCTTACCAAACCATATATTACACCAGTTTCATCCATGCATACAAAGTTTCATATATATCCATATACTACAATAGTTTCAATCAAAGCTTCTGTGAAGCCATGGTAGAAGAAACCATATTCAAGCATTCCATCAATATAATCCAAGCTTCCCGTGAAGTGAATGTAATCTGCAAAATGGCAAATAAGAAAGTTAGAAGAAGAAGACTAGATGAAGAAGAGAAGTATAGGTTATTTCGGAGAGAACTTAGCTAAGTATAGGCCATTTAATAGCTAAGTTAGGTGGAATAGGTCATCTTGGAGCTACATAGCCTTATTATGTCATTTAGGAGAGAACTTAGCTAAGTATAGGTCATGCTAGAGCTAACTTGGATAAAATATGTCATTTTGTAGCGAACTATGATTATTAATCCATTTTGAGCTTATTATGTCATTTTGGATCTAAATTAGTCATTTCAATGAGCTAACCAGGGTTCTTATGATGTTTAACTATCTAAGCTAATTATGTCATTTTGGAGGATAATTAGCTAACTATGTCTTTTTTGGGGGAAATAAGCTACGTAGAAGAAGAAAGACAAGAAGCAAGAAGAGAAGAAGAAGGAGAAGAAAAAGAAGAAGGAGGAGGAGGAGGAGGAGAAGAAGAAGAAGGAGAAGGAGAAGGAAGAGGAGAAGAAGAAGAAAAGAAGAAGGAGAAGGAGCTTCTCTCTTCCTTCTTCTACTTCTTCTCCTTCTTATTCCTCCTTCTCCTTCTTCTTCTCTTCTTCTTCATCCTTCTTTTCATTTTTCCTCTTTCTTATCCTCTTGTCCTCTTGTTCGGGCTAAATTAGCTAATTATGCCTTTTTGGAGCTAATTATGTCATTTTGGAGGATAATTAGGTAAGTATAGGACATTTTTTATTAAATAGGCCATTTTGTAGCTAACTAAGCTAATTATGTCATTTAGGTGGAAGCCAAAGCTAAGTATAGGCCATTCTAGAGCTAACTTGGGTAAAATATGTCATTTTGGAGCCAACTATGATTATTAAGGCATTTTGGAGCTAAATTGGCTAATTATGTCATTTAGGTGGAAGCCAAGCTAAGTATAAGCCATTCTAGAGCTAACTTGGGTAAAATATTTCATTTTGGAGCCAACTATGATTATTAAGGCATTTTGGAGCTAAATTGGCTAATTATGTCATCTAGGTGGAAGCCAAGCTAAGTATATAATATTCATGAGCTAACCAAGGTTCTTATGCCATTTTGAGCTTATTATTTCATTTTCGAGCTGAATTAGTCATTTTAATGAGCTAACCAAGGTTCTTATGATGTTTTAACCTAACTAAGCTAATTATGTCATTTTGTAGGATAATTAGCCAATTTAGTCTTTGTTGGATGAGTGTAAGCTACGTAGAAGAAGAAAGAGAAGAAGCAAGAAGAGAAGAAGAAGAAGAAGGAGAAGTAAAAAAAAGAAGGAGGAGGAGGAGGAGGAGAAGGAGAAGGAGAAGAAGAAGGAGAAGGAGAAGGAACAAGAGAAGAAGAAGAAAAGAAGAAGGACAAGAAGAAGGAGAAGAAGGAGGAGAAGAAGGAGAAGGAGCTTCTCTCCTCCTTCTTCTCCTTCTTCTCCTTCTTCCTCCTTCTCCTTCTCCTTCTTCTCTTCTTCTCTTCTTCTTCTTCTTCCTTATTTTCATTTTTCCTCTTTCTTCTCCTCTTGTCCTCTTGTTCGGGCTAAATTAGCTAGTTATGCCTTTTTGGAGCTAATTATGTAATTTTGGAGGAAAATTAGGTAAGTATAGGTCATTTTTTATTAAATAGGCCATTTTGGAGCTAACTAAGCTAATTATGTCATTTAGGTGGAAGAGAAGAAGAAGGAGAAGGAGAAGAAGAAGGAGAAGTAAAAGAAGAAGAAGGAGGAGGAGGAGGAGGAGAAGGAGAAGAAGAAGGAGAAGGAGCTTCTTCTCCTTCTTCTTCCTCCTTCTCCTTCTTCTTCTCTTCTTCTCCTTCTTCTCACCAAACATACCATTATCGTCATCACGACGATGAAGCACGATGGCTCTGGCTTGTTTCACCTGGAGAAGGCTGCCAAGGCTCCACTGTAGAAGGGTATTGCGATGCGTTTGGGGAGATATTCTACACCAAACATCGTTTGCAATGTGTCGTTAGCATGATGACACTCTTAAGATCACTGCATTGAAATGAAACTCACCGTCCCCGCCATGTTAATGACTGGCATCGCCGGAGGGACTTGGCCGGTCTTCTCGCACATAGACTGTACATTTGGTTTCGACAAGTCAAACTTTTTAGTTATTAATGAAACGGACATTAAAATGCAAGATTTGAAATAATATGAAGAAGAAACTCACCACGAAGAGCTCGTACATGGCCCTATTAGACGCATCATTCTGTGCCCTCTTCGCCTCCAGCAATGCAGTCATCCTCTCCTCCAGCTCCTTCATCTCCTTATCCTTCTCCGCCAAAGCCACCTGCATTGCATCTCTCTCTTTCAAAATAGCAGCCTGCAACAGAACTCATTGTTAGCATTGTAATCATATTGGTTCCCACGCACAACATAACGCGGAAAGATAGTTGAGTCCATTAAACTAACCTCAATGGCGAGCTCGACTGGCCGTGGACGAGGTGTTATCTCAGGACAGGAGCTCGTTTGGCGTGCCTTTATCTGTCGGAGAGTGCTAGGACAACGTATAAGGCCGTCTCCAATGGCGATCGAGCCATGGGGCCTCCCGTTGCCAGCTATCATCACCAGCTCTGGATCAATAGGCCCCTCGCTCGGGTTAAAGTCCTCCCCTTTCCTCACCTTCCCATGATCTCTGTACTTCACGAGCTTGTGGTGGGAGGATATGTTGGTGAAGTTTTCTGGATGCTCGAGGTCAGACTCAGAGAATGCCTTGACCTTCTTGTACAAGGCAGTATGGGCCATCGCATACAGGTCGTACATCTGTGGCACCTCCGTCTTATTGTGATATGCCTAAAAGAGAGAGAGGAAAATTGTATTAGTAAAGGGCTCAAGATAGCATTAAGAATGAATTGCATGAGGCATGAAGCAAACCACATACCCAGTTCTCGCCAAATTGGATTAAGTTGACACTCCCTTGATGGTGTGGCACACCAACCATTTTGCCACGCCTCTCCTTGGCGTTGTTGTGGCTGGCCTCCCACGTTTCGGAGCACCACTGATCCACCAAGGCCTCCCAACAATCCATCTTATCCACACACCATCTTGGGGGCACCTAAGTTAATAAAGAGAAATTTGAGCGCGTAAGAACCAAATCAAGGAAACTAACTACAAAACCTTAATAATATGTAATTACCTTCATGTAATGCTCCTTCTCCATCTTAGAATCGCGGCACTTCGCCTTGTCCTTCCTAATACGCCGCGAGGCATAGTAGTCTCGAACAGCCTGCACTCGAACCTCGTGCCGAAAGTTTTGAAGTAGGCGGCGACATTCGGTATCGATAACCTTTGCCGCGTCCTCCTCGCATCCCTCCTCACACCTGTAGTAGGTCTGCAAACAAGACAACACCGATTAGTACAATAACTAGCTATGGTTGATTTATAATTGTGTAAAGGAGAAATTACCCAGAACTATCGGATCACCATGTCGGCCCTTGTGTGGCACAAAACACTGTCGATCTCCACCTCCGGCGGGGCCGGGGCACCCAAGTAGTGCTCCCAGGTCATTCCTACCTCTCGCTCCCGACCGGGCAATGTAACAAACCCTGGGAAGTTTTGACGGCAAATCACACCAAGGACGCTATTGGGCTTGCGGACACCCTTGGCAACAATCCAACCCCTACAGTATGACAAATTAAAGCCAAAACATTAGATATTTGAGAAAACGAAGGCAAAAGGTTAAATAAGAGTAAATTAACTTACTTCTCCACATTTGGCTTAATCGACCACCTCTGCTCGCGGGTCGCCGGCATGAGCGGGAGCCCCGAACTACCACGCTGGTAGACAGTAGCCCCCTCACCCAGCTCCTCGTTACTATCAGCATGGCCACTTGGCTCAGGCTAACCCTGATCAGCCCAGGTATCCCACTGGGTCTCTGGGGACGTACCCTCATCCCTGCTTTGCTCCGGAGTCGCTTGGAATGAAGCCTCTGGGACACGAGTCTCGTGGGTCGAAGGCACATCGATCTGAGGCTCGTCGACCTGAGGCTCGTGAACCGGAGACCATGTAGCCTCCACCTCAGACAAATCCACCCTATAAGTCCTGTGCTCAGGTGAATTAGCTTGGGGTGGCGGCGAGGAAGGCGTGGCAGCCACCGCCCTACCTCTCCGGCGGCCACGTGTACCTTTAGTACAACATAAATACCAACATGAGTAATAAAATGTATATAAATACCAACATGACTACAACATAAATACCAACATGAGTAGAACATAAATACCAACATGAGTAATACCATTAGTACCTCTCAGCTTCGCGGGGGGTTGACCTCCTCTCATGGGGGCCGCGAGAGTCGAAGAAGCGGCCACTCCATGCAGAGTAGAGAGCAACGCTCTCCGAAGAGGCGAGTCAGGAATGAAAGTACCCATCCCATGACCCGCCAACGAAGAAGGAGCCACGGAGTGCTTTCGACCCTTTCCCACCATCTTTCAACACCTGTCATGACAAAGAGTAAATGAAATTAGTACAACATAAATACCAACATGAGTAATAAAATGTATATAATTTAAGTGTATCATCATCATAAATACCAACATGACTAATAAAAATTGAATACCTAACATGAACTCAAAATTTATATATAGTAATAGTTGAATACCTGACATGAACTAATCGTGCTCGTCTATATATGCTTCGGGGTCAATAAATGCATCATGATCATCACTATCATCAATAAATGCATCATCATCATCACTATCAGGAAGAACATGTGGAAGGCCACCATTATGTAATCGGTCAAGAAGTGACAGGTCATCTGCAGCAGTAACCTCTTCTTCTTCCTGCTCTTCCTGTTCGGGCTCAGGGGTTAAGACGGATTCACTGTCGCTATCTACTTTAATGTTCTGGGGTGAAGTAGAGCGGTTCTTGAATTGTTTCTTGGACATACGTGTTTCTTGGAAGAATTCTCCTTCATATGTGTCTGGGTTAATGTGAGGTTCGTAATCCTCTTCATTGAGGGTAGGTGGTCTAAAATGTGGTGGCACTTCATAAACGACATCCCAACCTTTCAGATTTGGATTAGTCTGGCAGGCCCACGATAGATAGAAAACTTGTGTCGCCTGTTGAGCCGTAATATAGACATCGGGAACATCTAAGTGGGTGTTTTGGTTGATTTCGACTAGTCCTATATGTTCATGAGTCCTTCTAGTCTCCCTCGGCTCAAACCAATAACATTTGAAGACTACGACGGTCGGTGGGTTTTCACCATAGAATAGAAGTTCATAAATTGCTTCAAATCTTCCATAATACTCGGTGCCTCCTTCGCTGATAGCAAAGACAGAACAATTTGTAGTCTTTAGGTCGGGCATAGATAGCTCTTTGCCAAAGGTACGAAAGTGATACCCGTTGATGTTGTATTTGTCAAATGAACGGACCTTATAGTCAAAACCATTAGCGACTTGTCTCAACTCGGCGTCCATAGACTCTGCATCAGCCTACAAGTTTAATACGAAATAATGGATGCATTAGCCACAAATTAGACCAAGAAATCAAATGGACCATTAATGGTAATTAATTACCCTTTGTTTGAACCAAGAGATGAAACCGGGATAGTCGCCTCCATGCTTTGCGAGAAGCTCATACTCTTCGACGGAATCCTTTTCGATGACCGCTCCATCCGAGAATTCGTATCGACAATATCAAATATCCAGGAATAAGAGTAGTTGAAAGGAATTAGAAGTTGCGGAACAATAATTTACCGAGAACTTACTCGATGTACGGCCGCACTTCTGTTAGGTTGGTGAAGATATACAATGAAATGGTCCGCCATTCTTCGACATCCAACGATTTCCCTTTCGAAGCACCGGATGGTGCGAGCTTCCCTTTGAATAGGCTGACGTTGGATCGACCTTTTTTTGGATCGTCATCATTGTACCGAGGCTTCGGGTTATGCAAATGATGATTTTTGGCTTCGTAGTGTGTTGTCACGAAGTTTGCCGCCTCCTTAGTAATGAATGCCTCGGCCATCGATGCTTCAATTCTACGTTTATTTTTACACTTAGCTCCAAGCGTCTTCTGCATCCTCTCAGTTGAGAAGCACCATCGATTTTGAACGCCCCCCCCCCCAATCTTGCCTCGGTCGGGAGATGCAAAATCAAATGCTGCATTGGATTAAAGAAGCCCGGTGGAAAGATCTTTTCTAATTTGCAGATCAACTCCGGCGCCAACTCTTCCATTTCATCTAGCACACCAACCGATAGTTCTTTCGCACAAAGAGAACGGAAGAAATAGCTCAGCTCTGCCAGTACTAGCCATTCATCCTCAGGGATAAAGCAACGCAACATCACCGGCATTACCCGCTCAATCCATATGTGCCAATCATGACTCTTGAGACCAAATATTTTCAATTTCTCAAGACTCGCTCCCCTCTTTAGATTCGCAGCATACCCATCGGGGAACATCAACCGCATTTTCACCCACAATAGCATTTCCCTCATAGCTGGCCTTTAAAGATTGAACCATGCCTTTGGCTTCGCTATGCTTTGCTTTCCTTTCCATTGTCGCAAGTTTTGTAACGGTCTATCACATAGAGCCTCCAGGTCGATTCTAGCCTTAGATTATCTTTTGACTTCCCCTCTATGCCGAACAATGTACCAAAAATGGCCTCCACAATATTCTTTTCAGTGTGCATCACGTTGATGTTGTGTGGGCAAAGGAGGTCTTTAAAGTAAGGCAGATCCCACAAACATATCTTGTGAGTCCAGGCGTGTTCCGTATTATACCCTTTGAAATACCCTAGATGATCTGGATCCAGCTCGAGAGCGTTTATCTGATCCAGGATCTGTTGGCCTGTCAACGCAGCTGGTGTGGTGTTTTTGACAACTCTACCTTTGATGAAATTCTTCTTGTCTCTTCTGAACTTATGGTCAGGATCCAGGAATTGTCTATGCATGTCGAAGCAAGAATACTTGTGACCAGCCTGCAGCCAATGGAACTAAAGAGCTGCCTTGCATGTGGTGCACGGGAACCTTCCATGCACACACTAGTCAGAGAATAGCGCAAACACCGGATAATCATGCGTCGAGTACATGTACCACACATGCATTTTGAAATTTGTTTTGGTAGCAGCGTTGTACGTCTTGATCCCATTATCCCAGGCTTCTTGCAACTCATCTTTAAGCGGCTGCATGTACACATTCATATTCTTCCCCGGATAGTTGGGCCCTGGAATTATCAACGTTAGGAAAATGTTCTTTCTTTTCATAATCTCTTCGGGTGGGAAATTGAGTGGCATGACAAATACAGGCCAACAACTGTATTGTGATGCCGTCATACCATACACATTGAACCCATCCGTGTTGATGGCAACTCTTGGATGCCTTGGATCTTCTGATTTATCCTTATGTAATGCATCGAAGTGCCTTCACGCAAAACCATCTGAAGTGTGTACCAGCATCTTGTTCCCATCCGCATCTAGTTCGGTTCTTTTGCCCAATTTGTGCCATGTCATCTGTCTAGCCGTCTCTTCGACCATGAAAAGGCGTTGAAGTCTTGGTACGATTGGCAGATACCGAAGAACAGTAATGGGGATTTTGGTCTGATTCTTCTCACCCATACCGTTGTCTACCACAATATACCTGGAAGAATTGCAAATGGGGCAATAGTTCAAGGCCGTATACTCAAGCCTAAATAAGGCACATCCATTCTCATAGGCATGTATCTTCTCATAGGGCATCTTAAGTACACGGAGGATTTTCTCTGAATGGTACAGGTTTGCAGGCAGTACATGGCCTTTGGGTAGAAAGCATCCAAATATCGTCATCATCGCGTCGTAGCATTCTCTGCCTAGGTTGAATTGAGCCTTCAGAGCCATTACTTGCGCGATGGCATCCAGCTGACAAAGCTTAGTCTGCTTGTGGAGAGGACGTTTTGAAGACTCCAACATTTCATAGAAGGCCTTTGCAGATTCCTCCATCTCATCGTCTGAATCTCGAGCATCATCAAAGTCTTGCACCATGTCTTCGATCCCGGTACCATGCTCGTCGGTGCGACGACGAATCACCTCAGCTCTGGCACGTTGGTCAGACTCACCATGAAAAGTCCACACCGTATAATTAGGCGTAAAACCCCACTTCTGCAGGTGTTTACCCATTTCAAACTCTGTCTGCTTTTTCCAGTTGTCGCAGTTGGGACAGGGGCACCATGTTTTTTGCTGGCCATTTGCAAATGCAGCTCTCACAAACCCCATGGTTTTTGTTAACCATTCATTGGTCATGTCTTTCTGACTAGGGTGACCAGTGTACATCCAAGCACGATCACTCATGTTACCTAGCTACCTATGGGCGCACAAGAAATAAATATATAATTCATTACCTATATTCATCGGCTAATCAAGTTTGTCAGTTTTATTATGTCCATGCAACCTACACGCTAATAGGTAAAGATAGGTCCTAATCCCACCTGAGTATGTATAGATTGGGTTCGTTTTCCCATGCTCTGCTCGAGATGTGATGCAGAATTTCGGCAGCACCTCCCTGCTGTTCTCCTGATACACGTCTCGACAATAAGCAGAGAGGATGTGTACCCGGAGAACAACAGGGAGGCACTGACGAAATTCCGCATCAGATCCGGAGCACAGCATACGGGAAAACGAACCCAATCTACACATACTCGGGCTGTCCATGGATAACGTTGGACAATTCGAAAGGATGACGGTTATAAATATGCAAAGACATGCATATTTATAGATGTCGCCCTTTCAAATGGGAGACGCATACTGGTCACACATACTCATGATTGAAGAAACCTATAGCTAGCAAGTTTCATCGGCACGAAGACCGGAACAGAGCAAATTAAGAGGGTAGGAGGAGAAGTCATTTGTGCTCACCAACAAACGCAGGGGCGGAGCTCGTCCAACGCACGTGGAGGTCGTCGAACAACTGCACATTAAAATTCACCAGATCAACACAAATATGATGTTTTTATAACAAAATCAGAAAATATGTGACCTAACTCATAATTTACAAAACTATGACCTCCTTGGCCTCTGGAAGGCCAAAGAGCAGCTTTTCGGTCAACAGGAGGCAGAATAGGTGTCGGGGGGGGGGGGGGGGGGGGGGGTCAGTGGCATCGGGAGTCAGTGGCGTTAGGGATCAGTGGCGTCGGGAGTCAGTGGCATCTGGGGTCAGTGGCGTCCGGGGTAGGGGGTCGATGGTCGGTGACATCGGTGGTCGGGGGTCGATGGCATCGGGGGTCGGTGGCGTCGGGGGGTCGAGGGTCGAGGGTCGGGGGTCGGTGGCGTCGGGGGTAGGGTGTAGTGGCGTGGGGGTCGGTGGCTTTGTGGTCGGGTGGCGTCGGGGGTCGGGGGTCATAGCGTCGGGGAAGAAGAAGAAGAATGAAAAAAACACTCTTCTTCTTCTCCGCTCTTTCTTCTTCTTTTCTTCTTCTTCTTTTTCTCGTCTTACTCTCCTCTTCCTTCCTTTTTTCCTCTCTTCTCTCCTCAGCTCTCCTCAGTGTCTTCTTTCTCTTTTTTTTTTTCTACCCCCTTCTCTGGGGCTTCTTCTTCTATTTTTTTGGTCTTTTCCTTTTTATTTTCCTTTTTTCCTTTTCTTTTCTTTTTCTCCTTCTTTTCTTCCTCCCCCTTTTTCTTCTTCTCCTCCTCCTCTCTTCATCTTACTCTTCTTATTCTTTCTTCTTTTCTTCCTCCTAATAATTTTTTTCAAAGAACTAACAACCTTAACTAACCTTAGAACATAACCTAACTAACCTAGAACTAACCTAAATAACCTAGAACTAATCTAACTAACCTAACTAACAGTAGTAACTAACCTAACTAACAGCAAAAAAAGGAAAAAAACAGGGGGGAGAGCTCATCGGAGTGGGGCGGCGGGGCGGTGGGGCACCGGGGCGCGCGAGGGCGTCGGGGCGGCAGGGCGCCTGGTTGTCGAGGCGGCGGGGGCGGCGGGGCCACGGGGCGGCGGGGCGCTGGGCCGTAGGGGCCGCGGGGCGCTGGGGCGGCGGGGGGGCGGCGGTGGCGGCGGGGTGCGGTCGGGGGCGAGGGGCCGTCGATGGTGCGGGGCGGTACAGGGGGAGGGGCGGGGGAGCGGAGGGCGGCGGCGGCGGGAGACGAAAATAGAAGAGAGAGAGAGGGAGAGAGAGAAGAGAGAGAGGAGGGGGTAACGGCCCGTTAGAGTTATTTTCTTTGCCGTCCGCTAGCAGACGGCAAAGAGGTGGGGTGGGCCATTGCAGTTAACTGGCCTTCATTGGGCCCCACCCCACCTCTTTGCCGTCTGCTAGCGGACGGCAAAGAAGCTTTGTCGTCCGCTGGCAGACGGCAAAGAGCTGGCTGATGGCAAATAGTGTCTTTGCCATCAGCCAGCTCTTTGTCGTTTGCTTTCCCAAAGCTGACGGCAAACAACCCCTTTGTCGTCTACCAGCAGACGGCAAAGAGCTGGCAGATGGCAAATAACTGAATTCCAGTAGTGAAAGACAACTCGGCTCCTGCCGGTTGCTGTACTCAACGACATGCAAGTCGTGATAAACTGTACAAAAACATTATCGTCTCATACATCACATATATCTCATCATGTAATTGATCATATCACATCAGAACATACCCTGCAAAAACAAGTTAAACGTCCTCTAATTGTTGTTGCATGTTTTACGTGGCTGCTACGAGTATCTATCATGAACAATTCTTACCTACGCAAAAACCACAACGGTGATACACAAATTGCTATTCAACCTTCTCAAGGACCGCCTTTGTCGAATCCGATCCAACTAGAGTAGGAGAGACAGACACCCGCCAACCATCTTTATGTAACAAGGTCACATGTTAGTCGATGGAACCGGTCTCTCATAAGTGTACGTGTAAGGTTGGTCTGGGCCGCTTCATCCCACAATACCACTGAATCAAGAAAAGACCAAGGGAGGAAGCAATCTGAGCATTAACGTCCACAAACCCCTTTGTGTTCTACTCGTGATCTCATCTACACATAGACCTCGCTCATGATGCCACTGTTGGAGAACGTTGCATGGGAAACAAAAATTTTCCTACGCACACACAAGATCTATCCATGGATATGCATAGCTACGAGAGGGGGAGTGTGTATACATACCCTTGTAGATTGCTAAGTGGAAGCGTTAAAAATGCGATTGATGAAGTTAAACGTCTTCGCAATCAAATCACGATCTGTCTCGTGATCCATTCACAATCCGTCCCGATCTAGTGCCAAATGGACGGGACCTCTGCGTTCAAGACACGTACAACTCGATGACGTCTCCGCCTCCTAGATATAGCGAGTGAGGACAGAGTAGTAGATGAGTTCTCCGACAACACGACGGTGTGGTGGTGCTATCGAAACCGCGAACAGATGAGAAAACGATCAAGGGAGAGAGAGAGGGGCGCCAAGGGCTTCATGTGTCCTCTTGGGGCGCCCCCTCCCCTCTATATATAGGTGAAGGGGCGTGGGGAACAACCCCTCCAAGCCCTAGGGCGCAGCCAAGGGGGGAGGAGGTGGAATCCTAGTCCCCCTCCTTCCCTTCCATACAAAGGTGGACTTTCCACCTTTCCCAACTTAATGGGCCTTGAGGGACTTTTGCGCTTGGCCCAATAAGGCCAGTGTCTCCCCTTAGACCATGAAAACCCTTGGGACGTGGTGGAACCCTTGGTGGACTTCCGTACTCCTCTGGAAGTTTCTAGAACCTTCTAAAAGCTTCCCGGCACAATACCGGAAAAACCCGAAACTTTTTCGGTAGCCAAAATATGACTTCCCATATATAATTTTTTTACCTCCGGACCATTCCAGAGCTCCTCGTGATGTCCGGGATCTCATCCGGGACTCTGAACAACTTTCTGTCACCAACATATATAACTCATAAAGACTACATCGTCACTGAATGTTAAGTGTGCAGACCCCACGGGTTCGAGAACTATGCAGACATGACCGAGACACCTCTAGGATCAATAACCAATAATGGGACCTGGATTCCCATATTGGCTCCTACATATTCTACTAAGATGTTTATCGGTCGAACCATGATGTTAAGGATTCAATCAATCCCGTATGCAATTCCCTTTGTCCATCGGTATGTTACTTGCTCGAGATTCGATCGTCGGTATGTCCATACCTAGTTCAATCTCGTTACCGGCAAGTCTCTTTACTCGTTCCGTAATACAAGATCCCTTGACTAACTCCTTAGTAACATTGCTTGCAAGCTTCTTGTGATGTTGTATTACCGAGTGGGCCCAAAGATACCTCTCCATCATACGGAGTGACAAATCCCAGTCTTGATCCATGCCAACCCAACATACACCCTTGAAGATAGCTGTAGATCACCTTTATAGTCACCCAATTATGTTGTGACATTTGATACACACAAGGCATTCCTCCAGTGTTAGGGAGTTGCATGATCTCATGGTCGTAGGAACGGATACTTGACATGGATAAAGAAGTAGCAATAAACAGACACAATCATATGATATGCTTATAGTTGGGTATTGTCCATCACATCATTCTCCTAATGATGTGATCCCGTTATCAAATGACAACTCATGTTTATGGTTAGGAAACCTTGACCATCTTTGATCAACGAGCTAGTCTAGTAGAGGCTTACTAGGGACACTTTGTTGTCTATGTATCCACAGATGTATTTGAGTTTCCAATCAATATAATTGTAGAATGGATAATAAACAATTATCATGAACAAGGAAATATGATAATAACTAAGTTATTATTGCCTCTAGGGCTTATTTGAAACAGTCATCCACACAATCCTACCACCTCCATAGAAGTGAGCAGTGGAGTAGAATTGCATGATCATCTCAACGTTCCATGCAGTGAATTCTTTGCCAACAAGTTCATCTAGGCCAATGCCATGGAAGTTGTCTTGCACACTTGGGAAGAAGTCTTCATTCTCCTTGATGTACTTCCAATAAACATATCTCATATCACTAGCAGCTGGACTCTTGTCAAGCAAAACAGTCTCATAGAAATCGTGTTGCTCCTTGGTATAGAATGTGTAGCCCACAACTGTTTTCCTCCTTTGAGAGTAAGGATCAATTGCTCTCCATTCCCTCAGACCTGAATCCTTCTTCTTCTTCTTCATGTCCTCAGCAACCAAGTGATTGGTAATATGCTCTGGAAGGTGTGGTCTAAGCTTCATCAAAGCAGACATGGCATCCTCATCTATATCTCTGGAGGTAGATCCCTTGTTCTTCTCAGAAGCTGGAATCTCTCTTGAGAACCTCTTGGACTTCTCAAAAGCAGCCTTCTTGGGTGCAGTATTGGTATCGGGCACACATGCACACACTAAGCATAATATCGGGACGAGAGACACATAGATATATCATGAACCAATCATTGATTGATAAACCTTTTGATCAACTGGTTCACCCTCCTTAGTGAGATCATCGTGTCCGCTAGTGGGCATGGGAGTTTTCATACCTTTGCACTCTTGCATGTTGAACTTCTTGATCAAGTCCTTGGTGTACTTGGTTTGATAGATGAATGTACCTTCTCTCTTTTGCTTGATTTGTAGACCAAGGAAGAATTTTATCTCACACATCATAGACATCTCATACTTCTCGGACATCAACCTTACAAATTTCTCACTAAATTGTGGGTTAGTAGATCCAAAGATAATATCATCCACATAAATTTGTCACACAAATAATTCACCATTAACTCTCTTTGTGAATAAGGTTGCGTCAATTTTATCAATTTTAAAACCTTTTTCAATGAGAAACTTCGTTAGGCATTTATAACAAGCACGAGGAGCTTGCTTAAGACCATATAAAGC
Source organism: Hordeum marinum (assembly GCA_022496015.1). Classification (NCBI taxonomy): domain Eukaryota; kingdom Viridiplantae; phylum Streptophyta; class Magnoliopsida; order Poales; family Poaceae; genus Hordeum; species Hordeum marinum. The sequence goes on from CM039673.1 coordinate 339,778,013, forward strand.
TTTGCGAAGTTTGTAAACATGGTCAGGTTTCTTAGGATTTACAAATCCAGGAGGTTGATTAACATACACTTCCTCCTCTATCTCTCCTTTTAAAAAGGCACTTTTAATATCCATTTGGTAAAGAGTGATTTCATGGCGATTGCCGTAAGCAAGAAGAATTTGAATAGCTTCAAGTCTAGAGACGGGGGCATAGGTCTCACCATAGTCCATACCTTTGACTTGCGTATATCCTTGTGCTACGAGGCAAGCCTTGTTGCGTACAACTTGGCATCTTCATCTTGCTAGTTCTGAAACACCCATTTTGTGTCGATGATGTTTTGCTCGTCCTTGGGCTTCTCCATGAGTGTCCACACTTTGTTTCTCTCAAAGTTGTGAAGCTCTTCATGCATAGCGTTCACCCAATCCTCATCTTCAAGAGCTTGTTAAACCTTCAAGGGTTCAATGCTAGAGATGAAATAATAATGCTCACAAAAGTTAGCTAAGTGAGTTTTAGAGCGAGTGATCCTCCCTATTTGTATATCACCAAAGATTTTGTTTAGGCGATGGTTCTTGGTCACTTGTGCTCGAACTCGGGGTAGCTTTGGCTTTTTGGATGGTGGAGCTTCTCCTTCATCATCTCCTTCATCTTCGTTGTCGTCAAAGTGGTCATCTCCTTGAGGTGGTGGTGAAGGAGGTTGTGGTGGATCTTCATGATGTACTTCCTCCTCCTCTTCATCTTGTCGTGTACCACTTGTGGATGCTTCCATGTCCTTTTGTTGGTAGCCTTGATCTAAAGTAGGAACTTCCACTTGGGTTGATGAAGTACTTTCCTTCACCTCCATGGGACGAATCTTGCCGATGGGAAAATCTTGGATGGCTTCCGAAGGATCTTTATCACCTACATCATTTGGCAATTGTTTGACTTGTGAACCATTAGATTCATCAAACTTCACATCTATCGTCTCTTCAACTTTTTGAGTGAAGTTGTTGTAGACACGGTAGGTGTGAGAGTTTGATCCGTAACCAAGTAGGAAACCTTCATGAGATTTAGGAGCAAATTTAGCACGACGATGCTTATCAAGAATGTAGCACTTTGAGCCGAATACCCGAAAGTATCCAACTTGGGGTTTGTTACCGGTGAGAAGCTCTTATGTTGTTTTACCGAGAAGCTTGTGCAAGTAGAGTCGGTTTGTGGCATGACATGCTGTTTCAACGGCTTCAGCCCAAAAGTATCTTGGCATCGTGTATTCGTCAAGCATCTTTCTTGCCATCTCGATGAGGGTTCGGTTCTTTCTCTCAACGACTCCATTTTGTTGAGGCGTGTACGTAGCCAAGAACTCATGTGTGATACCCTTTTCGTCAAGTAAGGTATCCACATGGGTGTTCTTGAACTCCGATCCATTATCGCTTCGAACCTTCTTGATCTTCAATTCAAATTGATTTTGCGCTTTGCGTGCAAAGTTCTTGAAGATCTTTTGTACCTGTGACTTATCATCAAGAAAGAATACCCACGTAAATCTGGAAAAACCATCAACTATAACTAGACCATAAGAGTTTCCACCGAGACCCTTGTAAGCATTGGGACCAAAAAGATCCATATGAAGTAACTCGAGTGGTCTCCTAGTGGTCATGATGTTCTTGATTGGATGACTTCCACCTACTTGCTTTCCTGCTTGAAAAGCGCTACAAAGCCTATCTTTGTCAAAGATAACATCTTGAACTCCAAGAATGTGATCTTCGTTGATAAGCTTATCTAGATTGTGCATGCCTACATGTCCTGGCCTTCTATGCCATAGCCAACCTTTTAAATATTTTGCAATAAGACAAGTACGAGGTTGGGCCTTTCTAGTGAAATCGATAATGTATAGATCACCTCTATGAATACCGGTAAAGACAATTTTATGATTATTATGACAAAACACTTGGAAACCTATTTTAGTAAATAGCACATTGAAACCGAAGTCTGCTAGTCTAGATACGGAAAGAAGATTGTAGCCAAGGGATTCAACAAGCATGGCATTTTAAATAGAGCTATCATGACATATGGCCACCTTACCAAGGCCAAGTACCTTACCCTTAGAGTTATATCCAAAGGTCACGTACCTCCGAGGACCTTGATTAGGCATGATATCTTGGAACATGTCTTTATCTCCAGTCATGTTATCGGTGCATCTACTGTCGAGAATCCACTCTTTTCCACCAGACATGTAATCCTTGAAGTTTTCCATGAGACTTAGATTCCTCATGATCTTCTCATGCTCGATGTCGAACAACTCATCTTCATTATAGTAGCCATGTTCTTCATTGTCATCATTTGGTAGAATCTTCTCCTCATAGAAACCAAGAGACTCGTTAGAATCGTAACCATGACAAATATTCAAGTTTATGAAAGTGAATGGCTTCAATAATAATGTTGTTGATATTTGTGACATCTCCTTTAGCACGCATAAGATCGTGAAGCTCAAATAGGCATTTATCAAAGTTTGGATCACTAGGCTTCATTTTGTGAAAAGCAACCGTTTTATGAAGAATTTCATCAAGATTACTTAATGAAAGATTTGGATATCGTTTATCCAAATCATTCCACAAAGTATAAGCACATGCAAAGTTCTTCAATTGATAAATCACAAATCTGGGTAAACCTCTAACAATAAGATTGACATTTCTAAGGTTACCAATCATGTCAATTTCCTCTTTGTGTGTGGGATGCAATTCATCGATGGGGGAACACATAGGGATTTTCAATATGTTTTCTCAAATGTAATTTTTCAAATAGATCAATCATAGCATTCTTCCATTGACTATAGTACTTTCCATCAAGAATGGACACTCTACAACTCAAACTTTCCACACTAGACACATCCATCTTCCTCCACGGTGATGAAACCGAAGCAATGGAGACCAATGCTCTGATACCAATTTTGGGATCACTAGAATAATATGTCTCGAGGGGGGGTGAATAGACTACTAGCAGGAATTTAAAATCTACACAAGGTGCAAAGTTAAGTGTTGGCAGATTTTAGCAATTATAGCAAGTCTAGCACACCCTACACATGCAAGTCATCAAGTATAGCAGCGGAAAGTAAAGACATTGCACATGGAAATAAGGAGTTGAGATAGGGAGATCGAAAGCATGAAGGTCATGAAGTTTTTTTCCCGTGGTTCTGATAGGTGGTGCTATCATACGTCCATGTTTATGGAGTCTTCAAACCCACGAAGGGTAATGGTCGCGAGAGTCCACGGAGGGCTCCACCCATAAGTGTCCATGAAGGAGCAACCTTGACTATTCCATAACAGCTTCCCTCAACGAAGGACTAGACTAACTCGGGGTAGATCTTCACAAAGTAGGCGATCTCCTTGCCCTCACAAACTTCTTGGTTCACTCCACAACACGAAGTAGGAGGCTTCCAAGCGACACCTAACCAATCTAGGAGGCACCACCCTCCAAAAGGTAATAGGCTCGATAATGTCGATGAACTCCTTGCTCTTGTGCTTCAAGATGATAGACTCCTCAACACACAATCACTCTCTCACAGATTTGGCTTTGGTGGAAGATATTGATTGGGTGGAAAGCAACTTGGGGAGGCTAGAGATCAAGATTCATATGTTTGGAATGGAATGACATGATCTTAACACATGAGTAGGTGGATCTCTCTCAAAAAATCTGATAGGATAGGTGGGGATCTGTTCTGAGTGATTCTCTTATGAGTGAGTGGTGGTGGAGGGGTATATATAGGCATCTCCAAAAATCCAACCGTTACACCTTAAGTGACCAACTCGATGACACCGATGTGTGAATCTCGGTGGTACCGAGTTGATCCAAAGGTAGCAACTTTTGAATCTCGATGAGACCGGTATAGAAAACTCAGTGGTACCGATCAGGTGACCAATGGTCAGATTGCGCAACTCGGTGACACCGATCCAAAAACTGGGAAATTCCGATTTTATGAATCAAGGTAACAGAAAGTTGGCAGCCTGAACTCGGTGGCACCGATGCAAAATCAATTGCACCGAATGGCTAGGGTTTGGCATGTATCTGTCTGAGTTTGGGAATCGGTGGCACCGAGTGGGAATTGTTGGTTGCACCGATTTTGAATATTTGGCTTTGAACAGACTTTTGTGGAAGAGCTTGTGGGTGTTTTTGGTGACTATCACTTGTGCACGTTTGAGCATCTGGTTCACCAACAGTACCTTACCCCCTTTTAATAGTATTGTCTTTCCTGTCGACTCAAAGTGATTTTTTCAGAAAGTAAAATGTAGAGTCCTCTTGATTGAAGCTTTGCCAATGCATTTCCTTGCATCTTGGGGTTTCTCCACGATCCTTTTGCCATCCCTATCATTGAACTTTTCCTGAAATATGCTTAGTGGAAACATTAGTTCAATAAAATATATGTTGTTATTAATTACTAAAACCACCAAGGGAGCAAATGTGTTTTCAACTATCCCTAATTCCATTTATGATGGCATCAATCTAGGTCTTTTTCCCTTGTGACTGATGATATGACCCAAATATGCAATTCCTGTTTGACAAAGTCACACTTTCTTAGTTTAACCTTCCATCGCTATATATTTCCAAGCCCTTTTCATATGCATTAGATGTTCTTCAAAACTCTTACTATAGATGGGTATGCCATTAACTAGTATAAATTTCCTCACGACATGAGCCAAATCTTTATTCATAACACACTGGAAAGTACATGGTGCTCCTGTTAGCCCCATAGCCATAACTGTAAACTCATAATGACCAGTGCGAGTTTGAAGTGTTGTTTGGAACTTCTCTCCAGGAGTTTGACCTGATGGCACCCACCCTTGAGGTCCAATTTGTTAAACCAACAAGGACCTGTCAACTCATCTATTATTTTATGTATCACTCGCAAGGGGTATTTTCCATTGATGGTTAATGCATTCACATGTCTATAGTCAATGACCATTTTTCAAGTACGTTCCTCTTTCTTTTTAACCATGACTGATATAGAGGACAAATGATTATTGTTGTCTATATGATGCCACTCTACAACACTTTAGAAACTTGCATTTCTAATTTTGTTGTTAATTGAGGAGCTATTCTATATGGCCCAATGGATACTAGTCTAACTCGCGACACTAAAGGCATATATGATCATGCTCTCTTTTGGATAGTAAGACACTAGGTACGAAAAGCATTACCTTGAACTTAAAGTGGTTGTTGCATCTCTTGTTGTTGTTTAATACTTTTAGGTATACCAGTAAAATAGAGTGCCATAACTGCAAGAGCACATTTACATGCCTATACGAGGTTCCGCCGCCGCATCTTCCACCTTCTTCTTCTTCGTCGCTTTCACGCGCCAGGATATGCACTCCATGGATCGGGCCTTGCATACGGCCACTGTCGGGGATATACCCCATGGTATGACCCGACCTGAAGTATGACCCGGCCGGGACTTGGCGACTCACTGGAGCCCTGGCCGAACTTGACGATTTATTGGTGATCCGGTAGGAGGTATGACCCAGCTCATCATATGGCGGCTCGTGCGTCATCTCTATTACCGAATCACAGAACGACCAGGTCCGTGGCCCAGCATGCGAGCCGGTGCAAGGCGGCTCATGGACGGGCCTGGATGGGCGGCTCACAAGAAAAGGCCCAAAGGAGAGAGGATTCCCTTACAAGAGAAACAAGATCCGGATTAGGACTCAAGAGAGACTAGTCCTAATCCTACTCCTAGTAGGACTCTACATGTAAAACCTACCCCTTCCACTTATATAAGGAGGGATAGAGCACCACTAAAAAGACAAGTTCACAAGTTAAGACAGACACAAGTCATTAGAGATAGACAGATTAGAGGCTCTCGAGATTAGAGGTAGCAAGACAACACTCTTGTAATCGAGAGATTTTCCTTATCATCAATACAAGACAAGCATGACGTAGGCTTTTACCTCCATCGAAGGAGCCGAACCTGGGTAAACTCGCGTCTCTCGATTCCAACCAACCCCTCTCAAGCCGTCACATAGTTACGATGGCCTCACACCTAAGTCCGTTAACCCGAACATCTTGCCGTGACAAATCCACGATAGCCACCATCCTCGGGCCCTTCAGCTCTGGTGGCAGGACGATGAACATCTCTGTCTATTCCTCCCACGTCGACTCAATCTTCATGGCGGATGATAAAACAGTAAGGGAAGGGGAGAGCTTTCTCGCGAAAACAATGATGAAAATGACCAAATGCAGAGGCTTCGTCTCGATTTTGGATGGGTTAGTGTGCCGCATGCGTATGCGTATGTGATGGATGTCCGGACTTCCTCAATCACCCGCCAATTTCATTTCTGTTTATAGGATTCTAACATCCATAACAATTTTGGTGATCCCCGTTTGACCACAGAAAATGTTCGGACTGGCTCTGAATATTTAGCTGCGATGCGAAGATCTGACGACTGGGACGGTGTTCATGTCAACCGCGGCCGTGGCACACGCTGCTCACGCCACGCTAGACCACACCAGGCCAGAGCCACAGGAAAAACAAGCGGAGCGAAGCGAGCCACCGGAAACGAAACGAGACGCACGCCCCCACGCCGTTCGCCCACTCCCCGGCCCCGTTGTTCCCGTCGCCACCCTTCGCCGACGCGGGCAAGAGAAGAAGCGGAAAGAGAGAAAATTTCCCCCACCCCGCCTGGATCCCGCGAGCGGGCCCATGTCCCCCTCGACACTGCTCGTCCGGCCGCCGGCGCCGGCGAATCCGTGCCTTCTGCCTCGCCGGTGCGCGCCCGTATCAGCAGCGGCAGCGACGCTCCGCACGTCTCATGCCGCCTCCTCCGTGGCTCAGTTCTCTAGGTTTCTCTCCCCGTCTCCCTCCCCTTCTCTCCTGGTTTTGCCTCTCGTCGACCGAGTAATTACTGCAAAATTGTGCGTGTAATGGATGGGTATTTCGTCTTCTTCTGCATTGACACGCTTGTCCCTTGATTACGCAGGCTGCGCACCAAGTGCAGGTTTGCTGCCCCCGGTATCAGAGAAGATTACTCTTCTACGCCAATCGATGTCGTAGCCGACGTGAAAACAGAGAAGGCATGAAATTGAGTACTTGATGCCTGTTTCTCCAGTAAGATTGGATTTCCTGAAATACTTCCAAATGCTTGCAGATTGTAGTGTTGGGAGGAAGTGGATTTGTTGGTTCTGCTATATGCAGAGCTGCAGTAGCTAAAGGCATTGAGGTTGTGAGCCTCAGCAGGTACATCTTTTCCCTTATCTTTTTTTCCCTAGAAACACAGTACAAATCACAAACACACATGTACACTCACCCCTATGAACGCATGCACGCACGGTCGCACACCCTACCCATATGAGCATCTCTGGGAGACCGAGACATCATATCTTGAGATTGACAAAGTCCCCACAGGCTTCGTCTCCCACTGAATGAACATCGTCGGAATTCCTGGAATAAATTTAGGAAAATGAGAGCACCCGAGAGGATTTGAACCTGGGTGGGCTGGTTCCACCACAAGGAACCATCTGAGCAACGCTCAATTCTCATTTTGTATGAACGTTATGTATGTATACCACTTCCTGCAAAAATCCCTCATAGTCAGTTGTCCATGTAGTGCACGTTATCAATCCAGCAAGTTCATTTTCCAGAGACCAAATTCAAGACACATCCCATCTAAAGCCTCCCTGCTCAGCACCTTGATCCTTCTAACTTTGTGTCAGCTAGTTTTTTTTCTAGTGAAGTACGACAGGCATCTTAATCAAATGATAGAATCAGGATACAACGAGGTACAGTGGCAGTACCAGCACACACACCACCACTAAAATAGGTGTAACAAAAGAAAATGAACAACAAGCCCAAGACTCTCCGAGCCATAATGAGGAGCACCTACAGTACTGTCAAAGGCATCGCTCTGCTGAGACAGAATGGCGAACATCAACACGCCGAGAACACACAACTTCGTTGGCCTTAACGCACTAAAAGCACAACCGCCACTAAATGACTAGAAGAACATGGTCAGCCAGCTCACAGCAGGACGTTTATGTGGAGCCGACGTTGTTGAAAGGTAACGTGCAGCCAAGATGACACCCCAGCACTTTCTCCATCGTTGGCATAGTCAAAATGCCACGTGCAACCGAGACCACTCAAGACACTGATGCATTGTCCGAGTGAACAAACGGCATCATGACCAAGACCACAGCACAGGACATTCTCACAAAGCACTACCTTTCCGCACCATGGATTGTCGCTGGCATAACTGAGGAGCACAGCTCAGGCAAGACCGGCATCGCAGCTGAAGGGCATCACTGGCTGAGATTACACTAGGACACAATCCACACTGGATGCAAGCCAACCTTGGCATGATTCGACACCTGAAGCAAGGAGCAGCAACCACTTCCCTTTGCCACCACAAACTGCTGTTGCGGACCTCAAACTGGCCGTTCACGCTCCCATGAGACGTGTGAGGCATGGACCAACCAACAAGGGATCAGTGGCTCCAAGGCGATGCCTCAAAGAATGGAACAATGTCAAGGACGCTATCATCGCCCAATCTAGAGAAACAGGATCTGAGGCTTTTACCCCAAGATTACTTAGGGTGGATGAGGTGTGGAGGCTTCACGATGACGCCTCCCAAGAGAAATGACTCCTTAAGGCGTCGACGTCATTTGTGCCAACGGAAGACGGCACAGGGTTTTGCCGTAGTATCACAACTCGCATCCCCACCGTACCACGTCGTCTGCCGACAGTGCCAACCACCACTGGAAGCTCTTGAACTCACCAGCCTCCAGCCTCCCTTGGTGTCCACACGCCCACCAAGCCCATCATGAGGCCACCCGATGCCGCCACTGTGCTAAATTGGGATATGCCATACCGGTCGTTTCAGATCCACGGTAGCCGCTAGACCGGCCGGATGGCCACCGCTGAAGGAGCCGACTCCCGCCACCGAAGCCATCCTCCTCCTATGGCCAGATATACATGCCGCACGCCCAGATCTGGAAGCATCCCACCCGTGCCAGGGCAGCCAGATACCTCCAAAGCCACATGAGACCTTGAGCAACAATGAAGGCTGCCGACACTTGATCGCTGGCTGGATTTGAGGCCAGAACATCGCCTCTGGACGGGTTTGAGGAGCTAACACCGCCATCAACTAGCCATCCGGGAATGCTGCAAATACCACCGCACCACTAGAGAGAACCCCCATCACCTTCAGCCGCAGGCCAGCCACCGGCGCAGCAGAAGGCGGTGGCAGTGCCGGCGATGAGGGGCATGGGGAGAGGCCTGAAGGCGGCGGCAGTGAGAGCTTCCCGCGCGATACAAAGTCGGTGGAGCCTCTTCGTGTCATGTAGATAGTCAAAGGAATACATATGTAAAATTACTGATGGGATGATACGCGAGTCGGGGGAGCCTTTTCATGCAAGGTAGATAATTAAGGAAGTATATATGGGATGATTGCATTCATTGAAGCATAAGGAGATTCGGTGAAGCTTTTTAAAATAATTGGGATCTATATAATGAAAATTATAATTATTCAGGCATTATTTCTGAAAGCCTAATCTGCATCCTGTCATCATTTCGATATTCTATGTTAATGACAGGTCAGGAAGACCTTCTTACTCTGATCCTTGGGCTGATGAAGTTACTTGGTTAGCAGGTAGGGTGAGTTGTGACCTTAGGCTGTTACCTTTATGGTAAATAGATTTGGTTTGATCATATTATCTATTTTTCTTGGGTGAATGGATAGCAGGTATGCTGAGTTGTAACATTAGCCTGTTACCTTTGTGGTAAATAAATTTAGCTTGATCATATAATCTATTTTTCTTGGGTGAACTGCGGACGCGGATTTGGTGAACCTGGTTGCACGTGCACCCCTTATGAATAGTAAATTCGAAAAAAATACTAAAAAATTCAAAACAATCTGTTTTTCTTTTGTGCAACATACAGCATCTGTACCAAAATGTAAGACTTTTTTGGTTTTGCATATGGCATAAAAAACGTCTTACATTTTTTTACGGAGGGAGTACATAGTCAATACGTATACTCAGGTATGAAGTTTCACAAAGAAATGATATTCGTGGTATTCTAGGCAAAAATGACAAAATCAAAGCTATATTAAAAAACACTGTTTGATGAATGGTAAGTCCCTGATTGTATTTTCTTCACTAAGAATACCACGGGTGTCATTTCTTCACGAAACTTCATACGTAAGTACAATGGTGGACCAAGTTTGATACCCCCAAATTCCAGAATTTTTTGAATTTTTCTACTTGTATTTTTTTTAAAAAAAATTAACTATTCATGCGGGTGCACATGGATCCATGTTCACCTTGTATTTTCGGATGAACTACTCCCTATATTAGTTACGTCCTCTAACCCCGAACATCATAGATAACTCTTTATTTAAACTGGATCTATGGTTTGCTGTTAGGATGGTTTTACCTGCATATTATTTTACATGAAATGCACACCTGAGAATTCAAATTACATCGAATGGATTTAATAAGATTTGTTCTGGAGTAATAGTGGTACAGTAAGAAGTACACTTTATAGATTACTGTTGGTGTTAAACAAGCAAACATTACATGTATGCATTCTGTTGTGCTTGACTTTTTGGTAAGTTAATATTACTAGATGATGGATCCTCTTGAAGTCATTTCATGTCATTTTGTTTTTGAGTTCTTAGACATGCATATACTATTTATTGCAAACAACAACAACAACAACAACAACAACAAAGCCTTTAGTCCCAAACAAGTTGGGGTAGGCTAGAGGTGAAACCCATAAGATCTCGTGACCAACTCATGGTTCTGGCACATGGATAGCAAGCTTCCACGCACCCCTGTCCATGGCTAGTTCTTTGGTGATGCTCCAGTCCTTCAGATCTCTCTTTACGGACTCTTCCCATGTCAAGTTCGGTCTACCCCGGCCTCTTTTGACATTATCAGCATGCTTAAGCCGTCCGCTGTGCACTGGGGCTTCTGGAGGCCTGCGCTGAATATGCCCAAACCATCTCAGACGATGTTGGACAAGCTTCTCTTCAATTGGCGCTACCCCAACTTTATCTCGTATATCATCATTCCGGATGCGGTCCTTCCTTGTGTGGCCACACATCCATCTCAACATGCGCATCTCTGCCACACCTAACTGTTGCACATGTCGCCTTTTAGTCGGCCAACACTCAGCGCCATACAACATTGCGGGTCGAACTGCCGTCCTATAGAACTTGCCTTTTAGCTTTTGTGGCACCCTCTTGTCACAAAGAATGCCAGAAGCTTGGCGCCACTTCATCCATCCGGCTTTAATTCGATGGTTCACATCTTCATCGATATCCCCATCCTTCTGCAACATTGATCCCAAATATCGAAAGGTGTCCTTCTGAGGCACCACTTGCCCATCAAGGCTAACATCCTCCCCCTCCTCGTTCCTAGTAGTACTGAAAGCGCACCTCATGTACTCAATTTTAGTCCTACTACGTCTAAAACCTTTCGATTCCAAGGTTTGCCTCCATAACTCCAACTTCCTGTTGACCCCCGTCTGGCTCTCATCGACTAGCACCACATCGTCCGCAAAGAGCATACACCATGGGATATCTCCTTGTATATCCCTTGTGACCTCATCCATCACCAAGGCAAAAAGATAAGGGCTCAAAGCTGACCCTTGATGCAGTCCTATCTTAATGGGGAAGTCGTTAGTGTCGCCATCACTTGTTCGAACACTTGTCACAACATTATCATACATATCCTTGATGAGGGTAATGCAAAATAGTTCTAAAAACATATGTACTTAAGGCCACTTCTATTTTGTCCTTGCTGACCCTACCTGCAGTGGCGGAGCTTCGGCTGGGCCAACCCGTGCCTTGGCCCGCCCAGCTCGTGGTAATTTAAGCCTACTATTCAGTCATGGAATAACAGCCTAACAGTAATCTCCTTCAGTAAGCACATGTCGGCCCGCCCATGTATTCTCGTGAAGCTCCGCCACTGCCTACCTGGCTTATGGCGAACGTGTTTGCTTGAGAAGTATTGCTTTAACATTACGCCTTGTATGAACCTCGGTATTCCCCCTTTACCACTTTTTTCCTGTAATGGAGTTACATGCTTGTTTGGGACTAAAGGCTTTGTTGTTGTTGGAGTTACATGCTTGTACTGGATTTCCAAGAGTGTCTGGTATGGTTTCTTTCGGCACTCTCATATTCAGTTAAGTATCTTACTGTTATGCAGGAGATGTTTTCTATGCAAGATGGGAGGACGTGCTAGTAGGGGCTACTGCTGTTGTGTCTACCCTTGGAGGATTTGGTAATGAAGAACAGATGAAAAGGATAAATGGTGAAGCAAATACCATAGCAGTAGACGCTGCGAAAGAATTTGGTGAGTACTTTGCGATGAGTAATGACAGCGATAAGATTATCTGTATGCATCTTTGGACATTTTATTGGTGTGGCAGTAGTTAATGTGATTCCATGACTGAACTAAGTTTCATTAATCAGGCACATTGAAAGATACTAGTTTGATACAATGGGCGGTATGCATTTGGCACCAATAGGATCTTGACTTATCCCAAATGGTCCCTTATAAATCCCATAATTGACAACTCTATGAAATAGTTTAGTTGTAGAATCAATTACTCTGTGACCACTTGAATTATATGAATATATAAGAAAACCTGTACCAAACCTGTTTGTTCATTTTAATACCATAACTCCTACATTTACTTTTAAACACCAAACTCTCTGTAACAGTTTTTAATTAGTGTAAACTAAAAAGTGCCCTTTTAATCGGTAGAACTTAAACTATTGGGGGTGCATTTGCTGGAATATCAAATTGTGAGTTATATTGTGTTAGGAAACTTGCTATCCTGGTTAAACCTTCGAAGTAAAGGTTGAAAACTTCAAACGGCTTAGAATTGTCCTTTCTGGAACCATGTTGCCTAGCACTTTAGCTTACTCTTCCTTTTATTGTTTGAAAAATATAAAAAAAACCTTACATAAACAGTTTGCTATGTTCTTCTGCAGGGATCCCGAAATTTATTTTGATCTCTGTTCATGATTACAACCTTCCATCCTTTCTCCTTACCTCGGGCTATTTCACTGGCAAAAGAAAGGCCGAATCTGAAGTCCTCTCCAAATACCCATCCTCGGGTTAGATCTCTGCTACTTTATTTTGTTCGTATTCGTATGTGTTTATCAGTATATCCAATCTAACATTTATCTTTCAGGTGTTGTCTTGAGGCCTGGGTTTATTTACGGTAAAAGGAAAGTTGATGGCTACGAGATACCGCTCGACATCGTAGGGCAACCACTAGAGAAGCTACTTTCCTCTGTCGAAAATTTCACCAAACCATTGAGTGCATTGCCTGGTTCGGACCTGGTCCTCGCACCCCCTGTGAACGTGGACGATGTTGCCTACGCCGTGATCAATGCCGTCATAGATGACAGCTTCTTCGGCGTGTTCACAATCGAGCAGATCAAGGAAGCGGCAGCCAGTGCGAGAGTGTAGAGATCTGCATATCTGGAAGCACCTTACGGAGTTACGAGGGAGCAGTCATGTTCTTGCAAATCTTCCATAATAGTGGGTAACTCAAGGCGAAACTCAGTACTGCAATGCTGTGCTTATATATAGAGTTTAAATGCACTAACACAATCCATTCGAAAAGCTGTAGTTGTTGATAGCAGGCAACACTGGTCACTTTACTAGGGTTGATCTAGTAACGGCCCATGCATACATAGCTGAAATACGAGCACAAAAATGGGTTGCAACAAGCTTCACCATCAGAAGAACCCCACGTTTATTCTTTAACCTCACACATAACCCCGGTTGCCTGCCTTGCCTAGTACGGCTTGAGGCAATCGAAGAGGCGGCGGTGATCCGACGAGACGGCTTCCTCCGACGAGCCTGATGCGGGAGACCCGACGGTGGACGACGGTGAGACGCCGGTCGGTATCAGGCGCTGCCTCGGCGCTCCGGGGCTGTCACCCCCGTGAGCCGGGCCCGGCCGACACCGACAGGCGCCTGGGCTGCCCAGCTGCAGTACCTGCACCTGTGCCTTCTTCTTCCTCTGCTCCCTCCTCACCATGTTGCGCTTGTTCACGTAGTCCTCGTGGATGAACACGTCCATGGACGCTAATCTCTCTCTCTCTCTTCGACTCTGAACTACTTCCAAAGTCCCAACATAAATGGCCGGAAGGCTGGATCACCAACACGAGAACAAACGCAGAGGAATGGGGCAGTTATACTACTACGGGCGTCAAGCCAAGCACGTCGCTCTCGCCATTTTAACATTTTTTACAAGGCACAGCACGCAGGCTGCCTATTGGTCTATGCCAAGTGTGAAGTCCACAACGCTACAAACAGAAATGCTTGCGCAACTGCATTCCGAAGCTGGGAAAGCAATAAGCGCGCAGTCTCTGCTTACTGGGAAAGCAATAATCATTCTTGTCTCTTCTTGTGAAAAGGTAGCTTAACCGAGACTCGTCAGAATTGATGTGTCAAATGGCAAAAAAAAAAAAAAAAAAAAAAAAAACCCTCAGGAATTCGTGGTGTGCATTGGCAGAGTAGCAGGGACAACGGTGTCTTCCACGTTGGGGGGCTCTTGGGGGCAATGCAGCGACATGGAAGTTGATCGGAAACCAAGAAAAATACTGGAGATGTGGAAAGATTGGTAGCTTGCGTGATGTGAACATGATTCATCACCCCTACCACAGAACACCTTGTGGTCGCTAAGCAAATGTACGCCGCCGCTAACTCAACAGGACCCAATACAGTGGACTGGCCTGGCCGTTTTCATAAATCCTCTGCCGGTTTCCATGTTTATCTTCAGATCAGTAAAGCTTCACCATAGATCATGCCAGGACATGAATCGCAATGCGGAATAAAAGCGGCAAAAAAAATTTCGTTACCGCATGCAGAATTAAGTGGAACAAAGTCTCGGTGCACCTTTTGACTTAACAAAAGATATCTGTTTGCACCCAAAATTTCCAAAGGATATATACACATTATTATGTTTATTGACTATCACACCAGAACCCTAGAAAAGATTCATGTCCTAACACCCACAAAATTTTATGCGGCTGACAGCCTCTTCTTGAGATCGGCGGTCTTTCATATCGACGTTGATGCGCTCACCGTCCTTAGTGCATTCCCAAGGATGATAACAATGACAGTCACGTCGTCGTGGTACTTTCTCCTACTCCCAACAGGTATCCTCATCAACTGTTCAGCTGTTAAAGCTGGCAAGGCATGGCAAGAAAGTAGTGAAGAGTTGGTGTTAGTTCTACTTGCTTACAGCTATGGTTCCCAAAAATGTTGCAAAGATGGTAGTTACAAAAACCAAAACAATTTATCAAAAGTAAATGTACTCTCATACATACGGTCTCTCCATTCTCATCTGATGTTATTTTCATGATATATGCATGTCTAAAGTCTAAACCATATAAAAGGAGGGAGCATAATTTTTCTACAAGCCTATAAATAGCCATCTGACATCAATGACATACTTTTAAGTTAAAACATGTTTGGTTGTTACTTGGTATCACAGAGCTTTTACTCACTTGACAGGAGTTAAGGGGTACTTCCCTTCCAATTATAGCATGGGTAAGGCGTTTCTACAATTGGGTTGTTCATTACCAATCACAAAGACAAATGTCCTCTATAGAATCTTAATGCTAGTTATTTATGTATCGAAAAATAAATTTGATATATTTAGGGGGATACCTGCTTCTTTGGCAGCTTTATGTACAACTTGCTCGATGAGATATTTTGCAGGATCGCCAGTTGGGTTATGATGCATAAATTGATAAACCAACTGAACAACTTCATCATTACTGAAGAAATCAAATAAGCCATCACTGCCAAGCACAACAAACAGATCGTCTTCCGTAACCTTGTGACTCAGTGTGTGCGGATTTGTATATACGTAAGGCGGGCTGCACAAATTACGAACTCGGAGAATTCCCATGAGTGCATCATTAAACTTTTTCTGCAAAATTGGGATTAAAGCATGTGCATTAGTTAAATCATAAGAATGTCATTAATTTTCATCACATGCTAAAGTATAATATGCTACCTGTTTAAGGTAGCCAACTCCAAAAGCACGAGTAACCTTCAGCTTCCCTTTTACTTTATTACCCATCACAACTTTAGAGTCATTAGGATGGTCAGCTAATAGTTTTTGGTATTCCAATGGATTTTCAAGTGAGTGGATCTCTGTCAATTGAGTAGCTTTCACTTTATCCATATCTGCATATGGCATGGAAGCAAGCACAGCTCTACTATCTCCAAGATTTAGAATGCACAAATCTGTTCCCTGAAGAAGCACAACCAGGACACAGGATCCAACTGAAACTAAATCTGGTCTATCATCCATATCTTGTTCAACCATGCATAAGAAATCATTCTCAGCTTGCTCAACAGCAGAAGTGAGGCAATTCAGCACACCAGCTCGAAAACTTCCTGAAAGTTTTACATCTTCATTCTCTGCAATTTCCATGGCTAATGTTAACTCACTTTTAACACCATTAAGGGAGTCCTCTGATGAGCTATATATACCATCTTGTTGCTTGATACGGCACTCTAACAAGTATAGGTAATATACTATGTTATCATATAGAGTTACTGCCAGAAAATCAGCTGCATCTCGTCCATTAAACCCATCATAAATACCACAAATCAACCATCCATTTTTCTCAGAGCACACAGCTTGGACTCTATCCTCTCCAGCAGCTCCACCAGCCATCTTTACCTCGGTACCAGTCAGAAAATTGGAAGATACAGTTGTTGGGGCGCTGGACCTCCAAAGATTTTTACTGATTTCAAATATGGAGCTCTCAGTTGATGCAGAGCTGCCTTGTGAGGTGGATAGCAAGTCCAACCTTGACATAGATGGAGAAGAGACGATTTTTCTGAAAGAATTTGGAGAATCTAGTTCTGGTAAAATTTCTTCCCCAATAAGACCCTTGCAAATATTCGTATTGGCCAGTGTGAAATTTGCACTAATTGCAGCACCAGATAAGCAAGTAAATGAGCCATTTCGTGACTTCATCATGGCATTAGTTTCAAACCTCATCTGGGGAGAGGTGTCATGCTCATCACTTTCAAGAGGAAAGCTCTGATAAGAATTGCAGTGATAGCCAAAGCTTACACTGAGATTACTACAACTCCTGACAAGTGTCTCTTCATCCTCAGAGCTGATGCTGTGATCAGTGTTGCCCTCATAAAACAGATCATCCACCATCTTCTCTATGGAAGTATGACACCAACAACGGTATAATATTTCTGACAAACTTTGCTTTTGTGTTTCTGATGCTTACTCACATGCCATGCCAAATACAGTTGCTTTTATACTTAAAAGGAAATGCAAACCAAACCTGCAATATTAAGCCAAACCATTAGCTAAATACAGCTATAAAAATATATTTAAACGAAATTAAAACACTTGTTTCAGCAAATACTGGAAGATTATATTTTATTTTAGTACATCACACATATATTTTTATTCCTTTGAGGGAAGTGATGTAATTGATGATGACACATATATTTTTATTCTTTTGAGTGAAGTGATGTAATTGATGATGGTAATAGCATGGTTTTTGTAGTTGATAGGTACTTTGGTCTCCTATATACCTTTATCGGTAACAAAAATCTGACCATACTTCCATCAAAATTTAAGATGGGAAAGAACATTATCCCTCAACATACATGCTGTGAATCAACGAGAAAGCACCAGTTTGACATCTGCATCATGTATTACTACTAGTCTTTTGCAATCTCATGAATATATATACATCATGACTACAATTCTAGAAATAACCACTATACGAGTTGAGTTGTACGAGCTGTGCCTACTTACCAAAGATGCGGCGTGATTTAATATTTTGGAGAGTGTTTGCTTTTTAAGCTACCACAGAGGATAGGACACACATGTCGAAAAATTCTTGTCAACTGAAAATACCACATCTCATACGTCACAAAATTTAGCAAGGCATACCGTTACATTATTTCTTTATTTTCTCTCTAATAAAATGGATAGAGAACATCCTCAGGACTCTGCAGAGAAACAGTAACCCGAAGCTCAAAAGGCGAATGGGAAGAGAAGAATAACCTGAAGTGTGAAGGGATTATTTCTATTTAAGCAGCGATCCCGCACGCGACACGGCAGGACAGGTTTATGAACTTCGCCACAGCGGCTATGACCGGTGCTTCCACAAGAGCTAACCTTCTTGGAGTTCACCTATTTACAACAACAACAGCAGCAGCAGAAGCAGCCGGCTCGTGAGAAGAAGGAACAAGGAAATCAGCTACGTAGAAGAGAGAGAGAGAGAGTGCAGGCGCATGGTACGCACAGATGCATCCATCTAAGTTCAGAGAGATGGGAACCGGGCCAGGTGATGCAGCCCCTCCTCTCCCTTCATCCCTGAACCCAATCCAATCTGCGATTAAAAACCCAAATTGGCTCCTAGGTAAAAATCCCGTTCCTGAAGGCCCTATCACACACACACACACACACAGACGACATGAATCAAGAACCAGTAAGCGCACGGAAAAGAAAGAAAACAGATGAGCTTGCGTACAGGCGTTTACAGAACGCGGGACAGAAGAGGAGGGGGGAGACGATGATTTTGAGGATTCATTCACCTTCCTGACGACCCGCGGTCCAGGACGAGCGGAGCTGGGACGGGGCGGAGGAGTGGCGAGCGGGAGTACGGAGTAGGGAGCTGGGACGAGACGGGTGTGGTGTGGAGGATGGGGGGAATTGGGAGGGAGGTGTGGGCCGAGGAGAATATAACGGGGGTGGTGGGCGAGAGAGGAGGAGAACTGGAGGAGGGAGGGAGACGGAAGCAACGAGCTCACTGGTTTATTTTGTTTTCGTTTTTCGGATCTGACTGTTTCTGGAGAATTGGATATGCCAAATCTAACCGCGTCCTTTTCCGCATCCTCGCGCCACAATCTCGTTTTCTCGTTTATTTTCCCTTTTCCTCCTTTTTCGTTGGCTTTTTGCTTTTTGCGATTTTTGTTGGCTAAACCTCGTCCCTTGAAATTTTCTTGTACGAATGACACCTGTTTTTCGTGGCCGTGGCGGGGGAGCTCGGAGAAAAATACTAAGATGGCGGCAAGGGGAAAAATGTTTCGATTTCGCGCAATGATCAATAGTTAAGCTCTCCAATTGCGCGAACCAACTTGTCATTGGATGGTTAGAGGGACTGTGATATCCTTAACCCATCAGGATTTAAATCCTGATGCTCGCGTTTATTTATGAATTTATTTCAGGATTTTCGGCGATGTGCATTCAACGGGAGTATACGTTTTCGTCGACGACAAGATGCCTATGGTGACTTCGTAAATTTCAGGATGATATGCCGGCTCAGTCTCTTGAAGGTGTTCATGAAGGTAAGATGTGCGTGTATGCGTTCATAGAGTGAGTGTATGTGCGTGTATATGAGCGTCTGCATCTGTACCGTGTTCTAAAAAAACTCTCCAATGGCAATTATTTAGAGTAAAAGTGAACACACTTGGGAACTATTCACAATTTGAGTTCCAATACTGTTTTCTATTATTATTTATGAGAAACACCGGGTATAAGATTTAGACATATACATATACACAAACATCGGTCGAGGTTAGTATTCCCTTTATTCAAGCTATTGAAGTCGAGATTGCATTCTACTCCCTTCGATTCATAGATATAAGATGTTTTGAATATTTAAATATGATATAAATGAGTGAACAAACACATAAAAAAATGTATGTATACATCCGATCCAGAAGAAAAAAGATTAAACCATTTTATATTTGTAAGCAGAGGGAGTACCATCTTAGATGAGAGGTTTAGTGCGCGGCCTTACAAAGATTTAAATAGACCAATTTTGTATCTAGGAAAAATAAAGAAAGAAGATAGATTTAGCCTTTTGATATACTAGCAGTAGCTGTCTTGAAGGCTCATTTTACCAAGATGTAATTTCATAAGATATTCATGTGTGTAATGATTTATAAAATACTTTGAAGTGTATTTTGTTCAATCTAGCGCCTAACTTTATAGTTCACACCGGCCCTATTCTTTTTCCAAGGGCTCTGACATGTGGTGGGTCAATGATACGTTCTAGACATATTTATAGTTTTTGAAGTTACCATGCTTATTTCTTATCATTTTTATGCACTATATGATATATATTTTTGTACTGGCCTACTAACTACTCAACAATTTCTATGTTTTTAATGTTTGTGGCCGCATGAACCTTCATGAACTAAGAAAAATCTAATAAGAAAACACATATGAAAAAAAATCATCGATGGAGGAGACCTACCAAAAGTGGGACTAGGGGTGCATGGGCCCCACATGGATCATGGCTTTGAGTCTCATGCCTCTGGATATATTGCACCAAAACCCTTCCTCAAATTATTGTGCAATCTTTCGCTGTTGCAACGTCGTGGTGAGGCAAAACTCATCTACAACCCTGTAAGTACTCCACTGGAGGGGCAATTCTTTGAGAATTCATGTTTCGTTGATCCCAATGAGGTATGAATAGTCCACCCCTGGACTACTGGTTTGCAGCAATAGCTACGTATCATCATCTCTCTCTATGCTTCGATACAATGGTCACATGAGTTGTTTGACATAAGTGTAATCCATATGATTTTTGTGATGAATCTCTTACTATATGGAGAATAATACATTATGATCAGAGCATGATCCTTGTAAATGGCTGATAAGACTAGAGCTTAGGCATATGTGAAAATGTACATGTCATGGTAGCTAATGTTATAATCTGATTGTAGTTGAGATGTCCGATGGTGACAATGTGCCTGTCATTCTTGGGAGACTTTTCTTAACATCACGGGGGTTGTTACTGATCGCAATAAAAGAAAATTTACCATTATGTTAATGAGAATGAGCATACTGTCATTTTCCAAAAGAAAGTTCAGAAGAGAGTTGAAAATTATTATTCCTAGAAGGTTATGACTCTCACTATTGGTGAATTTGAAGCCATATTCCACCCATCAAAAGAAACTATCAAGTTCTTATGATGGGAACCATAGCTATCCAAGTTAAGGCATCACAAATTCAAACTTTGTAGTTTGGCAACAATTGATTTTTTTGTTAATTAGGCGTGATCACTCTCATTAGCAAAAATAATAATAATCAAGAAGTGCATTTTTTCTAGAACACTTACTCCTATCCAAACATTATTTTTTGTCTATATTAGGTTTTTGTGAAGTTTTGAGTAGTTTTTAGAAAGTTGCTGCCATGGCAGTAAAATTTGCTGCTATGGCTCTCAAAGTGAGCTGGAAAAAAGAAGTGTCCAGAAACATCCAAAAAAATTATTGTTGAAATTTTGAAAAAAGAGAGGCATGTGAACCTGGGGCCAGTCCCAGGGAGGGAGCATGCAACCAGTCCCTAGATGATCATGTGAGCATGTGAGGCCCACTTGGATCCTCCCACTTGGGGCCCACTTGGATCATGTGAGCTATTTGATCCCCTTTCATCAAGGGAGATAATGTACTAGCAATCAAAGGGGAAGGGCGTCCTATGAAGAATTGATCTATGATCTTCCTCGACATGCCGAGGTGAAGCAAGACTTCATATGTACATAAGCTAAGTGGCCATGTGATGAATTCACCGAGGCCACCGATATTAAAGCAGACTTAATGCTTGTTTGAAGAACTTTATGGACCATAAGCTTGTCACATATCAAAATTTTCCTAATCATTTCACGCAACACTTTGTTTATCTGCATGATCCAATTTCTTTAGAAGAATTCTGTGAAGCCCAAGTGACTAAAATTGCAGAGAGCCAAACTTTGATTCTAGCCAAGTTTGTAGGTAAACCAGATCCTAACATGGTTGAAGATGTCAAGATGGTGAGAATGAATGAAGAAAGTGTAGAAGAGATTGATAAAATCCATATGCCAGAGTACACTTATAAAGTTGCAGACTTTGTGAAGATGATAGCAGTGAAACACCTACTACCGAAGGTATCAAATGATGATGCATATAATGTCTTTGTTGAGCATGCGACCAAGGTACATGATTTGGATGATGAAAGAAATAAGATATTCGGTAAGTTACCTGCTAAGCAAGAAGATTCTTTTGAGCCTACTATTGAGATTGAGATTCGTTTGAATAAATTCAATGCTTCATGTGATCTAGATGGTAGTGTTTCCACTATCCCTAAGTATGTTTATGATAGTCTCAGTCTTGGTCCTTATGCTACTACTGAGATTAGATTGAATATGGCCAATTCTATTTTTATGCAAGCACTGGGGATTAAGCATGGTGTTATCGTTCAAATAAATTATTGTATTGTCATGATTGATCTTGTTATAGTTGATATGCCTCAAGATCCCATTGCTACTATAATTCTCGGTAGGCCTTTTCTTAGGACCATAAAGTCTATTATTAATGTGTTCGAGGCTAATGTACGATTTGACCTTCCTGCAAAGGATCCTTATGTGAGACATTTCCCTGGGAAAAAGAAAATGAAGACATACACTGGATACGACACTATTGTCAATGGTTGAAGCTATGGGCTTGGTGTATTTGTACCCAAGTGATCATCACTACGGTCGAGATATCCAACAAAAAACAAGTGCTTCACGGCAGGCAACCCACTCAAATAAGGCAGAAGAGTAAGTTTTTGTTTTTGTTCCAATAAAAGAGTGTTGAAGTTTTTATCTTGGGGGTTAAGTTGAGAAGAGTTATTCCAATGAGGCCTTTGTCTTGTCCAAATTTATTGCGTGTTGTACTGATGTTCGAAGCCTGGAAATATGCCTATATATTGTTTTGGAACTAACCCCACATGAATTAGTGAAAAATATGAAGTTTCGGAAGAAACAGAACGAAAGACGACATAACATGCGACCACTAAGGTCGTATGGAATCCTAACGGCTCCAACTCAAATCAATGAGAGGCAATAGCGTGTTCGACAGTGTATCATACAAAAATCCCCACTCGTATGTGCGGTCGCATGAACCCTCGGCAGAAACAGAGAAGAAGTCCAAAGAGTTTGACAATGTTCCATACGAGCATCCATGCTCGCATGGGCGGTTGTATGACAACTTTGACTGGAAGATCAATACTATAAGATTCGAAGATGGCATTTTATACGAGCGCGCCCACTCCCATGATTGGTAGTATGAGGTTAGTATAGACAGAATTTCGGCTGAAGAGTGAACAACGACATTCTATACAAATGGTCCGCTCGTATGTGGTCGTATGGCACATCAACGGCCATAAGGAGGTCGAGGAAAGAGGTATTTCGCCCCCATATCTTATAATTCTTTTTCTTCTCCCCCAAACCTCTCCAAATCCAACCACAACTTTGCCTAATATCCCTACTCGTTCGATTCCAGTTCAAACCTAACAAGTGATGTTTTTACACTCGTTTCACCTTTGTTTAAACCGAGATATTTTATTAAAAAAGAGATATTTGCTCCGATATTGCCACTAATGACTAATGAATGTACATTATTCCATAAATCCTCTCTTCAATCTTTCTCCATAGGAAATGGATTGAAAAGGGAAGAAATCACGTGTGGGAATAGAAAGGAAGGAAAATGGAGGAAGAAATAATCAACATGAGGCGTTTGTGCGAAGAGAGAGCAAAAGGCAACGTTCCACACGATGCATGCATCCGTATGAGCGGTCGTTTGGTGTGGATTTCGAGGCAGATGGTGTACCTGAAGAACTTTTATAAAGGGGACCCCATGGAAATGTCAACAAAACTTCGAGCACGGAAGCGAGAACCTCATCATCATCATCCACAAACCCTAGCCGTCGCCATTCCCATCTCCATAGCCATCTCCACCACCATAGTGCCCTTCCATCTAGTTCATCTTGTAATCGTGCATCGCACAAGGCATCCATTGTAAGACATATTGCAATCAATCGATCTCAAGCTATGTTCTTCAATGTTTTCTTCTCATGACCTGATCTTCATGTGTGAGTAGTTCAGTAAGGAATGGGTTGATGCATGAGCCTTGCAACCCAAGGTATTTCTTGATGGGCTCAATAGAAGTCTTTGGCATAACATCCCGTATGTGTGAAATAAAATTGTTTCATCAAGATGTCTCTTGTCTTGTACGCGATCTTCATCCCCGCAGGTACCCAAGATCATGGAGATCAAGCACTAGTGAGGCTAGGATCAAGGGGATCGTGAAGTGTTATATTGAACACTAGTGACAATAAGGTTAAGTAGGGTAACATGGATCATAACACACAATGCTCTTGTGTGATTTCATTATCGATTTCATTATCTTAACTACCGAGGCAACTCTGCAAGACGGATAGAGCCTTCAGTAGGACAACTGGTTTTTGATGCATGACTCATGTTGGTCAAGATGTTATTTGGACACATCCCCCACTCTGATATGAAACTAGAACATATTGATGGATGACTTCCCGAGCACAAATTAATATCTTATTTGATCCCAGCACAAATACATGGTAGTAAGCATTAAGACCTCGTACCCGTACCTCTTTTAATTATAAGTGTTTGAATCACCATTTGCTTGCTGATCCTGTGAAAAGTTGGATTTGACACTTTGACAGAAGCTTGCTGAGACCATCTCTTCAAGGGAATGTTCCTCTTCTGGGTTCGATAACCTAGGGTCACCTCTAGGGAAATAGCCGCGGGATACTCTTTTATGTTCTAATACCAAATCAATAAAAGGGAGATATCAAAACCCTTTCGCATGACCGATAT
Organism: Hordeum marinum; assembly: GCA_022496015.1. Lineage (NCBI taxonomy): Eukaryota > Viridiplantae > Streptophyta > Magnoliopsida > Poales > Poaceae > Hordeum > Hordeum marinum. Next base: position 339,802,634 of record CM039673.1, read on the forward strand.
ACAATACCTTTCTCCCGTGGTCCCCAAATTGTTGATCTATGTGCCTATCATTGCTATGTCTAGGGTATGCATACTTTGGACCTAAATTTGAGTTTGGCTTGGATTTGTTGATGTTTTAAGAGGAGTATGATGTTGTGATTGCCGTAGGATCATGATACTCCATTTTGCATCATGTTTTTCTACTATTATTACAATTTTTGGAGCTTTATTTCACTTCATGATGCAATTATAATGGGCTTTCTCTATTAATATGCAAGATACACAAGAAGAGGGAGATTGCCGGTAGCTAGAATTCCAATCCTGAAAAAACTACATTAGAGATAGCTATTCTCGAGAGCTCCAAATGACCCGAAATTCCATGGAGAATTATTTTGGAATATATAAAAATAAAGGAAGAAATAAGTACCGAAGAGGACCATCGATGGCTCACAAGGTAGGGGCACGCCCTACCCCCAGACCCGCCCTTGTGCCTTATGGGGCCCACGTAAGCCCTCTGGTGCCCATCTTTTGATATATGAGGTCATTTTACCTAGAAAAAATAAGAAGAATATTTTCATGACAAAGTGCCCCCGTGTCGAGGCGGAACCTAGGAAGGATCCCTTTTGCACTCTGGCGGAGAGATTCTGTCGGGGAAACTTCCCTCTAGGGGGGGGGGGGTAATCGAAGCCATTGTCATCACCAATTCTCCTCTCATTGTGGGAGGACTCATCTGTTGGAAACATGTCCTAGAGGAAATAGTAAATTGGTTATTATCATATTTACCTCTTCATGATAAACGTTTATTATCCATGTTAGAATTGTATTGACCGGAAACTTAGATACATGTGTGGATACATAAAGAACATCGTGTCCCTAGTGAGCCTTTACTAGACTAGCTCGTTGTTCAAATATGGTTAAGGTTTCATAACCATAGACATGAGTTGTCATTTAATAATGGGATCACATCATTAGGAGAATGATGTAATGGACAAGACCCAACCGTAAGCTTAGCAATCATATCACTTAAGTTTATTGCTACTGCTTTCTACATGTCAAGTATCTATTCCTAAGACCATGAGATCATGAAACTCCCTGACACTAGAGGAACACCTGGTGTACTATAAAATGTCACTTCGTAACCGGGTGATCATAAAGGTGCTCTACATGTATATCTGAGGGTGTTTGCTGGGTTGGCGTGAATCGAGACTGAGATTTTGTCACTTCGTATGACCGTGAGGTATCTCTGGTCCCTCTCGGTAATATAACATCACAAGAAGCTTGCACGAAATGTGGGTATACCTGGCCAAACCTCGGGTCAGGCCTAAAAAATCCCGGTGCAAAAAACCCAGGCCCGAGCCCGGCCCGACCCGACCATCGGGCCTAATTTCTGGGCCCAGGCCCGGCCCGAGCTCGAAGAAAGTCCAGCCTGGCCTGGCAGGCCCGGCTTGACGTCGGCGTAAAACAAGATTTTCACAGGCATGAGCCTGGCCCGACCTGGTTGCCGGGCTCAAAATCTAGGTCTGATCCCGACCCGTGGGAAAGGTCGGGCCAGGCCGGGTCGGGCTTTTTCGGGCTAGGTCGGGCCGGGCCGGGCTACCCATGGCCATGTCAAAATGTGGGTAATGGGTTAGTCATGGGATAAATATTACAGAACGAGTAAAGAGACTTGTCGGTAATGAGATTGAACTAGGTATGGAGATACCCACGATCGAATCTCGGGCATGTAACATATCACCGGACAAAGGGAATTGCATACGAGGTTAATTGAATCCTCGACATCGTGGTTCAACCAATAAAGATCTTCGTGGAATACGTAGGAACCAATATGGGCATCTAGGTCCCCCTATTGGTTGTTGATCGGAGAGGTGTCTGATACATCCATTTTGCATCATGTTTTCCTACTGTTATTTATAATATTTTTATACATAATAATGCTTTGGGGAGTAATTCTAATGCCTTTTCTCTCACAATTTGCAAGGTTTACACCAAGAGGGAGAATGCCAACAATTGGAATTCAGTACCTGAAGAAAGCATGTTAGAGATACCTATTCTGTACATCCCCAATGAAGCTGAAATTTTACGAAGATTTTTTATATTATAAATAAGAAATACTGGAGCTAAAAACTACCGGAGGGGGCCCACGAGGTGGGGACCACCCACTAGGGCGTGCCAGGCCCCCTAGGCGCGCCCTGGTGGAGCGTGCTCACCTTGGCCCACCTTAGGAGTCCATCTTCTGGTATAAATTCCCAAAAAACCTAAAAAAATTAGGAGGAAGACTTTCGAAATGGAGCACTGCCGTCTAGAGGCGGAACTTGGGCAGGAGTACTTTTGCCCTCCGGCGGAGCGATTCCGTCGGGGGAACTTCCCTCCCGGAGGGGGAAATCAAAACCATCGTCATCATCAACAACCCTCTCATCTTGGGGATGCCATTCTTCATCAACATCTTCAACAACACCATCTCCTCTCAAACCCTAGTTCATCTCTTGTGTTCAATCTTTGTACTAGAACCTCAGATTGGTACTTGTGGGTGACTAGTAGTGTTCATTACCTTGTGTAGTTGATTGCTATATGGTTTATTTGGTGGAAGATTATATGTTCAGATCCATTATGCTATTCAATACACCTCTGATCTTGAGCATGAGTATTATTTGTGAGTAGTTGCCTTTGTTCTTGAGGTCACGGGAGAAGTCATGTTGCAAGTAATCATGTGAATTTGATATGTGTTAGGTATTTTGATGATATGTATGTTGTGATTTCCTTAGTGGTGTCATGTGAACATTGACTACATGACACTTCACCATCCTTGGGCCTAAGGGAATGCACTGTGGATTAGTTATTATATGATGGGTTTCTAGAGTGACAGAAGCTTAAACCCTAGTTTATGCGCTACTTCGTAAGGGGCTGATTTGGGTTCACATGTTTAATGCTATGGTTAGAATTTTTGTTAATAATTTTCGTGTAGTTGCGGATGCTTGCGAGGGGGTTAATCATAAGTGCATATTTAGTTCAAGTAAGAACAGCACCTTAGCACCAGTCCACCCACATATCAAATTATCAAAGTAACGAACATGAATCAAACCAACATGATGAAAGTGACTAGATGAAATTCCCGTGTACCCTCAAGAACACTTTGCTTATCATAAGAGATAGTTTTGGCCTGTCTTTTGCCACAAAAGGATTGGGCTACCTTGCTTAAACTTACCTATTGTTACCGTTACTTGCTCGTTACAAATTACCTTGATATCAAATTACTTGCGACTTATAGTTTCAGTGCTTGCACAAATTACCTTGCTGAAAACCGCTTATCATTTCCTTCTTCTCCTCGCTGGGTTCGACACTCTTACTTATCAAAAGGACTATGATTGATCCCCTACACTTGTGGGTCATCAGTGTCTCGATCATGTGTACATTATTCTCGAACCCGTAGGGTCGCACACTTAATGTTCAGTAGTGCTAGGGTAATGTTGAGATATTAATAGTGGAAAGTATAAAAGTAGATTGGAGTCCCGGATGGGATCCAAGACATCGCGAGGATCTCCGAAATGGTAAGGAGGTAAAGATTTATACTCCCTCCGTCCCAAAATAAGTGACTCAAAAATGACTCAACTTTGCACTAATTTTAGTACAAAGTTGAGTCACTTATTTTGGGACGGAGGGAGTATATGAGAAGTCATATTCAGGGTTCCGAAAAATTTCAGGAATTTTTCGGTAGAGTACCGAGAAGGTTCTTGTGACAGCCCAAGTGTTGTTCCTACCTTTTATGGCATGTAACCCCTTTGTATGCACCTTGTGTCATGAGCTTTGATATGAATTGCACCTTGTCCCATGTGTTGGTTTGCATCCATGCATCATTTCATCCATCATAGCATTCATCATGCCTTTTGTTACATGTGCCTTTGTATGATGTGGTGGTTGTGAGTGGGTCTTGTGTTGTGTTGGTGCTTGATTGTGGTTGGAGCCTTGTGTGCAAACTCTTCTTCTTCCCCTCTCTTCTCCCTTTCAAACATGCCCTTCCAACATCCCCTTCTCTCCATATAATTTTATTGTCAGAATTAAGTTGTTTTAAAAATGATTAAAAAATGTTCAAGAGGTAGCCCTATTCATATTAATAATTTAGAGTGTGATTCTTTTGATGGTTGGGGTTTGGTTGTTTTGTGTTTTATTTAAACAGGAGCTGCCTTTTATTAAAGTATTAAAATTACTTGCTCAATAAATCAACTTGATAATTTTATTAAATAGTGCACATTATTTTCTTTACAAAAATATTTTGTTTTGCACTAGAACCTTTTCTTTTATTCTGGGGATTTATTTATGTGTGGCTAGTTTAAAAAAAGGAAAAACCCTTTCTATTTTTGGTTTTGAGGAAGAGAGAGAGGTAGGTGGGCCTTGTCTCTCCTGCGGCCCAGCCTGCAGTGAACAGACGGCCACCTGCTCCCGTCCCCTTCTCCGTTAGTAAGTTCAGAGAGTGAGCGCATCCGCCGTCGCCTTTCCGTCGCTGTCACCGTCTGTCCCATCGCCTATATAGCCCCCTGGGCGTGCATGCCCCCTCGCCTAGGGTTCCTCTCTCTCCCTCCGCCACCGCAGCTCTCTTCTTTCCCTACATCTCTCTCCCTCCTCTCTTCTTTCCCCCTGCCAGGTAAGATTCTGAGAGGTTCAGAGAGGTTCAGTTGAGTCCGCCGGTCATCGTCGCCGCATCTCCGGTGGGCCACATCCTTGGTGGTGACGGCGTGGAGCTCGGGGGTTCTCCCGACGTTCCATTCCCACCGCTAGGGGCCCCGGAGGAGCTCTACAGCGACCGCCCCGTCGTCGCCGGAAGTCCCCGCTCTGCCGTCTCCTTCCCCATGCATCGTCTCCGGCCGTCTTCTTCCCCTTCGTCAACTCCGTCGTGACCAGCTCATCGTCGCCTTCCCCCAAGGTGAGCCGCCGGTCCTTGTACCCTTTTCCCTCTATGCGTAGCTCGTAGTTGGTTACCGTCGCGTCTGTCGCTGCCGGTAGCAAGATGAGCACCTGCCGCTCGCCTCCTTCCTCCTCTTCGCAAGGCGAGTAGGGGAATGGAGCCGTGGATGACCCGTTGTGCATAGGAGCGGCTTGCGCCGCCGGATCTGCCGTGGATCGCCGGAGTTTGCCGTCGTAGTCTGCCTGTCGCCATTGCTCTGTTCTGTGCTGCATCTTCAGTTTCATCAGGGTTGAGAGTATGTGCGTGTGTATTAGATAGGCAGAGCCCCTACTCTATTGTCGATCGAGCGCGTAGCAGAGTGGTTGGGTTCGGGAGAGGTGACCATCAGGTCCTGGGTTTGAGCCCAAGCTCCCCCATTTTTTTGTGTTTTTCCTTTCTTTTGTTTTCTTTTGCTTTTGCTCTTTTATATGTATGAATGTGTTTGGATGGTAACCGGCATGTGTAGGGTTTCGTTTTTCTGTTCTTCTTTTGAGTAGATGTATTGTGTGTAGGGTGCAAGTGTAATGAGTGTGTGTGTATGTTATACGTACACACACATATGAGTAGGTAGTGTGTGTGTTGGTGTGTTGTGTGTGTTGTGTGTGTATGCTATGCATATACACATGAGTGTGTGTAGGTGTTGTGTGTTGTGTGTGTTGTGTGTGTATGCTATGCATATACACATGAGTGTGGTGTAGGTGGTGTGTGTTGTGATGTGTAGGTGCATGTGTTCATGCACTTATTCATGTGTGTGCTAGTGTGTGTGTGTATATACCCAAGTGTATATATGCACGTGGTTGTGGTATGAGAGGTGTGGTGCACTATGCAAGTGCTTGCCATGTGTATGCTTAGTGTGTGTGTACCAACTTGTATGTATGTATGTGGTTGAGAGAGTGTGTGTGTGTGTGTGTATCTTTGTGGTATACATGCAAGTGTTTGTGGTGGGTGGGTGAGAGTGTGTGTGTGTGATCATCTACATATGCACATGCATACATGCATTGAGCATATATGTATGCATATGTGATGGATGACCATCCACACACATGAGTTGTGTCATGAGTGAAGTGCCTTGTGCACTTGTGTGTGTAGGGGACTAGTGGGTTTCCCACTTGTCATACCCCTTGTTGATATATGCTTGTCATGTAGGTTTTGTCATCTCATTTCCATTCTTAGCTAGTTGCCAACATGATCATGCCCATTTAAGTGCATTTTTCTATCTAGAGTAGTTATGCCATGATTAGTAGTGGATAAAATGCTATTTGTTTGAGCCTTGTTGTTTCACATGGGCATATGAGTATGACCTATGGTTTTGGGGTAGGAAGAGCCAATGAATCCATTGGAACTCTCAGATTCCACTCTTGATCAAGTTCATAAATCTATCCTTTTAGCGGAGATGTCATTTTGTCATTTTTGCATGATTTAATCCATGCTTGCTTTGGGACTTGTGCCAACTAGGAAGTGCTACTATTTTGTATCTAGTATGCCATGGTATTTTTGTTCAATATGACAATCACCCATATAAGTGGGAAACATGCTGCAAAGTGACCAACTTAATGTTTCTGTTCCAGCATGCTAAAAACTACTAAGTCTGGGAATCTGTAGTTATTTTTATGCCATGAAGAGTGGGTGTTATCTAGCGATGTGTTTGGATTTTGCTCATACTCAGTGTTAGTTATTTGTAGTAGATATTGTCTTCTACCATCCTGTTAATTTTCATGTCAATAGGAGCTCTCTAGCATATTTAACTACTGCTGTAAACTTGCTACTTTATTAACTCAGATTCCAGAAAAACTGGAATTTTCACCAAGTCCCAGAAAACTGTTTCATCATGTCAACTTGATTGCTTCATGCTTATTGATGTGTGCCTCCTTTGCTGATTGTGTAGTTTGGTAAGTTGATGTGTGTGTTGTTTAGATGCTGTCAATATCTTGTTTGGGGCTGTAGGATTCCTGTAGCTCAAGTTGTGAGCTGAGTAAGTTGCTATGTTGCTGTTTTGTGGCAGATTGTGAGTTTTATTGTTTTGTGACTTGTGGGAGCTATACTCCATGGAATTGATTGATATTTGAGTCTATTGTGCGTGATTTTTCATAACCTATCCAGTGGCTACCTTGGAATGCCAAGAATTAGCCCATGGCTTGGTGGTCTTGGTATTTGCCTCCGTACCTTGTCATGAGCGTATTGTGAGAACCGTAACTCCGTTTCTTGTGTTCTTTATATGCATTTCTATTGATTTTGCATGATGCATACATATTTTCCATGTTCATGCATGTCTAAATAACTCAACATAAGGTTCTGTCCAGATTCATTAATAAACAAACTTTGCATGTGAAACATGACTAGTTTTGATTGCCATGTTTAATTCTTCATAAATGAATCATGCATCATCTTGGTTGTGCATTGCACCTTGGTTGGATGTTTATTATTGCTATTTATCTTGGGTAGACGCGAGTGTCGATACTGAGTATGAGGACCCAGGAGAGTACCACTACGAGGATCCCGCTACTTGTTCCACTGAAGAATCAACAGGGAAGATGATCGTACCCGGATCCCGATACTATTTTTGCTCGCTAGTTTCTCCCTCTTATCGTTACTATTGCACTACCTACCACTTGATATCAGCCTCCTAATTGCCATGACAGACTCTAACCTCCACATCCTAGCAAACCTTTGATTGGGTAAGTTACCGCTGCTCAGCCCCTCTTATAGCATTCTTAGTTACAGGTGCAGGTTGTTCCATGTGATAACATGGATATGGATATCACCATATTATGTGTCATTTAATTAAAATCACATATATATATTGGTATTGGTGGAAGGCTTGGCCTTCTGCTAAGTGATTTGTTCCGCTGTTACCGCCATTAGTTCCTTGTTACCGGTGTTATGTTTTCCATATTTTGCGCTCCTAACATGCTCGGGGTTGTTATGGGGACCCCCTTGTTTATTCGGTTGAGATTAAAACTTGTATGGCAAGAACCAACATTGATACTACATTTGCTAATAATTTAATAAAACTTGCATAGGGCTTTGCAACCCCATGGATAATTTAATCAACCCCTGGGCCAGTGCTCCGCATGAGTGTTGGTCCAACCCAGAGCAACTTATTAACGCCGCCCGGGGCAACTCGATGATTGGCGTGGTAACCATCGCTCATCCGTAGTGCCCTGAGAACAAGATACGCGGCTCTTATCGGGTTTGTCGACACGTCGAGAGGTCTTGCTGGATTTGTTTTACCTTTATCGAATGTCTTGCGTGTGGACTCTAACTTTCTTCGGATTTTCTCGAGATGTTGGAATTCCTTTGGAATTACCTATGATGATCGCGAGATCTGCGGTCGAGGCTATTCCCGCAGAGTGTGGTTAATTTGTGATGGATTAGTTGGAGCACCCCTGCAGGGTTGAATCTTTCGGAAAGCCGTGCCCACGGTTATGTGGCAACTTGGATATTTGTTTAACACCCGGTTATAGTTAACTTGAAGTAAATTCCAATTAAAATACACCAACTATGTGAGTAATCGTGATCGTTTTTGCTCATGAACATGATCCGAGAGAGAACACGATGGGGTTATGATTGACGTAAGTAAGTGTTCAGGATCTCACAGAGATTATGCTAGATTCGGTCGCTCATCGTAGGCCACTCATATTTACATTCTCGTTACATAAGTTAGCCACCATAAATGCTAGTGCTGCTGTAGACTAAACACTTACCACATCCCAACCTTTAAGCTTGAATAGTCTCGGTACTCGGGCGCATGATTACTGAGTCCTTGTGGCTCATAGTTTACTACAACCCTCCAGGTACAGGTTCAGATCAGTACGTGCAGGATGATCTTACCCAGCTCCAGTGGGAATATGATGAGGAAAGAGGCAGGATGTACGTGACTTATCCGGATGAGTAGAGGACCATGGTCGTGATCTTTGGGATAGCGAGATAGTATCAGTTGCATCTATTTTTATCGTTTGATTTCATTCGTAGTTGGACCCTATCTTCATCTTGATGATTGAACTCTGAGTGAATTCTAATTTAGCATGTGGCGAGTATAAGCCAATCTTGTATACTCATCTTTTAAGTATTGTATGATGTGATGATACTATAATTGCTAACGGCAAGATGCGCCTCTATCCCTTGCGAGACCCTCGTGTCTTAAAATGGATAGGCGCGCATCTTGGGCATGACAGTTCTAGAAGGTTTCGAGGGTTCCATCGTGGGACCCAACGACTCGGGAAGGGCCCAGATGGACCAAGTGGCGGGGCTATGATGACCCACAAGTATAGAGGATCTATCGTAGTGCTTTCGATAAGTAAGAGTGTCGAACCCAATGAGGAGCAGAAGGAAATGACAAGCGATTTTCAATAAGGTATTCCCTGCAAGCACTGAAATTATCGGTAACAGATAGTTTTGTGATAAGGTAATTCATAATGGGTAGCAAGTAACAAGTGTAGCAAAGGTGTGTCAAGGTAGACCAATCCTTTTTGTAGCAAAGTACATGCCTGGACAAACTCTTATATAAAGTGAAGCACTCACGAGGACACATGGGATTTTCTGTCAAGCTAGTTTTCATCATGCTCATTTGATTCGCGTTCGTTACTTTGATAATTTGATATGTGGGTGGAGCGGTGCTTGGGTGCTGCCCTTACTTGGACAAACGTCCCACTTATGATTAACCTCTCTCACAAGCATCCGCAACTACGAAAGAAGAATTAAGATAAATCTAACCATAGCATGAAACATATGGATCCAAATCAGCCCCTTACGGAGCAACACATAAACTAGGGTTTAAGCTTCTGTCACTCTAGCAACCCATCATATACTTATTACTTTCCAATTCCTTCCCCTAGGCCCAAATAACGGTGAAGTGTTATGTAGTCGACGTTCACATAACACCACTAGAGGAGAGACAACATACATCACATCAAAATATCAAACGAATACCAAATTCACATGATTACTTATAACAAGACTTATCCCATGTCCTCAGGAACAAACATAACTACTCACAAAACTTGTTCATATTCATAATTATAGGAGTATTAATTATCATAAATGATCTGAACATATGATCTTCCACCAAGTAAACCAACTAGCATCAACTACAAGGAGTAATCAACACTACTAGCAACCCACAGGTACCAATATGAGGTTTGAGACCAAGATCGGATACAAGAGATGAACTAGGGTTTGGAGATGAGATGATGCTGGTGAAGATGTTGATGGAAATTGACCCCCTCTCAATGAGAGGATAGTTGATGATGACGATGGCTTTGATTTGCCCCTCCGGGAGCTCTAGACTGGTTCTGCCCAAGTTTCGCCTCGAGACAGTGGTGCTTCATCCCGAAAGCTTTCTTCTGATTTTTTCTAGGTCAAAACCCTTCATATAGCAGAAGATGTGCACCGGAGGCCTGCCAGGGGACCCACAAGCCACCAAGGCACGACCAGGGGGTAGGCCGCGTCTGGCAGGCTTGTGACCTCATGGTGGGTCCCCTCTGGTATTTGTTTTGCCCAATATTTTTTATATATTTGAAAATAATTCTCCGTAACTTTTTAGGACTTTTGGAGTTGCGCAAAATAGGTTTCTCATATTTGCTCCTTTTCCAGTCCAGAATTCCAGCTGCCCACATTCTCCCTCTTCATGTAAACCTTGTAAAATAGGAGATAAACGGCATAAGTATTGTACCATAACGTATAATAACAACCCATAATGCAATAAATATCAATATAAAAGCATGATGCAAAATGGATGCATCAACTCCCCCAAGCTTAGACCTCGCTTGTCCTCAAGCGAAAGCCGAGATCGATAAATATGTCCACAAGTTTAGAGATATAGGTGTCAATAAAATGAAATACGGACATGATGGCATCATGATCATCTTTAGAACAACAATACTTATCGATATATAATTTCTTATACTAGAGTAACAATTCATTCACAGGATAAAGTATGAACCAAGAACTCTATTGAGAACCAACAAACTATGCTCTCAAGCATTAAAGCAATTGCAATTTATCACAACATTGTCAATATAAGAGCTTGTAAAGTAAATCCACATACTCAATCATATTTTAGTCTTTTATAATTGCTAAAACTCACGCGGTACTCATGAGGTCAAAGCTTCAATTGAACATAGAGAAAGATAGCGGCTTATAGTTTTGCCTCCCAACTATTTACCTCAAGGGTAATGTCAACATAAATAACTCATGATCACTCACATCCTAGTGGATATATGTGTCTAGATCAGTCCCCAACACATAATGCTTGCCAAGAGAGAAAGCGAAATATAGGAAGTGGTGCAGATCACCATGAATCTTGCATAAAGGTAAGTACTTATAAAGTAAAAGTAACAGATAGGCCCTTCACAGAGGGAAACAGAGGTTGTCATGCGCCTTTTGTTTTTGGATGTGCAAACCCTTAATGCAAAGGAACGCAACGTTGTATTTCCCTTTGTGATAGCAACCTTTATTATGTAGCCCATCGCTTTTATTTCTTTACAATCACAAGTTCTTACAATGCTTATTTTCTGTTACAATAAAATATCATACATATTTAGGAGCAATTCTTATTGCTTTTTGCACTGATGATAAATAGGTAGGTATGGTGGACTCTCATGGCAAAGCTGGATTGAGGGTGTTTGGATTCACAAGTAGTATCTCTACTTGGTGCGGAAGTTTTGGCTAGTATGAGGTGGAAGCAAGCACTACATGTTGGAGGATCTACAACCATATAACTTCTATTCGGAAATAAGCAAACATAACCCATTATGTTGTCTTCCTTGTCCAACATCAACTTCTTAGCATATAATATTTTAATGAGTGCTCACAATCGTAAAAGATGTCCAAGATAATATATTTGTATGAGAACCTCTCTTTCTTTATTACTTCCTTTTAATTGCACCAATGACCAATCGCTATGTTTTTCAACTCCCAACAAATTTCAATCGACATACTTCTAATATGTGAAGTCATCACTCCCTATAAGATCATCATATATACTCTTTGCTTTTATCCTATTCTTCTTTTATTACCTTTTTTATTTTTCTCAAGATCATAGCAACAAGCAAAGCCCTCACATCGAAACTACTTTTTATTATATAACTCTCAGACTCGCTTACATTAGGGGAACATAAAGCAAAACTCAAAGCTAGACCACACTAAAAACTTTATTCTACTAGATCAAGATATAACCAAAAGGATCGAACTAAAAAAACGAGAAAAGTAAAAGATGTGATGGTGATACGACACCAGGGCACCTCCCCCTACCTTGGAACAAGCCAAGGGGAGTGCCCATACTCATGTGTTTAGATGTCCTTCTTCGGAGGTGATGGTGGTGGAGAATGATTTTCAAGCTTGTTCAGTTTCCTCTTAAGCATAAAATTATGTTCCCTCGGATCGTCAACTTCTTGCTCGAGCTTCAATATCCTTTGACATAATTCTTGCTTGTTCTCCTGCAGAAAACAAGAAGGGATAAATAGAACCTTGCGTTTTCTCCTTGTGTTTGGGAGGCTTGATATCCTGAACTCCACGTGCATATCTCCTAGTTGAGGCAGAGGGATCTCTTCTTCATCCGAGCCTTCTTCCTCATACTTGTCTTCTCGTTCCTCCTCCAAGAATAATCCGTAAGGATCTAGGTCCCCATAGAGCTTGGGATTGGCAAGGTAATGTGATACCTATCTCTCCCCATCAGACTCTTGGGACAGCATCTTGCTATAAATCTGCTGCAGAAACAGCTCAAAACGAAGACAGGAGGTATTGTCGTGATACGAAAGCCCAAACCTTCGGGAGATTATATAATAGTTTTTTACCAACCAACAGGAGTCTCCTACAAGAAAATGGAGTCCGGAGGGTGCACAGGGTGGCCACAAGCCATAGGGGCGTGACCAGGGGGTAGGTCGCGTCCTGCAGGCTTGTCGCCTCCTCGTGCACCTTTCGGACTACTTAAGATTTTCATAATTTATTAAATATTCCAAAACTGAGGAAAATTGCTATTGGTAAATTTTTGGAGTCGGTTTGCTTTCTGTACCACATACCTATTCGTTTTCGGAGTCTGAAATGTTCTGGTAGGTCTCCCCAATGTATTCCTCCGGAGTTATGGTATTGATAATATTGGTTTCAACATTTATGGGAGTACATGAGATACAATGTTTGATTCTTTGCCCGTTCACCACCTTCGGCATTGTTGATCTTGATGGCACCAGAACGATATACTTCCTCGACGATGTAAGGCCCTTCCCATTTAGAGAGAAGTTTTCGTGCAAAAAATCTTAAACGAGAATTGTATAGCAAGAAATGGTCACCTACATTGAATTCACACTTTTGTATCCTTTTATCATGCCATCTCTTAACTTTTTCTTTAAATAACTAAGCATTATCATAGGCCTGGGTTCTCCATTCATCAAGTGATCTTATGTCAAATAACCTCTTTTCACCAGCAAGTTTGAAATCATAGTTGAGCTCTTTGATTGCCCAATAAGCTTTATGCTCTAGTTCTAGAGGTAAGTGACATGCTTTACCATAAACCGTTTTATAAGGAGACATACCCATAGGGTTTTTGTAAGCAGTTCTATAAGCCCATAATGCATCATCAAGTTTATTAGACCAATTCTTTCTAGATCTATTAACAATCTTTTGCAAGATCTATTTAATTTCTCTATTGCTTAATTCTACTTGACCACTAGACTGAGGATGATAAGGAGATACAATTCTATGACTAACGTCATACTTAGAAAGCAATTTACGGAAAGCACCATGAATAAAGTGTGAACCACCATCAGTCATTAAATATCTAGGGGCTCCAAATCTAGGGAAAATAACTTCTTTCAGCATTTTAATAGAAGTGTTATGATCAGGACTACTAGTTGGATTAGCTTCTACCCACTTAGTAACATAATCAACGACAATTAGAATATGAGTATACCCGTTGGACTTTGGAAAAGGTCTCATATAATCAAACCCCAAACATCAAATGGTTCAATAGCAAGAGAGTAATTCATAGGCATTTCCTGACGTCTACTAATATTGCTAATTCTTTGACATTCATCACAAGACAAGACAAACTTACGAGCATCCTTGAAGATGGTAGGCCAATAAAAACCAGACTGTAATACCTTATGTGCAGTTCTATCTCCAGCGTGGTGTCCCCCGTAGGCCTCGCAATGACACTTGTGTAGGATCTGTTTCTGTTCATGTTCAGGTACACAATGTCTAATAACACCGTCTACTCTTTCTTTATAAAGGCGTGGATCATCCGAAAAGTAATGTCTTAAATTATAGAAGAACTTTTTCTTTTGTTGGTATGTGAAACTAGGCGGTATAAATTTAGCAAAAATGTAATTAGCATAATCAGCATACCATGGAGCATTACGTGAAGCATTTATGATAGCTAATTGTTCATCAGGAAAGCTATCATCAATAGGTAGTGGGTCATCAAGAACACTTTCTAACCTAGACAAGTTGTCTGCTACGGGGCACCCTTTCTATCAATAATATGCAAATTAAATTCTTGTAGCAGAAGAACCCATCTAATAAGTCTAGGTTTAGCATCTTTATTTTCCATAACATATTTAATAGCAGCATGATCAGTGTGAACAGTTACTTTGGAATCAACAATATAAGGTCTGAACTTATCACAAGCAAACACAACTGCTAAAAATTCCTTTTCAGTGGTACCATAGTTTCTTTGAGCGATGTCTAGAGTTTTACTAGCATAATGGATAACATTTAATTTCTTATCAACTCTTTGTCCTAGAACAGCGTCAACGGCATAATCACTAGCATCACACATAATCTCAAAGGGTAGGTTCCAGTCAGGTGGTTGAGCAACAAGTGCAGTGATCAAGGCTTTCTTAGGAATTTCAAATGCTTCTACACAATCATCATAAAAAACGAATGGAACATCATATTGCAAAAGATTAGTGAGAGGCCTAGAAATATTAGAGAAGTCTTTAATAAACCTCCTATAGAAACCAGCATGATCAAGGAAACTTCTTATACCTCTGATATCCGTAGGACACAACATTTTGTCAATAGCATCAATTTTAGCTTTATCAACTTCAATACCTCTTTCGGAGATTTTGTGTCCCAAGATAATACCTTCATTAACCATAAAGTGGCACTTCTCCCAATTCAAGACAATATTTGTTTCTTCACATCTTTGCAAAACGCAATCAAGGTTTCTCAAGCAATCATCGAAAGAAGTTCCGTAAACGGAGAAGTCATCCATGAAAACCTCAATAATCTTTTCACAAAAGTCAGTGAATATAGCAGTCATACATCTTTGAAAGGTAGAAGGTGCATTGCATAAACCAAAATACATACTCTATAAGCAAAGGTACCGAAAGGGCAAGTAAAAGTGGTCTTGTCTTTGTCCTCTTTTGACACGGGTATTTGAGAGAAGCCACAATAGCCATCTAGAAAGCAAAAATGTGTGTCTTTGGATAGTCTTTCTTGCATTTGATCAATAAAAGGTAGAGGGTAACGATCTTTCCTAGTAGCTTTATTTAATTTCCTAAAATCAATTACTATTCTATATCCTGTAACAATTCTTTGCGGGATCAATTCATTTTTATCATTAGGAACTAGGGTAATACCTCCTTTCTTAGGGACACAATGAACAGGACTAACCCATCTACTATCAGCAATAGGATAAATTATACTTGCCTCCATAAGCTTTAATATTTCATTTCTTACCACTTCTTTCATTTTAGGATTTAACCGTCGTTGGTGATCAACAACTGGTTTAGCATCGGGCTCCATATTAATTTTATGCTGACATAGAGTGGGACTAATGCCCTTAAGATCATAAAGAGTATATCCAATAGCAGCACGGTGCTTCCTTAGAGTTTTCAATAATCTCTTTTCTTCATGCTCTGAAAGGTTAGCACTAATAATAATAGGATATATCTTCTTTTCATCAAGATAAGCATATTTCAGAGTATCTAGTAATTGTTTAAGCTCAAACACGGGATCACCCTTGGGTGGAGGAGGATCCCCAAGTATTTCAATAGCTAAGTTGTGTTTAAAAATAGGATGCTGATCAAATAAAATCTTATCTATTTCATTCCTTTAGTTCATATGCATATCGTTTTCATGGTCTAGCAAATATTGTTCTAAGGGATCACTAGGAGGCACATCAATAGAAGCAAGACCAATAATGTTATCCTTACTAGGCAATTCTTTAGCATGGGGTTGTCTACAAAACTTAGAGAAATTAAACTCATGGGACACATCCCCAAAACTCATAATAACAGTTTCTTTCTCACAGTCTATCTTGGCATTAACAATATTCAAGAAAGGTCTACCAAATATAATGGGAAAAAAATCATATTGTGGGGAACCAAGGACAAGAAAATCAGTAGGATATTTTATTTTCCACACAAGACTTCAACATCTCTAATAATCCCAACTAGTGCTATAGTATCTCTGTTAGCGAGCTTAATGGTAACATCAATTTCTTCCAATTCAGTTGGTGCAATATCATTCATAATTTATTTATATAAGGTAAAGGGAATTGCACTCACACTAGCACCTACATCACATAGGCCATGATAAAAATGATCTCCTATTTTAATAGAAACAACATGCATGCCAACAATAGGTCTATGTTTATCTTTAGTATCAGTTCTAGCAATTCTAGTAGCTTCATCACAGAAATGAATAGCATGCCCATCAATATTGTCAACCAAGAGATGTTTAACCATAGCAATACTAGGTTCAACTTTAATTTGTTCAGGAGGTGTAGGTGTTCTAACATAGCTCTTACGAACCATAGTTGAAGCTTTAGCATGTTCCTTTATTCTAATAGGGAAAGGTGGTTTCTCAATATAAGCAGCATGAATAACAGGATCAACATTATAAGTAATAGTTTGTTCTTCAACTTTAATAGGTTCAACTACTTTCACTTCAATGGGAGGATGATATTTAAACCACTCCTCCTTAGTGAGATCAACATGAGAAGCAAAAGATTCATAGAAAGAAGCTACTATCTGAGAGTCAAGTCCATATTTAGTGCTAAATTCACGAAAAGCATCGATGTCTACAAAGGACTTAACACAATCAAACTTAAGGTTTATACCTGACTCCTTACCTTTGTCGAGTTCCCAATCTTCAGAGTTGCGTTTAATTCTTTCCAATAAATCCCATTTGAAGTCAATATCTTTCTTCATATAGGAACCAGTACAAGAAGTATCGAGCATGGATTGATCATTACGAGAAAGCTGAGCATTAAATTCTGAATAATAATTTCTCTCAAGAGCTCATTATTGGGGCATGAATATAACATTTACTTAAGCCTCCCCCAAGATTGAGCGATACTTTCTCCTTCACGAGGCCAACAATTATAAATATAATTCCATTCACGATGAACTAGATGCATAGGATAAAACTTGTGATGAAATTCCATTTTCAATCGATTGTAGCTCCATGATCCAATATCATCACATAGCCTATACAATGTCAATGCCTTCTACTTCAAATATAAAGGAAATACCTTATTCTTGACATGATCCTCAAGCAGACCTGCAAGCTTAAATAATCCACAAACTTCATCCACATAGATTAGATGCAAATCAGGATGTAGTGTTCCATCTTCTGTACGAGGATTAGCCAGCAGTTTCTCTATCATACCCAAAGGAATTTCATAATAAATATTTTTAGTAGGTTCAGTAGATTGAGGAGAAACTCTTTGTGCTTCCGGTAGAGGTGAAGATACCTCGAACAAGCCCCTCAAAGGATTATTTTCCATAGTAACACGTGACAGTAAATTCTAGCACACTATATAAATTTTTCCTTACCAAATTCCACTTACCAAAGGCGCTTCAATCCTCGGCAACGGCACCAGAAAAGAGTCTTGATGACTCACAAGTATAGGGGATCTATCGTAGTCCTTTCGATAAGTAAGAGTGTCGAACCCAATGAGGAGCAGAAGGAAATAACAAGCGGTTTTCAAGAAGGTATTCTCTGCAAGCACTGAAATTATCGGTAACAGATAATTTTGTGATAAGGTAATTTGTAACGGGTAGCAAGTAACAAGTGTATCAAAGGTGCAGCAAGGTAGCCCAATCCTTTTTGTAGCAAAGGACAGGCCTGGGCAAACTCTTATATAAAGTGAAGCGCTCCCGAGGACACATGGGAATTTCTGTCAAGCTAGTTTTCATTATGCTCATTTGATTCACGCTCGTTATTTTGATAATTTGATATGTGGGTGGACCGGTGCTTGGGTGATTCCCTTACTTGGACAAACCTCCCACTTATGATTAACCTCTCTCGCAAGCATCCGCAACTATGAAAGAAGAATTAAGATAAATCTAACCATAGCATGAAACATATGGATCCAAATCATCCCCTTATGAAGCAACGCATAAACTAGGGTTTAAGCTTATGTCACTCTAGCAACCCATCATCTACTTATTACTTCCCAATGCCTTCCCCTAGGCCCAAATAATGGTGAAGTGTTATCTAGTCGACATTCACATAACACCACTAGAGGAGAGACAACATACATCTCATTAAAGTATCTAATGAATACCAAGTTCACATGATTACTTATAACAAGACTTATCCCATCTCCTAGGAACAAACGTAACTACTGACAAAACATGTTCATGTTCATAATCATAGGAGTATTAATTATCATAAATGAGCTGAACATATGATCTTCCACCAAGTAAACCAACTAGCATCAACTACAAGGAGTAATCAACACTACTAGCAACCCACATGTACCAATCTGAGGTTTGAGACCAAGACCAGATACAAGAGATAAACTAGGGTTTGGAGAGGAGATGGTGCTGGTGAAGATGTTGATGGAGATTGACCCCCTCTCTATGAGAGGATCGTTGGTGATGACGATGGCTTCGATTTCCCCCTTTGGGAGGGAAGTTTCCCCGATAGAACAACTCTGTCGGAGCTCTAGGTTGGTTCTGCCCAAGTTCCGCCTCGAGACGGCGGCGCTTCGTCCCGAAAGCTCTCTTATGATTTTTACAGGTCAAAACCCTTCATATAACAGAAGATGGGCACCGAAGGCCTACAAGGGGGCCCACAAGCCACCAAGGCGCGACCAGGGGGGTAGGCCGCGCCTGGCAGGCTTGTGACATCCCGGTGGGTCCCCTCTGGTATTTGTTTCGCCCAATATTTTTTGTATTCCAAAATCATTCTCTGTAACTTTTCAAGACTTTTGGAGTTGCGCAGAATAGGTTTCTCATATTTGCTCCTTTTCCAGTCCAGAATTCCAGCTGCCAGCATTCTCCCTCTTCGTGTAAACCTTGTAAAATAAGAGAGAAAAGGCATAAGTATTGTACCATAACATGTAATGACAGCCCATAATGCAATAAATATCAATATAAAATCATGATGAAAAATGGACGTATCAGGATACAGCCCACATGATCAGGCTGCACCATTCCCCAAGGCACATGTCATTTAAATCTAGGGATAAGATCTTATCTCTATATTTAAAGGGTTGAATCTAGAGATAAGATGTTATCTTCATGTTTAAAGGGATTTCTCCTTTGTGGATGGCCCTAGGAGGGTTTTGGGTGCACTCCTCTGCCCACTAGCCTATATATAGAAAGGGGGAGATGCATGGGGGTAGCCACCCCTTCACCCTTGCCCTTTGGCTCTTCGAACTCCTCCTATGTTTCTCCGGTACGCGCTTGGCGAAGCCCTGCTTGAATTCCGTTGCCACCACCACCACCATGCCATCATGTTTGATCATATCTCATATACATATTCTCCCTCTCTTGCTAGATCAAGAGGAGGAAACGTCAACGAGCCGGACGTGTGCTAAACTCGGAGGTGTCGCACGTGCAGTGCTTGGATCGGATTGGATCGCGACACGAATATGACTACGCCAACCACGATCCCTAGATCGTTAATGCTTTTGGTCTACAAGGGCATGTACAGACTTGGACTCGGAACACGGAAGACCAAAAGGTCGAACATGAGTCATATAGTAGATATATGATCAACATCGAGATGTTCAGCATTGACACCACCTCATCTCACGTGATGACTGGACTTTGGTTGGTGGATTTGGATCATGTAACACTTAGACAGTCTAAGGGATGTTGATTCAAGTGGAAGTTCATTAGTAATTTGATTAATTGAACTTATTATCATGAACATAGTCTAAAATTGTCTTTGTAAATTATGTTGTAGATCAATGGCTCGAGGAGTAGTTCCCTGAATTTTAATGCATTCCTAGAGAAGGCTAAGTTGAAAGATGATGGACGCAACTATGCGGAATGGGTTCGTAATCCGAGGATTATCCTCACGACTGCACAAAAGGCTTATGTCCTGGATGCACCACTCGCTATGCCACCCCCTCCAGCATCGTATGTGAATGTTGTGAATGTCTAGCAGGCACGTTTTGATGACTATTCGATAGTTCAGTGCGCCATGCTTTACGACTTAGAACCACGGTTGCAAAGACATTTTGAATGTCATGGAGCATATGAGATATTCCAAGAGCTGAAATTGGTATTTCAAGATCATGCCCGGATTGAGAGGCATGAGACCTCTGATAAGTTCTTTGCATTCAAGATGGAGGAGAATAGCTCTGTCAATGAACATATACTCAGAATGTCTGGGTACTACAATCACTTGAATTAGTTGGGAGATGAGCTTCCTCTTGAGACGGTTGTTGATAGAGTTCTCCAGTCACATCGACCTAGATATAAGAGCTTTGTGATGAACTATAACATGCAAGGGATGGATGTGATGATTCCTGAGATATTCGTGATGCTTAAGGCCGCAGAAGTAGAAATCAAGAAGGAGCATACAATGTTGATGGTTAAGAAAAGCACTAGTTTCAAGAAAGGCAAAGGAAAGAAGAGAAACTTCAAGAAGAATGGCAAGACAGTTGTCACTCCCATGAATAAATGCAAGGCTGGACCCAAACCTTAGACCGAGTGCTTCTATTGCAAGGGAACTAGCCACTAGAAGCGGAACTGCCCCAAGTACTTGTCAGATAAGAAGTATGGCAACGTCAACAAAGGTATATTTGATATACATGTTATTGATGTGTACCTTACCAGTGCTCGTAGTAGCGTCTGGATATTTGATACCAGTCCAGTTGCTAAAATTTATAACTCGAACAGGAGCAACGGAATAAATGGAGACTGGCTAATGACGAGGTGACGATGAGTGTCGAGAATGATTCCAAGGTTGATGTGATCGCCCTCGGCATGCTCGCTCTTTAATTACCTTCGGGGTTAGTTTTAAACCTAAATAATTGTTATTTGGTGCCTGCGTTGAGCATTAAAATTATATCTGGATCTTGTTTATTGTGAGACAGTTATTCATTTAAATTAGAGAATAATGGTTGTTTTATTTATATGAGTAATATCTTTTATGGCCATGCATCCAATGTGAATGGTTTATTCTTGTTGAATCTCAATCATAGTGATACACTTGTTCATAACATTGGTGCCAAAAGATGAAAAGTTAAGGATGATAGTAACACATATTTGTGGCACTGCCGCTTAGGTCATAGTGGTGTAAAGCGCATGAAGAAGCTCCATGTTGATAGACTTTTGGAATCACTTGATTATGAATCATTTGAAACTTGTCAACCATGCCTCATGGGCAAGATGACAGGAACCCCGTTTTTCAGAACAAACAAGCGGGCAAGTGACTTGTTGCAAATAATACATACTAATGTATGTAGTCCAATGAGTGTTGAAGCACGCGGTGGATATCGTTATTTTCTTACCTTCACAGTGATTTGAGTAGATACGGTATATTTACTTGATGAAACACAAGTCTGAAATTTTGAAAAATTCAAGCAATTTTAGAGTGAATATGGAGATCATGGTGACAAGAAGATAAAATGTCTACGATATAATCGTGGAGGTGAATATCTGAGTTACGAGTTTGTTATACAATTTAAGAGAATGCGGAAATTGTTTCACGACTGATGCCACATGGAACACCCCAACATAATGGTGTGTCCGGATGTCGTGACTGTACTCTATTGGATATGGTGTGTTCTATGATGTCTCTTTCCGGTTTTCCACTATCATTATGAGGTTATACATTAGAATGTCGTAACCGTACTCTATTTGATATGGTGCGTTCTATGATGCCTCTTTTCGATTTTCTACTATCATTATGAGGTTACACATTAGAGACAAGTACATTAAATTCAAATAGGGCACCATCTAAATCCGTTGAGATGACACCGTATGAATTATGGTTTGGCAAGAAACATAAACTATCGTTTCTTAAAGTTTGGGGATGTGACCCTTATGCGTGATAAGCTTGAACCTAAAGCAGAGAAGTGTGTCTTCACAGGATACCCTAAGGAAACAATTGGGTATACCTTCTATCTTAGATCCAAAGGCAAAGTCTTTGTTGCTAAGAATGGATCCTTTCTAGAGAAGGAGTTTCTCTCGAAAGAATTGAGTGGGAGGAATGTAGAACTTGATGAGGTTAACAAACCTTCACTTCACTTGGAGAGTACCCCAATACAGAAAGATGTTCCTATGATGCCTACACCAGTTGAAGAGGAAGCTAATAATGATGATCATGAAGCTTTGGATCAAGTCACTACCAAACCTTGTAGGTCGACAATGACACGTACTGCTCCTGAGTGGTATGGTGATCTTGTCTTGGAAGTCATGTTGTTGGACAACGGTGAGCCTACGATCTATGAGGACGAAATGGTGGGCTTGGATTTTGATAAATGGATAGAGGCCATGAAACCCAAGATAGGGATACTTGTACGAAAACCAAGTATGGACTTTGGTAGACTTGCCCAATGACAGACATGCCATTAAGTACAAATGGATCTTTAAGAAGAAAACAAACATTGATGGTAATGTCACTATCTATAAACCTCAACTTGTCACAAAGGGGTTCCCAACAAGTTCAATGAGTTGACTATGATGAGACGTTCTCACACGTAGCGATGCTAAAGTCTGTTGGAATTATGTTAGCAGTTTGTGCATTTCTCGATTATGAACTATGGCGGATGGATGTAAAAAAACAATGTTTCCTTAACGGTTTCCTTAATTAAAGGTTCTATGTGATACAACCAGAATGTTTTGTCGATCCTACGGATGCTAAAAGTTATGCAAGCTCCAGTGATCTTTCTACGGACTGGTGCAAGCATCTTGGAGGTGGAATATACGATTTCATGAGGTGCTCAAAGCTTCTGAGTTTACACAAAGTTTATGAAGAAACTTGTATTTACAAGAAAGTGAGTGTGAGCACTACAATATTTCTGATAAGTATATGTGGATGACATATTGTTGATTGGAAATTATGTAGCATTTCTAAAAACGATAAAGGATTCTTTGAAAACCGTTTTTCAAAGGAAGACCTGGGTAAAGTTCCTTACACATTGAGCATCAAGATCTACAAAGATAGATCAAGACACTTGATAAGACTTTCATAGAGCACACACCTTGACAAGATTTTGAAGGAGTTCAAAATGGATCAGTTAAAGAAGGAGTTCTTGCATGTATTGTATGGTGTGATGTTTAGTAAGACTCAAATCTTGACCACGACAAAAGAAAGAGAAAGGACGAAGGTCGTCCCTTATGCCTCAACCATAGGCTCTGTACTGTATGCCATGCTATGTACCACACCTGATTTGTGCCTTCCCATGAGTTTGTCAAGGGGGTACAAGAGTAATCCTGGAGTGGATCACTAGAAAACGGTCTGAATTATCCATAGAGGACTAAGTAAATGTTTCTCTATTAGGGATGTTATAAAGAGTTCATCGTAAAGGGCTACGTTGATGCAAGCTTTGACACCGACCTGGATGACTCTGAGTAGCAAAATAGATACATATTGTTGAACAATCATTTAGAATAGCTCCAAGTGGAGCATGGTAGCAGCATATAGGACATGACATAGAGATTTTCAAAGTACATACATATCTGAATGATGCAGACCCGTTGACTAAAACCTCTCTCACAAGCAAAACATGATCAATCCCCAGAACTCATTGGGTGTTAATCACATGGCGATGTGAACTAGATTATTCACTCTAGTGCAAGTGGAAGACTATTGGAAATATGCTCTAAAGGCAATAGTAAATTGGTTATTACCATATTTCCCTACTCACGATGAAAGTTTATTATCCATGCTAGAATTGTATTGATCAGAAACTTATATATATGTATGGATACATAAATAACACCGTGTCCCTAGTGAGCCTCTACTAGACTAGCTCGTTGATCAAAGATTGTTAAGGTTTCCTAACCATAGACATGAGTTGTCATTTTATAAGGGTATCATTTCATTAGCAGAATGATGTGATGGAGAAGACCCAACCGTAAGTGTAGCATATGATTGTATCACTTAAGTTTATTGCTAATGCTTTCTACATGTCAAGTATTTGTTCTTAAGTCCATGAGATCATGCAACTCCTTAACACCGAGGAATACCTGGTGTGCTATCAAACGTCACTTCGTAACTGGGTGATAATAAAGGTGACCTACAGGTATCTCTGACGGTGTTTGTTGGGTTGGCGTGAATCATGACTAGGATTTGTCACTCCGTATTACAGAGAGGTATATCTGGGCCCTCTCGGTAATACAAAATTACAAGAAGCTTGCAAGAAATGTGGCTAATGGGTTAGTCACGAGATCTTGTATTACAGAATGAGTAAAGCGACTTGTCGGTAACGAGATTGAACTAGGTATGGAGAGATCGACTATCGAATCTTGGGCAAGTAAAATATCGCCAAACAAAGGGAATTGCGGACGAGATTAACTGAATCCTTGACATCGTGGTTCAACCGATAAAGATCTTCGTGGAATATGTAGGAACAAATATGGGCATCCAGGTCCTCTATTGGTTATTGATCGGAGAGGTGTCTCAGCCATGTCTAAATGATTCTTGAACCCGTAGGGTCACACACTGAACGTTCAGTAGTGCTAGGGTAATGTTGAGATATTAACAGTGGAAAGTCCGAAAGTAGTCCAAAGTGCCATATGGGATCTGGGACATCACGAGGAGCTCCGTTATGGTATGGAGGTAAAGATTTATATATGGGAAGTCATATTCAGGGATCCAGAAAAGTTTGAGAATTTTTCAATAGAGTAACAAGAAGGTTCTAAAAGGTTTCGGGGGTTCCACCGTGGGTCCCAACGACCCGGGAAGGGCTCACATGGACCAAGTGGTTGGGCTACAACCCACATGGGATGGCTGCACCATTCCCCAAGGCAGATGTCATTTAAATCTAGAGATAAGATCTTATCTCTAAATTTAAATTTTTGAATCTGGAGATAAGATATTATCTTCATGTTTAAAGGGATTTATCCTTTGTGACCGGACATGGGAGGGTTTTGGATGCCCTCCCTGCCCCTAGCCTATATATAGAAGGGCGGGGTGCATGGGGGCAGCTACCCCTTCACCCTTGCTCTCCCAACTCCTCCCACGTTTCTCCGATACGCGTTAGGCGAAGTGTAACGCCAAATATGTGGTCCTATCCTTGCGGAAACTAGAAAGTCTCAACAGGCATAGAGGTGCATATCAGAGACACTTTTGCAAGGTGGATATCGTCACAAGTACATGTACTAAATGAAAGAGTATACAAGATTTGGCTTACACTCGCCACAAGCTACAACATGAATAAATCCATACAACAATACATTCAGTCACCATAGAGAAGAACATGATCCGACTAAGGATGAAACACGAACGAAAAGAGACGATGTCCACCCTACTATCCCAGGCTGCCGACATGGAACCCATCCTATGATCGATGGAAAAGAATAAGAAACTCCAAATAGAACAATCAATGCGCTCATGTCAAAGTATCGCTTTACCTGTACCTACACATGTTGTTGTAGTAATCTGTGAACCACGGGGACCCAACAATCTCATTTCCAAGGGTATCAAGACTAGCAAATCTTAATGGGTGAGGTATGGTTAAGTGGTGAGGCTGTAGAAGCACTACACATTTGATATCTCGCTAACTTACGAGTACAAGAATAAGAAGAGTCATCTACTCATAAATGAACGTGGACTAGTAATGATCAAGAAGTGATCCTGAACACCTACTTACGAGTTAATCATAACCCCACCATGTTCCCTTCCTGGTTCAAACCTCACAAGAAGAGACAGACACAGTTACGCACACCGTTGGTGTTTTTTATTTGAGTTTACTTTAAGTTTACTATAACCAGGTGTTAAACAATTTCCAAGTTGCCATATAGCCGCTGATACGACTCTCAGAAAGATTTAACCCTGAAGGGGTGCTCCAACTCATCCATCACAAACTAACCACAAGCTGCGATGGAAAACCTCAACCTTGAGATAGCCCAAAGTATCCTCAGAATCCTGGTGCACAAGACATTCGAGAAGGGTAAAACAAATCTAGCAAGGCCTCCCGATGTGTCAGCGATCCTGATAGGAGCCGCGTATCTCGTTCTCAGGACACAGCGGATGAGCTACGCGTATAGTGTCCTAATAGAAATATCCCGAGTTGCCCTGGGTTGGCCCCGCACCATGCTTTGTTTAGGACCAGCACCATCGGCATTGCTGCATTGGCCCTCCTTGCATTATATTGAATTAATTCTCAGGTTCATGATGCGCTATGCTTTAATAAAGGTGTTCAATATTATTATGTTGGCCAAATAAAGTACCAATGTTGGGCCTTGCCGGAAGAGTTTTATTCCAAAACGAATAATCAAGGGGGTCCCCATAACAACCCCGAACATGTTAGGAGCGCTCAATATGTACCATAACACCGGTAATCAGAAACTAGGGTGGTATACATGGAATAAAACACCAAGCAAAAGGCCAAGCCTTTCCACCTTGTGCCAAGTGTATAGGTGCATTAAATTAAATAGCAAGAATATTGTGATGTCCCAAGATATCCATGTTATCACATGGAACAACATGCACATGCAACTAGCAACACTATAAGAGGGGGCTGAGCAAGTGGTAACATAGCCTAACAACAGTTTGCTAGGAAGGTGGAGCGTTAGAGGCTTATCATGGCATTTTCCGGAGGCTTCACAAACAAGTGGTAGGAAGCAAGACATAGCGATAGGAATGTGACAACTAGCATATCAATGATAGTAGTGCTATCCAGGGAAATGATCATCTTTCCTCAGATCCCGCTTCGAAGAAGAACGAATCCATGAAGAAGACGAACCAACATAGTCGAACGAATCCTCACACTTTGAAAAATGGTTCCAGAACTCTAGCGAGGAGAAGCAAATCCAAAACAAAACAAATGATATGGTAAACACCACAACATATTCATGACATGATGCACAAACAAGCATGATGGATGTAAATTTTAAATATGCAAGGCATGGCAAAGCATAACAATCAAATACTACATATTAAGTGAAGTTCAACATGCAACGAGTTGCACGTTGACAAAAATCCACATTCGAATATTTAGTTCACTCCTGTTTATTTACACAACAATTTTAAATGTTGTTAAAACATGGAAAGAGCTAGAACATAAATAAACTCTATCTAAGCATTTTAAATAAGGCCGGAAACAACACATAGTGCTTCCGAAACGACCCCATATGGAAAATATGAATTTGGTCCATATCTGAACTAAACATATTTTATGTTTATTAAACAGGAAAACTAAGTGCACCATGTGATTCTACATGTCATTATAGGCGATTTACATATAGAGATCATTTAAAACGGAGCTACGGCCTAAAAGATACGACAAACACAAGATAAACATGACATGAATGCAAAATGTGTGCAAACAACACCCAAAACATTCTAAATCATGGATGCAACAAGATATTATGAAACTACATGAAATTATAGTGTCTCAAAAAAAATTCAAAGAAAAACATGAAATTATAGGCAAGTTTCATGTACAACATGTTCAAAGCGGAGCCACGGTTCAACAATAACAACCAACTCAAGTTTTAGTTATAATCTTTCCAAAATAGCAACATATCACTTTGCACATATCAAAAAAATAAGCTATAGGAACTTAAAATTCACAAACAAAGCATGGGGCAGTAGCATGTAATATACACTTCATTTCATAAAAAGGAATCATACTGAAAAGAGTAATGGATCAATTGGTAGCATGCTCACAACATGACTAGAAAACATTTTAGGGACTTAGTGAGAATAACAAATTTTCACAAGGCATATTCACAGCAAGAAATATATATGCTACAAAAAAATTCATGGCAGAAAAATGAACAACATGGTAGTTGACATAATGGACTTCACTTCATTCAACATGAGCATGGTCAAAATATGCACAGAAAGATGGCTAGCATCAACATAAAAAGGCTACCTGAAACAATCAGATTCCCAGACTTTAAAATACAATTCAAAACCTATTCATGGCAGATAATGTTACAACATGATATTCCACAACATGTTTTACAAAACACTCCAAGTGATCAACATCAAAGGGGCTATAGATCAATGGCTATTCACAAGTCAAAACAACAAGTTGCATAACAGTTTTTAGATTTTGAAATATTTTGACAACTCAAAATTAGCAACATTGAGTGAGCATGTTCAAAGCAAGAAATAAATGTTTAAACATGGATTTCATGGCATGACAAACATACTACCAGCAAGTCGACATGAGGCTACTCATAGTGGGGAGTATCATATACTAGTATCATACATATGTGTATGATACTACCTTCATAGTGCATAGTATCATAGAGTAGTATCATGTATGATCATATTTATTGCCATGCATGTCACAAAGTAGTATATCATTTAACATGATAAGGTATCTATATGTGTTGCTCTAACCCTCTCTCTCTTCTTTAATTCCCTGCCACATCAACACTTTTGCTATTCCCAAGTGCATGATACCACCTAAGTTACCCCCACTATGGCTAGCCTAACATACGTCAAATTACTCCATTGGCACAAATTCAAAGGAGAAATGGATTTAAAGCAACCATCAATCAAAATTTAATTAAAATAACAATTTTCAGCAGTTTACGACATGAATCACTATTACCACGCACATTATAGCAAGTAGATGACTCCTAATATGTGTGCAAATGATTCCATCATGTAGAGCATGAAGAGTATATGATTTTACATATATGGATCATTTCAATTGAACAAACGTGCACATGGTTAGGGTCCATACAAAATTTATATATGCTGCTAAAATATAGGGACTTAGTGGATTTCTTCATGGACTCGTTCTTCTTCCAAGCGGGATCTCACGCAAGATGACACATTTCCCTGGATACCACTACTAACATTGCCATTCTAGTTGTCCCGGTTTTATCGTTATGTCTCGCTACCTACCACTTGTTTTTCAAGCCTCCCAACATTGCCATGAAAGCTTCTAACCCTCCACCTTCCCAGCAAACCTTTGTTTGGCTATGTTACCGCTTGCTCAGCCCTTCTTATAGCGTTTCTAGCTGCAGGTGCAATTGCTTCCATGTGACAACATGGACATTCTTTTGTTATCACAATATTATTGCTATTTAATTTAATGCTCTTATACACTTGGGAAAGGGTGGAAGGCTTGGCCTTTTGCTCGGTGTTTTGTTCCATTCTTGCCACCCTAGTTACTTGTGAACCGGTGTTATGTTCCATAATTGAGCGCTCCTAACATGCTTGGGGTTGTTATGGGGACCTCCTTGATTTTCGTTTTAGGATAAAACTTGTCTGGCAAGGCCCAACATTGGTACTATTTGCTTAATAACAACTGAAATTTGCATAGGGCATGATCACCCCATGGATAATTAATCAACCTCCAGGCCAGTGCTCCGCATGAGTGTTGGTCCACCTACCTAGCAGTCGGCAGTGCCACCTCGGGGCAACTCGAGGCATTTTCAGGCTACCGTCCACTTCACATAGACGGATGATGCCCGTGGATAGAGAGCGCACGGCTCTAGCTGCGGATCTGGCTCACCGGGAGGCCTTGCTGGATTTGTTTTACCTTTCTCGAACGTCTTGAGTGAGGAATTCCGATTATTCTTCGGGCTATCTCGAGGTGGGGGATTTCCTATGGAATTGCCTAGGAAGATCACGAGATCCATGGTCGAGGTTATTCCCGCTGCGTGTGGTTAATTTGTGATGGATGAGTTGGAGCACCCCTGCAGGGTTAAATCTTTTGGAAAGCCATGCCCGCTTTTATGTGGCAAACTTGGATACTTTGTTTAACACCTGGTCATAGCAAACTTGAAGTAAACTCAAATAAAATACACCAACTGTGTGCGTAACCGTGGCTATCTCTTCTCGTGAGTCCTTATCCTAGAGAGAACACGGTGGGGTTATGATTGACGTAAGTAGGTGTTCAGGATCAGTTAGTGATCATTACTAGTTCACGTCCCTTATGCGTAGACCACCATACTTTAATTTTTGTACTCGTAAGTTAGCTACTCAAACTAATTCTTAGTCGCTTGCTGCAGCCTCACCACTTATCCATACCTCACCCATTAAGCTTTAATAGTCTTGATACCCTTGGAAATGAGATTGCTGACTCCCTGTGGCTCATAGATTACTACAACAACAGTTGCAGGTGTAGGTAATGCGATGATTTGATGTGAGCGCGATGCTTGTTTGATTTGGAGTTCTTCTTCCTCTTCTTCATCAATCTAGGATGGGTTCCAGGCGGCAGCTTGGGATAGCAAGGATGGATGTCATTTTATTGTTTGTTTTCGTTCGTAGTTGGACCCTACTCTTATGTATGATGTTTGAGTATGTTGTTGTATTGATGTGACATTGATGTAGCTTGTGGCGAGTGTAAGCCAATTCCATATACTCACCTCTTCTGTACATGTACTTGTAATGATATCCATTCTTGCAACATGACGAGATGCGCTCCTATCCCTGTCGAGGCCCTCGTGCCAAAATAAGGATAGGGTTGCATCTTGGGGTTGACAAGTTGGTATCAGAGCCTGTACCGACCTAGGAGCCCCCTTGATTAATCGAACTTGCCCGAGTCGAGTCTTGTTAAAACTATTTTGAGTCTAGTTATATCGGACAGTAGGTTTCCTTTTACTACTCTTCTATACTCTGTGAGGTATTCGACTTAGGAATTTTGATTCTACTCCTCTTCTCGCTCAAAAAAAATTTAGGATCACGCGGGTATTTTGGAAACTATATGATACCGATGTGACGGAGTTCTATCTTGGTGCCTCCTGTCTGACTTGATTTCTTCTGGGGAGTTGAGCTCTAGGGAATTCTTGGCACATTGTTATCATTCAGCTTCCTTAGTATCTCAAGACGGAGGGTGTTCGGAATTGCTTCAATACTTGTCATGGTGAGATAAGGTCGGAGTCATCCAGTACTGGGGAGGTGTCTGGGGTACCACCATGGTTAGTATCGTTGTGCTTTCGAGGATCCGATTTAGATGGATTTCCAGAAGCCTCTGGTTATGTGTTGAAGGATGGATACAATTGGGGTGTAGGTTTGGTAGTTGTGTGATATATTTCCTCCCTGTATTCCCAACACCAGATTGCATAACCAAGAAAGTTTTCGGAAGTTCTTAGGTGGGAATTCAAGTACTTACCTAGGCTATCTTCCAACAGATCATGATGTGAGGTTGGGGTTCGACATCTAGTGGATTTTTTTGTTCACGGTCTTTCTGACAGAGGGTAGTCTTGATTTATGCTTCATCAAGCCTTGTAGTTCGCTATGCCTAGGGAGCATATTTTCGAACGTCATTTCAATATGACAATCCAATGTATGATCGAGCCCGTGCAAACCTTACCATGAAAATATCGAGCGGAATCTTTGTCATGAATTTGTTCTGGCTTGTTTCATAAGCCACATTGTAGCAACCCGACCTGAAAGGTCGAATCTCCGGTGTTTCTGTACCATCCCAACATCATGCTGGTACTCACACGGTACATCAATGTATATATCAAAGGGAAATCACACAACATAAATTAATCGAAATCTCATATCGAGTCCTTTATTACAATAATGATTACAATAAAGTGGCTGAAGGCCAACTCATGAGATAAACTAAACCATAAACTAGCGGAAGCATCGAAGGTAGAAGAGTCCATCTGACTCCAAGGGCATCTCACCGAGCGTAGAGCGTATCCTCACTCCTGGTCAGAAAAGTACTCTGCAACATGATACGTTGCAGCCGTATAGGTCAGCATATTGAATATGCCGGCAAAGTCACAAGAGAGGGGATAAAGTAATCATCTAGTCTACATGCAAATATGGTAGGTGGGGTAGTAAGTTTTTGCATAAAGCCAAATTTTTCCTACAACAAGTGAGGGCAAAGGGATATTTACTACAATGTTGGTTGATTAATGAGATGGTTCCACCAACCAATTCTCATACCCAAGTTGACATTAATAACCCACATCAATATAATTAATTGTGTTGAGAGTTCCAGATAGTTTCAGTTCCTTTGGCTCAAACTGTCCATGACCGTGGACACGGCTAATCGATTAGGTTTGGGTACTCTGCAGAGTTTTGCACACGTTCCCCACAAGATTTGGTCGCCTCCGTTTGATTTCTCGCACTTCAGGGTGTTTGAGAAACGGATGACCAAAACATGGTCTTCCAAAGGGTTTCCCTGCGACTCTGTCGGTGCCCATCCTTTCCTACCATTCTTCTACATCTCGTAGCACCGCCTGTCCAGGGTCACCACGATATTCAACCAAGCCAGAGCCCATAATGACTTGTGGCTGTGCAGGTAAACCTTGGGTCTTGAAGCATCCATCCATCTCCTTGTGCCTGGGTGGACCTTTCCGCATGAATACTGGCACATCTCCAGCATCATCTAGGCTAACCACTGGTTTCTCCAGGGCGCCGTTCAACCATCATCCACCCAGAGGTAAGTTGAAGACTTGGAGTCTTGAAGACTTGATCATCATGTAGGTCTTGAAATTATTAACTCTCAACTCTCATGAATCACACAACCAACCCCGTCTACTAATAGCATAGCAAAATGTAAAACAACGTTTCCTGGGGCCAAATGTGTCAAAGGGTTGAGGGGTACCTACCACATGATACTACAACAAGTAACCAAGTTTCCAACTACCTACTTTGCATGCAATTGGGGAGATGGAAGAACTAATGCAATAAAACATAGGTATACATGATCAAAGTGACTTGGCTTGCTGACGATCCTCGTAATCAAGTGACTCTAGATAACAAGCTTCGCACTCCGGATGATCTAACGAATCAAACAAAAGTACACCATCAGCATAAATACAAAACAATTCACACAATTCAGCAAGGGTAGACAAACAATACTAAAACCATTCAATAGTATCAATCAAGAGAAAGAAATCAAAATAAAAGAAATATTTTGACTCACAAAAATTTGTAGTGTCAAAAACTTCTACTACTACTATGACTACTACTACTTGAAGACAAACAACCAAATAATAGCTAGTGGAAAAAAATAGTAAAGAAAATCAATTTTAGTAAACAGAATCAATTCACTAAAACTTTTGTGTAAAGAAACACTACTAACATGAAAATAACTAGAATGTTCCTATAACTTTGGAATAGGAAACCAAAACAATGACATTATTAACACTAATATTATTATCATCATATTACTTAACAAAATAGAATTACTAAAATTATTTATTAGAAATCGAACTAAATCATCTAACTTGTTTGTGAAAGTAAAACTAAATTGTTTTATAAAACTATACCTAATGAAAAAGATATAAAGATTCCTATAACCACATGGTATAAAACTAAACAATCATTTTAAATATTAACAAATTATGTTATCTAAAAGTTGGAAACAACCGAAACTAATGAAAACTATTAACAAAGTCTAGACTAACTCAGATTTGAACTATTTTAAATTTAAACTAACTAAACTATATAAAGAACTAAACAGATTCTGTTTTTGTTAAAAATAGTAACTAAATTTTATTAAAAAAGCTCAAATCATGTAGGATGATAGATTTAACTAATACCAAGCAGTGGCAAAAAGAATTACTCAAAAATATAATTTTAAACTCAAGTTAAGCAGATTTTTGTAATTTAAGAAAATCTGGTTAGATTCAAATTTTAAAGTTCAAATTTGAAAATTAAAACGACAGACATAAACACTAAATGCAAAAAGAATCAACTAATGCAAAAAGAATCAACTAAAAACACTAAATAGTTTAAAAGATATAATCAAAACAAAAACAGAACACAATCTGTTTTCTTAAAACAAAATAGAAAAGAAAAGAAAATCTATCGGACGGTCAGGGCTACGGGGCATCTTCCTATTGGCTGAGAGGGTGTGCGTGCGGAAACTAGCGAGCGGTGGCCGAACTTTAGAGGAAAACGATTCGCGGTTTAACTGATTTAATCTGGATCGTAGGATCCAGATCCGAAGGTTGAGGAGGGGTGGGGTGCTCACAGTGGTGGTCGGGAAGATCTCCGGTGGCGTCGACGGCGGCCAGAAACAGGAGGTGGTCGGGGAGGGTGCTCCGGTGGTCGGGGCGGCGTCCGAAGGCTAGCTCGTGCTCCGGTGGGCGTTGGTGGTGTCGGAGTGACGTGGGGTGGAGCGGAGCGACGAGCAGTGGCGTGGGGAGATTCACGAGTGGGTAGAGCTCCGGCGAGCTCGTGCGACAACGTTCCGGCGAGGGAGGAGTGGGTTTCGGGAGGAATGGAGTGCGGAGGGTGGCCGGCTTTATATAGGGGCGAGGGGAGCGAGGGAAGGAAAGAGGGAGGGGGATCCGGTGGTCGCGCGATCTCCGACGAGGTCGGTCTGGCGCGAGGAGGGTGGTGACCGTGCGGATCCTGCTAGCGGTCGGGTGGGGTCCGCTGTCAGCGAGGGAGAGAGGAGTGCGGGAGTGTCGGTTGGCCGCTAATAAGGCAAGTCGGGGTGGTTAATGCTGTGGGCCGGCCGGATTTTTAATAAAAGCTGCAAATTTGTTTCCTTTTTAATATCCAGAGCAGTAAAACTCATTTAAAAGCATTCAAAACATTTCCAAATATAGGAAATATATATATCAAAATGATCAGGAGAATTAATTCTATTCAATGAACATTTTTCCTCTGTCATTTGAATAGTTGAAAAAATAATTATTTTCAGAAATTGCCTATTTGGTTTTAAAACCTTTTGCAAATATTTTTCAAATGACCCCCTGGTTCTTATTGTTCAAATATATCACCAAGATGACCCTGGTGTGGAGTGTCATGTTACTCCCCTCTTTTCTTTGAACTTTCGAGAAGTTTTCAAATAGGTGAAACAAGAAAAGGGGAAAGATGAAAGTGACATTTTAGAAATTCAAAAGAAACACTTCAACCATTATATTCATTCAAACAATATGATGATGATGCATAGCTATGTATCATAACATTCCAAAATGAAATTTTGGGATGTTACAAACCTACCCACCTTAAGATGAATCTCGCCCTCGAGATTCGGGTTGGCTAGAAAATAGGTGCGGATGGTCTCTACGAAGATCTTCTTCGCGTTCCCAGGTGGCTTCTTCCTCGGTGTGGTGACTCCACAGAACCTTACAGAACTTGATGATCGTGCTTTGGGTAACTCTGTTGGTAGTCTCGAGAATTATGACAGGCTTCTCCTCATAGGTCAGGTCACTGTCAAGTTGTATGGCCTCTAGGGGCACTGTGTCTCTCAAAGGAATATCAGCCATCTCAGCATGGCATTTCTTCAACTGGGAAACATGGAAAACATCATGAACTCCGGACATTCCTTCCGACAATTGCAGCTTGTATGCAACTTTGCCTCTACATTCCAGAATTTTGTACGGGCCTATGAATCTGGGTGCTAACTTTCCTTTAACATCAAACCTCTTGATTCCTCGAAGTGGAGACACACGGAGATATGCCTGATCCCCTACTTCATATGTCACCTCCTTGCGTTTGTTATCAGCATAGCTCTTCTGCCGGGATTGAGCTATCTTGAGTCGGTCTCGAATCAGTTTGACCTTATCTTCAGAATCTCTGATAAGATCGGGACCAAAAAGTTTTCGGTCTCCAACACCATCCCACGTTAATGGTGTTCTACACCTCCTTCCGTATAAAGCTTCGAAAGGGGCCATCTTCAGACTGGTCTGATTACTGTTGTTGTATGAGAACTCTGTGTAAGGTAAGTTGTCATCCGAACTGGACCCATAGTCTAGCGCGCAGGCTCTCAACATGTCCTCCAGAATCTGGTTGACTCTCTCAGTCTGTCCATTGGTCTGCGGATGAAAGGCTGTACTGAACTCCAGTCTTGTACCCAAAGTTTCATGTAACTGATGCCAAAACTTTGAGGTAAATTGTGTTCCTCTATCTGACACGATACTCCTCGGAACTCCATGCAGACATACGATCCTGGTCATATATATCTTGGCTAGCTTAGCACTGGTATAGGTGGTTTTCACTGGAATGAAATGAGCCACCTTGGTCAAGCGATCGACCACTACCCAAATGGAATCATATCCTGAACGGGTCCTAGGTAGTCCTGTGATGAAGTCCATATCGAGCTTATCCCATTTCCACTCGGGTATCGGCAAGGGTTGTAGTAACCCTGCTGGTTTCTGATGTTCCGCCTTTACTCGCTGACAAACATCACATACCGCAACATGTTCGGCAATATCTTTCTTCATACCTGTCCACCAGTAACTTTCCTTCAAATCCAGGTACATCTTGGTGTTGCCTGGGTGTATTGAGTATGGTGAATCGTGGGCTTCTTGAAATATCAACTTCCTGAGCTCTGGGTCATGGGGCACATAGATTCGGTTTTCAAACCATAGAGGACCATGTTCATCCTCACGAAAGCCTTTAGCCTTGCCTTCCTTCATTCTTTGCTTTATCTCAGCCATCTCCTTGTCTGATTTCTGGGCTTCTTGAATTATTTCGGTCAAAGTGGACTGAATCTCAAGTGTGGCAACATATCCTTGCGGAACTATCTCTAACCGAAGCTCTCTGAGATCTTTGGTTAACTCCTGGGGTAATCCTCCGGCTATGAGTGTGTTCACATAACTCTTCCGACTCAAAGCATCTTCCACAACATTTGCCTTTCCTGGATGGTAATGTAATCTCATGTCATAGTCCTTGATTAACTCTAACCATCTCCTCTGTCTGAGGTTTAACTCCTTCTGCGTGAAGATATACTTCAGGCTCTTATGATCAGTGTACACATCGCAACTATTTCCGATAAGGAAATGTCTCCAAGTCTTGAATGCGTGCACTACGGCTGCTAGTTCCAAATCATGGGTGGCATAATTCAACTCATGGGGTCGTAGTTGTCTGGATGCATATGCTACAACTTTTCCCTCCTGCATGAGTACTCCTCCAAGTCCTTGACGGGATGCGTCACAATAAACCTGGAAGTCCTTCCGAATGTTTGGCAGTACCAACACTGGGGCTGTGACCAAACGTTTCTTCAATTCCTGGAGACTGGCTTCACATTCCTTAGTCCAAATATACTTAGACTCTTTCTTCAACAACTCTTTCATGGGCTTGGCAATCTTTGAGAAATTCTCAATGAATCTCCGGTAATATCCGGCAAGTCCGAGAAAACTACGGATCTCCTTAACTGAGGTGGGTGACTTCCACTTAGTGACTGCTTCAACCTTAGCGGGGTCTACTGCTATTCCTTCTCCGGAAATAATATGTCCAAGGAATCCGACTTCCGTCAGCCAAAATTCACATTTACTGAACTTGGCATACAACTGATGCTCTCTAAGCTTCTCTAGAACTAAACGCAAGTGTTCCTTGTGTTCTTCCTCGCTCTTGGAGAATATCAAAATGTCATCGATGAACACCGCGACAAACTTGTCCAAGTATTCCATAAACACTTTGTTCATCAAATTCATGAAGTAGGCAGGAGCATTAGTCAAACCAAAGGACATGACTGTATACTCGTATAAGCCATACCTGGTGGTGAAAGCTGTTTTGGGTATATCCTGTTCACGAATCTTCAGTTGGTGATACCCTGATCGAAGATCGATCTTGGAGAATACTTTGGCGCCTACTAGCTGGTCAAACAGGTCATTAATCATCGGCAGAGGGTACTTATTCTTGATAGTCACCTCGTTCAATGCTCGATAATCGACCACCATCCTCAAGGTTTTATCTTTCTTCTCCACCAAAAGAACTGGGGCTCCCCAAGGTGATGAACTTGGGCAAATATATCCCTTGTCCAATAGCTCCTTAATCTGCTTCTTGATTTCTACTAAATCATTTGCGGGCATACGATAGGGTCTCTTGGAAATTGGGGCTGTCCCCGATAGTAGCTCTATCAGAAACTCAATCTCCCTATCTGGTGGCATGCCTGGTAATTCCTCCAGGAATACATCTGAAAAGTCTCGTACAACCGGTACTTCCTCCTGAACAATTCTTGTGAGGGAATTTAACCGAGCACTCATCTGTGTGCGTCGGGATACATACTTAATCCTCTTGTTCTCCGGAGTGGTGAGTGAAATAGACTTGCTGGGGCAATCAAGGTTTCCTTCATACTTGGTCATCCAATCCATGCCTAGGATTACATCCAATCCCTGGGATTCTAAGACAATGAGGTCGGTAGGAAAAACATGGTTTCCTATGTGAAGTTTCAGGGTGTGGCATCCTATCCCTGCCATCATCATTCCTCCTGGGGAATTTACTTTAATGGGCTGACTAAGGGTTCTGATGGGTAAACCATACTTTTCCACAACTACCCTTGATATGAATGAATGAGTTGCACCAGAATCAAAAAGTACCATAACTGGACGTGAATGCAATAAAAACTTACCAACCACAGTCTCGGGTTGATCATAGACTTCTTCCACGTCGAGGTGGTTCACCTGAGCACGAGGAAACGGATTTGGCTTCTTAGCTGTGGAGTTGCCATTTCCATTCCCTTGCTTGTTCTGAGGGCATTCAGTGGCATAGTGCCCTGTCTTCTGTCACTTGAAGCATGTGATGTGGTTCAGATCCTTCTGAGCTAGAGCGGAATGGTGTTGGTTGCCATTCCCACTTCCATTACCATTCTTGAAGCTGCCATTGTTGGGACGATTATTCCCATTTCCTCCATGGTGGTGGCCTCCATGGTGGTGCACTGGATGAGTGTGTCCTCCATACTTACCAGTCCTTGATCCGGTATTTCCTGAGTACGGGGTGTAGCGGGGCTTCTGATGAGCTCCAGAGGTAGACTTCCCATGTGCATACTTCCTCTTGCGGTTCTCAATTTGCTGTTGCTTTCCCTCCAAGATGAGGCCTTGTCTACCAGCTCCTGGTAGTTGCTGAAGGTAGCCACCATCAGTTGCACGCTCAACTCATCATTGAGTCCTTCCAAGAACTTTTCCTGCTTGGCTGCATCGTCGGCCACATCTCCTGGTGCATAACGAGCCAACGTGCTGAAGTCGTCCACATACTGGGCCATGGAATGGTTCCCCTGGCGTAAGTTGCGAAACTCATGCTTCTTCAGACTCATGGCTCCAGCTAAGACATGTGCGGTGCAGAAAGCTTGCTTGAACTGCTCCTAAGTCACAACAGCAATGGGGTATGTGGTGGTGTAGTTCTCCCACCATGAAGCTGCCGGGCCCTCCAGTTGATGGGCGGCAAAACGCACTTTTTCAGCCTCAGTGCATCCTGCGGTGGTGAGTTCCCTCTCCATCATATGGAGCCAATCATCTGCCACAATGGGCTCTGTGCTGCTGGAGAAGGTTGGGGGATTCAGTCTCAGAAAACGGGTGAGGTTGTCGCCATGTGGTGCAGGGTGGTTGTTGTGGTTGTTGGTCTGATTCTGAATCAACAGCTGCATCAGGGCGTTCTGCTGCTGAAGAAGTTGGGTGAGCTCTGGCAGGAAAGTGAAGTCGGGTTGACGTCGCGGAGGCATCTTGCTGTTTTCAGAGGGGTGAGAATTAGAATAGAACAATGACCTAAAGTGGAAATTCACTACCCATATGCAATGCAACAAACATATCACACCAAACACTCATTCATTTATTCAACTCAAGGTCACACATCGAGATACAAATCTCGATTCAAACTAAACATCGACCTACGCTTTAACGACGAAAATGAAGATACATGGGGGCATAACTAAAGTTTTCCTCAAAAGTACATGGTGACTGAGCCTCCTCTAGTGGTGCTCTCCTCATAGTCATCATCGTCGCTGATGAAAGGAGCCAAGTCTCCCTCGGGATGAAGATTTTCACCCATGTCCATCTGTTCCTCCAGAGTTGAGATGCAAGTTTTTAGCTTGTCGATCCTCTCTAAGAAATCCTTCACTTCATACTCATGCTCGTACTCGGCTTCCCGTAAGTCAGCTTCGAGGTCAATCTCACGGTTCATCAGCCTCTTGATCGTCTTCGTGTCGGCACGTACCCGAAGCTCCAAGGTCCTGACGTGCGTCTCCAAGGTCTGGATATAGGAAATGGTGGTGTCTTCAGTGGGAGTGGTTAGGATATTTCCATGGGCATCCCTGGGACAAACCACGCTGAGTCCTGGTGAAATGGTTCCACCTCTGTATTCCTCCTGAATACGTCCAAGGGCATGATGAATGGCCATGTCTCTCCCAAGTATCCAGCTGGGTGCCACAAACTTGAAGTCGATGGGTTCCTTCCGACTCCCAAAGGACTTCCCTCGGATGTGCACCTCGATCCTGTAGCGTCCGTCTTGTGGAAAAGACATGATAGGAGTCCCGGTGATGCTCGGCAAACCAATCCTCACATCCCTGACGATCCTCATCAGCTCCTTGCTAAAGGGCATCGTTGCGTCAGGCTGGCAAAACTCCGTGATCAACACTGGGATGAAGGTGGCCATCTATAAATTTTGAAATAATCGGAGGGAAGTCAGAAACGAGTAGATGAGAGTATAAGAATTTTAAAGACAAAAGGGAAATAAGTCCTAAGGCTTTCCAATCCTAGAGGTTACATCCTACGGTCAGCGTGTGCTCTGATACCATTTCTGTAGCGACCCGACCTGAAAGGTCGAATCTCCGGTGTTTCTGTACCATCCCAAGATCATGCTGGTACTCACACGGTACATCAATGTATATATCAAAGGGAAATCACACAACATAAATTAATCGAAATCTCATATCGAGTCCTTTATTACAATAATGATTACAATAAAGTGGCTGAAGGCCAACTCATGAGATAAACTAAACCATAAACTAGCGGAAGCATCGAAGGTAGATGAGTCCATTTGACTCCAAGGGCATCTCACCGAGCGTAGAGCGTATCCTCACTCCTGGTCGGAAAAGTACTCTGCAACATGATACGTTGCAGCCGTATAGGTCAGCATATTGAATATGCCGGCAAAGTCACAAGAGAGGGGATAAAGTAATCATCTAGTCTACATGCAAATATGATAGGTGGGGTAGTAAGTTTTTGCATAAAGCCAAATTTTTCCTACAACAAGTGAGGGCAAAGGCATATTTACTACAATGTTGGTTGATTAATGAGATGGTTCCACCAACCAATTCTCATACCCAAGTTGACATTAATAACCCACATCAATATAATTAATTGTGTTGAGAGTTCCAGATAGTTTCAGTTCCTTTGTCTCAAACTGTCCATGACCGTGGACACGGCTAATCAATTAGGTTTGGGTACTCTGCAGAGTTTTGTACACGTTCCCCACAAGATTTGGTCGCCTCCGTTTGATTTCTTGCACTTCAGGGTGTTTGAGAAACGGATGACGAAAACATGGTCTTCCAAAGGGTTTCCCTACGACTCTGTCGGTGCCCATCCTTTCCTACCGTTCTTCTACATCTCGTAGCACCGCCTGTCCAGGGTCACCACGATATCCAACCAAGCCAGAGCCCATAATTACTTGTGGCTGTGCAGGTAAGCCTTGGATCTTGAAGCATCCATACATCTCTTTGTGCCTGGGTGGACCTTTCCGCATGAATACTAGCACATCTCCAGCATCATCTAGGCTAACCACTGGTTTCTCCAGGGCGCCGTTCAACCATCATCCACCCAAAGGTAAGTTGAGGACTTGGAGTCTTGAAGACTTGATCATCATGTAGGTCTTGAAATTATTAACTCTCAACTCTCATGAATCACACAACCAACCCCGTCTACTAATAGCATAGCAAAATGTAAAACAACGTTTCCCGGGGCCAAATCTGTCAAAGGGTTGAGGGGTACCTACCACATGATACTACAACAAGTAACCAAGTTTCCAACTACCTACTTTGCATGCAATTGGGGAGATGGAAGAACTAATGCAATAAAACATAGGTATACATGATCAAAGTGACTTGCCTTGCTGACGATCCTCGTAATCAAGTGACTCTAGATAACAAGCTTTGCACTCCGGATGATCTAACAAATCAAACAAGAGTACACCATAAGCATAAATACAAAATAATTCACACAATTCAGCAAGGGTAAACAAACAATACTAAAACCATTCAATAGTATCAATCAAGAGAAAGAAATCAAAATAAAAGAAATATTTTGACTCACAAAAATTTGTAGTGTCAAAAACTTCTTCTTCTACTACTACTACTACTACTTTAAGACAAACAACCAAATAATAGCTAGTGGGAAAAAATAAGTAAAGAAAATCAATTTTAGTAAACAGAATCAATTCATTAAAACTTTTGTGTAAAGAAACACTACTAACATGAAAATAACAAGAATGTTCCTATAACTTTGGAATAGGAAACCAAAACAATGACATTATTAACACTAATATTATTATCATCATATTACTTAACAGAATAGAATTACTAAAATTATTTATTATAAATCTAACTAAATCATCTAACTAGTTTGTAAGTAAAACTAAATTGTTTTATAAAACTATACCTAATGAAAAAGATATAAAGATTCCTATAACCACATGGTATAAAACTAAACAATCATTTTAAATATTAACAAATTATGTTATCTAAAGTTTGAAACAAGAGAAACAAATGAAAACTATTAACAAAGTCTAGACTAACTCAGATTTGAACTATTTTAAATTTAAACTAACTAAACTATATAAAGAACTAAACATATTCTGTTTTTGTTAAAAACAGTAACTAAATTTTATTAAAAAAAACTCAAATCATGTAGGATGATAGATTTAACTAATACCAAGCAGTGGCAAAAAGAATTACTCAAAAATATAATTTTAAACTCAAGTTAAGCAGATTTTTGTAATTTAAGAAAATCTGGTTAGATTCAAATTTTAAAGTTCAAATTTGAAAATTAAAACTACAGACATAAACTACAAGTAATTTTTGACCTAATGCAAAAAGAATCAACTAAAAACACTAAATAGTTTAAAAGATATAATCAAAACAAAAACAGAACAGAATCTGTTTTCTTAAAACAATACAGAAAAGAAAAGAAAATATATCGGACGGTCAGGGCTACGTGGCATCTTCCTATTGGCTGAGAGGGTGTGCGTGCGGAAACTAGCGAGCGGTGGCCGAACTTTAGAGGAAAACGATTCGCGGTTTAACTGATTTAATCTGGATCGTAGTATACAGATCCGAAGGTTGAGGAGGGGTGGGGTGCTCACAGCGGTGGTCGGGAAGATCTCCGGTGGCATCGACGGCGGCCGGAAACAGGAGGTGGTCGGGGAGGGTGCTCCAGTGGTCGGGGCAGCGTTCGAAGGCTCCAAACGGCGGCGGTGGATCTCCGGTGGGCGTTGGTGGTGTCGGAGTGACGTCGGGTGGAGCGGAGCGACGAGCAGTGGCGTGGGGAGATTCGGGAGTGGGCAGAGCTCCCGCGAGCTCGTGCGGCAGCGTTCCAACGAGGGAGGAGTGGGTTTCGGGCGGAATGGAGTGTGGAGGGTGGCCGGCTTTATATAGGGGCGAGGGGAGCGAGGGAAGGAAAGAGGGAGGGGGATCCGGTGGTCGCGCGATCTCCAGCGAGGTCTGTCTGGCGCGAGGAGGGTGGTGACCGCGTGGATCCTGCTAGCGGTCGAGTGGGGTCCGTTGTCAGCGAGGGAGAGAGGAGTGCGGGAGTGTCGGTTGGCCGCTAATAAGGCAAGTCGGGGTGGTTAATGCTGTGGGCCGGCCAGATTTTTAATAAAAGCTGCAAATTTGTTTCCTTTTTAATATCCAGAGCAGTAAAACTCATTTAAAAGCATTCAAAACATTTCCAAATA
Source organism: Hordeum marinum (assembly GCA_022496015.1). Classification (NCBI taxonomy): domain Eukaryota; kingdom Viridiplantae; phylum Streptophyta; class Magnoliopsida; order Poales; family Poaceae; genus Hordeum; species Hordeum marinum. The sequence continues at coordinate 339,846,456 of CM039673.1, forward strand.
TAGCAAATATATATATCAAAATGATCAGGAGAATTAATGCTATTCAATGAACATTTTTCCTCTTTCATTTGAATATTTGAAAAAATAATTATTTTCAGAAATTGCCTATTTGGTTTTAAAACCTTTTGCAAATATTTTTCAAAAGACCCCCTAGTTCTTATTGTTCAAATATATCACCAAGATGACCCTGGTGTGGAGTGTCATGTTACTCCCCTCATTTCTTTGAACTTTCCAGAAGTTTTCAAATAGCTGAAACAAGAAAAGGGGAAGATGAAAGTGACATTTTAGAAATTCAAAAGGAACACTTCAACCATTATATTCATTCAAACAATATGATTATGATGCATAGCTATGTATCATAACATTCGAAAATGAAATTTTGGGATGTTACACACATCCTTTGTTTTGTTTTGTTTATGGTAATTCGGGTTGCTTCGATGTCAAGTGGTGATCTCATATCTTTTCAAAGTAGTGTTCTCATATTTCTGTGGGATTGCTAATTCTTTTGCTCAATCAAGTTGTCATATCAATTCTTTTTATCCGGTGTGCTTCTCTTCAAGATAATTCTATCATCCTCAATATTTGCAAGATCAATCCTCATATTTCGTTCCAGAGTTTGTCTCATCTGTTCCAAGTTTTATTTGTTTTCCCCACCCCCCCGCCCTTTTTCTTCAATGATTAAAGTCTCATTCAAATGCCTTTTTTTTCATCGATGCTTCCGCTATCTTTTATTCCGTTTCGCATCCGAGGATTCATTGTGAAGGTCCTCAAGTGCTTCAAGTTCATCATTCTTCGTTCTTGTTGTCTTCTCCGATGGATTCAGTTCAAGTTCTTGGTGTTCATCATAACATTTTCATTCTCTAATTGCTCTCCCATGTTGGAATTCTCATCAAGCCTCTCTTGGTTTTCATATCTCTCTGTTCTATCCTGAGGCTGAAGATATCTTAGAAGTTTCGTGTTTTCCGTTCTAATCCTTCCATTCATTTCGAGGGTCTCACCTCATCAAGTTTTCAGTCGTACCGGTGCAATATTCGTTCTAAGCAATCATTTCAATGGTGGTTTCCTTTGAGTGGGCCCATAACCCACAGGTTTTTCCCTAGGATCTTACCTGGCTCTTCTAATCATCCTGGAGATGTCCTCAAGTTCTCTTTTAATGTGACGTAAGTGTTGGGGAACGTTGCATGGGAAAAAAAATTCCTATGCGCATGCAGATCTATCCATGGTGATGAGCATCTATGAGAGGGGGAGTGGATTTACGTACCCTTGTAGATCGCTAAGCGGGAAGCGTTAGGAAACGCGGTTGGTGTAGTCAAACGTCTTCGCGATCCAAATCGCCATGCATCTCGCGATCCAATCACGATCTGTCCCGCGATCCAATCACGATCCGTCCCGTGAACTTGATCATGATCCGTCCCACGAACTTGATCACGATCCTTCCGATCTAGTGCCGAACGGACGACACCTCCGCGTTCAGCACACGTACAACTTGATGATGATCTCCGCCATGTTGATCCAACAAGAAGGAGCGGAGAGGAAAAAGAGTTCTCCGGCAGCGTGACAGCGCTCCGGCAATAGTGGTGGAGCTATTCCGGCAGGGCTTCGCCTAAGCACTGCAAAAATCCGATCTAGAGGAGAAACTATGCACTGGAGGGTAGGGTTGCACATGGCTGAAAATCATGTCCAAAAACCCTAAAACCCTCTAGTATATATAGGAGGAGAGGAGGAGAGGAGGCAGACTTAGCTTCCAAGCCAAGGAGGTTCGGCTGAACCAGGAGGGAGGAATCCTCCTCCTCCACTCCTAGTAGGATTAGGACTCCTTCCTAATTTAACCTTTTTTTGCCTTTCTCCATTTTTTTCCTTTTGGGCTTTTCTTCCCAACTGCATGGGCCTTGTGTGGGACTTCCACAAGCCCACTAGGGCCTGGTATTCATCCTCCCACAGCCCATGTAGCCTCTTGGGTCGAAATACCCCTCCCGATGGTCTCCCGGTACACTACCGGCACTCCCGGTACACTACCGATGAGCCCGAAACTTTTCCGGCAACCAAAATAGGACTTCCTATATATCAATATTTACCTCCAGACCATTCCGGATCTCCTCGTGACATACAGGATCTCATCTGGGACTCCGAACAACCTTCGGTCACCACCATACATAACTCTATACTACCGAAACGTCACCAAACCTTAAGTGTGCAGACCCTGCGGGTTCGAGAACTATGTAGACATGACCGAGACACTTCTACGGTCAAAACCAATAGCGTGACCTAGATGCCCATATTGGTTCCTACATATTCTACGAAGATCTTTATCGATCGAACGTCTATGTCAAGGATTCAGTTAATCCCGTATGATGTTCCCTTTGTTCTTCGGTATGTTACTTGCCCGAGATTCAATCGTCGGTATCTCCATACCCAGTTCAACCTCGTTATCGGCAAGTCTCTTTACTCGTTCCGTAATACAAGATCCCGCAACTAACACTTAGTCACATTGCTTGCAAGGCTTATTGTGATGTTGTATTACCGAGTGGGCCCTGAGATACCTCTCCGTCACACGGAGTAACAAATCCCAGTCTTGATCCATACCAACTCAACATACACCCTTGGAGATACATGTGGAGCACCTTTATAGTCACCCATTTACGTTGCGACGTTTGATACACACAAGGCACTCCTCCAATGTTCGTGAGTTGCATGATCTCATGGTCATAGGAACACATACTTGACATGCAGAAAACAGTAGCAATAAACTGACACGATCATACGCTACGTTTGTAGTTTGGGTCTTGTCCATCACATCATTCTCCTAATGGTGTGATCCCGTTATCAAATGACATCACATGTCAATGGCCAGGAAACCTTGACCATCTTTGATGAACGAGCTAGTTCACTAGAGGCATACTAGGGACAAAGTGTTGTCTATTTACCCACACATGTAATGTGTTTCCAATTAATACAATTATAGCATGGATAATAAATGATTATCATAAACAAGGAAATATAATAATAAACACTTTATTTATTGCCTCTAGGGCATATTTCCAACAGTCTCCCACTTGCACTAGAGTCAATAATCTAGCTCACATCACTATGTGATTTACATTGTAATGAATCGAACACCCATGTAGTTCTGGTGTTGATCATGTTTAGCCCTTGGAAGAGGTTTAGTCAATGGGTCTACAACATTCAAATCCATGTGCACTTTGGGAATATTTATGTCCTTCTCCTCGATGTAATCGCGGATGGAGTTGAAGCGTCGCTTTATGTGTCTGGTCCTCTTGTGAAACCTTGGTTCCTTGGCCAGAGCAATGGCACTAATGTTGTCACAGAACAAGTTCATTGGATTCAGTGCATTGGGCACTACTCCAAAATCTGTCATGAACGGCTTCATCCAGACACCTTACTTCGCCGCCTCCGAGGCTGCGATGTACTCCGCTTCACATGTAGAATTGGCTACCACGCTTTGCTTGGAACTGCACCAGCTTATCGCTCCCCCGTTGAGAATAAATACGTATCCAGTTTGTGACTTAGAGTCATCCGGATCAGTGTCAAAGCTTGCATTGACGTAACCCTTTACGACGAGATCTTCATCACCTCCATAAACGAGAAACATTTCCTTAGTCCTTTTCAAGTACTTAAGGATATTCTTGACCACTGCCCAGTGTTCCATTCCAGGATCACTTTGAAACCTTCCGGCCATACTTATGGCAAGGCTGGCATCCGGTCTTGTGCACAACATTGCATACATGATAGAGCCTATGGCTAAAGCATAGGGGATGACACTCATCTTTTCTCTATCTTCTGCAGTCACTGGGCATTGAGTCTTACTCAACTGCACACCTTGTAACACAGGCAAGAACCCCTTCTTGGACTGATCCATTTTGAACTTCTTCAAAACTTTATCAAGGTATGTGCTCTATGAAAGTGCTATTAAGCGTCTTGATCTATCTCTATAGATCTTAATGCCTAATATGAAAGCAGCTTCTCCTAGGTCCTTCATTGAAAAACTCTTGTTCAAATATTCCTTCACGCTTTCCAGCATTTCTATATTGTTTCCAATCAGCAATATGTCATCCACATATAATATTAGAAATGCTATAGAGCTCCCACTCACTTTCTTGTAAATACAAGCTTCTCCATAAACTTGTATAAACTCAAACGCTTTGATCACCTCATCAAAGCGCTTATTCCAACTCCGAGATGCTTGCACCAGCCCATAAATGGATCGCTGGAGTTTCAAACTTTGCTAGCATTCTCTGTGTCAACAAAACCTTCCGGTTGCATCATATACAACTCTTCCTCAAGGAAACCGTTGAGGAATGCTGTTTTGACATCCATCTGCCAAATTTCATAGTCAAAATATGCAGCTATTGCTAACATGATTCTGACGGACTTAAGCATCGCTACGGGTGAGAAGGTCTCATTGTAGTCAACTCCTTGAACTTGTGAAAAACCCTTTGCCACAAGTTGAGCTTTATAGACGGTGACATTATCGTCCGCGTCTGTCTTCTTCTTAAAGATCCATTTGTTCTGAATGGCCTTTCGCCCTTCAAGTAATACTTCCAAAGTCCATACTTTGTTTTCATACATGGATCCCATCTCGGATTTCATGGCCTCTAAGCATTTTTCAGAATCCGGGCCCATCACTGCTCCTCCATAGCTCGTTGGTTCATTGTTGTCCAACAACATGACCTCCAAGACAGGGTTGCCATACCACTCAGGAGTAGTACATGGCCTTGTCGACCTATGAGGTTCAATAGTAGCTTGATCCGAAACTTCATGATCATCATCATTAACTTCCTCTTCTACCATCGTAGGTTCCACAGAAACATCTTTCTGCGCTGCGCTACTTTCTGGTTGAAGTAAAGGTTCAATAACCTCATCAAGTTCTATTTTCCTCCCACTCAATTCTTTCAAGAGAAACTCTTTCTCAAGAAATGTTCCATTCTTAGTGACAAACACTTTGCCTCCGGATCTGAGATCGAAGGTATACCCGACTGTCTCTTTCGGGTATCCTATGAAGATGCATTTCTCCGCTTTGGGTTCCAGCTTTTCAGGCTGAAGCTTTTTGACATAAGCATCACATCCCCAAACTTTAAGAAATGACAACTTTGGCCTCTTGCCAAACCACAGTTCATATGGCGTCGTCTCAACAAATTTCGATGGTGCCGTATTTAAAGTGAATGCAGCTGTCTCTAATGCATAACCCCAAAACGATAGTGGCAAATCAGCAAGAGACATCATAGAACGCACCATATCTAATAAGGTTCGATTACAACGTTCGGACACACCATTACGCCGTGGTGTTCCGGGCGGTGTCAACTATGAAATAATTCCACGTTGTCTTAAGTGACTGCCGAACTCATAAGTCAGATATTCACCTCCTTGATCAGATCACAACAATTTAATCTTCTTGTTACGATGATTCTCAACTTCACTCTGAAATTGCTTGAACTTTTCAAACGTTTCAGACTTGTGTTTCATCAAGTAAATATACCCATATCTACTTAAGTCATCAGTGAAGGTGAGAAAATAACGATATCCACCACGCACTGTAACATTCATTGGACCGCACACATCAGTATGTATGATTTCGAATAAGTCACTCGCCTGTTCCATTGTTCCAGAGAACGGTGTTTTAGTCATCTTGCCCATGAGGCATGGTTCACATGTGTCAAGTGATTCAAAATCAAGTGACTCCAAAAGTCCATCAGCCTGGAGCTTCCTCACGTGTTTTATACCAATATGACCTAAACGGCAGTGCCACAAGAAAGTGGTACTATCATTATGAACTCTACATCTTTTGGCATCAATGTTATGAACATGTGTGTCATCACTATCAAGATTCAATATGAATAAACCCCTCACATTGGGTGCATGACCATAAAAGATATTAGTCATATAAATAGAACAACCTTTATTCTCTAATTTAAATGAGTAACCGTCTCGCAATAAACAAGATCCAGATATAATGTTCATGCTTAACGCAGGCACTAAATAACAATTATTTAGGTTCGTCACTAATCCCGATGGTAATCGAAGAGAGAGCGTGCCGACGGTGATCACATCAACCTTGGAACCATTTCCCACGCACATCGTCACTTCATCCTTTGCCAGCCTTCGTCTATTCCATAGTTCCTGTTTTGAGTTGCAAATGTGAGCAACCGAACCGGTATCAAATACCCAGGTACTACAACGAGAGCTAGTAAGGTACACATCAATAACATGTATATCATATATACCTTGTTTGTCGTTGGCCGCCTTCTTGTCAGCCAGGTACTTGGGGCAGTTCTGCTTCCAGTGGCCAGTTCCCTTGCAATGAAAGCACTCAGTTTCTGACTTAGGTCCATGCCTAGGCTTCTTTACAGGAGTAGCAACTGCTTTGCCATCCTTCTTGGTTTTACCCTTCTTGCCTTTGCCCTTGCCATTTTTCTTGAAACTAGTGGTTTTATTGACCATCAACACTTGATGTTCTTTCTGGATTTCAGACTCAGCGACTTTTAGCATCGCAAACAACTCGGTGACTGACTTGTTCATCCCGTGCATGTTATAGTCCATTACAAAGCTCTTGTAACTAGGTGGCACTAATTGAAGAACTCTGTCAGTGATCGCCTCTGGCGGAAGGGAAATTCCCAACTCCGCTAGACGAGTTGAATACCTAGACATTCTGAGTATATGTTCACTGATAGACCCGTTCTCCTGCATCTTGCAATCATAGAACTTATCGGAGGTTTCATACCTCTCGATCCGGGCATTCTTCTGAAAGATAAACTTCAATTCCTGGAACATCTCATATGCTCCATGACGTTCAAAACGTCTTTGAAGTCCCAGTTCTAAGCCTTACAATATTGCACACTGAACTATTGAGTAATCTCCAGTACGTGCCTCCCAACCGTTCTTAACGTCTTCGGAGGTCATGTCTTCTGGTTGGTCACCAAGCGGTGCATCAAGGACATATGATTTCTGGGAAGTTGTGAGGATAATCCTCAGATTACGGGCCCAGTCAACAAAGTTACTTCCATCATCTTTCAACTTAGCTTTCTCTAGGAACGCATTAAAATTCAGGGGTGCTACTGCGCGAGCCATTGATCTACAACATAAATATGCAAAGTTTACTTAGACTATTGTTCAAGATAATGAGTTTAGTTAATCAAATTACTAAAGCTCCCACTCAAATTGACATCCCTCAGGTCATCTGAGTGTCACATGATCCAAATCCACCAACTCAAGTCCTATCATCACGTGAGTTGAGGTGGCTTCAATGGTAAACATCATTATGTTGATCATATCTACTATATGACTCATGTTCGACCTTTCGGTCTCTTGTGTTTTGAGGCCATGTCTATACATGCTAGGCTCGTCAAGTTTAACCCGAGTGTTCTGCACGTGCAACACTAGCTTGCACCCGTTGTATGTGAACATAGAGTCTATCACACCCGATCATCACGTGGTGTCTCAACACGACGAACTTTCGCAACGGTGCACACTCGGGGAGAACACAATTCATCTTGAAATTTAAGTGAGGGATCACCTTATAATGCTACCGTCGTCCTAAGCAAAACAAGGTGCATACAAGGATTAACATCACATGCAATTCATAAGTGACATGATATGGCCATGAACTTGTGCTTTTGTTCTCCATCTAGAAAGCACCGACATGATCTCCATCGTCACCGGCATGACACCATGATCTTCATCATCTTGATCTCCATAAACGTGTCGCCATCGGGGTTGTCGCGCCCAACATGCTTCTACTACTATTGCTACCGTTTAGCGATAAAGTAAAACATTACATAGCACTTAATGATTGACACGCAGGTCATACAATAATTAAAGACAACCCTATGGCTCCTGCCGATTGCCGTACTCATCGACATGCAAGCCGTGATAATCTATACATCACATGATCATCTCATACATCACATATATCACATCATGTAATTGGCCATATCGCATCGCAACATACCCTGCAAAAAGAAGTTAGACGTCCTCTAATTGTTGTTGCATGTTTTATGTGGCTGCTACGAGTATCTAGCAAGAACAATTCTCATCTACGCAAAACCACAACGGTGATATACTAGTTGCTTTTCAACCTTCTCAAGGACCGCCTTTGTCGAATCCGATCCAACTAAAGTGAGAGAAACTAGCACCCGCAAGCCATCTATGCAACAAGTTGCGGTCGAGGGAACCGGTCTCTCGTAAGCGTACGAGTAATGTTGGTCTGGGCCGCTTCATCTCACAATACCGCTGAACCAAAATCCGACCAAGGGAGGAAGCAATCTAAGCATCAACGCCCACAAACCTTTTGTGTTCTACTCGAGATCTCATCTACACATAGACCTAGCTCATGATGCCACTGTTGGGGAACGTTGCATGGGAAACGAAAAATTTCCTACGCACATGCAGATCTATCCATGGTATGAGCATCTACGAGAGGGAGAGTGGATCTACGTACCCTTGTAGATCGCTAAGCGGGAAGCGTTAAGAAACGGGGTTGGTGTAGTCGAACATCTTCGCGATCCAAATTGCTGTGAGTCCGGCGATCCAATCACAATCCGTCCCGCGATCCAATCACGATCCGTCCCGCGAACTTGATCACGATCCGTCCCACGAACTTGATCACGATCCTTCCGATCTTGCGCCGAACGGACGACACCTGCGCGTTTAGCACACGTACAGCTTGATGAAGATCTCCGCCATCTTGATCCAGCAAGAAGGAGCGGAGGGGAAGAAGAGTTCTTCGGCAGCGTGACGGTGCTCCGGCGATAGTGGTGGAGCTATTCCGAAAGGGCTTCGCCTAAGCACTGCAGAAATCCGATCTAGAGGAGAAACTATGCACTAGAGGGTAGGGTTGCACGTGGCTAAAAATCATCTCCAAAAACCCTAAAACCCTCTAGTATATATAGGAGGAGAGGAGGAGAGGAGGCAGCCTTGGCTTCCAAGCCAAGGAGGTTCGGCCAAACCAGGAGGGAGGAATCCTCCTCTTCCACTCCTAGTAGGATTAGGACTCCTTCCTAATTTCGCCTTTTTGCCTTTTTCCACCTTTTTCCTTTTGGGTTTTTCTTCCCAACTGCATGGGCCTTGTGTGGGACTTCCACAAGCCCACTAGGGCCTGGTATTCATCCTCCCACAGCCCATGTAGCCTCTTGGGTCGAAATACCCCTCCCGATGGTCTCCCGGTACACTCCCGGCACTCCCGGCACACTACCGATGAGCCCGAAACTTTTCCGGCGACCAAAATAGGACTTCCTATATATCAATCTTTACCTCCGGATCATTACGGAACTCCTCGTGATGTACGGGATGTCATCCGGGACTCCGAACAACCTTCGGTCACTACCATACATAACTCTATACTACCGAAACATCACCAAACCTTAAGTGTGCAGACCCTGCGGGTTTGAGAACTATGTAGACATGACCGAGACACTTCTACGGTCAATAACCAATAGCAGGACCTAGATGCCCATATTGGTTCCTACATACTCTACGAAGATCTTTATCGGTCGAACCTTTATGTCAAGGATTCAGTTAATCTCGTATGATGTTCCCTTTGTTCTTCGGTATGTTACTTGCCCGAGATTCGATCGTCGGTATCTCCATACCTAGTTCAACCTCGTTATCGGCAAGTCTCTTTACTCGTTCTGTAATACAAGGTCCCGCAACTAACACTTAGTCACATTGCTTGTAAGGCTTATTGTGATGTTGTATTACCGAGTGGGCCCTGAGATACCTCTCCGTCACACGGAGTAACAAATCCCAGTCTTGATCCATGCCAACTCAACAGACACCCTCGGAGATACCTGTAGAGCACCTTTATCGTCACCTAGTTATGTTGCGACGTTTGATACACACAAGGCACTCCTTCGATGTTCGTGAGTTGCATGATCTCATGGTCATAGGAACACATACTTGACATGTAGGAAACAGTAGCAATAAACTGACACGATCATATGCTACGTTTGTAGTTTGGGTCTTGTCCATCACATCATTCTCCTAATGATGTGATCCCATTATCAAATGACATCACATGTCCATGGCCAGGAAACCTTGACCATCTTTGATGAACGAGCTAGTTCACTAGAGGCATACTAGGGGCAAAGTGTTGTCTATTTACCCACACATGTAATGTGTTTCCAATTAATACAATTATAGCATGGATAATAAACGATTATCATGAACAAGGAAATATAATAATAAAACTTTATTTATTGCCTCTAGGGCATATTTCCAATAGTAAGAATTAATTTCATCAGTCATATTCCTTCGTGAAGATCGCTTCTAAATCATTTTCATTGTTGGCTCAACCTTTCCTTATTCATTATTCCGGAGTCTCAGCAATTCGTGGTGTTGTTTCTCGTCATCATTCTCTGCATTGAAGTCTGAAGGAGAGTTCTCTTAAATCTTAATCCATTCTTATAGAGATTCATGGTTTGAGCTTGTTGCTATCATCTCAATTGTTTTTTATCATGAGAATTTCTCCCATATCTATCCGGTGCATTTCATAATTGTTTCATTTCTCGATCCTCTGAAGGCCATCGTTTTAGAAGATTTCTTTGTTTTCAACTTTTAGCTTTCGTTCTCAAATTATTCCCAATTGTTGTCCCTTTGTTCGTATCTCAATTATTTCGGTGCCTTGTGAAATTTTCCATTAGGTGGATCGTGATCTCTTCGTTCCCATGTATCTTCGTTCAATCTTAGTATCATCATTCATTTTGAATTCTTACTGGTGTTCTCGTTTAAGACTTCTGCAAGTTTGTGATCTATATAACTTTCCTATCTTTTCCAAAAGAATAAGTGGTGTGCGAAATCCTTTGCTTGTCATCAATTTTAACTCCATGAAGGATAAGCATACCATAAATCTTATTCTTGTTTCATCAAGTGATTTCAATCCCTCTTCCGGAGTGTGCATGATATCAATTCTGGGTTTCAAGTGTTCTCATCTTTCCTTTTCCGGAGTTCCTAGTTTTCTCAAGTATCTTGTCACTAGTGTCATCTAATTCATAGCAAGGCCTCAATCTTGTTCTTTTTCAACCTTCATTTTTGATCATCATTCGTTTCCGAAGTTCTTCAAGATGCTTCTTCATGGTTGTTTGTTAAGGATGTAATTCTTCTCGAATTGTTCTTCAAGATTCTTGTTGGTGGTGCTTAAGTGTTCTTTATCTTGGATTTCTAGTTCAATTCCTTTTCCATTGTCTTTTGAGATGGTGTTATTAAATTCTTGATTATGAGGAGTATCGAAAGAAAATCGTCAATATTGAGATAAGTAAACCCATCTTGTTTTCTCGGAGTTATCTTGGGTTGGATTTCACCTAAATAATTTCCTAAGGATTGTTGCTATCATGGTGTCTTAAATGATTCAAGTGTCTACTCCTCCTCTTTGTGAAAGAATTTTTGCATATCTAGTTGCTCTCAATCAATAAATTGTTTCTGTTGTGGCAGGTGGTCACCTCATAATTTTGAGATGTTTTCCATAAGCCCATAACAAGCTATTCTTCTGTTGTCGATTCTCCATCAACTCCGTTCAACTTATGCTTCTCAAATTCATTGGTGGTAGAAGTTATCATTTTCTTCTCAGTTCTCTTCTCTTCTAGGTCTAGCTTCTATTCTTTGTTCCAGAGGTGTGGTGTTGATGCTCTCTTCGAACCATCATCTTGTTTTATCAAGATCATGTTCTTTCTTGCTTATTCATTTAACCAGAGTGATGTGAAATCTTTTCATGATCCTTCCATCTTATGAAGTTTTGATTCTAATCCAACCGAAGTTTGGTGTCTCTCTTTCAATTTCTTTCCATCATATCAAATTTTGCCTCTCTTTCCTACCAAAGTGTTATCGAAATTTCTTGTGAATTCTTGCTTGTTCCTCATGTCATTCTTCATCTCTTTCCAACCTTCATATTTCATTGGTTTCACTCATTTGTCAGAGAAGCAACTAAGTTTTACCTCTTGCACTTCTCTTCCCCTTCTCATTCTAGATCTCGGGACGAGATCCTCGTGTAGTGGAGGAGAGTTGTAATAGCCCGGGACCGACGCTCCAGAAGATTCCCCTTTTGTTTCCCTTCTCGTCATGTGATTCATTTTATTGTCGCATTCATCATTGCATCATTTGCATCATCTTCATAGCATCGTCTCTCATTTTCGAAAACTTGCATCCGTTCGTAGTTGCTGGTTCTCTCCGTTCTTGTCGTTGCCCGTTTTGAGACCAACCACACATGCACGACCCCGCAACATCGTTTTAAAACTGTTTTAAAAGGCGCGCTAAAAATATTCTCGGATGGGGTCAAAAGTTGGCGTGCGGTCTTATTATATTGTACGTAGACCGCTTGCCGAATTTCGTCGCATTCCGAGTTTGTTTGATACCCGAGCGGTCATCCGTAGCAGTGTGGTCATCGGTTATTCGTCAGACGTTTTTCGGTGTTGTAAACTCTGTCACGGGCTGCCACCTTCCCTCTCATCTCAGACCAAGGCCCTCTACACATCCCTCTAGCCCGACCTAGCCCCTCCGTCCGTCGTGCTCATCGGATCGCGATCAGACGGACGAGGTCCAACCCCTCCTAGTGCCTCCCCTATATAAACCATCTTGTGGAGAGAGCCTCTCACTCCACTAGGGTTTCCCCTTGCCAAATTGTAGCCACCCCCAGGAAAACTCCACCTGCTAGCCCTAACCCTCCAGATCCCGAAATCCCACCTCCCCAGCCAATTTCAGCCCTCAGATCTGAGATCTGGGGCTGAAAATCGCCCAAAACCCACCTACCGGACATGTCCGCTGGCCAACCCGGACAATGTCCAGTGACCATAGAGTGCAGCCAGCCCGAGCCTCCCGTAGTTGTCCGCCGCGCCAGAGCTCCTCGTCCCCGCGCAGCCCCGCTGGAGCCTCGACGCCTGTGACCACCGAAGCAAGCCACCGCCGCCGGTGAACCGGCCCAACGGACCTCCTTCCTTCTTCCTTCCTCTCCCACTCCCTCTCTCTAAACCCCCCTCACTCTCTTTGTTCATGCATGGACATGATCCATGGGCGCCGCCCCGAAGCTCCCCATGCCCGCCATAGTCATCGCCGGCCACCTCCGTCGCCGGATCCGGGGGCACCCTGGCCCAGATCTGCTCGCCCCCGGCCCGTCCCTGGCCATCTCCGCCTCCGAGCCTCGCCGGCCGCCATGGCTTGCTGCCGGCGTTGTTGTGGCCTTCGCCTGCATCGAGCGGTTCGAGGACGAGCGCTCCCGCTCCCATTGACCGCCCTCGTGGGCTAGCGCCAAGGCCGACCCAGCTCCAACCCCCCACCGACCGGCCCACCGGGCCCAAGGTGAGCCGCCGCCCCCCTAGTGCTATGTTGCGCCCTGGGTGCTGGGTAACTATCCTGCGCCCATGTCCTGTTCGGGCCCTATTGCAGATTCGGCCCATGTGTTCTTTCCCTAATGCGAATTTTCTAATTAAGCTGCGAATTTCAGAATTACAGAAAAACCCATGTTTTAAAATTGTTAATAACTTTTTAACCGTGCATCGCATTAAAAAACTTTATACATGAAAAGTGCTTAGAATTTCGTGTAGATTCACAATAACCAACTCTCACATGTGATAAAATGTTTAACATTGCTGTTTGCATTAATTTGCATAGTTGCCATGCCGATATGAATTATTTAATAACTTTTGAACTGTAGCTCAGTTGAAAATGTTTTATATATGTAACTTGACTAGAAAAATGTCTAGAATCACATGGTGACATTTATTATACTATTTAACAACTCTAAAATATGGTTAGTACAGATCTGGACCAAATTCATATTATGCTTTTGGGGATGTTTCGGAAATGACATATATTGCTTCTGGCCTCATTTAAAATGCCTAGATGTCGTAGTTGTTTGTGCTTCAGAGTTTGCCATGTTAAACAACATTTAATATTGATGAGTACCTAAATGAGAGTGAACTAAATAATTCGACCATGGAGTTTCGTTAATATGCAACCCGTTGCATATTGAACTTCACTTAATATGTAGTGGTTGTTTGTTGTGCTTGCCATGCCATGCATTGCATATTAAACTGGACATGCATCATATTTGTTTGCGCATCATTTCATGCATAAGTTGTGGTGTTATCGTGTGTTGATTGTTGTTTCGGATTGTTCCTTCTCGATAGAGTTCCGAAAGCGTTCGGAGAGTGAGGATTTGTTCGACTATGTTGGCACGTGTCACGCCCAAGATGCGTGCCTATCCATATTAAGGCACGGGGGCCTCGACAAGGGATAGAGGCGCATCTCGACGTTTGCAAGTATAACATCATTACATCATACATTTAAGAATAGAGGGGTATATGAGTTGGCTTACACTCGCCACATGCTAAATTAAAATTCCACACAAAGAGTTCAAAACATCAATCTGAAGGCAAAGTCCGGCTACGGACGAAAAAACGATAAAAGCATATGTAATGATACTATCTTGCTAGCCCCGAAGATCACGACCACGGTCCTCTACTCATCTGGATACATCACGTACATCCTGCGCGTTCCTCGTCATACTCCCACTGGAGCTGCGTCATGCCATCTGCCACGACCTCGTATGTACCTGTACCTGGATTGTTGTAGTAATCTGTGAGCCACGAGGACTCAACAATCTCGCGCCCGGGTACCGAGACTATTCAAGCTAATAGGTTGGGAAGGTTATGTGTTTAGTTTGTAGCAGCACTAAGCATTTATGGTGGCTAATCTTACGCAACATGAAACTAAATATAGCTCCCACACTAGAGCCAAAGATCAAGCAATTCCATGGAGTATAGCTCCCACAAGTCACAAAACAATAAAACAAACAATCTGCCACAAAACAACAATATAACAACTTTCATAGCAAATAACTTGAGCCACAGGAATCCTACAACCACAAACAAGGCATTGACAGAAACTACATAACATGCTTATCAACTTATCCAACTACACAATCTGGAATGGAGGCACACATCAATAAGCATGAAGCCCACAAGTTGGCATGATGAAACAGATTTCTGGGACTTAGTGAAATAACAGTTTTCTGGAATCTGAGTTAAGCTGATAGCAAATTGACAGCCGAAACTAATGGTGATAGAGACTACCTCATGGCATGAAAATTAACAGGATGGTAGAGGGCAACCTCTACATCAAATCACTAGCACAGAGCTTGAGCTAATTCACAACATAGCACTTGGTAGCATCCACTCTTCATGGCATAAAAGTATTTGCAGATTCTCACATTAGAAATATTTAGGAAGTTTGAAAACAACAACACTTTAATGGTTACTTTAGAGCATGATTCCCACTCACATGCAAGTTTAACATGCCAAAGATAAATACCATGGCATTCTACTCATCAAAGACTACCATACTCATGTTGGCACAAACATCATAGCATGCAAGGATTAAATACAACAAAAATGACAAAATGGCACTTTGGAACAAAATGACATTTTTTTCAAACTTGCTCAAATGCCCAAACAAGTCACACCAATGGATTCCTGAGGTTTTTCTACCCCAAATTCATGTATCATACTCATATAGTCACATGGAGCATTATGACAAAAACTACATAGCAAAAATGACATCCATACCTATAAGTGAAAACTTACTAAATATGTCCATAGACATAAATGCTCATATCCAGATTTGGAATATTGCTTTAAATAGGATTAACATATAAAACAATGCAATCCTAAAACAATTAAAAGATACAACACTAGCACATACACTCCACACTCATACACATCCATACATACACACACATGGATCTGGTAGCCACACCAAATCCACACACAAGCATACAGACACACACTGCAGCCACACCAGATCTGCACATACACACAACACGCACACCACACAGGATCCGGTACCCACACCGGATCTGAACACACCACAACAGCTCTAGCCACTCACAAAAAGGGAAAAAAGGGAGAGCTAGCGCCCACGGGGGATCGAACCCGCGTCTCCTCACTGGGAGGGTGCAGCAACTACAAGTCGGGCTAGGAGGGGGCGTCTGTTCTTTTGAATAGGCCCTGCTGCTGCTGATCTCTGACTGGCGACCCGGAACAGAGGAAGTCACCAGCGAGAGAGAAGGTGATGGAGGCGGCGAGGAACTACCGACAGGAGCTGTGGGGCCTCAGAGGGCTCCATCCTCGCGGCTAGCACGGCAAATCGCGGGGACTGCACAGCGGGTCCGCAACGGCGGCGGCGGCAACAGACAATGGCAGCGGCGGCGAGGCATATAGCGGCAAAGGCGCGGCTACGAGTGCGAGCTACACGTGGGAAGGAAGCACAACAGGCAACGGGCTACGGCGGAGGGGTTTCTCCCAGCATCAACACACACGCACACACACACACACACACTACTGCTACCAAAGGCCGGCTTGTAGAGCACCGGGAGCACGGCGTTGACAGCACCACGACGACGGCTACAACGTCCTAAGAAGGAAGGAGAGGGAAGGGATCGAGCGCGGGGAGTACCTCTACTACTTGCGACAAGAAGAAGGGGTCTAGGAAGCAGCAGATCGACGACAGCGCCACGGGGAACTCCGGCGAGACCCTGATCCGAACGGCAAGGAAGAAGCACCGGGCTGCCCGGCCTTGTGGACCCTCCTAGATGCAGGGGAAGAAGAGGAGCACGAGGGGGAGTCCTCCCCATGCACCGGGTCGTCGAAGAAGCGGCAAGGACGCTACGTTCGGGCACGAGCAGAGCTCGGCTGGAGCATCTGGAGGACGGTGACGACGACGCTTGGGGAGAGGCTTACCTGCGGCGGTGGGGGAAGGAGAAGGGAGGAAAGGGGAGGCTAGGTCTAGCGCGTCGCAGGGGACACAACTTATAGGCGGCTAGATTTCTCTTCGGCCGTCAAATCGATCGGAGGTGCGACGTGGCTCCTGTGGATGCCCGCCGTACAGGAGGACGATGCACACACACGAGGGGAGGCCGGCTGGGCTGCGAGAGCTGGCTGGGCTGCATTGTTGGGCCGAGGCAAGCCCACGGCTGAGACCCTCTCTCTCTTAGGAAAAATAAAAAACCACATCACCTATTTATTTTTAAAATGGCAAAACAAACAAGAAAACCCCAGAGAATAGAAAAGGATTTTTAGCAAAACAAAAAAAATACTTTTGCATGCAAGGAAAATAAGACCTATTTTATAAAATAATCTAGTTGATTTTTAGATCAATTAAATTAAATGGTTTTATTAAACAACAACCCCTTGTAATTTTAAAACCCCAATATCATAAAGCTCAAAACAACAAAAGATAAACACACACAGACTTAAAATATTATTGGCTAACTCCTGAACATTTTAGAACAATTTTAACAGCAAGTTAATTTTGTTGATTAAAGACAATGGAATAAAAGTGTTATTGGTTGGCTTGTTTGAAAAAGAAAGAGAAGGGGAAGGAGATGATGCCCACTCAAACCACACATCCACAACAACACTCACATCACTACATGGTCAAGAGCACACCACATAAAACAAAATGCAAGGCATGATGATGGATGCTATGATGCATGATGTATGAATGCATGAGACAAGACATGGCAATGAAAACTCAAATACATCTACACATGACAAGGTTCACATAGGTTACAATGCCATAAAAGGTAGGGGCAGCACTTGGGCTATCACAACTCTCCCACACAACAAGAGGATCTCGACCCGAGATCTAGGAACGAAAGAACTCTGGAAATTCGGAACGGAGAAGGTCCTCACGTTCCCAAGTAGCTTCTTTGTCAGAATGATGAGACCACTTCACCTTGATGAACTTGATAGACTTGTTGCGAGTCTTACGCTCAGTTTCTTCGAGAATAGCCACTGGATGCTCACGATAAGAGAGGTCTTCTTGGAGATCAATGTCTTGGAGGTCAAAGGTGCGCTCTGGAGTCTTGAAGCATCTCCGGAGCAGAGAGACATGGAAGACATCGTGCACATTTGCAAAATTTGGAGGAAGCTCTAGTTGATATGCAAGTCCACCTCTCTTGCCAACAACTTTGAAAGGACCAACAGAGCGAGGAGCTAGCTTCCCTTTAATTCCAAACCGCTGAGTGCCTTTCATGGGAGAGACTCTAAGATAGACTAGATCATCAACTTGAAAGGAAACATCTTGATGTTTGTTGTCGTAATAACTCTTCTGTCGGGATTGAGCTACTTTGAGGTTCTCACGAATGACACGGCACATCTCTTCTACTTTGGTGATCATGTCATTGCCCAAAATCTGACGCTCACCAGTTTCAGACCAGTTAAGCGGGGTACGACACTTCCTGCCATTGAGAATCTCGAAAGGGGCCTTGCCTGAGCTAGCCTGAAAGCTATTGTTGTATGAGAATTCAGCATATGGAAGGCAGTCTTCCCATTTCATGCCGAACGAAATCACATAGGCTCTGAGCATATCTTCAAGGATCTGATTGACTCTCTCAATTTGACCACTTGTCTGCGGATGGAATGCAGTGCTGAAATGAATCTTGATACCCATAGCAGTCTGGAAGGACTCCCAAAACTTGGAAGTAAAGAGGCTTCCACGGTCAGATGAAATGAGCTGAGGAATACCATGCAAAGAAACTATCCTTGACATATACAACTCTGCTAGCTGAGTTGCCGAGATAGATTCTTTGACTGGAAAGGAAATGATCAACTTTGGTCAGCTTTTCGATAACCACAAAGATGGCATCGTTGCCTCTCTTGGACTTGGGAAACCCAGTAACGAAATCCATCTCCACATGATCGAATTTCCACTCTGGGATAGGCAAAGGCTGAAGGAGACCTATTGGACGTTGATGCTCCGCCTTCACTCTGCGTCGAACATCACACTCGTTCACGAACTGAGCAATTTCACGTTTCATGTGAGTCCATGAGAAGGTTTGCTTGAGATCCTGATACATCTTGGAACTGCCTAGATGAATGGATAGAAGAGAATTGTGTGCTTCTTCCATGATAACCTTTCTGAGATCACCTTTTGGAACCACCAGACGGTCCTCAAAGAACAAGGTATCTTTGTCATCAACTCGGAAGCACTTATACTTCGGAATGCACTTGGCCACACCTTTCTTCACTTTCTTCACCATTGCATCAAGAAGCTGTGCTTGGTGAACCTGATCTTCCAGAGTCAGAGAGACTTGAAGATTGGCAAGAAATCCTTGCGGAATCATTTGAAGGTTGAACTTGCGGAAGGCTTCACAAAGCTCGGGTTGAAGAGGCTTCAAGATGAAACTGTTGCAGTATGCCTTACGACTGAGCGTGTCTGCAATGCCATTTGCTTTTTGAGGATTATACTCAATGCTTGGATTGAAGTCCTCAAGCATTTCCACCCAACGAGACTGCCGAAGATTAAGATTGGGTTGAGTGAAAATATACTTCAAGCTCTTGTGATCGGTGTATACCTCAACTGGTCTACCCAACAGCAAATGCCTCCAAGTCATTAGAGCATGCACAATTGCCGCCAACTCGAGATCTTGAGTGGGGTAGTTCTTCTCGGCAGGTTTCAACTGACGCGAGGTATAAGCAACAATCTTCTTATCTTGCATGAGAACACCACCAAGACCTTGGAGAGAAGGATCACAGAATACTTGGAAAGGCTTTGACTGCTCGGGAGGAATAAGAACTGGAGCTGAAGTCAGTCTCTGCTTGAGCGTACTGAACGCCACATCACACTCAGGAGACCAAACATACTTGACACTCTTCTGGAGGAGATTGGACAGAGGCTTAGCAATTTGAGAGAAGTTCTCCATGAATCTTCTCCAATAACTAGCAAGCTCGAGGAAGCTACGAAGCTGCTTGACATTCTAAGGAGGCTCCCACTTCAAGATTGCCTCAACTTTCTCAGGGTGCACTTTAATTCCGTCGGCAGAGATCACATGCCCAAGGTACACCACTTCATTGAGCCAAAACTCACATTTGGATAACTTGGCATAAAATCGATGTTCTCTTAACTTGTCAAGCACAAGGCAGAGATGCTCTGCATGCTCTTCTTCTGTCTCCGAGAACACAAGGATATCATCCAAATAGACCAAGACGAACTCATTCTTGAAAGGAGAGAAAATGAAGTTCATCATTCTAGAGAAGGTTGGAGGAGCATTTGCAAGACCAAAAGACATGATGTTGTACTCATAATAGCCAAAACTCGTCCTGAAAGCGGTCTTAGGAATATCTTCTTCGCGAATGCGAATCTGATGATAGCCCATGCGAAGATCAAGCTTCGAGAAAACCTTGGCACCTTTTAGTTGTTCAAACAACTCATTGATGTTTGGAAGGGGGTACTTGTTTCTGATTGTCTTATTGTTCAATGGACGGTAATTGACACAAAGCCGGTCTGTGCCATCCTTCTTCTTGACAAACAGAACACCACAACCCCATGGAGAAGAACTTGGTCTGATCAGACCCAGACGTTCTTGTTCATCTACCTGCTTCTTCAACTCTTTCAGCTCTTCGGGGCCAAGTTTATAAGGGCACTTGCAAACCGGTTTAGTTCCAGGCACGAGGTCAATCACGAACTCGACTGGACGGTGTGAAGGATTCCTGGCAATTCTTCTGGGAAGACATCTTCATACTCGCAAATCACTGGAATTTGAGAAATAGCTCACTTCTCATTAAGATCAAAGAGACAGATTGTGTCATCGCGAGCTGCGACAATAATCACATCTTCTGAAGGATGAGTCGGCTTGACTTCTTTTGCTTGACAATCAACATAAGCCTTATTCATAGCCAGGAAGTCCATGCCCAAAATGAGATCAATGTCCGAATTACCGAGAACAATTGGAGAAGCCAGAAAAGAATAATTGCCCATCTTGATAGAAACGTCCGGGACAACCAAACGAGAATTCATCACTTTGCCAGGAGAAACTATTGACAAAGGCTTGGATAGACTAACATGACACAAATCATGCAACTCGACGAACGGCCTTGAAATGAATGAATGCGATGCACCATTATCAAACAAAACTTTTGCAGGAATAGAATTAATTGAGAGATTACCCATGATCACTTGAGAAGAATCCTCTGCCTCTGCTGCATTCACCATGTTCACCCTTTCTGACTTGGGATTATGCTTCACCATTGCATTGCCTGGAGGTCTGGCAGGAGGAGGAGGCGGAAGACACCGCTGGTTGCACTTGTTGGAGTAGCGACCCTTCTGACCACACTTGTGACAAGTAACCTCAGATAGTGGACGAAAGTTGCCTGGAGGAGGAACAAATGCTGCCTTGGACACCTGGGGTCTCTGCTGATATCCTGGGTTGGGTGGGTGGGAAGAACCACGACCACCGAACTGCTTTTGCTGCTGAGGAGGACGAAACGGAGGAGGATTTGGCACCCAATATTTCTGCTCCTTAGGAACCATCTGAGAGCTGGAAGAAGACGAATATGAATCCCTTGAACGCTTCCTTGAGTTTTCCAACTTGAGCTGAGTTGCCTCGACCTTCAAAGCCATGTTGTAGAACTGATCAAACTCACGAGGCTCTTGAAGGACTAGACCTGGCAGAAGCTCATCCTTGAGACCACCTCTGAACTGATAGATCATAGCCTTGTCATCTGGAACATCTTGCTTAGCATAGCGGGCCAAATTCTGGAACTCGATGTTGTACTGATAGACAGACTTGCTTCCCTGCTTCAGGTGCCTGAACTTCTCACGCATCTCCTCGACAAAGCTGCTCGGAATGTAATGGGCCCTGAAGTCACGACAGAAATCGTCCCAAGTAACAACACGATCGCCCATGGAATCCTTGTACTACTACCACCAATCAGCTGCCTGACCCTTGAGCTGGAGCGATGCAAATCTGACAAAGTCCTTTGGTCTGACATTGCTGCACTCAAAATGCTTACTCATGTCATGGAGCCAATCATCAGCATCAAAAGGCTGCTCACAACAGGTAAAAGACTTAGGCTGGTTGGCAAGGAACTGGTTGAGCGTTGCAAACTGAGGTTGATTTTGAAGATTCCCTTGAAAGCCTTGCTGACCCTGATCTCTTTCTTGCAACAGCCTGAGCAACATCTGAGTGTTCGCATTGGTTGTAGCCATCATAGCTTGCCAAGCTTCTAGAGGAGGAGGCGGTGGCGGGGGTGGTGGAACATCAGCCTGCTCCTCACCACGACCCGGATTCCCGCGAGTTGGTGGAGCCATCCTAAATATGGAGAAGAACATCAGCACCTCATTGATAAGATGAATTCAATAGCTGAATCAAATGCTTGAAAGAAATTGAACAATAACATCATAGCCTTCCTACTAAAAAATTAGTAAGAATGCTTTCCTCGGTTGGCGATAACATCATCAGATATTAGAAGCTACTTGCAATAACACAAAAGTATTGAGCTAACTGCTCAAAACAAATGTATATACCCTCATACATCTAAAGAAGATGATCCTAGATAACTACTCCCCTCGTCCGAAAAAACTTGTCCCTCAAATGGATGTATCTAGCACAAAATTAGTGCTAGATACATCCATTTGAGAAACAAGCTTGGGACAAGCTTTTTCAGACGGAGGGAGTACATGAGTTCCCACCTAAGAACTTCCGAAAACTTTCTGGTTATGCAATCCGGTGTGGGGGATACAACGAGGAAATATCTCACACAACTAGCAAACCTACATCCCAACTGTATCCATCCTTCAACACATAACCAGAGGCTTTCGCAAATCCATCTAACTTGAATCCTCGAAAGCACAACGATACTAAACCATGGTGGTACCTCGGACGCCTCCTAGTATTGGGTGACTCCGACCTTATCTCACCACGACAAGTATTGAAGTAATTCCGAACGCTCTCCGTCCTGAGATATCAAGGAAGCTAACTGATAACAATGTGCCAAAATTCCCTGGAGCTCGACTCCCCAAAAGAAATCAAGTCAGACAGGAGGCACCAAGACAGAACTCCATCACATTGGTATCATATAGACTCCAAAATACCCGCGTGATCCTAAATTTTTTTTGAGCGAGAAGAGGAGGAAGAATCAAAATTCCTAAGTCGAATACCTCACCAGAGCATAGAAGAGGAGTAAAAAGAATCCTACTCTCCGATATAACTAGACTCAAAATAGTTTTTACTAGACTCGACTCAGCCAAGTTCGATCAAGCAAAGGGCTCCTATGGTCCTATGGCTTTGAATACCAACTTGTCATGCCCAAGATGCGCGCCTATCCATATTAAGGCACGGGGGTCTCGACAAGGGATAGAGGCGCATCTCGACGTTCGCAAGTATAGCATCATTACATTATACATTTAAGAAGAGAGGAGTATATGAGTTGGCTTACCCTCGCCACATGCTAAATTAAAATTCCACACAAAGAGTTCAAAACATCAATCTAAAGGCAGGGTCCGGCTACGGACGAAAACAAACGATAAAAGCAGATGCAATGATACTATCTTGCTAGCCCCGAAGATCACGACCACGGTCCTCTACTCATATGGATAGGTCACGTACATCCTGCCGCATTCCTCGTCATACTCCCACTGGAGCTGCGTTATGTCATCTGCCACGACCTCGTCTGTACCTGTACCTGGATTGTTGTAGTAATCAGTGAGCCATGAGGACTCATCAATCTCGCGCCCGGGTACCGAGACTATTCAAGCTAATAGGTTGGGAAGGTTATGTGTTTAGTTTGAAGCAGCACTAAGCATTTATGGGGTCTAATCTTACGCAACATGAAACTAAATACGTGGCCTACGATAAACGGTCGAATCTAGAATGACCTCTACAAGATCCTGAACACTTACTTGCGTCAATCATAAGCCAGCCGTGTTCTCTCTTGGATCATGTTCACGAGCAGAGACGATCACGGTTACTCACACAGTTGGTGCATTTTATTAGATTTTACTTCAAGTTAACTATAACCGGGTGTTAAACAAATATCCAAGTTGCCACATAACCATGGGCACGGCTTTCCGAAAGATTTGACCCTGTAGAGGTGCTCCAACTAGTCCATCATAAATTAACCACACTCTACAGGAATAGCCTCGACCACGGATCTCGTGATCATCCTAGGCAACTCCAAAGGAATTCCAACACCTCGAGATAGCTCGAAGAAAGTCAGAGCCCCTCACGCAAGACACTCGATAAAGGTAAAACAAGTCCAGCAAGACCTCCCGGTGAGGCAGATCCGCTTCTAGAGCCACGCGCTCTCTATCAACGGGCATCCTCCGTCTATGCGAAGTGGACGGTTGCCTGAAAATGCCTCGAGTTGCCCCGAGGTGGCATCGCCGACTGCTAGGTGGGTGGACCAACACTCATGCGAAGCACTAGCCCGGGGTTGATTAATTATCCACGGGGTTGCAAAGCCCTATGCAAATTTTATTAAGTTATTAAGAAAATGTATTACCAAAGTTGGGTCTTGCCAGACAAGTTTTAATCTCAACCGAATTAACAAGGGGGTCCCCATAACAACCCCGAGCATGTTAGGAGCGCAAAGTATGGAAAACATAACATCGGTAACAAGAAACTATGGCGGTAACAGCGGAACAAAACACCTAGCAAAATGCCAAGCCTTCCACCAATACCAAGATATATATGTGCATTAAATTAAATAACAGATAATATTGTGATATGCCAATTCCATGTTATCACATGGATACAACCTGCACCTGCAACTAAGAACGCTATAAGAGGGGCTGAGCAGCGGTAACTTAGCCAATCAAAGGTTGCTAGGATGTGAAGGGGTTAAGGCTATCATGGCAATGTAGGAGGCTTGACATTCAGGTGGTAGGTAGCACAAAAAGTAATGATAAGAGCGAGACAACTAGCAAGCGAAAATAGTATCGGGATCCGGGTATGATCATTTTGCCTGTTGGTTCTTCAGAGGGACAAGTAGAGGGATCCTCGTAGTGGTACTCTCCTAGATCTTCGTACTCAGGTTCAACGTTCACGTCTACCCAAAATAAACAACAAGAATAAAAAAACAACCAAGGTGCAATGCACAATCAAGAATGATGCATGGTTTATTTTGAAGAATTTAGCAGGGCAATCCTAACTAGTCATGTTTCACATGCAATAGAATAGTTATTTAAGAATCTGGATAGAACCTTATGTTAAGTTATTTAGACATGCATGAACATGGAAAAATATGGATGCATCATGCAAAACGATACAAATGCATATGTAGAACGTAAGAAACGGAGTTACGGTCCTCACGCTACGCTCACGACAAGATACGAAGGCAAAACACAAGACAAAGAAGGCCATGGGCTATTCCTTGGCATTCCAAGGTAGCCACTAGTTAGGCAATGAAAAACCAACCACAATAGATCCAAAGATCAAGCAATTCCATGGAGTATAGCTTCCACAAGTCAAAAAACACTAAAACAAACAATCTGCCACAAAATAGCAATATAACAACTTTCACAGTAAATAACTTGAGCTACAGGAATCCTACAACCACAAACAAGGCATTGACAGAAACTACATAACATGCTTATCAACTTATCCAACTACACAATCTGGAATGGAGGCACACATCAATAAGCATGAAGCCCACAAGTTGGCATGATGAAACAGATTTCTAGGACTTAGTGAGAATAACAGTTTTCTGGAATCTGAGTTAAGCTGATAGCAAATTGATAGCCAAAACTAATGGTGATAGAGACTACCTCATGGCATGAAAATTAACAGGATGGTGGAGGGCAACCTCTACATCAAATCACTAGCAGTGAGCTTGAGCTAATTCACAACATAGCACTTGGTAGCATCCACTCTTCATGGCACAAAAATATTAGCAGATTCTCAGACTTGGAAATATTTAGCAAGTTTGAAAACAGCAACATTTTAGTGGTTACTTTAGAGCATGATTCCCACTCACATGCAAGTTTAACATGCCAAAGATAAATACCATGGCATTCTACTCATCAAAGACTACCATACTCATGTTGGCACAAACATCATAGCATGAAAGGATTAAATACAACAAAAATGACAAAATGGCACTTTGGAACAAAATGACATTTTTTCAAACTTGCTCAAATGCCCAAACAAGTCACACCAATGGATTCTTGAGATTTTTCTACCCCAAATTCATGTATCATACTCATATAGTCACATGGAGCATTATGACAGAAACTACATAGCAAAAATGACATCCATACCTATAAGTGAAAACTTACTAAATATGTCCATATACATAAATGCTCATATCCAGATTTGAAATATTTCTTTAAATAGGATTAACATATAAAACAATTCAATCCTAAAACAATTAAAAGATACAACACTAACACATACACTCCACACTCATACACAACCATACATACACACACACATGGATCTGGTAGCCACACCAGATCCACACACAAACTCACACACACAAGCATACACACACACTGCAGCCACACCAGATCTGCACATACACACAACACGCACACCACACAGGATCCGGTACCCACACAGGATCCGAACACACCACAACAGCTCTAGCCACTCACAAAAGGGAAAAAAAGGGGAGGCTAGCGCCCGCGCGGGATCAAACCCGTGTCTTCCCGCTGGGAGGGCGCAGCGGCTACCAGTCGGGCTAGGAGGGGACGTCTGCAAGGTAGAGGGCGTATGTTCTTTTGAACAGGCCCTGCTGTTGCTGATCTCCGGCTGGCGACCCGGAACAGAGGAAGTCACCGGCGAGAGAGGAGGCGATGGAGGCGGCGAGGAACTACCGGCAGGAGCTGTGGGGCCTCAGAGGGCTCCATCCTCGTGGCTAGCGTGGCGAATCGCGAGGACTGCACAGCAGGTCCGCAACGGCGGGGGCGGCAACAGACAACGACAGCGGCGGCAAGGCATACATCGGCGAAGGCGCGACTACGAGCGCGAGCTGCACGTGAGAAGGAAGCACAGCAGGCAACGGGCTACGGCGAAGGGGTTTCCCCAGCACCAACACACACGCACACACACTACTGCTACAAAAGGCCGGCTTGCAGAGCACCGGGAGCACGGTGTTGACAGCACCATGATGACGGTTACAACGGCCTAAGAAGGAAGGAGAGGGAAGGGATCGAGCACGGGGAGTACCTCTACTACCTGCGACAAGAAGAAGGGGGCTAGGAAGCAGCAGATCAACGACAGCGCCGTGGGGAACTCCGGCGAGACCCTGATCCGAACAGCGAGGAAGAAGCGCCGGGCTGCCCGGCCTTGAGGACCCTCCTGGATGTAGGGGAAGAAGAGGAGAACGAGGGGGAGTCCTCCCCGTGCACCAGGTCATCGAAGAAGCGGCGAGGGCGCTACGTCCGGTCACGAGCAGAGCTCGGCCGGAGCATTGGGAGCACGGCGACGGCGGCGCTTGGGGAGAGGCTTACCTGCGGTGGTGGGGGAAGGAGAAGGGAGGGAAGGGGAGGCTAGGTCTAGGGCGTCGCAGGGGACAGAACTTATAGGCGGCTCAATTTATCTCCGGCCGTCAAATCGACCGAAGGTGCGACATGGCTCCTTAGGATGCCCGCCGTATAGGAGGACGACGCATGCACGCGAGGGGAGGCTGGCTCGGCTGCGAGAGCTGGCTGGGCTGCGTTGTTGGGCCGAGGCAAGCCCACGGATGAGACCCTCTCTCTCTCTCAGGAAAAATAAAAAACCACAACACCTATTTATTTTTAAAATGGCAAAACAAACAAGAAAACCCCAGAGAATAGAAAAGGATTTTTAGCAAAACAAAAAAAAACTACTTTTGCATGCAAGGAAAATAAGACCTATTTATAAAATAATCTAGTTGATTTTTAGATCAATTAAATTAAATGGTTTTATTAAACAACAGCCCCTTGTTATTTTAAAACCCCAATATCATAAAGCTCAAAACAACAAAAGACCAACACAGACATACTTACAATATTATTGGCTAACTCGTGAACATTTTAGAACAATTTTAACAGCAAGTTAATTCTGTTGATTAAAGACAATGGAATAAAAGTGTTATATGTTGGCTTGTTTGAAAAATAAAGAGAGGGGGAAGGAGATGATGCCCACTCAAACCACACATCCACAACAACACTCACATCACTACAAGGTCAAGAGCACACCACATAAAACAAAATGCAAGGCATGATGATGGATGCTATGATGCATGATGTATGAATGGATGAGACAAGACATGGCAAGGAGAACTCAAATACATTCACGCATGACAAGGTTCACATATGTTACAATGCCATAAAAGGTAGGGGCAGCACTTGGGCTGTCACACCACGTCTTCTTCATGTACTCGTTCTTCTTCCAAGCGGGATCTCAGGCAAGATGACACATTTCCCTGGATACCACTACTATCATTGCCATGCTAGTTGTCCCGCTTTTATCGTTATGTCTCGCTACCTACCACTTGTTTGTCAAGTCTCCCAACATTGCCATGAAAGCCTCTAACCCTCCACCTTCCCAACAAACCTTTGGTTGGCTATGTTACCGCTTGCTCAGCCCTTCTTATAGCGTTTCTAGCTGCAGGTGCAATTGCTTCCATGTGACAACATGGACATTCTTTTGTTATCACAATATTATTGCTATTTAATTTAATGCTCTTATATACTTGGTAAAGGGTGGAAGGCTTGGCTTTTTGCTTGGTGTTTTGTTCCACTCTTGCCGCCCTAGTTACTTGTGAACCGGTGTTATGTTCCATAATTGAGCGCTCCTAAAATGCTTGGGGTTGTTATGGGGACCCCTTGATTTTCGTTTTAGGATAAAACTTGTCTGGCAAGGCCCGACATTGGTACTATTTGCTTAATAACAACTAAAATTTGCACAGGGCATGATCACCCCGTGGATAATTAATCAACCCCCGGCCAGTGCTACGCATGAGTGTTGGTCCACCTACCTAGCAGTCGGCGGTGCCACCTCGAGGCAACTCGGGGCATTTTTAGGCTACCGTCCACTTCGCATGGACGGATGATACCCGTGGATAGAGAGCGCACGGCTCTAGCTGCGGATCTAGCTCACCGATAGGCCTTGCTGGATTTGTTTTACCTTTCTCGAACGTCTTGAGTGAGGAATTCTGATTATTCTTCGGGCTATCTCGAGGTGGCATATTTCCTATGGAATTGCCTAGCAAGATCACAAGATCCGTGGTCGAGGTTATTCCTATTGCGTGTGGTTAATTTGTGATGGATGAGTTGGAGCACCCCTATAGGGTTAAATCTTTCGGAAAGCCGTGCCCGCGGTTATGTGGCAAATTTGGATACTTTGTTTAACACCCGATCATAGAAAACTTGAAGTAAACTCAAATAAAATACACCAATTGTGTGTGTAACCGTGACTGTCTCTTCTCGTGAGTCCTTATCCGAGAGAGAACACGGTGGGGTTATGATTGACGTAAGTAGGTGTTCAGGATCAGTTAGTGATCATTACTAGTTCACGTCCCTTATGCGTAGACCACCATACTTTAATTTTTGTACTCATAAGTTAGCCACTCAAACTAATGCTTAGTCGCTTGCTGCACCCTCACCACTTATCCATACCTCACCCATTAAGCTTTAATAGTCTTGATACCCTTGGAAATGAGATTGCTGAGTCCCTATGGCTCACATATTACTACAATAACAGTTGCAGGTGCAGGTAATGCGATGATTTGACGTGAGCGCGATGCTTGTTTGATTTGGAGATCTTCTTCCTCTTCTTCATCAATCTAGGATGGGTTCTAGGCAGCAGCCTGGGATAGCAAGGATGGATGTCATTTTATCGTTTGTTTTCGTTCGTAGTCGGACCCTGCTCTTATGTATGATGTTTGAGTATGTTGTTGTATTGATGTGACATTTATGTAGCTTGTGGCAAGTGTAAGCCAATTCCATATACTCACCTCTTCTGTACATGTACTTGTAATGATATCCATTCTTGCAACACGATGAGATGCGCTCCTATCCCTGTCGAGGCCCTCGTGCCAAAATAAGGATAGGGTCACATCTTGGGTGTGACACGACCTATTGTTATGGGTCGGACTATGAGGGCTACTTACCGAACATTGAAGGATTTGAAGGCCCAGACTCCAAGATGGAAGCTTCGGGAAACATGGCTTGTGATCCACGTCTGATGTAATAGTTAGGCAAGTTTATCTCTTCAGCATGTAACCGACCATGTGTAAACCCTAGGCATCCTCGGCATCTATATAAGCCAGAGGTTTTTAGGGTGTAGAGACAGAATAACTCATCTAGGGTTAGACATACGATCTCAAGGTAGATCAACTCTGTAACCCCTTACACCATCAATACAATCAAGCATGACGTAGGGTATTACCTCCATTGGAGGGCCCGAACCTGGGTAAACTCGTGTCCCCTTCGTCTCCTGTTACCGTCGATCCTAGTCTCACAGTTCGGGACCCCCTACCCGAGATCCATCGGTTTTGACACCGACACCAAGCGACACCTAACCAATATAGGAGACACCACTCTCCAAAAGGTAATAGATGTTGTGTTCATGATGCACCTAACCAATCTAGGAGCCACCACTCTCCAAAAGGTAATAGATGTTGTGTTGATGATGAACTCCTTTCTCTTTGCTTCAAAAGATAGTCTCCTCAAGTCTCAATCACCCTATCATAGAATTTTGGCTTGGTAGAAGAGAGGGATTGGGTGGAAAGCAACACGGGGAGGCTAGAAATGAAGGATCATGTGGTTGGAGTGGAATCCTTTGATCTAAACACAAGTGTAGGTGGTTCTCTCATAGAAAATGGATATGGGACGTGTAAGCTTCGTCCTGGTTGCTCTCTCTGAGAGAAGATGGTGGTGGAGAGGTATATATAGCCTCACCAAAAATCCAACCATTACAAACTTTAAGCACAACTCGGTGACACCTACATGAAATCTCGGTGATACCGAACAGTGTAAAAGATTCAAACTTTTGTCTTTTCGGTGGGACCAGATGAATCCACTTGGTGAGACCGATTCGTGATGGCATAAGTAGATTCCTCATTTCGGTAGTTCCGATCGGTTCATCTCGGTTAGATTGGGTATAGAAACTTGGTCAATGCACTTCGGTGGGATTGAATGCCATCTCGGTTTTACCGAGTTCTATAGTTTGGCTTATGGCTCTGTCTTGGTTGACTCGGTGGGTCCGGATGGGAGTGCTTCGATGGGACCGATTTTTACTTAGGGTTTTGGGACAGATGGAATGTGGGAAAGTGGTTGAGGGTTTATGGTGGCAAATCTCTAAGCACTTTAGCAATTGAGTCATCATCAAAACCTCATCCTCTCTTAATAGTGTTGGCTTTCCTATGGACTCAATGTGATCATTGATCACTCAACTGAAAATGTAGAGTCTTGAAGTTTTTGCCAATGTGTTTCCTTAGCATCTTGAAGGGTCCACAATCACATGCCCCAGCCATACCAACATTGAACTTTTCCTGAAATCATCCTTGAGTAGGCCTTAGTTCAACGAGGTATATGTTGTTATTAATTATCAAAACTACCAAGCGATAAGATTCACTTTCAGAAACCCCTTTTGGTATTATGAAAAAAGGAAGCTAATTGCTATGCAGAAGATGGAATAATACATCTTGATATGCACTTAATCTATGTGGATGAACTTTCTGGATTGTTTAAACTTACGAATTTATCAGGGGGTGGAGTGAAGAAGAAATTATTCCCTTTATATTTGAAGGGGAAGCATTGGCATGGTATAGGCTATTAGATGAACCGTAAATATGGAACCAGAATCGACTAAAGCTGGAATCCATCAAAAGTTTTATTCTATGCACTTGGTTCATCATGACCGAAATTATATAACTTTTGACCACATAAAGTAGAAAGTATCACTCAAGCTTGGGGGAGGTTTAGGAACATGATGCTCAAATGCCCCAATCATGATCTCTTAGCAAAATGATTATCCAAAAAAATTATGCTCGACTTTCTGATAATGATAAAACAAGACTTGATTCTTCTTCTGCCAATTCTTGCTGAAAAAGAAATATTCAATTCAAGTGAGATCTTATTGAAAAGATTAAACGCTACTCTAAAGATTGAGAGGTTGACAAAGAAAATGAGTCAAGTATACAACCCCAAAGTGTATTGTCGAGTATGAAGTGACTTGATAATCGCATGATAGAAAGAATTATACACACCGTGTTATGTACTATAAGACTTGCATGAAATCATCTTAAGTATAACATACAAGTTGGGTCAATTCAACACGAGTGTTCTTCTCACATCATGCCCTCAATGTTGTCGGCATCTTCGTCACGAACGAACTCATATCCATGTGAGGAAAACAAAATCATCATACAACACTTGAGTTAGTCCTACATGAAAGATTAGAAATCTATATTATCATTTATTATTCTACACATTCGTATAATTTTTCTTTGAGCCTCTTAGTATCGCAGACTCAAGAGTCATATTAGTTATAGCATAGAACATAAACATTTATTATAAAATAAAAAATCAATAATAAATTTATTATTGTCTTCGGAACATATTTTCAACATAAATGTTGCGTCTATGTTATGTTAAAAATAATAATATCCCGCCGAGCACCTAGACACCAAATGAAAATCTGAAGGGTCGAAAAAGATATGACAAGCAAACTACCCTAAAGATGCGCATACAAGATAAACATGCGTTTAACAACTAGAGAGAAGATATGAGATGTGGCGAGCTGCCGCGTTTGACGTCGATTGGCATCGATCCCGGCGTATTGGGCGGCGGGCGACCAGCTCAGGCTCGCTGATGCTTGCCAATACGGATTAGATTATATAGAATAGATAATGCCTGATGCGATGCGGCGTGTTTGGTTAGGACAAAAGCCTTCTCGCGTGATCAATCTTCAGATTCAGATTCCTCTAGGTTGGAACCCGTACTAGACCGTCCGACCTGCACAGGTGCACACGATCCACTTGCCTCATGTGAGCCGTGCATCCCTCACTGCCAAGTGTCACAAATCCAAAATTATTCGCTAGGGGTAGAATTGCTACTAACCAGCGCAAAGTAGGAATAGAATGCGATTAAGCCAAAAGCACAAGGTATTCTCAGGGGAAGTTCAGGAATACTATTTTCTTCTAGAATACCATTAGCTGCCAGCCATCAATGACAGAGACTTGCAGATTCCCGCCTATGTAACCTGATTAGGGAGCAATTCGCCTTAACACACTACACGTCCATTAACAAATCCTCCAGCTAGTTGACCTAATTAGCTGATCATAAACTATACTGTGCATGCATCTGTCACGAATTATTGATCGACCAAGTGACCTGAAAGTCGTACCTACGTATGCGGGGTGGGGCTTGGAAGCCATTAAGAATTTAGTTTTTGTTTTTATCAGCTAATGATCGCTCTTGGCGTCTTCTAGTACAGTAGCAAAATTTCAAGCATTTAATGAAATCCTTTACGACAAGGGCCAGTAGATACTAGATCTGCGTTGTGGCCTCGTAGAAATTTGCTAAAGCTCAACCAATCCTTGTGCTTGTACTGCAAAACATTTGTTTTCTTTGAAGCTGTCAGCTTCAGCATAGCTCATCAGAATATTTTAAGAAACAGCGAGGAAAGATGGGTGGAATTGGCATCTATGCCCAATTAGTTAACTAAAATGTAGTTTGCTAAAATACCGATGATAATAAATCAGGTAGAGAATCGGCTGCACAAAGGCAGAAGATATTTGTCAACACTACGTACTTGTGTTGAATCCGGATGTTTCAGTGCAATACTGTGTGCTCTACATCTGGACGGCAAATCTTGAACGAAATCCGTAAATCATTTTTCATCACACGACTACTTGGACGACTACAACGAGCCATCCTCACAAGTAGGAAAATGGCCGATGCCGCGGTAGCATCAATGGAGATCAGCCCAATGATTATCTCCATAGGAGTGCACATTAGAGCATCTCCAATAGTGGTATAAAAATTTCGCGTCCAATAAAAGTTTTAGCGTGTCACTGTAACATTTTTATTGTACGCGGACCAGCATTGCTTTAGCAGCTGCTCAAAAAAACACATCCAAAAAACGCGCAGTGTAAACTGTGAAGCGCGTATAAGCCAGCGCCCAAAATATGCTGTGCGCGATAGCGTTTTTCTGCGTGTGCCCAATTTTTTTTAACACGCACTGTTTTGCAACATTTGTTAGAGCTGTCCGACGCTCAAAAAAAAACTTTTAATACACGGAGCAATTTTTAGGCTCTTGTTGAAGATGCTCTAATACTGCAGTGGCTGTGGGTCATCCTCCATTTCGGAAAATTCTACAGAAAACGGCTTCGTTACAGTAGTCGCATTGGATGCATAGTCCAGCTAGTTTACCTAATCGTGCTCGGTGGGAGATGCTATTCCTGATAGCACAGAGCAGTTCCTGAGATTGCCATTGTACTGTACTGCAAAGTTGCTGAACGGAATACGCCAGCATCGATCTCGACCGGTGGTTCCCGGACAGCAGCGCATTCTTCAGATACGGAGCACCTCGCTAGCTGGCGCGTGATCAACACGCGCATTCGATCATAGCCCGGTAGATCGCGTTCCTCCGTCCATCCACAATTCTAGACATCATCTATCTCTCCAGCACACCTTGTGAGAAGACGAAACAAAGCAGCCATTGACCGCTCCGGGTCAGGGCAAGGAGGCGACGGGGACGTGGTAGCGAGTAGCGTGGCGTCGCATTTTTAACGAGAGCGACGTGCCGTCGCTCTCAGGCTCCGTAATCCATCTACGCACTCGGCCGGGATTCTGCGCCGATCAATGGCGAAACCCTGTGCGCGGCTGCCCGATTTTCCAAAGGTCAAATCACACCAAACTGCCTCGCCGGAACAGCCGAGGCATGCTCGAGGCAGTACTAGGAAGAAGACAGCCGTAGCAACGTCAGGTATCGGAGAGGGATTGGGGAGCCGGCGGCACAAAAGATTTAGGACTCGTGGTCACTGGGCGAGCAGCGCCCGTCCGTACGTCTGTCTCGTGGTGTCACAAAAAGAACTAGGGCCTGTGGATCCGGAAGACGGGTGCCGCGCGTCAGTACGCGCTGCTTGTAGGGTGTTCACACATGAACTACTCGTATGTGCTACTCTGCTCGAAGGATTGTTTCTTTTGGGTAAGCTAATGAAAGCTTTTAGCTGATGTTCTCTGATTCAAACAGTTAGGGAATTAACATGTTCAGTCTGAATGTAAAAAAAATGGATTCAGAAAACTTGCCATGAAAATCGTTTCGTCCGGTGGTCGGGTCTTGGCTTCATTGGGAGTTGCTGTTGCCTAAAGGTATGATACCCCGGTAATGTCATTGCAGAGACCGATTACCACAAAATCTTAACGAAATGTGATGTTAATGATCAATACTAGTACATTATTGATCTGAAGAGATATTTTTGTGACTATAAAGATCCAAGTGGACGAGTGGTGCTAGTATGACAAATTTTGCTTTCTTTTCATCAGATCTCCTACTACAGTTCACTTGCCCACTGGTGCACTGAAAGGTTGCCTAATTTTAGGGGCCGTTATACCTTGTCATGTCATACTAGCTAGTTGGAGGGCCAGGGCCAGGGCCAAATGTGCGTACCTGCATTCGCTCAGGCTAACCTAAAACAGCATATACCGTAATTAGAAAACTCGGAGAGCAGCGTAGTAGTGACGGCCGACTCAGATAGTCATAGTAGCTTAGTTTAAGCAGTATTCCATGAGATTGTGTGCGTGTCCCGCATCAAACTAATCTATCATCCAAAGACCCCAGTAGCATATGCGTGGTTGCTTTAAAGATGGGTTACGATATCTTGAAGTCGGTTAAGCCGGTTGAAGTAGATTGTCCTGCCATACTTCAGCACTTCAGGCAGGGTGTGGTAAATCCTGATTTTCTTCTCCTTTGTGTACAAACTACAAGCTGAGTTATCAGTCCGAAGAACTGTGGAATAGCGCGGTGTGAAATGCGGAGATTGGCTGATGCTCGAATTGTGACAATCTGAGGTGGGAGATCATGGATTTCTCCTTTGTAGAGAAGCTGTCCGAGGGTTGCCTGTCACTGTTAATCCTTCTGAATTCCCGGTGTAGTTGCTCTAAATACTGATAGTGAGCAGTACTTTGTGGAGAAGCACTGAAGCTTTCCGCTGAAAGGCGAGTTCACAGGACGATAACGTTCCCGCGAGAAAAGACCGCACGTTGGAGGAAGAAAAGCTGGCAGTCGGCACAGATCCCTCCATGCCCGACAGGCAAAAACATTCCATGTACGCGACACCATTATCACATCTCCGATTGGAACTGGAGATGCAGCAGCACGTCCAGTCGCGCGGTCGCAGCCCTCCGTTTAGCACATGATTTGATTCCAGAGAAAAGAAGCGATCGATCTTGTGTCGCCTCTTTGCTTTTCTATGCACACGCAGACGCAGATCATATGAATGGATGCTCCATCCCACATCAGCCGTGACCTTCACTTTCCCAAGACAATTCCTTCCACAGCCGGAGTGCACCTTGATAGAACGTGTGGGTGTGGGTGCAATCATCGATGCGAACAGCAAGCGCTGGTCGTCGTCGTCGTGTGTGCAGCGCAACTGTGCTCGGGCCGAGGGTTGTACGTACGGTAGCACTTTGTGGTCCTTCTGAACCTTATGATCGATGCTGATGAACCGGCCAATATCGTGCATTTCTCAACGGTCTATGGGAGAAGTCATATGATCAGTGCGCGATAGCTATATGTCGCCCGTACCGATTCCTAATACTAGGAATTACCTACAGGTGACCATAGTGCGCTGGCCCTTTTATAGTTCACTCGGTCGCTGCTCTCCACGTTCAGTCGATCGGGTTTTCATTTTCTTTTCCTTTTCCTTTGGCTTTTATTGGTTTTCTTTGGGTTTTTC
This sequence comes from Hordeum marinum, assembly GCA_022496015.1. Lineage (NCBI taxonomy): Eukaryota > Viridiplantae > Streptophyta > Magnoliopsida > Poales > Poaceae > Hordeum > Hordeum marinum. Next base: position 339,883,109 of record CM039673.1, read on the forward strand.
CTAAATATTTTATTTTGTTTTTTTCTTTATTCGCTTTCTACTTTTTGCTTTGCTTTGTTTGTTTCTTTTTGTTTTTCTTCTTTCTCTTCGGTTCTCTTTCGTTTCTTTGTTGGCTGTTTATCGGTTTTCTTTGGTATGAACACATGTTGACTTTCTCTTCCTACAAAATTTACATTTGTAAAGCATGCATGAAACATTTTTCCGATACACGTTACATATTTTTCAGAACACGTTTTTAATACATGCTAATTTGTTTTCCAAATAAATGATGTACATTTCTTGAATGACAATAACTATATTTTTAAACACCATGAACATGATTTTACATTTTATAAATATTTTTTCAATTTTCACATATATTTTTGGGAACACAACTATATTTCTTAAAATTTCACATTACCTTTTTAATGTAAGTAAACATTTTTTAACCTATCATAACATTTCCTTCACATTTGTATATAAAAAAATTATAAATATCACAAAGATTTTTTTACGTGGAAATATTTCCATCTAATGTGATGTATATTTTTTAGTGCCAAGATTTTTTTTAAATGACAAAATAATTTTCCGTACATAGGATTGACAATTTTTAGACATATTATTAGAATTTCCTACTTTTTAATTCAGATTATATATTTTTTGTGAACATCAAAAACATTTTTTATACACGTTTAACATTTTTAATGCAAGTTTAACATTTGTTAAATTTTATGTAAAATGTTCTTTGTAATAAACAAATATCTACAATATGTCAAAACACAAGCAGAAGTTAAAGAAATAAATAAAATAAAACGACAACAATAATGCTAATAAAAACGAGGGGAGAAACGCAACATGACGTCAGGCCTACTCGGCAGCCAAATACCTGCTCCCTGCAGGTGTGCCCTAGGACTCGCATGTGACGCGCCCTGATCAGTGACCCATTGATGAAATTACAACAAGGCCGAATGGGCAATGGCCCGTCCGGCTAATGAAATATTGTATACTATACATCTACTCTTATGCCTTGAAACAACAACCTACAAGTAGTTTGCTTCTATTTGGCCCACTCAGCTTTGGGCCGCAATCTCTGCCACTGCACTCACCTTGTGCACACTGTACTTGTTGAAATCATCATTATTTAAAGAAAGTGTCTACAAAACGACTGTTAAGATCTACAAACTGATTCCGGTTTGCTAAAAAAGAAGAGAAATTGAGAGCGACTACGGGCCATGCATATCAACCATCTTATCGTTATCACTACATTTTTGTAAGAAGCTAAGGGCATCTCCAACGGCAACCCACAAATTTCCTCCTGCATCCGTCCACGGACAAGGTGCCAGTCTGCGACACGGATGCGGGAGGATGACATCCAACACTAGCCGCACACACAGGGTCAAACCTCACAAAATTCGATCAAACCGGATGACCACCTCGTATATGTGGCCGCCCTACACTTCCACACCGCCATGTTCGTCGGTATCGTCGTCGTCTTTAGGGCGGTCGATAAGAACCACTCGTCAAGCTTGGCTTGGTCCTTGCCGTTGGAAAAAAACTTGCCCATGGTAAGGCCTCTGATTGGGCCACAATGCGTGTCGAGGATCTTGGACAATGCATCCAAGTGTTTGCGATAGCCATTGTAGAGCATGTGCTCGTCGATGAGGCCGAGAGGGGCATAGCGCCATAGAGGGCGCCATCGTCGGGAGAGGAAGGTTGTCCGCGCACCATCTACCAGTGGGAGGATAGAGATGATGACTGTCAACATATCCCCAGGCAGTTTGCTGATGAAGTCTAGGCATGTCCGTGGTGCTTGTGGTTCTGGCTCGACCCGCCTCCGCGTGATGGCAGTCTCGTCTGCCTCCTCCGGAGTCTCGGCGACGATGACATTTTCTAACATGAGTATAATAGTGACAGGATGGGGATTATGTAGTTATAATAGCACATAAGAATAATGTATTGGTAACTAGAAGTTACTAGATAGAAACAGACTTAACAGATTTAGAAAATGAAACCCCAATTGGTTGCTTAAATACTACGCAATTACTTTGATATTGCTACGTAAGTCAACATGCAGATACTTGAAAGAACGGTTATTTTGAACAACATCTGGACGGATGATATCGTCAGGGAAGTTAACATTTATCATATGACCATGCTCTTTTAGGTGCAGTGTAATTTTAGTGCCATCTTTAGATACATAAAACTTAGAAACTTTTGTCCAAAGGCCCGCGTTAAAATAGGGGTGCCAATTTTCATCAAGTTTTACAAAAATAACAATTATAAATCCATGCTTTGTGTTCAATATGACATTACTGGAGTCTTCAGTTATGTAAAGGGCAAGATTTTGTACTACAATGGTTGTTGCAAAGCAATGGATGTACTGCAGGAAATGATAAGAAAACAAGGTAACATGCTAATACGAGAGTAATTAAAATAACAGTACATCTGTTGAAATCAAATGATAAAAAAGTAATAAATAAAGAGATAATGTAACCATGATGTCATGCAAATATGAGATTAATCGAAAGAACAACACAAATTAATTCACATAAAATAGAAGAAGAAGAAATCCCCTTCGACGTATATGCGGCATGTGGCACTTTTCATCCAAATGTATCAATATATAGTATAGGTTCAGAAAAGTAGGCCATGCCAACTGAGATAGGGTGAGATTGAACATACCATGCACTTCATGAAGCCATCTGGTATGGTGAGATGGAACTCCTAGGCTAACTGGATAATCCCACGTAACCCTGATGTGTCCTTGCATTGTACGCTCTATGAACCCTCGAATCGGATAGAAGAATAATGAATCCACGACGATTTTGGCCGGGTGATTAAAAGGGGCAGACGAACTGGGATAAGAGATGAGTGGATATTTCAGTAAATTATTTACCTGATTATCCATGAGAAGAAAACTTAGTACCGAAGATTCCCCAATCGGGCAGAGTTGGGTCAACGGCGAGCAGCGTAAAAAAAGAGTGTCGATAGACTGCGGCAAGCGACGGTGGTGAAATGAGGTGAGGTTTGGCAGCAACAAGCGTCGAGCTAAGTGGTTGCCGAGGCGATAGGCGGTAACATGCAGAGTCGCGGAGGAGTATTGTAGTGTAGGTGCTACTAGGGATGGGGAGGGGAGGGGCGGGGGTGAGGGTTTTGTGACATGACGATGGTAAGGGTTTTCTGTCACGGGATAATGTGCTTTGGAGGCAATGGTTTAGTAGACCCAACCGTGTATGATAAATATTAAATACCACTCTAGGAAAATGCGCTTTGGAGGCAACAGTTCGGTAGACCCAACCGTATGTGATATCGTAAATATCACACGTTTTGAGGTCGATACAGACAAGTGTTCGATCTTTGTACATCCTACGGTGCAGACATGTGATCCGTGGGGATGTTTTCTGACCAATTAGAACACAAGTGACGCGGGACAATGAAAGTCATTGCACACAGTTTCAATATGGGAAAAAATTACTCACTCTAAACATTCACTCTAATATGCACCGTACATGTTCAATATTTTTGCCAACTCCGACACGAAGTTGTGCGTGTTCTGTTCTGGGCAAATGGTTGCTAGTATAAAACTACATGGGAAGACAGAAAGTAACACATACGATGCACGATAATAAGTTGTGTGTGTTATGCACAATCGTAGGTTGGTCTAAGAGAAACATAAAATCGAATCAACCAAACTGATTGCAGCTCAAGACTGTAATTACATTGCACAATTAGTTCATTACACATAGTCTCACAAACATATATAGTTCAACCGATAAACATATATAGTCAAGTATAGATATAATACTTATAAAGTAGATAGCTTCAATCCAACATCTTATCTTCATGCTCAAAAGTTAAGATTCTCCACGTACTAAGCATATGCGGAGTGCGCCAACCTGCGAGAATACTTCTGCTTGGCGGAGCCAACAGCTCGTCCTCTTGCATGCGCCAGAATACTTACATACACTTTGTTGAACCTTTAGTCGAAGAACGGGCATCCATATCCCTCATTCTTTCGGACATGCCTGTTATACTTTCCAGCATTAAGTTTTGTGAGCTTTTGTCTCTTGAACCTTCCCTGGACTTGTTCATCCTTGCCGTCGAGATCGTTAGATAGCACCTATACATATAGTAAAAATTATGGTGTCAATATATTTTATAATGTGAAGTCAATAAGTCAGAGTTTATGAAAGATAATATATCCTATGACAGGATGAAGTCTAAATCCTCAAGTGATCTTGATGAAAGAAATACATAAATTGAGAGCACACAACTCAGTGCAACAAATTAAGTCATGTATGCCTTAAATGCATGAACATTCAAGTGAATACTACATGTCAAAAAGTAGGATTAGGATTTCATGTAAATATTTCTACACGGATCCAAAGATTTTGGTTCAATTTTTTTAGCACAATCAACTTTCTACATACCAATCTTGATTTTTTGGCACAATCATCTATGTCGGACATTCAAATAGATTGTAAGATCTAGCAATGAATTATTAGCACAATCACTATCCCTAAACGGATTTTAGCAAAATCATTTGTACAGACCAACCAATTAATCATTAACCTAAGAAACCCGGGATATATTTACAAAAAGATGGGAGATGACTAATATGTTCTCCATCGAAGTCATTGTCATCGCTTGAGTGGTCGTCGAAGTCATTGTGGACCATCAGCTTGGGTTAGGGAAGCACGACGACGACGACGAGATCAAGGCCGCGCTCCTGTCCGGGCGAGGCGTCATTGGCGGCGACAACAACCTCTATGCCCAGCTTCACGCAAGGCTCGGGTGCTTCACCGGCCCTGGCATGTCCACTCCCTCCTATGGTGTGGTTCGGCACCATCGAATGCACTTGAGACAACGGTGACAATTGAGAACATCGATGGCAACTAAGAACGGCAACGAGGATGGAGGTGGAGAGAGAGGATGATGTGTGCACTGAGAATGGGGAGTGTGGCCGCCTATAAAACCGACTGGTCCCGGGCGTCAATATAGAGCATTTGGGAGGGAGGCAGGCGGCGGTCAAAGGGTTGGCTCGCCTCCTGGAGCATCCTGCGTAGCGGACTGATCAAATGCATACTGTCAATTCACACGCCTACCGGCACATCTCCTGGTGATACTACACGGGGAACACGCCTCCCGTCAATTCACACACCTGCTCGCACACCTCCTAGTCAGCCCACGCAGCGGCCTGCTAGCATGCATCCCATCAAATCACACCTCCCCGCACTACACGCGGGGCGTGTATTGTTTTTCTGTTTTGAGGATTAATTATGTCGCTTTATTGTTACTGAATAGTTGTACATTGTTGTTTTAACGCCCATTGTTTGGATTAATAAACCATTTGTGATGTTAATGTGACAGTTCTGTGTTGCATCTATTAACAAGCTCCCGTTTGCAAGAAGCTTCGATGAAAACTTGTCTCAAATTGGACATTTTTTTACCACGGCCTATTAGTTCCATATCATGACAACATGTCAATATTTCATGAATTCTAGCTTAACTGGGGGTTTACTGGAATTTGAAAACTAAAATTATTATTTTTTATGGCAGAGCCATGATGCCTAGATGTTTGAAATTTATTGCATTTTCTTGCATGGGGACTAAACATGCACCCAATGACACAATTTTGATTTTCAAATCCATTTTGGTGCACTACATCATGTGCTTGTAGTTCAACTTTGAAATTTACAAAATAAATCCCTAGGAAATCAATTAATGTATGAAAATGTCTTAATGTTTTCTAAAAATTAGAAATTTTAACACGACACTCCTATTGTCACATGTTCACTATAGAAAAATGTTGGGTGGGGGAGAAGGGGGTCCGGCACACTACACGTTGTGTGCCCCCGTGTGAGATTATCCAGTTTGTGAGGCATGTGCCACATTAAAAGTCATGCGTTGGGTATTTAAAACATCACGTGCCCTTTTTCATGCACATGTTCAGGTCGCATGCATGCGGTGGTGTACCTGAGACACTCCATCATGCGGTTATCAACGACGCGCCCAGTCATTGCCCACGCATCGGTCTATCACTTTGAATGGCGTTGAGATGGGTTTGATCAAGATGGATTCCTCTTGGCCTGTGTTACTCTATAGATCATACCAGATGAAAGTTTGAACGTGTGTGTACACGTGCTCCCACTGGACAGATGCGGGAAGGATTGGTCTATAAAAGAAAAATAAATCCGCACTGGAAGGATTGGTCTTCAACTCTTCATGATCGAGGCCAAATCTGCCATTGACCACCGGTCTTTTTTTGAAAAGAAAATAAACCAGCAAACAATCAGAAATGTGAAAATGAGAACATCAAAGAGAAGATAAGGAATGAGGATGATTTGTACCAGCCATGGAACAATCATCTCAAATTGTTGCATGATCTGTGTGTGCTGCCCATACCAGATCCATCGCCCGGTTGAGTTGGGCACGAGCCGTTCCTACACGAGAAATTGAGCCAGTACATACGAAGAGCATTGGGCACTATGGTCCAGGTAGAAATGAGTGTGTGTCTCGTAGGATGCATGAGTTCAAAAGTTTCCTTTTCGACCCATTTTTGGGTGTTTGGTAGAGTGTATGAAGGGTGCATGAGTCCACACTAGCTTAGCACAAATACACTATGAGTATACATGAAGAGAGCATGCATGAAGAGGGGTGTTGATATGAGCATGTACAAAGAGGGAACAACTATGCTGAGATGAGAATGCAACTAAACACACCCTCTAAAAAGTCTTAAAATGCCCTTCTCAAATGCTCAGATGCTCTCGGGTTCAGATCTGCAATCAAATCCATAGGTGTTAAACTAGCACATCTCCACCCTCTTACTTGACGGGCTGACATTCTGGATGTATAACCTGGAGGCGGATGCTGTTATAACTTTTGGGGTGGGGTTCTATCTTATTTCCTCCGTAAAGTAATATAAGAACATTTAGATTACTACTTTAGTGATCTAAACACTCTTATATTAGTTTATAGAGGGAGTATATGCTAATAGGAAGAACATAAAAACTGTCATGGCAGCGAAGGTCTGTAACCAGTCCATGCTGCCTGATGAGTGCGTGAGGTGGTGGACGAGGTTCGTTGCTGTTTAGGAATGCTTCTGCCAATATGATGAAAATAACGAAATGTTGTGTGCTGCAGCTGTCAATGTGCTAAAATGAATATTAATGATTCAACTCATATGAGAATAAGCTGTGTGGAACAGGTTTTGTTATTAGAAAATTTCAATGGAAAGCTTACTCCGTCAGGCTCAAACAAATACAATTTTATTCCCAAGGGCGTTAGCCTATGAAGACTTACGTTAAGCCAGATATGAAACAAGGCTTTCAACATTTCATTGTGGAGGTGGTCTGTCAGGCCACTATTAAGCAGTGGTGTGAACAGAAGGGTCACCTAGTAATACAAGGGCGAAATGAAGGGGTGGGACAAGGAGGATGCGAGCGGAAGGCATGCAAATCTGCCGAGAAAGAATTTCTTTGTTCCATCTCCTGCTGGTGAGCAGAGCAGCCTTCCATCCCCTACTTGAAATTATGCAAAGCTCTCCACCAGAAATTGCAAACTTTATGTGCACTTTTAGCTTCCACACCTTTCATTCAGGTAATTTATCACTTTAGAGCCAGTTGAGCAAGATGCACAAACCACTCTCACGTTTCTTTCCTGGTCAGCGTCATCAGTGAGCACATGATAAGCCGACCTCAAGGGTAGACGTTTCTCAAAACCCAAGCAATCCAAATCTTCATCCAGCAGACAACCAGGAATCACCGTAGGATATGAAACAACATGAAATTTTCCAACAACACTAGTAATTGGTAAAATTGGGATGTGTCATGGTTTTATCACGGCAGATGTCTGGGGTGAACGGACTTGTATTCGAGGCCATCGCTAACGGGGTGGAATCAAAGGGGTTAATTGGGACGAAAGACACAGGTTTATCCAGGTTCGGCCGCTCAAGTCGAGGTAATAGCCTACGTCCTGCTTGTGCTTGTATTGCTTGTGTATCGATTACAAGGAGCTAGAAGCTTGACCTAGTTCTCGATCACCTGTCCTCTAAGTCGCCCCGGGTCTGCCTTTATATAAGAGGTCAGGACCACCGGGTCGTTACAATTGCTAACCGAGTCTTACTGTATCTCCGAGTCTCTCTCTATCTTCTTGTCCAAGCTGTCTTTGAGTCGGCTTGCGCGTCCGGGTCTTCTCCGTCCGGGCCGTTTGTATGGCCCACACCTTGAGCCGCCTATCTTCCTGGGCCACCAGTCTTACGGCTCACCTTTGGACCGGCTCACAAGCCAGCAACATGACCCAGAGCCTCCAGGGCGGGTCATATCGTGGGGTTATATCCCCAACATTAGGCCCCAGGTTGAATTGAGCTTGCTCACTTCATCCTTCTCTTCCGTTTTTGGCGAGTCGCCCGAAAATGACCCGGCGTGACGTCATGAGATCTGCTGACGTATCACCGAATCTTTCATTAACTGTCATCCCGAGAATCGAGGCGTCCACCTCGGTCAAACGGTGTCGTCGCCTGGATTTTCGCGCCTTCCTTATTCCCTTTTTAAATATGACCCGTGCGGGTCGGAGTTTTCCATCCTCCCGCTCGTGCCTCTCCTTCTTCTTCCTGTCGCCGTCGCTCCAGCATCCTCGTCGTCCGGCGCCGTCTTCGCATCTGCACTGACCGGGCCGCTACATCACCCTGATACGGACCAGAAATCTTCCGCCGCCGCCACAACATCTCCGGTGAGTTCTCCTTCTTCTTTAGATCGCCCACCGCCGTAGTAGGGTTCCACCGTAGCAGGGTTCCGCCACCGCCGCTCAGGCTCCAGCACCGCCACCGCGAGTATATCTCGACGCCGTTGTCGTCTTTAGATCGCGCTCTCTCCCCGCCGCCACGCACGGGCCGGCCGCGCGTAATGCATGGACCGCGATAGCTTCGCTCCATTTTCTTTCCTTCTATTGTTCATCGCTAGGTCTAGATTAAAATCTTTTTTCGCCGCTTTTAGATCCGTAGCCATAGTAATAGTTTGCGGAATCTGTTTTTTATGACTTAGCCGATTTTCAATCTTCCTTCCCTCCATTGAGTCGCTAAACTTCTCCAGCTCTCATCAACCGGGTCTCTCCACCTTATCCGTAGAACCCTTAAACTTTAAGCCGTCAAAAATATTTGCTTGCTCTTTGACTCATCACGCCTTTTACCTTGCACAGCGCTTAAGCCGCCAATATGTCTCGTGCATCCAACTCATGCAACTGGGTTGGTTCTTGCGTTACGGAGGAGTACTTAGCAGGTTATGTTGAAGCAGGTACTCTCCCTCCCAAAGAGGTTCTCAACTGGCGGGTTCCGGGTAACGAGACCCGGCCTTCTCCCCAAAAAGGAGAGATAGTAGTCTTCACTTATCACATCGAGCGAGGGTTCATGCTGCCCGACTCTAAGTTTTTTCGGGATGTCCTTCATTTTTACAAGCTGCATCCTCAAGACTTGGCACCCAACTCCGTCTCAAACATCTGCAACTTCCAAGTTCTCTGCGAAGCTTATCTGCTAACTAAGCCGTCTGTGGGGTTCTTTCGAGAGTTCTTCTATGCCAACCGCCAAACTGAAATGAAGGGTGGTCCGAGTCTGGAGCTGGGCGGCATTTCTATTCAACGCCGCCGAGACATTATCTTTCCTGCTACTCCAATGCCGAGTCACCCAAAAGATTGGAATAAGATGTGGTTCTACTACCCAGAGACCTCTCCTGAGAAAGAGCACTCATTGGCGGGTTACCGCCCCTCCCGGCTTAGGACAGACACAGAGCTTCCCGGCCGGCTCTCAGCCTTGGAGCATGCCAGATATGAGCCGTTCCACGCCAAGATCAAAGCGCTCCTGGCAACGGTTTAATAGGATTGGATTTGATCCGCTGCTGGATTTCCTGGCGGATCATGCCTTTAAGCCGCAGAGGTCGGCTTATGTGCGAGTATGAAGGCAAATATGATAGCTCGTTGTGCTTCAGCGAATCAACACTGTCAGAGGATGATATTACCACTACCATCCGGAGCCTTGTCCATGAGGCCTCCGGCTCATGCAGTGCCATCGGCCTGGCGCCTTTCTGCGTCAATAATCTGGCTCCCGATGTAAGTTAATCTCTTCCCATCCATCTCTTAGATGTTGCTTGTACTTTGTTGATTTGTTATTCATTCTTCGGGTCATTCCTATAGGCTGACTCAGACTTCTGGAAGAAGGAATATGTTGCCCCTCCAAAGAAGTCCACGAAGAAGGTCGTGACCAAGAGGGCTAAAAAAGATGCCCCGCAAGAGAATTTGCTTGACCAGCCACCTTCATCCATCTCAGAGGTAATACTTTAACTGCTTTGTTTGATCTTTTTCCTTCCTGCTTTATTAATGCTTGTTTTACTCGCAGGATGAAGTGGAAACCAGCCGCGCCAATGCTCCTGAGGTAAATTATGTTTCTTCCGGCTCAGAATGTTTCGTCCTCCGAAAACCGCGGCGAGTTATCAGAAAAGTTCCTCTTTCTCACCCTCTTGCTTATCTGGCTCCCGATTTTCTCTTGAAAAAGCAACAGCAGGCCGAGCGTCGACAGACCCAAAGCACCAGCTCTACTGAACTCATGTCCGGGTTACCAAATTCTCCGGCTCCAAAGAAACGCCCCGCCGAGGTTTAAGTCTCTACTTTTCCTTTGACTTTCCTTTGTAAACTTGACACTTTCTTCACCCTTCTGTTTTATTCTTTTTAGAAATCACCTTCCTCTGGCGACTCTTCGGCGTCAATTCTACCACCGCCCAAGATCAATCCGCTGTAAGCATTCCAAAAGCCGGAGCCCGAACAACCGGAGGAGGTTGAAGCAGAAGAAAATCCACCAGCTGCCTCCACAGAGCCGACTGCTGCTGATATCATCATGGAGAGCCCTCCAAGGGCTCCTTCAAAACCGGCGACTCCTGCCAAGACCCCTGAAACTCCAGATGTTGTTATCACCGGGTCTAGTCATCAAACTCCTCCGGCTCATGTGTTGACCAAGCATACAGAGCAGGCCGAGGCCCCGAAGAAGCTGAACTTTGACTCTTCGTACGAGAAGATGACAGCCGAAGAGCTCCACGCCGGATATATAAACCAGGTTACCACCAGCCGGGATCTGGAACTTCGGCTGGTCTCTTTAATGAAGACAAAATACGAGGTGCCTTTCCTTCTTACCATATCCTTACTTAGCCCCCAAGAGCCGGTTTAATGTACTCAATCGTTGAACCGAGTCTTCGTTTAACTTTCTGTTAGAAAAGATTCATAGTCATTGTCCCCTAGAGTCGGCTTAATTTGCCAAAATTGAGTCGGATCTTTCCTTAGATAAGTTAAACTGCCAGTTGTAGCCCCCAAGGGCCGGCTCAAGCTTTGATGAAGTTGAGTCGGATCTTCTATTAGAAGTAAATTGAAAAGCCATAGTGTAGCCCCCAAGCTCCGGTTTAACTTCGAAGAAGATGAGCCGGAATTGCGTTGCATGCTGAAAGATCAAATATACATTAGCCCCCAAGTGTCAAATATATTGCTTGCAATCTGTTTGAGACTTGCATAAATTTGCTTTTAACACTCGTCCTGTATTTTGGCGACTTATCCTGTATTTTGATGTCTTATAGGAAGCTTTAAACGAAGCCGACTCTCAATTGTCTGATATGAAGGCAAACTTAGCGGCTCAACAAGAGGCCTGCAGCGTCTCTGACAAAAAGTGTCGGCTGCTGTCTGAAGAGCTGGTCCATATTAAGGCGGAGCTTGCTTCTTTAAAAGAATCTACTGAGTTGGAGAAAGCTGCGTTGACCAAGTGAGCGGATGACGCCGACCAGCGGCTGACAGCCGTGGCGGATGAGCTTCAAGGCCTAAAGTGTCATATAACCAAGATGGCAGCCGCTCTCTTTGGTAAGTTCTTACTCACTTCATGTTTCCAGCATGTCTCATTCATCTGTTGTGATGGTGACTCATCTTGCTTTGTTTGACATATACAGGCCCCAAAAGCCGACAATTGGCTTCAGATAGCCTTTTACCCCTGAAGGTTATTTACACCTTTGCAGAACAGCTTTATTGCGGCGCTATTTCCATGATTAAGACGGTTCAATACAAGGAGAAGATCCCCACCGCTCTGAAAGGTGTCTTGGAACTCTTCTCCACAATGCCCAAGCAGATAGAAGAGCTGAAGAAGTCCGCCTTCCGCCAAGGAGCTGTCGTTGGATTGAGCCGGGCTCTGGCCTTCGCCCGCGAGCTAACGCCGGCTGAAATGATGGATGGTTACCCGTCCAAAAAACAAGACGGCTCAGAATTCACCGAAGAAGATTACATCCGGTGTGTCAAAGAGTCGCGTTATCTGGCCTCTGTACTGGCGGATGAAGCTGACTTGAGCACTTATCAGGCGGCTTATGACGCAGAGGAGAAGAGGATCCGCGGGCCTCTCTACGAGTGGAAGGATCTGACACCCGCCCGCAGTAAGGATCTCTTCCCTTGTGAGCTTGACGCGTCCCCTTTCCTTGAAGGGTCTTTCGCTGCTCTGGCTGACTGTAATTGGGAATTGGGAAATCTCCAGATAAAGCCAGCAGAAGACCCGGAGCAGGATGAGCCGGCCAATAACTAAACTTTGTTCTTTTAACCTTTCTGAGCACAGACTCATGTAATGACCCGCCGTGAGCGGTTGACAATGCCTTTTGCTCCTTCTGAAAGTAGTTTTTGTAATAGAGTAAGCATGACCCTGCCGTTTGGCGGCTGTATATATTTTCATCTCTCTGTGTGCACTTTCCTTCTTTCCATGTTTCAATTTGATGTGTTGCCGGCTCTCCATTGATGTCTCTTTCCTTTGCATAAATATACCTTGAGCTTTTTTGATGAGGGGTGTTTATCTTTGAAGACGTCATTCCTTCTCCAGAAGATTAGAGCCGGACAATATATTTGAAATCTCAACTTTTGTCAACCAGAGCAACATGGCTCCGGCTCTTTGTCGGATGAATCTATTAAGGAGCCGGTTGTCTTAGGATAATGTAAGCTATACCTGATGGTAAGAAGCGTCTATTGAAAACTGCAGCTATTGATGAACCGGAAGCGGCTTAAGCCGGCTGTATGAAGGGTAATGTAAGCTATACCTAATGGTAAGAAGCCTCCTTTTAACAGCAAATGTTTGTATGCGCGAACGCTGACTGTTGATGGGAGATGTAAGCTATACCCTAAGGCAAGAAGCCTCCATCGGCAGCCGCGGCTAATAATCAGCCTGAGACGACATAAAGCCGGCTGTTTGAAAGGAGATGTGAGCTATACCCCTAGGCAAGAAGCCTCTTTCAACAGCTACAGTTGATAAGCAACTGAGGTTTGGCGTAAACGCCGGTTGTTAGGGTGAGATAAGCGAACCCGTCGGTAAGAAGTCCCCTTCGACAACTGCGGTTAATAAGTAACCGGAAGTGGCATAAAGCTAGCCATTAGGGTGAGATAAGCGATACCCGTCGGTAAGAAGCCCCCTTCGATGGCCGCAGTTGATAAGCAACTGGAATTTGGTGTACACGTTGTTGTCTTAGGGTCATGTAAGCTATACCAAAGGTAATAAGCCTCCATCAACAACAGCGCTTAATGTAACCAAACTAGGCATAAAGCCAACTGTGCAAGGGAGATGTAAGCTATACCCGAAGGCAAGAAGCCTCCTTGCAGCAGTTTAATAATAGCTGGCTGTGCAAAGGAGATGTAAGCTATACCCGAAGGCAAGAAGCCTCTTTGCAACAGTGCTTAATTGGGCATAACACCGGCTGTGCAAGGGAGATGTGAGCTATACTCGAAGGCAAGAAGCCTCCTTGCAACAGCGTGAAAGCGGACTGTGCAGGGGAGATGTAAGCTATACCCGAAGGCAAGAAGCCTCCCTGCAACAGCGCTTGATAGGGCATAAAGCCGGATCAGCCATTTTGACGACGAACAAACCAATTTAACTCGAATTTTTGAGCTGGAAAAACTTTCATCTTGATTGTACAAAGGTATACATAAGAGCAGAGGCCCCAGTCTTTGGGTGAAGTGAACCCGGCTCTGGCTGTGAGCATACCTCTCTTGCTGGGCCATGGCCGTCTGTAAATATCCAATGGCGTTCGGCACATCCTCCGCAAAGGGTGCTTCATCTGGGATGGGAATCGTCTCAAGCCGGGCGGCCGCTGCCACCATGTTCTTGGCCGGTTAGAGTAATGACCCGCCGGTGTTGGAAAAGCTCTAGGTGAGATTTGGTTATGCTGGGGTGGATGAGTCGCTGGGCGTTCCATCGGGCGGCTTTCCGGCGTGCCCGTAATCCGCCCTCACCAGGGGTGTTAAACAGGTTCCTCGCTTCGTAACGTTCTGGCAGACGGGATCGATGCCTCCTTCAGTGCACCGCAGCTGCTAACCTTTGCTCCAGCTCCAGATGGAAAGCATCGGCCTTGATACGCTCCGCTTCTTCCTCCATCCGGATCTTCAGCTCGGCCATCCTTTGTCGTTCCTCTGCCATTTGGCCCTTGATCCGTGCCACCTCTAGATTCCTGGCTGCTTGATTATCCGGTGTTACTTCTGTGGCCATGAGAGCTGTAAGTTCGTCCATCAATTCCACTAGAACCTGAGCCGGCGGCGGCGGGCTATCACCCGCTGCGGCGGCTCCCGCAGCTGTGTCACCGGCGGCTGAAGCCGATCCTGCCATGAACACCGCTGCATGAACCGGGGGGTCTCAGAACATCCAACTCAAAGCCCTCTACCTTAGAATAGGTGTCGTAGTAGCCCCCAAGGACTCCGTTACTGAGCCGATACACTGACTATGTCTCCCCACTAGAGGGCTCATCTTCCGAGCAAACAAGAGTTCCCTATGACCTGAACGCTTCCAGGTCCATACCTTGAGTGAAGCCCACGAGAACATGCTTTTGACCTGGATGGGCACGGGCAGGCCGCACACCATTCGTAGATTGGAGACGCCGAGCCGGCTCGACGATGTTGGTGCAGATGTCCGGCCCGGGTGTAGATCCATCAACCTTTCCGATGAAAACCTGGATCCCGCCAAACGGAACCCGGAATCCATACTCCACAGAACCAACATCAAGCCCCCAGCCGGCGTCGTTGATGTAGAGCCGGCCGCGAAGAGTCTTGCTCATCCTTCCAACCACGTATCCCTCGAGCCCTGGGAGAGAGCCCTTTGAGAACTCAACACCACCAAGCGCTAGCCCCACGATGGGCGCCAATTGTCGTGGTTTTATCACGGCAGATGTCCAGGTGAACGGACTTGGATTCGAGGCCATCACTAACGGGGTGGACTCAAAGGGGTTAATTGGGACGAAAGACACGGGTTTATCCAGGTTCGGCCCCTCAAGTCGAGGTAATAGCCTACGTCCTGCTTGTGCTTGTATTGCTTGTGTATCGATTACAAGGAGTTAGAAGCTTGACCTAGTTCTCGATCACCTGTCCTCTAAGTTGCCCCGGGTCTGCCTTTATATAAGAGGTCAGGACCACCGGGTCATTACAATTGCTAACCGAGTGTTACTGTATCTCCGAGTCTCTCTCTATCTTCTTGTCCAAGCTGTCTTTGAGTCGACTTGCGCGCCCGGGTCTTCTCCGTCCGGGCCGTTTGTACGGCCCACACCTTGAGCCGCCTATCTTCCTGGGCCACCAGTCTTACGTCTCACCTTTGGACCGACTCACGGGCCAGCAACATGACCCGGAGCCTCCAAGGCGGGTCATATCGTGGGGTTATATCCCCAACAGGATGTTTCTGTGATTTAAAGTTTTCAACTATAACGGTGATCGAGCTTCTCTGTCTAACAGTCACATGTATAAACAGTTGAATAAGATGGTTGGAGGTAGAAACTACAATTTGCTAATGAAGTAATCATGTTCTGTAGACATTCCAAAGACTAACATTCTGCAGAATTTTCCATCATACTGTGTGGAAGAAAGAGGAACGCTTTCCTCATAGAAAAATACAAAAAATATATTGTTATATATATGAAATACTTGTGTGCCTCAAGGAATATGGATCTTACCACCAGTGTTCTCCTAATCTGTTGCCCGAAATAGTTGATCTCGTGTACCCAAATATTTAAACATATTTGATCTCAATGTGTCTACGATGTCAAAAGCAACATAGTTGCATATCATTTACCCCGCAAAAAAAAGATAGTTGCATATCATTTAATCTTGACTCCAGCATTTTTTGGATATTGTACAACTCAAACATTTTCAGGTGAAACTATAACCATCGGTCTTCTACTTGGGTCATGAATTGTTCCAGAGGGTGAATGAACAAACACTAAAAGGGGTTGCAACTTGTAAGAAAGGATGCTTCCTGGTCTACTGGATCATTGGAAATAACTTATGCCCAAGGCCATTGTTAGGTTGTTACTGCATTTAAATCAATCTGCTATGTCATGCAAACAACTTGACAGTCGACACTGCCGTGTCTAACTGCTTATTGTTCTTTGTTCATCCTATCTTATAGCCGTGTCTAACTATTCTTCCTATCTTATACGAGGAGTGTGTATGACCCATTCTTTCATTTTTAGCTCATTGGTGTAAGTGCATCTAGTGCCCCTTAGTGATTTTTGTGTATTGAAGACTTATAGGTTAAGGAACTGATGTGTTTGTGAGTGTACACATGCTCTATAAGTCAATGAGGAGTTTGATATTTTCGGAGATTACCGACCCCTAAAAATGTATGTCTTCAACTGAAGACTTTGGTCCTTACTATTTGAAGAAATTGACTGAAGACTTTCACAATTTCCTCACCTCAAATTCTTCAAGTTACCTTGTTCCTCACATGCTTATCCTGTATCACACTACTTGCAAACTGTGCATGTTTTATTTCATCATGATGACTATGTTGTTGCTATGTTTCTCATGTACTTGAGTACTTATTCCGCTGCTAGTTATTCATCACATTTCAAATTCCTCAAGTTGAAATTCCTCAAGTGATGAATTTGTAAAAATCGCCTATTCACCCCCCTCTAGTCAATATAACACACTTTCAATTGGTATGAGAGCTAGGTACTCCCTTGTTCTGTGTGATTTTGGTTTAACCGCCTGGATTTCTAGTTATGTCGACTGCAGGTATGATCAAGGTTTCCGCGGGATGTCCTACCTTCGATGGGACAGACTACCCCTACTGGAAGAACAAGATGCGTATGCATCTTGAGGCAATTGACAGTGATCTCTGGTATGTTGTGGAAAATGGTGTTCCCTCTATTACTCCCACGATCAACACTGCTGATGTGAAGAGATTCAAACAACTCAATTTTCAAGCAAAGAATATCATCTATGGCCATCTGAGCAGAGGTCAGTATGGCAGAGTGAGTGCTTTGGAGTCTGCTAAGCTTATCTGGGATAGGCTGTCCAAAGTCTACGAAGATGTTTCCACTCAACGTGACTCTCGTGTTGATGTTCTTCGCAATCTCTTCAACCTCTTCAAGAGACTCGACAATGAAAATGTTCAGCAAACTTTTGATCGTCTCACTGATATCTCCAATGAGCTTCAAGCATTGGGTGCTACTGATATCACCGACCATGAGGTGGTGAAGAAACTGCTAAGATCTCTTGATTCCTCATTTGATACTCTGGCTTTGATGATTCAAGAATGTGGAGACTACAAGTCACTTGATCCTGCTGATATTCTTGAGAGACTCAATACTCATGAATTCCAACAAGTTGAGAAGAGAGACCTGTATGGGCCAAGCTATGGAAGATCTCGTGCTCTGAAGGCAAAAGTAATTTCCTCATCCGAAGGCGAAGATTCTGATAGTAGCCTAGGTGATCCTAAAGAACTGAGTCAGGAGCTGGCTATGCTCGTGAGGAAATTCCAGAAGTTCTCAAGGAGAGGTGGATTTGGAAAGTCATCAAAAGGTGGCTTGAGGAAATCAGATTCCTCAGACGACTACAAGAAGAGAACTCCTCCTCTGAATCAAGTGATGGTGAATCTGATGAATATGTGAAACCTAGCTATGCCAAACTTGCTAATATTGCTACTAGGAAACAAAGTGCACTCGAAAAGCTTTCGAAAATGCTAGACAAAAGCGATGATTTGTTGAATGAGGAAGTGGATCGAACTCAAACTCTGTCTGACAATCTCAAAAGTCTTCAGACAAAGTACGATAACGTTAGAGTCATCATAATGCTCTCCTAGCCGAGCATGAGAAGTTTTCTTATGAATTTCTTCAAAGAATGCAAGATCTTGAGAAACTTGTAACATCCCAATTTTATTAAAATAAGATGTTAATAGGATCATCATATTGCATATCATATTTTTATTGCATTTAGAGTTTATGATGTTCAAGTTTTCAAATCACATAAAATAATAGAGAGGGGATAATATGACTTCCTCAAAATATAAATGAGTGCGAAAGTATTTAAAGTATATTGGTGTTTCAAAGATGCATTTAAAATTATTTTATTGATCAACGTAACTATTGCATTGGTAGAAATGTTTTGAAAATCTTTTTGAAGTGGACAAATTGTTCACTAGGATCTATATATTTGGAAGTGATTTTAGAAAAAAAATGTTTGTTATTTTCTGTGTATGTGTGGTCTTTGTTTTTACCTCAAATCGTTTAAAAAAAGGCACCGCTGGCTAGGCCAGGCCCACCCAGCTAGCCATGGCCACGCACAGCCCAAGCCAGCACTAGGGTTGGCCAGCGTGCGATGCCAGGAGCGAGCGCTCCTCCTTAGCACCGCCAGGAATCAAGGATCGAAGAAAAAAATGATTCACTCACCCCTCTCTTACTAATCTCTCCCTCTCTCACACGCCTGCAAGTGGGGCCGGAACCCCATCGTCCCTAACCTCCCGCTCAACCTGCATGGGATGAGGCCACGCCGCACTCACCCGCAACCGCCGGCCGGAGATCTCGGGATAGAGCTTATCCCGCACTCCCGGACGTCCTAGCTGCGCCTATAAAAGCCCCTCGATGCCCTTGACCCATTCAGCAACCCTGCTCCACCTCTCGCCGCTCGTCTGTTTGTTCTGTAGATTTGATTAGGTTTTTTATTAGACCGAAGAGGTACATGGTTAACCGCGTTTTGATCTAAACCATGTAGTTTATTTGAACCGAACGTCGGTTTTCTTTTAGTTTAGTCGAACCTACCTATTTCGCGAATGTTCACCGCGTAGCCCCCGCGTGAACGCATCCAACAAATCAGACCCATAACCAGATGATATAGTTGTTGATGCAAAATATGGCCCAGAACAAGAACAACAACCCGCCTCCACCTCCACCTCCACCTCCACCACAAATTGACAGCATTACCCGTTTTCTAAGGCTGAATCCTCCAATCTTCACGAGCAGCCCAGAGCCGATTGTTGCAGATGACTGGCTTTGCAACATGGGCAGGAAGCTAGCCACAGCAGGATGCACTGATCAGGAGAAGGTGAGGTTCGCCTCTCACCAACTGGATGGACCAGCAGCTTCATGGTGGGAGAACTACACCGCCACGTACCCCATGGAGAATGTGACTTGGGCTCAGTTCCAGCAGGCGTTCCGCACTGCTCATGTTTCAACGGGAGCTATGGCTCTCAATAAGAGGGAGTTCCGCAACTTGCGCCAAGGAGGTCGCTCAGTGTCTGAGTATGTTGATGACTTCAGCAGGTTGTCCCGTTATGCCCCAGGTGACGTGGCAACCGATGCAGCCAAGCAAGAGAAGTTTCTGGAGGGACTAAATGATGAGCTCGGAATTCAGTTGATGGTAGCGACTTTTGATAACTATCAAGAGTTGGTGGACAAGGAGATCACTCTAGAGGGCAAGCATTAGCAGATGGAAAATTGCAAGAGGAAATATGGTCAAGGAAAGTTTCAGTCTGGAGCTCAGCAGAAGCCTCGTTCCGCCCCTTTCTTAGGATATTCTGGTATAGGACACAGTAAGTTTGGAGGGCACAACCATCATAACCATGGTGGTCATTCTCAGCATGGAGGCAATGGACACAACCACAATGGACATAAGAATGACAATGGGAATGGAGGAAACGACAATCACCATCACCCTACCCCTGCTACACCAGTGAGGAAGGATTTGAGTCACATCACCTGCTTCAAGTGCAAGAAGACAGGGCACTACTCCAATGAGTGTCCCGAGCTACATAATGGGAATGGGAATGGAAGTTCTGGAGGCAAGAAGCTCAATCCTCTGACTAAGGGGCATGTGAATCATGTCAATGTGGAAGAAGTCTATGAACAACCGGATGCGGTGATTGGTAAGTTCTTGGTTAATTCTTTTCTAGCATTCATTCTATTTGACACTGGGGCATCGCATTCATTCATATCGAGGGGATTTGTGGATAAACATAAGTTGCCTACCATAGCTCTTAAGTCACCTATTCTAGTGAGTTCCCTAGAAGCAGAGTCTATGACTAGTCAGGCATGTTTTCAGTTGCCTTTGAACATAGGGGGACATGTTTTTCCCACAGATATGATCATACTTGAGTCACAAGGGTTGGATGTAATCCTAGGTATGGATTGGATGTCCAAGTATCAGGGAAGCATTGATTGTGCCAGTAGGTCAATTCTTCTCACCACTCCAGAGAAGAAGAGGATCAAGTATGTATCCAGGCTTAAGCCTAAGAGGACTCAAGTGAACTCTCTTACGGGAGTTGTCCAGGAAGAAGTACCAGTGGTGAAGGATTATCCCGATGTATTTCCAGAGGAGTTACCCAGTATGCCACCGGATCGGGAGATTGAGTTTCTCATTGAGTTACTGCCAAGCACCGGACCTATCTCCAAGAGGCCATACAGGATGCCCACTAATGATCTAGCGGAAGTCAAGAAGCAGATTGAGGAGTTGCTGGAGAAGGGGTATATTCGCCCGAGTTCATCACCTTGGGGAGCCCCAGTACTCTTAGTGGAGAAGAAGGATGGAACCTTGAGGATGTGTGTGGATTATCACTCTTTCAATGAGGTGACCATCAAGAACAAGTATCCACTTCCTATGATCAATGACTTTTTCGACCAGCTAGAAGGAGCTAGTGTTTTCTCCAAGATTGACCTTTGATCGGGTTATCATTAGTTGAAGATCTGTGAGAAGAAGTCAGCTTTTACCACCAGGTATGGGCTTTATGAGTATAAGTCATGTCGTTTGGTTTGACTAACGCCCCTGCCTATTTCATGAGCATGATGAACAAGGTATTGGAGTACTTGGATAAGTTTGTTGTGGTATTCATTGATGATATATTGGTTTTCTCCAAAAATGAGGAGGAGCACGCGGAACATGTGCGCTTAGTTCTGGAGAAGCTCAGAGAATACCAACTTTATGCCAAGTTCAACAAGTGTGAGTTTTGGTTGAAGGAAGTCGGATTTCTCAGACATGTTGTGTTAGGGGAAGGAATTGCCGTGGACCCTTCCAAGGTAGAAGCAGTCACAAAATGGAAGGCACCGACCTCAGTTAGCGAGATCTGCAGTTTCCTTGGACTTGCGGGATATTATCGGAGGTTCATTGAGAATTTCTCCAAGATTGCAAAGCCCATGACGGAGTTGTTGAAGAAGGACACCAAGTATATTTGGACTAAGGAATGTGAAGCCAGTTTCCAGGAGTTGAAGAAACGTTTGGTTATAGCTCCAATGCTAATTCTGCCGAACATACACAAGGATTTTCAGGTGTATTACGACGCTTCACGCCAAGGACTTGGAGGCGTGCTTATGCAAGAAGGAAAGGTTGTAGCTTATGCTTCACGTCAGCTTCGACCTCATGAGTTGAACTATGCCACACATGATCTGGAGTTAGCAGTAGTGGTGCATGCACTCAAGACCTGGAGACATTTCCTTATCGGGAACCAATGTGATGTTTACACCGATCACAAGAGTTTGAAGTACATCTTCACGTAGAAAGAGTTGAACCTTAGGCAAAGGAGATGGTTGGAGCTCATCAAGGATTATGACATGAATTTGCATTATCATCCAGGAAAAGCCAATGTCATGGCAGATGCGTTGAGCCTTAAGAGCTATGTCAACACTCTTATTGCAGGAGGATTACCTCAGGAGTTGTGTGATGAACTTAGAGATCTCGAGTTGGAAATAGTTCCAAGAGGCTATGTTGCCACACTCGAAGTTCAGTACACCTTGTTGGGAAAGATGAGAGAAGCTCAGAAGTTGGATCAAGGTATTGCTGAGATAAAGGAGAGGATCAACAAAGGAAAGGCAGAAGGATTCCGTGAGGATGAGCATGGAACCATATGGTTTGAGCAACGTATTTGTGTGCCCAATGATCCAGAGACCAGGAAGTTGATTCTTCAGGAGGCTCATGATTCGCCTTACTCGATACATCCGGGAAACACCAAGATGTATTTGGACTTGAAGGAAAGTTTTTGGTGGACCGGTATGAAGAGGGAAATTGCTGAGTATGTAGCAGTATGTGATGTATGTCAGAGGGTAAAGGCTGAGCATCAGAAACCAGTAGGTTTACTTCAGCCATTGCCGATACCTGATTGGAAATGGGATAAACTTGGCATGGACTTCATCATGGGATTACCCAAGACCCGTTCAGGTTATGATTCCATTTGGGTGATTGTTGATCGCTTGACCAAGGTTGCTCACTTCATTCCCATGAAGACTACCTATACAAGTGCTAAGCTGGCGAAGATATATATGACCAGGATTGTATGTATGCATGGAGTTCCGAGGACCATTGTATCAGATAGAGGAACACAGTTTACTTCAAAGTTTTGGCATCAGCTACACGAAACTTTGGGTACCAGGCTAGAGTTCAGTACAGCCTTCCATCCACAGACAGATGGGCAGACAGAGAGGGTGAATCAGATTTTCGAGGACATGTTGAGAGCCTATGCGCTGGACTATGGGTCTAGTTGAGATGATAACTTACCTTATGCAGAGTTCTCATACAATAACAGCTATCAAGCCAGTTTGCAGATGGCCCCTTTTGAGGCATTGTATGGGAGGAAGTGCAGAACACCGTTGATGTGGGATGGAGTTGGTGATCGCAAATTGTTTGGATCGGATTTGATTCGAGATTCTGGGGAGAAGGTCAAGTTGATACGTGATAGACTCAAGATAGCTCAGTCTAGATAGAAGAGTTATGCCGATGCTAAACGCAAGGAAGTGATTTACGAAGTGAGAGATAGAGCATATCTGCGAGTGTCTCCACTTCGAGGTATTAAGAGGTTTGGAGTCAAAGGAAAGTTAGCACCACGATTCGTGGGGCCATACAGAGTTCTGGAATGCATAGGAGAAGTTGCATACAAGTTGGAACTACCAAAGGGTTTGTCAGGAGTTCATGTGTGTTTCATGTTTCCCAACTGAAGAAGTGTCATGCAGAGATGGCAGATATTCCTTTGAGAGATACAGTGCCTCTAGAAGCAATTTAGTTGGATAACGATCTAACTTATGAGGAGAAGCCTGTTAAGATTCTTGAGACTACCGAGAGGATCACTCATACCAAGGTCATCAAGTTCTGCAAGGTTCAGTGGAGTCACCACACCGAGGAGGAAGCTACTTGGGAACGAGAAGAAGATCTCAAGCGTGACCATCCACACCTTTTTGCTGGCCAACCCGAATCTCGAGGACGAGATTCATCTTAAGGGGGGTAGGTTTGTAACATCCCAATTTTATTAAATTAGGATGTTAATAGGATCATCATATTGCATATCATATTTTTATTGCATTTGGAGTTTATGATGTTCAAGTTTTCCACTCACATAAAATAATAGAGAGGGGATAATATGACTTCCTCAAAATATAAATGAGTGCGAAAGTATTTAAAGTATATTGGTGTTTTAAAGCTGCATTTAAAATTATTTTATTGATCAACGTAACTATTGCATTCGTAGAAATGTTTTTAAAATCTTTTTGAAGTGGACAAATTGTTCACTAGGATCTATATATTTAGAGGTGATTTTAGAAAAAAAAATGTGTGTTATTTTATGTGTATGTGTGGTCTTTGTTTTTACCTCAAATCATTTTCAAAAAAAGGCACCGCTCGCCAGGCCAGGCCCAGCCAGCTAGCCACCGCCATGCACACCCCAAGCCAGCGCTAGGGCTGGCCAGCGTGCGACGCTAGGAGCGAGTGCTCCTCCCTAGCACCGCCAGGAATCAAGGATCAAAGAAAAAAAATGATTCGCTCGCCCCTCTCTCGCTAATATCTCCCTCTCTCACACGCCTTCAAGTGGGGCTAGAACCCCATCGTCCCTAACCTCCCGCTCAACCCACACGGGATGAGGCCACGCCGCGCTCACCCGCAACCGCCGGCCAGAGCTCTCGAGATAGAGCTTATCCCGCACTCCCGGACATCCTAGCTGCGCCTATAAAAGACCCTCGATGCCCTCGACCCATTCAGCAACCCTGCTCCACCTCTCGCCGCTCCTCTGTTCGTTCTGTAGATTTGATTAGTTTTTTTATTAGACCGAAGAGCTACGCGGTTAACCGCGATTTGATCTAAACCGTGCGGTTTATTTGAACCGAACGTCGGTTTTCTTTTAGTTTAGCCTAACCTACCTATTTCGAGAATGTTCACCGTGTAGCCGCCGCGGGAACGCATCCACAAATCAGAGCCGACCAGATGACGCTCTAGTTGCGAACGTTCACAATATAGTGTTTTCAGAAAACACTATTATAGCAGTTTTTTTCAGATTTGTTTCAAAACTTCAAACGGCCTTAACTTTTTAACCGTAGATCAAAACGAGATGAAACCAACGGCTAAATTTTCGTATCGAATAGCCCTAACCAGAGAACCCATCGTTGCAAACTTTTGCAAGTTCAAATTTGAAATTATTTCAGATTTTAATTTAAATTTCATTAGGTCATATCTTTCAAATGGTATAAGCGTTTGAAGTGATTCTTTTTGCACCAGGTCACACGAACTAAATCCTTTGCCATGAACTTTTGCCACAATATATTCTACGCAATTATTATTTTGTTCACCATAATTTTACTAGGATGCCTTGTAGGGACACTAGTGCACGTCACGAATTTTGAACACTGTTTTACTTTGAAAATTTTCATGCTAATGACTTGTGTTGGATTTTATTTGGCTTTTGCAAATATTTTTGTTGCTTGTTTTCTTTGAATTGTTGAGTGCTTGTTTATGTGTGTTTATTTACTTTTGCGATAGATTGTCCGGAGTGCGAAGAAGAATACTACCACTCCCTAGAACTTCACTCCCAGCACGAAGGCAAGTTACATTTTGATCATACATGTTTTACCTATGATTTATTTTTGCACATAGTCCTTTGATGTAGGATTGCATGGTAGGAGTTTATACTTGTTGGTTTTACTATCACCCAGTAGTTCATTTGAGGTAGGTTTGAACCGTACCAACTTTGTCGCCACTGTGTTATGTTACAATGCTTTGCCAAAGTAGACGTGGATTGGGGAGTGTTATCACCTTGAGATGTGAGTGACAAAGTAGCAACTAGGACCAACTTTAATGAACTACCTGGGTGGAAATTGGTTTGTATGGTGGCGAAGTACAGTGGGAGCATTCATGGAAATCCATGGGAGTGCACACTAGTGGTCCGTCCACCCAGGCTCAAAGGGATCAACCTTATTTTTCATGTCTAGAAGCTTCCGTGTGCAGCCGCAAGCCAATATGGGTTCTGGCTTAGTTGAGTAGATGATGTGACCTCTTCCGGGATAGGCTAGCAGATGTAGATGATGTAGGTGTACCGGCCTATCCGTGCGTTAGGGGAAATGCTATCGAAAGACTTTGTCTCGATCTTCCGATCAAGGATGTGGTCGAGTCTTGTGGGGAAAAGTGCACAACCTTTGCAGGGTTAAAATCTAATCGATTAGCCGTGTCCCCGGTCATGGACAACTTGAGCTTTTAGTAGTGGAAATGTAGGGAGATCTCATCACTCTTAACTAATCATTTGGGTACAAAATTTTGGAATGATTGAGATGGGCATCATCTCAGACTTATGATATTTGTAGAAGTAGAACAATTATTTTGATAGGGAAAAACTAGCTTTATGCAAAACTAAACTTAGAGCTTTCCACCAGCCAAATTGCATGTACTATGTAGGCTCATTACACTTTATGATGTGACTTGCCAGTACATTCCATGTACTGACCTACACGGTTGCAACTTATCATGTTGCAGATTTATCCGACGATGAATAAGGTGCGATAGGTCATTGTTCTGCACTCAGCTTGCTTGTGGAGTTGATGGACTCGTTACACTTATTGCTTCCGCATGATTTTGTTTTACTTGGCCTTAGGCCACATTAATGTAATAAATACTCTTTGAGGATTCTTGATGTAATAAATGTGTGATTGAACTCTGTTGTAAATCCACAAGTATTGTGTGTGTCAGCATACTGATCCAGGGATGACACTTAAGCACAGAGACTCCGAACCCTTGAGATCGGGTCGCTACAAAACTAAGGGTGTATTATGAGGATCTCCAAAGGGAAAACAATTCCTTACCGGCAACAAACTTGTATATTGTTAATTTCTCTACAGGTCCTCAGCCTGCCAAATGCCTACTTGCAAAGTCTTGAGAAGGTTGGCTGTGGCATCGACGACTAGGACATGCTGGTATGAGGAACTTGCACACGCTCGTGAAGAAAAAGCACGTCATTGGCATTGAAGGTGTCAAATTCCTCAAGGACCACCTTTGTGGTGCATGTGAGTCTGGGAAGATGACCAGATCCAAGCATCCCTCGAAGACAATCATGACCATGACTCGACCCTTTGAATTTCTTCACATGGATCTCTTTGGCCCCACTCATTATTCCACACTAACAAATTATTCAAGTTTGTATGGCTTTGTAATTGTTGATGATTACTCTCGTTACACTTGGGTGCATATTATTCTGTACAAGTCTGAAGTGCAGGATGTCTTCAGACGATTTGCTTCAAGGGCCTCCATGAACTTCGGCGTCAAGATCAAGCATATCACGAGTGATAATGGGACTGAGTTCAAGAACACCAACCTTGATGAACTTGGTATGACTCATGAGTTATCTGCCCCATATACTCCTCAGCAGAACAACGTCGTGGAGCGCAAGAACATGACTCTTGTTGAGATGGCTTGCACCATGCTTGATGAATACAAGACTCCTCATCGCTTCTGGCCTAAGGCAATTGATATAGGATGCCACATCATCAACAGGGTATATCTTCACAAATTCTTCATGAAGACTTCATATGAACTTATGACTGGCAAGAAACCCAATGTAAGTTATCTCAAAGTCTTCGGTGCAAAATGCTGGATTAGAGATCTTCACCATAGTTCTAAATTTGCACCAAAAGCACATGAATGTTTTATGCTTGGTTACAGAAAGGACTCGCACACCTACAGAGTCTTCAACACCTACCATCACAAGGTTGTTGAAACTGTAGATGTGCGGTTCGATGAAACTGACGGCTCGCAAAGAGAGCACCTACCTCCTATGATAGATGAACAGTCTCCTAAGGAATCCATTAAGCTGAATCCTACTAAAGATGTCATACCCACTGAGGAAGTCATTCCAATGAATGAAGAATTCATGTTGATACACCTGAAGAAAATGGTGCTGAAGAAAATCCTCACCCACGTCAACCTGCTCATCCAAGAGTTGCAAATCAAGTGCAGATTGACAAAATCATCAACGACATCAATGCACCAGGTCCCCTCACTCGCTCAAGAGCTTCACATTTGAGTAACTTTTGTGGGCACTTTGCCTTTGTCTCTATCATAGAGCCCACCAAAGTTGATGAAGCATTCAAGGAGCCTGAGTGGATTCAAGCTACGCAAGAGGAATTGCATCAATTCAAGCTCAACAACGTGTGGGAACTTGTCAAGCGGCCAGATCCTCGCAAGCACAACATCATAGGTACCAAGTGGATCTACCGCAACAAGCAAGATGCAAATGGCCTTGTGGTAAAGAATAAGACTCGTCTTGTAGCTCAAGGCTACACACAGGTTGAAGGAATTGACTTTGATGAAACTTTTGCACCTGTTGCTAGAATTGAAGCTATTTGCATACTGCTTGCTTATGCTAACCATCATGATACCATCTTATATCAAATGGATGTGAGAAGTGCATTCCTCAATGGTAAGCTTCAGGAAGAAGTATATGTTGCTCAACTCCCAGGTTTTGAAGAGCCTAAGCATCGTGACAAAGTCATCAGACCCAACAAGGCCCTCTATGGCCTGAAGCAAGCCCCTCGGGCATGGTATGACACTCTGAAGGAATTCTTCATGAAGAAAGGCTTCAAACCCGGTTCACTTGACCCAACTATTTTCACTAAATCCTATGACAATGAACTGTTCATATGCCAAATATATGTAGACAATATTATCTTTGGCTATACTGACAAACGTTACAGTGATGAATTTGCCTATATGATGAGTGAAGAATATCAAATGTCTATGATGGGGGAGTTGAAATTCTTCTTAGGTCTTTAAATTCATCAGCAAGACAATGTCATCTTCATCTCTCAAGAGAAATACCTCAAGGATGTTCCGCGGAAATTGACATGCAAGATTGCAAAGGCGTCAAAACTCCAATGCCTTCAAAAGGCCACCTCTGCACTGACGAAAAGGGTAAAGATTTTGATCAGAAGGTATATCGCTCCATGATTGGATCTTTATTGTATCTATGTGCATCTAGGCCTGATATTATGCCGAGTGTTTGCATGTGTGCCCGATTCCAAGCAACACCGAAGGAATCACACCATAAGGTTGTGAAACATATTCTTCGATACTTAGCTCACACACTAACGCTTGGATTATGGTATCCCAAGGGCTCAAATCTTCACCTCGTCGGATACTCTGATGCTGACTATGCTAGAGATCGTGTGGATCGGAAGTCAACCTCAGGCACATGTCATTTCCTCGGATGATCCTTAGTCTGTTGGTCTTCGAAGAAGCAGAATTGTGTGTCACTATCTACTGCTGAAGCTAAGTACATTGCTGCTGGTTCTGTTGGGGAATGTTGCATGGGAAACAAAAAAATTCCTATGCACACGCAAGATCTATCCATGGTGATGAGCATCTACGAGAGGGAGAGTGGATCTACATACCCTTGTAGATCGCTAAGCGGGAAGCGTTAAGAAACGCGGTTGGTGTAGTCAAACGTCTTCGCGATCCAAATCGCCGAGCGTCCCGCGATCTCATCACGATCCATCCCACGATCCAATCACCATCCATCCCATGAACTCGTCACGATCCATCCCACAATCCAATCACGATCCGTCCTGCGAACTCATCACGATCTGTCTCGCGATCTAGATCACGGTCCTTCTGATCTAGCGCCAAACGGACGACACCTCTGCGTTCAGCACACGTACAGCTCGATGATGATCTCCGCCTTCTTGATCCAGCAAGAGGGAGCGGAGAGGTAGATGAGTTATCTGGCAGCATGATGGCGTTGCGGCAATGGTGGTGGATTCCGGCAGGGCTTTGCCTAATCGCTGTAGAAAACCGATCTAGAGGTGAAACTATGCACTAGAGGAACGGGCATCACGTGGCAGAAAATTCTGTGCCAAAACCCTAAAACCTCTAGTATATATAAGAGGAAGAGAGGAGGCTTGGCGCAAGGGTAAATCCTACTAGGAGGCTTCGGCCGAATCTAGGGAGGAGAGTCCTCCTCCTCCTCCAATCCTAGTAGGATTAGGACTCTTCCTTTTTTGCCTTTTTGCCTTTTTTCCACCTTTTCTCTTTGGGATTTTATTCCCAGCCGCATGGGCCTTGTGTGGGACTTACACCAGCCCACAAAGGGCTGGTATTTACTCTCCCACAGCCCATGTAGCCTCTTGGGTCGAAATACCCCTCCCGATGGTCTCCCGGTACACTACCGGCACTCCCGGTACACTACCGATTAGCCCAAAACTTTTCCGGCGACCAAAACAGGACTTCCCATATATCAATCTTTACCTCCAGACCATTCCGGAACTCCTCATGACATCCGTGATCTCATCTGGGACTCCGAACAATCTTCGGTCACCACCATACATAACTCTATACTACCGAAACGTCATCGAACCTTAAGTGTGCAGACTCTGCGGGTTCGAGAATTATGTAGACATGACCGAGACACCTCTATGGTCAATAACCAATAGCGGGACCTGGATGCCCATATTGGTTCCTACATATTCTACGAAGATCTTTATCGGTCGAACCTCTATGTCAAGGATTCAGTTAATCCTGTATGATGTTCCCTTTGTTCTTTGGTATGTTACTTGCCCGAGATTCGATCGTTGGTATCTCCATACCTAGTTCAACCTCATTACTGGCAAGTCTCTTTACTCGTTTCGTAATACAAGATCCTGTGACTAACACTTAGTCACATTGCTTGCAAGGCTTATTGTGATGTTGCATTACCGAGTGGGCCCTGAGATACCTCTCCGTCACATGGAGTAACAAATCCCAGTCTTGATCCATGCCAACCCAACAGACACCCTCGGAGATACCTGTAGAGCACCTTTATAGTCACCCAGTTACGTTGTGATGTTTGATACACACAAGGCACTCCTCCGGTGTCCGTGAGTTGCATGATCTCATGGTCATAGGAACATATACTTGACATGCAAAAAACAGTAGCAATAAACTGACATGATCATATGCTACGTCTTTTGTTTGGGTCTTGTCCATCACATCATTCTCCTAATGATGTCATCCCGTTACCAAATGACATCTCATGTCCATGACTAGGAAACCATAGCCATCTTTGATCAACGAGCTAGTCTATTAGAGGCATACTAGGGACATGGTGTTGTCTATGTATCCACACATGTATCTGAGTTTCCGATCAACACAATTATAGCATGGATAATAAACGATTATCATGAACAAGGAAATATGATAATAACCTAATTTATTATTGCCTCTAGGGCATATTTACAACAGTCTCCCACCTGCACTAGAGTCAATAATGTAGTTCACATCACCATGTGATTCGCATTGTTATGAATCTAACACCCAATGAGTTCTGGGGCTCGATCATGCTTTGCATGTGAGAGAGGTCTTAATAGTCAACGGGTCTGCGACATTCAAATATGTGTGTACTTTGCAAATCTCTATGTCAAACTGTAAACACTGCTACCACACTCCACTTGGTACTATTCCAAATGGCTGCTCCACTATACGTATCTGGATTTCTTGGATCTGAGATAGAAGGTTCACCCAACTGTTCTTAGGGTATTCTATGAAGATGCATTTGTCCGCTTTGGGTTTCGAGCTCATTAGCTGTAAACATTTTCCACACAAGCGTCGTAGCGCCAAACATTAAGAAATGACAGCTTAGGTTCTATCAAACCATAATTCACACCGTGTCATCTCAACGGATTTAGATGGTGCCCTATTTAAAGTGAATGTGGTTGTGTCTAATGCATAACCCCAAAACAATAGTGGTAAAAGGATAAGAGACATCATAATTCACACCATATCCAATAGAGCACGACTATGATGTTCGGACACACCATCACACTATGGTGTTCCAGGTGGCGTGAGTTGTGAAACAACTTTCACATTGTCTTAAGTTGTATACCAAACTTGTAACTCAGATATTCACCTCCATGATCATATGACATTTTATCTTCTTGTCACGATGATCTTAAACTTCACTCTGAATTTGCTTGAACTTTTTCAAACGATTCAGACTTGTGTTTCATTAAGTAAATATACACTATTATCTACTCAAATCATTAGTGAAGGTAAGAAAATAACGATATCCACCGCATGCTACAAGACTCATTGGATTGCATACATCAACATGTATCATTTCCAATAAATCACTTGCCCGCTCCATCAAACTAGAAAACGGGGTCCTTAGTCATGTTGCCCAAGAGGCATGGTTCGCATGTCTCAACCGATTCGAAATCGAATGAGTCCAAAGATCCATCAGCATGGAGTTTCTTCATGCGCTTTATACCAATATGACATTTAGCGGCAATGCCACAAGTATGTGGTACTATAATTATTAACTTTGTATCTTTTGGCATCAATGTTATGAACATGTGTATTACTACGATCAAGATTCAACAAACCATTCTCACTGGGTGCATGACCATTGAAGGCATAATTCATGTAAACAGAATAACCATTATTCTCTAACTTAAATGAATCACCGTGTTGTAATAAACATGATCTAATCACGTTCATGCTCAACACAAAACACCAATTAACATTTATTTAGGTTCGTCACTAATCCCGAAGGTAGAGAGAGCGTGCGATGTTGATCACATCAACCATGGAAATATTTCCAACACACATCGTCACATCACCCTTAGCTAGTGCTCTGTTTATTCCGTAGCTTTTATTTCGAGTTACCAACATTTAGCAACCGAACCGGTATCCAATACCCAGGTGCTACTAGGAGTACTAGCAAGGTACACATAAATAACACGTATATCAAATATACTTCTGTCGACGTTGCCAGCCTTCTCATCTACCAAGTATCTAGGGTTGTTCCGCTTCAGCGACCGCTCTCCTCATAATCGAAGCACTTAGTCTCGGGTTTGGGTTCAACTTTGGGTTGCTTTACTGGAGAAGCAACTGACTTGCTATCCATGAAGTTTTCCCTCCTTACTCCTGCCCTTCTCGAAACTAGTGGTTTGACTAACCATCAACACTTGACACTCCTTCTTGATTTCTACCTTCGTGGTGTCAAACATCGCGAACAACTCAGGGATCATTATTTCTATCCCTGGCATCTTATAGTTCATCACCAAGTTCTAGTAGCTCAGTGATAGTGACTTGGAGAACTATATCAATCACTATCTTATCTGGAAGATCAACTCCCACTCGATTCAAGCGATTGTAGCACCCAGACAATCTGAGCACATGCTTAACGATTGAGCTATTCTCTTTCATATTACAGGCAAAGAATCTTGTTGGAGATCTCATATCTCGCAACACGGGCATGAGCCTAAGATCCTAATTTCAGCCTTAGAACATCTCATATGTTCTGTGATGTTCAAAACGTTTTGGAGCCTCAATTCTAAGCCGTAATAAATGGCGCACTAAACTATCAAGTAGTTATCAGAACGTGCTTGTCAGATGTTCACAACATCTACAAACAATGCTAGATGGGTTGGCACACCGAGGGGTGCATTAAGGACATAAGCCTTCTGTGCAGCAATGAGGACAATCCTCAGATCACGGACCCAGTCCGCAATATTGCTACCATCATCTTTCAACTCTTTTTCTCTAGGAACATATAAAAATTCAAGGGAGCTACAGCGTGAGCTAGTAATCTACAACACAGTTTGCAAAGACACTACTTACTATGTTCATGATAATGAGTTCAATTAATCATATTACTTAAGAACTCCCACTCAAATTGACATCCCTCCGGTCATTCGAGTGATACATGATCCAAATTCACCAACTCAAGTCCGATCATCACGTGAGTTGAGGTGGTTTCAATGGTGAACATCATCAAGTTGATCATATCTACTATATGACTCATGTTCGACCTTTTGGTCTCTTATGTTCCGAGGCCATGTATGTACATGCTAGGCTTGTCAAGTTTAACCCATGTGTTCTGCATGTGCAACACTGGCTTGCACCCGTTGTATGTGAACGTAGAGTCTATTACACCCGATCATCACGTGGTGTCTCAACACGACGAACTTTCGCAATGGTACACACTCGGGGAGAACACAATTCATCTTTCAATTTAAGTGAGGGATCACCTGATAATGCTACTGTCGTCCTAAGCAAAACAAGGTGCATAAAAGGATTAACATCACATGCAAATCATAAGTGACATGATATGGACATGAACTTGTGCTTTTGATCTCCATCTTGAAAGCACCGACATGATCTCCATCGTCACTGGCAAGACATCATGATCCCCATCATCTTGATCTCCATCAACGTGTCGCCATCGGGGTTGTCACGCCAAACATGCTTTTACTACTATTGCTACCGTTTAGCGATAAAGTAAAGCATTACATAGCGCTTAATGATTGATACGCAGGTCATACAATAATTAAAGACAACCCTATGGCTCCTGCCGGTTGCCGTACTCATCGACATGCAAGTCGTGATAATCTATACATCACATGATCATCTCATACATCACATATATCACATCATGTAATTGGCCATATCATATCACAACATACCCTGCAAAAACAAGTTAGACGTCCTCTAATTGTTGTTGCATGTTTTACGTGGCTGCTACGGGCATCTAGCAAGAACAATTCTCAGCTACGCAAAAACCACAACGGTGATACACTAGTTTCTTTTCAACCTTCTCAAGGACCGCCTTTGTCGAATCCGATCCAACTAAAGTGAGAGAAACTGGCACCCGCAAACCATCCATGCAACAAGTTGCGATTGAGGGAACCGGTCTCTCATAAGCGTACGAGTAATGTTGGTCCGGGCCGCTTCATCTCACAATACCACTGAACCAAAACACGGCCAAGGGAGGAAGCAATCTAAGCATCAACGCCCACAAACTCTTTGTGTTCTACTCGAGATCCCATCTACATATAAACCTAGATCCAATACCATTGTTGGGGAACGTTGCATGGGAAACAAAAATTTTCCTACGCGCACGCAAGATCTATCCATGGTGATGAGCATCCACGAGAGGGAGAGTGGATCTACATACCCTTGTAGATCGCTAAGCGGGAAGCGTTAAGAAACGCGGTTGGTGTAGTCGAACGTCTTCGCGATCCAAATCGCCGAGCGTCCCGCGATCTCATCACGATCCGTCCCGCGATCCAATCACGATCCGTCCCGTGAACTCATCATGACCCGTCCTGCGATCCAATCACGACCCATCCCGCGAACTCATCACGATCCGTCCTGCGATCCAATCATGACCCGTCCCGCGAACTCATCACGATCCGTCTCGCGATCTTGATCACGGTCCTTCCGATCTAGCGCCGAACGGATGACACCTCCGCGTTCAGCACACATACAGCTCGATGACGATCTCCGCCTTCTTGATCCAGCAAGAGGGAGCGGAGAGGTAGACGAGTTCTCCGGCAGTGTGATGGTGCTGCGGCGATGGTGGTGGAGTAATTCCGGCAGGGCTTCGCCTAAGCGCTGTAGAAAACCGATCTAGAGGAACGGGCAGCATGTGGCAGAAAATTCTGTGCCAAAACCCTAAAACCTCTAGTATATATAAGAGGAAGAGAGGAGGCTTGGCGCAAGGGAAAATCCTACTAGAAGGCTGCCGAAGCTAGGGAGGAGAGTCCTCCTCCTCCTCCAATCCTAGTAGGATTAGGACTCTTCCTTTTTTGCCTTTTTGCCTTTTTCCACCTTTTCTCTTTGGGCTTTTCTTCCCAGCCGCATGGGCCTTGTGTGGGACTTCCACCAGCCCACAAAGGGCTGGTACTTACTCTCTCACAGCCCATGTAGACTCTTGGGTCGAAATACCCCTCCCAATGGTCTCCCGGTACACTACCGGCACTCCCGGTACACTACCGATTAGCCCGAAACTTTTTCGGCGACCAAAACAGGACTTCCTATATATCAATCTTTACCTCCGGACCATTCCGGAGCTCCACGTGACGTCCGGGATCTCATCTGGGACTCCGAACAACCTTCGGTCACCACCATACATAACTCTATACTACCGAAACGTCACCAAACCTTAAGTGTGCAGACCCTGCGGGTTCGAGAACTATGTAGACATGACCGAGACACCTCTACGGTCAATAACCAATAGCGGGACCTGGATGCCCATATTGGTTCCTACATATTCTACGAAGATCTTTATCGGTCGAACCTCTATGTCAAGGATTTAGTTAATCCCGTATGATGTTCCCTTTGTTCTTCGGTATGTTACTTGCCCGAGATTCGATCGTCGGTATCTCCATACCTAGTTCAACCTCGTTACTGGAAAGACTCTTTACTCGTTCCATAATACAAGATCCCATGACTAACACTTAGTCACATTGCTTACAAGGCTTATTGTGATGTTGCATTACCGAGTGGGCCCTGAGATACCTCTCCGTCACATGGAGTAACAAATCCCAGTCTTGATCCATGCCTACCCAACAGACACCCTCGGAGATACCGATAGAGCACCTTTAGAGTCACCCAGTTACGTTGCGACGTTTGATACACACAAGGCACTCCTCCGGTGTCCGTGAGTTGCATGATCTCATGGTCATAGAAACATATACTTGACATGTAGAAAACAGTAGCAATAAACTGACACGATCATATGCTACGTTTGTAGTTTGGGTCTTGTCCATCACATCATTCTCCTAATGATGTCATCCCGTTACCAAATGACATCTCATGTCCATGACTAGGAAACCATAGCCATCTTTGATCAACGAGCTAGTCTATTAGAGGCATACTAGGGACATGGTGTTGTCTATGTATCCACACATGTATCTGAGTTTCTGATCAACACAATTACAGCATGGTAATAAACGATTATCATGAACAAGGAAATATGATAATAACTAATTTATTATTGCCTGTAGGGCATATTTCCAACAGGTTCATGTTGCTCTCAGTTACTGTGGATGAAGCAAACCCTTAAGGACTATGGCATCAAGGTGAAGAATGTGCCTCTCTACTGCGACAACGAGAGCGCCATCGAGATTGCTTACAACCCAGTTCAGCATTCCAAGACCAAGCACATCCAGATTCGTCATCCTTTTCTTCGAGATCATGTACTCAAGGGCGACATCTCCATCGACCACATCCCTACTAAAGAACAACTGGCCGATATCTTCACAAAGCCCTTGGATGAAAAGATATTTTGCAAGTTGCGGTGTGAGCTAAATATCTTAGAATCTTCAAATGTTCTTTGAAAAAGGACACACATCCTAACACTTATGCAAAATTGTTGACTTAGATGTGCAACACACAAAGTAAAGTTTTCTTCAATAAATGAAGAATAACCCTCTAACTGTGAAGAAATTAATGAAGAATTTGATTCTCAGAACCCTACAACAATTGTATGTGTTGTCTGAAATCATCATTCTTATACGGTGGGTCACGCCACCAACCATAGTTGAAATTCTTCAAAGTTCAGTTTTTCATCATTTTGCAAATTCTTCAAATTTTCAAATTCCTCAAGTTTGCAAATTCCTCAACTTTTCAAATTCATCAACTTTTAAAATTCTTCAAATTATGAAACTCATATTCTTCATTGACTATATATATATATTTGACTTCTCAATGTCCTCAACAACATTCACTTATTGCTAATTCTTCAAGTTGATTTTCATCTAAGTGAATGTGATCGGACCCTTTCCCCCTCCATGATAAACTCAACCCAGTCTGTTCACAAATTCTTCATATGTGTTCTACTTTGAAACTCGTTCAAATTCTTCACGGTGTCCTTGACAGCTAAAGAATTTGCGAATGGAAACTTTAAAATTTTCACGATCTAAATTTTTGGCGCTTCCCGCTCAAACCGTTCCGATTCCCATGACTGGATAACCCACAATCCCCCACTATCACCACTACTCAGAATGTGGGTGACATATGTCGTGTGGAGAGCAAGGGTCAATCTTGTCCAAAATCTTCGAACAGATTGGTTTTCACCTCCACTATAAATACCCCTTCCCTTTCAATGTGCTCGGTTACTCCTCACTCCTACTCTCTCCCGAGCTCCGACCTAGCGCCGCCGCTAAAATCATCGCCATCGGTGTGGAAGAGCTTCACTGCCTCGACCTTGCCGTCCCCGTACTCGCATCGATCGTGGAAATCTTCACTCCGCCGCCGCTGTAGTTGTCTCCCTCTGGCAAGCTAGGGCTTGGGAGATCTGGACTGACGAACTTCCTCGATTTCTTCTCACAGTTCGTCGTGTTCTTCATCAGGGTAAATAAAATCTGATTTTACTGCCCTTGTTTGATCTTCAAGTTTTCCTCCATTTCCTCAAAGGTGTTTATTCTTCAAGAATCTCATTCTAAAGCACCTTACATGTTCATACTCTTGATGTTTTTCCCTAAGTTATGATTTTCTTCAAGATTCCTCAATTGTGTGAATCCTCATAATTTGCACAACTCTAGAACATAAGACAAAGAACACTTTGTGAAAATCCTCAAGACACCCATGGTCAAATTCCTCACACTTGATGTTTTTGAAAAACTTCTGAGAACACATATGACCTCTTCAAATTCCTCGCACCTATACTCTATTCACAGGTACAAACATGTCCGCTGATGAATCACTAGGTTGTTATCAAATTAACTCATTTGCAACGTTTCTTGAGGAAAAACTGTGCACTTCTTCAGAATCTTCAAGAGTTCGGAATCCTCAGCCGAACAAAATGGCTGATGGGAAGAAGCCACAGAAAGGTGGAAAGAAACCTGAAGTGGATACTGCTTTTGAGATACCTGATGACTTGTATGAGGAGTATTGCACGCCGGATGAAGAAACTCGTGGCAAGGAAACCACTAAGCAAAGAAATATTCCCATATAGAAAATTGAGAGGAGATGAGCAAAGGAGTGGAAAGAATATCGCTATGTCACTCCCAAGTATATGAAGAAATTCGCAGTTAAACCCCCGTACAACAGGCCACCCTTGGCTCTGAACCAAATTGTTGATCCCACAAGTCTTAAGACTGGTGATGACTTTCCTCATGAATGGGAAAGACAGCAAGCCAAGCTAGCGAAGAAAGGAAAATAGGCTATGAACAGATCCAACGAAGACTCTGTTGTTATTGCATCTCCCAGAGCCTTCAAAGGCACCAGTCGCCGGTTCAGTAGCTGCTCAGTCCTCTGCTGCTGCTGCTAAGTCCTCAACTCCTGTGCAACTTACATCATGTCATAGGATAGAGGGATTGTCAATTGTTTCAGGGGCATCAGCAAGTTCTTCAGCCCAATTACATTCCTCAACCAGCACCTCTCTAATGAAAATGAAAGCTATTGTTGGACGAGGCACTCGACCAAGTCCTCAACCAAAGAAAGTGGTGTTCAAAATACCATCAGATTCTTCAGATGAAGCTGATGATGAGGAACTTGAGGCAATCCTCAAAAACAAGCAAGAACGAGTGGCCCAAGCAAAGGGCACTCAAATTCCTCTATCGTTGGATCCTAAGATGGTGTTTAACTTCATTGACATATGGCACAAGGATCCCAAAACTCCAATTGATGATTTGAAACTGCCTCCTAGTCCACATCATGTCCTCACTGCCTTCATAGCTGAAGAAAAGTGGAAATATGAGAAGGCCAGACAAACCAAGAAGGCTCAGTAGAAGAAAGAGCACTACGTGAAGAACAATGTTCCAAGGCTTTCTCCTGAGGAACTTGTGAAGATGCAGCCTGAAATCAAAAACCTCAGTGATGAATTCAACAGATACTATGCTGATTGGCAAGGCGCGAAAGTTCATTTTGTCAAAGTGGCTGATAAAGCCACCAAAGACCATAACTCAAGGGTTGCAGCACGAACGCAGCCTCAAATTCCTCAGGCTGAAGAATCTGCTCAGCCTACTAATGAAACTGCTCCCGTAGCTGAAGAAACTCAGGCTGCTCAAGAACATAGCAGGACAACCTCCACTATTGTGCGTGAAGAAACTGACAGGCCAGCTGAAGATTTTGTTGCGCCTGAGGAAATTGATACCACAAGGGCGACTGCATCAGTCGTGCCTGAAGAAAATGCACCTCCTTCACCCTTTGTTGAAACAGCTAAATCATCAAGGTTGAAGACAATCAACCTTCCTTCTGCATCAGAAGCGAAGAAGACCAAGGCTGCGGAGAAGAAGGCACTAAAATGAAAAGCAACAACTCCAGATTCCTCAGCAGTGAAGAAATTGAAGACACTGCCAAGTTCTTCAACAGAACCATTTGATGCAACACCTATCAGCTCCGTGCTAGCCTATGCAATAGTGCCATTTGGTGTTGACTATGTCATCCTAAATGATGATCAAGAAGAAAAAGATCAATCTGCTGCTACCTCAGAGCAGATTGATGAAGAAATTGAAGTGGAAGCAAATGCTTCAACTCCAAAGGTATCATCGCCCCTGCCTTAGTTGACTACTGAAGAGGCCAGCATTGAAGAAATTGATGAGGACGTGGACATTGGGAATACAACCCCTGTCATCACTGATGAATATTTAGAAGCTGCACACCCAAATTCACCAATGACCACTCCTTTGTCACAGATTCCTCAGTCTCCAGCCTAGACTGAAGAAATTCATACAGGATCTGATGACTTGGTTGCATCTACCACTGAAGATATTCCAGTTGCATCAGCTGAGGAAATTTTGCTCCAACTGCCACTGAGGAACCTGTAGAGCAAATTCCTAAGTCTGAAGAAATTCCTCAGATGCCTAAAGAGATTGTGGGCCGCTTCAAGCCAAACCTTCAGCCGAAGCCAAGGATGCCATTCAAAGGCTCAAAGCGCCCCAAATTCATCAAGACCAATTTCTTCAATGAACACATTTCCTTCACTGGACCCAATCCATATGACTCAGCTAGGGCCGGTCGCACCAGGTTCTGGACTTCAACATAGATGAACTATTATGCATCTGTCCTGTTTGACAACAAGAAAGTCTTCGAGCACCATCACATTCCTCATGCGGATATGGAAACAATCCCATCCTTCATACCGGTGCTCGTAGTTCTTCACGATGCAGGAATTCTTTCGTTTTGTGTGGATATCTGCGATTGGAATGAAGAACTAATTCTTCAATTCTATGCCACTCTGCATATCACACGTGATGCTTCTGACATCAACTCATCGGTCTTGGATTGGATGACTGGATCAACTCATTACGCTGCACCAGCCTCTGAATTGCTTCGGTCGGTCCCAGTTCCAATTCCTTCAGAAGAAGCCCGCTGCCTGTTTGGTGAACCTGCTCTGCCCAACCATATGATGCAAGTCCTGATGAAACCACAGGCTCCTAGAAAACCTCAAAGGACCACCTTCCTTGTGAAGGATTTGCTCTATGTGCCCAGGACTGTTTATCGCATCCTCACCAACACCCTTTGTCCTCAGAAGGGTCATAACTCTGAAGAAGAAGAAGTAGAGGGTGGCATGAAGAACATGCTATTCAACATCATTCATGGGATTCCCATCAACTACCACGATTTCTTCATGAGGACATTGGCCAATGTTGTTGGGGAACGTTGCATGGGAAACAAAAAAATTCCTACGCACACGCAAACCTATCCATGGTGATGAGCATCTACGAGAGGGGGACTTGATCTACGTACCCTTGTAGATCGCTAAGCGGGAAGCGTTAAGAAACGCGGTTGGTGTAGTCGAACGTCTTCGCGATTCAAATCACCGAGCGTCCCGCGATCCAATCACGATGCGTCCCGCGATCACGTCACGAACCGTCCCGCGATCCAATCACGAACCATCCCGTGGCCTTGATCACGGTCCTTCCGATTTAGTACCGAACGGACGGCACCTCCGAGTTCAGCACACGTGCAACTTGATGACGATCTCCACCGTCTTGATCCAGCAAGAAGAAGTGGAGAGGAGGAAGAGTTCACCGGCAGCATGACGGTGCTCCAGCGATGGTGGTGGAGCAATTCCTGCAGGGCTTTGCCTAAGCACTGCGGAAATATGATCTAGAGGAGAAACTATGCACCGGTGGAACGGGTAGCACGTGGCCGGAAAAACTAGTGCAAACAGCCCCAAGTCCACCAGTATATAAAGGAGGGAGGGAGGAGGGCTGTCTTGGCGCAAGGGCCAAGCCAATTCGGCCGCAAGAGGGAGGGAGAGAAGGACTCTCCTTCTCCTATCCTAGTTGGACTAGGATTGCTCCCTATTGGCCCTTTTTTCCACCATTTCTTTAGGCCTTTTTTCCTCCTGGCGCCATGGGCCTTTTTTGGCTGTTTCACCAGCCCACTAAGGGCCGGTTATTAATATCCCACAGCCCATGGACCCTCTAGGGTCGAAATACCCCTCCCGGAGGTCTCCCGGTACACTATCGGCACTCCCGGTACACTACCGATGAGCCCGAAACTTTTCCGGCGACCAAATTGGGACTTCCTATATATGAATCTTTACCTCCGGACCATTCCGGAGCTCCTCGTGACGTCCAGGATCTCATCCGGGACTCCGAACAAACTTCAGTCACCACCATACATAACTCTATAATACCGAAACGTCACCAAACCTTAAGTGTGCAGACCCTGCGGGTTCGAGAACTATGTAGACATGACCGAGACACCTCTACGGTCAATAACCAATGGAGGGACCTGGATGTCCACATTGGTTCCTACATATTCTACGAAGATCTTTATCGGTCGAACCTCTATGTCAAGGATTCAGTTATCCCGTATGATGTTCCCTTTGTTCTTCGGTATGTTACTTGCCCGAGATTCGATCGTCGGTATATCCATACCTAGTTCAATCTCATTACCGGCAAGTCTCTTTACTCGTTCCGTAATACAAGATTCCGCAACTAACAATTAGTCACATTGCTTGCAAGGCTCATTGTGATGTTGTATTACCGAGTGGGCCCTGAGATACCTCTCCGTCACACGGAGTAACAAAATCCCAGTCTCGATCCATGCCAACTCAACAGACACCCTCGGAGACACCTGTAGAGCACCTTTATAGTCACCCAGTTATGTTGCAACGTTTGATACACACAAGGTACTACTCCGATATCTGTGAGTTGCATGATCTCATGGTCATAGGAACATATGCTTGACATGTAGAAAACAGTAGCAATAAACTGACACGATCATAAGCTTCGTTTGTAGTTTGGGTCTTCTCCATCACATCATTCTCCTAATGACGTGATCCCATTATCAAATGACATCTCATGTCCATGGCTAGGAAACCTTAACCACCTTTCAATCAACGAGCTAGTTCACTAGAGGCATACTAGGGACATTGTGTTTGTCTATGTATCCACACATGTATCCATGTTTCCAATTAATACAATTATAGCATGGATAATAAACGATTATCATGAACAAGGAAATAAAATAATAAACACTTTATTTATTGCCTCTAGGGCATATTTCCAACAGTCTCCGACTTGCACTAGAGTCAATAATCTAGTTCATATCACTATGTGATTTACATTGTAATGTATCGAACACCCATGCAGTTCTGGTGTTGATCATGTTTAGCCCTTGGAAGAGGTTTAGTCAACGGGTCTGCAACATTTAGATCCGTGTGCACTTTTCAAATATTTATGTCTTTGTCCAGGATGTAATCACGGATGGAGTTGAAGCGTCGCTTTATGTGTCTGGTCCTCTTGTGAAACCTTGGTTCCTTGGCCAGAGCAATGGCACCAGTGTTGTCACAGAACAGGTTCATTGGATTTAGTGCACTGGGCACTACTCCAAGATCTGTCATGAACTGCTTCATCCAGACACCTTCCTTCGCCGCCTCCGAGGCTGTGATGTATTCCGCTTCGCACGTAGAATCAGCTACCACGCTTTGCTTGGAACTGCACCAACTTACTGCTCCCCCGTTAAGAATAAATACGTATCCGGTTTGTGACTTAGAGTCGTCCGGATCAGTGTCAAAGCTTGCATCGACGTAACCCTTTACGACGAGCTCTTCATCACCTCCATAAATGAGAAACATTTCGTTAGTCCTTTTCAGGTACTTAAGGATATTCTTGACCGCTTGCCAGTGCTCCATTCCAGGATCACTTTGAAACCTTCCGGCCATACTTATGGCAAGGCTGACATCGGGTCTTGTGCACAACATTGCATACATGATAGAGCCTATGGCTGAAGCATAGGGGATGACACTCATCTTTTCTCTATCTTCTGCAGTTACTGGGCATTGAGTCTTACTCAACTTCACACCTTGTAATACAGGAAAGAACCCCTTCTTGGACTGTTCCATTTTGAACTTCTTCAAAACTTTATCAAGGTATGTGCTCTGTGAAAGTGCTATTAAGCGTCTCGATCTATCTCTATAGATCTTAATGCCTAATATGAAAGTAGCTTCTCCTAGGTCCTTCATTGAAAAACTCTTGTTGAAATATTCCTTCATGCTTTCTAGCATTTCTATATTGTTTCCAATCAACAATATGTCATCCACATATAATACTAGAAACACTATAGAGCTCCCACTCACTTTCTTGTAAATACAAGCTTCTCAGTAAACTTGTATAAACTCAAACGCTTTGATCACCTCATCAAAGCGCTTATTCCAACTCCGAGATGCTTGCACCAGTCCATAAATGGATCGCTGGAGTTTGCAAACTTTGTCAGCATTCTCTGGATCGACAAAACCTTCGGGTTGCATCATATACAACTCTTCCTCAAGGAAACCGTTGAGGAACGCTGTTTTTACATCCATCTGCCAAATTTCATAGTCGAAATAGGCAGCTATTGCTAACATGATTCTGACAGACTTAAGCATCGCTACGGGTGAGAAAGTCTCATCGTAGTTAACTCCTTGAACTTGTGAAAAACCCTTTGCCACAAGTCGAGCTTTATAGATGGTGACATTACGGTCCGCGTCTGTCTTCTTCTTAAAGATCCATTTGTTCTGAATGGCCTTTCGCCCTTCAGGTAATACTTCCAAAGTCCATACTTTGTTTTCATACATGGATCCCATCTCGGATTTCATGGCCTCTAACCATTTCTTGGAATCCGGGCCCATCACTGCTCCTCCATAGCTCGTAGGTTCATTGTTGTCCAACAACATGACCTCCAAGACAGGGTTGCCGTACCACTCAAGGGTAGTACACGGCCTTGTCGATCTACGAGGTTCAATAGCTACTTAATCCGAAGCTTCATGATCATCATCATTAACTTCCTCTTCTGCCGTCGTAGGTTCCATAGAAACATCTTTCTGCGCTGCGCTACTTTCTGGTTGAAGTAAAGGTTCAATAACCTCATCAAGATCTATTTTCCTCCCACTCAATTCTTTCGAGAGAAACTCTTTCTCAAGAAATGTTCCGTTTTTAGCGACAAACACTTTGCCTTTGGATCTGAGATAGAAGGTATACCTGACTGTCTCTTTCGGGTATCCTATGAAGATGCATTTCTCCGCTTTGGGTTCTAGCTTT
This sequence comes from Hordeum marinum, assembly GCA_022496015.1. Lineage (NCBI taxonomy): Eukaryota > Viridiplantae > Streptophyta > Magnoliopsida > Poales > Poaceae > Hordeum > Hordeum marinum. Next base: position 339,927,859 of record CM039673.1, read on the forward strand.
TCAGGCTGAAGCTTTTTGACATAAGCATCACATCCCCAAACTTGAAGAAACGACAACTATGGCTTCTTGCCAAACCACAGTTCATATGGCGTCATATCTATGGATTTTGATGGTGCCCTATTTAAAGTGAATGCAGTTGTCTCTAATGCATAACCCCAAAACGATAGTGGCAAATCAGCAAGAGACATCATAGAATGCACCATATCTAATAAGGTTCGATTACGACGTTCGGACACACCATTACGCTGTGGTGTTCCGGGCGGTGTCAACTGTGAAACAATTCCACACTGTCTTAAGTGACTGCCAAACTCATAACTCAGATATTCACCTCCTTGATCAGATCGCAGGAACTTAATCTTCTTGTTATGATGATTTTCAACTTCACTCTGAAATTGCTTGAACTTTTCAAACGTTTAGACTTGTGTTTCATTAAGTAAATATACCCATATCTACTTAAGTCATCAGTGAAGGTGAGAAAATAACGATATCCACCATGCGCTGTAACATTCATTGGACCGCACACATTAGTGTGTATGATTTCCAATAAGTCACTCGCCCGTTCCATTGTTCCAGAGAATGGCGTTTTAGTCATCTTGCCCATGAGGCATGTTTCACATGTGTCAAGTGATTCAAAATCAAGTGACTCCAAAAGTCCATCAGCATGGAGCTTCCTCATGCGTTTTACACCAATATGACCTAAATGGCAGTGCCACAAGAAAGTGGTACTATCATTATCAATTCTACATCTTTTGGCATCAATGGTATGAACATGTGTGTCATTACTATCAAGATTCAATATGAATAAACCCCTAACATTGGGTGCATGACCATAAAAGATATTACTCATATAAATAGAACAACCTTTATTCTTTGATTTAAATGAGTAACCGTCTCGCAATAAACAAGATCCAGATATAATGTTCATGCTTAACGCAGGCACTAAATAACAATTATTTAGGTTCATCACTAATCCCGATGGTAATCGAAGAGAGAGCGTGCCGACGGCGATCACATCAACCTTGGAACCATTTCCCACGTGCATCGTCACTTCGTCCTTTGCCAGACTTCGTTTATTCCGTAGTTCCTGTTTTGAGTTGCAAATGTGAGCAACCGAACCGGTATCAAATACCCAGGCACTACTACGAGAGCCAGTAAGGTACACATCAATAACATGTATATCATATATACCTTGTTTGTCGTTGGCCACCTTCTTGTCAACCAGGTACTTGGGGCAGTTCCGCTTCCAGTGACCAGTTCCTTTGCAATGAAAGCACTCAGTTTCTGGCTTGGGTCCATGCTTGGGCTTCTTTGCAGGAGTAGCAACTGCTTTGCCATCCTTCTTGGTTTTACCCTTCTTGCCCTTGCCCTTGACTTTGCCATTTTTCTTGAAACTAGTGGTTTCATTGACCATCAACACTTGATGTTCTTTCTAGATTTCAAACTCAGCGACTTTTAGCATCGCAAACAGCTCGGCGTCTGACTTGTTCACCCCGTGCATGTTATAGTTCATCACAAAGCTCTTGTAACTAGGTGGCAGTGATTGAAGAACTCTGTCAGTGATCGCCTCTAGCGGAAGGGCAATTCCCAACTCCGCTAGACGAGTTGAATGCCCAGACAATCTGAGTATATGATCACTGATAGACCCGTTCTCCTCCATCTTGCAAGCATAGAACTTATCGGAGGTTTCATACCTCTCGATTTGGGCGTTCTTCTGAAAGATAAACTTCAACTCCAGGAACATCTCATATGCTCCATGACGTTCAAAACGTCTTTGAAGTCCCGGTTCTAAGCCATACAATATTGCACACTGAACTATTGAGTAATCTCCAGTACGTGCCTCCCAAGCGTTCTTAACGTCTTCGGAGGTCATGTCTTCTGGTTGGTCACCAACCGGTGCATCAAGGACATATGATTTCTAGGAAGCCGTGAGGATAATCCTCACATTACGGGCCCAGTCAACAAAGTTACTTCCATCATCTTTCAGTTTGGCTTTCTCTAGGAACGCATTAAAATTCAGGGGTGCTACTGCGCGAGCCATTTATCTACAACATAAATATGCAAAGTTCATTTAGACTATTGTTCAAGATAATGAGTTTAGTTAATCAAATTACTAAAGCTCCCACTCAAATTGATATCCCTCAGGTCATCTGAGTGTCACATGATCCAAATCCACCAACTCAAGTCCGATCATCACGTGAGTTGAGGTGGCTTCAATGGTGAACATCATTATGTTGATCATATCTACTATATGACTCATGTTAGACCTTTCGGTCTCTTGTGTTCCGAGGCCATGTCTGTACATGCTAGGCTCGTCAAGTTTAACCCGAGTGTTCTGCGCGTGTAAAACTGGCTTGCACCCGTTGTATGTGAACGTAGAGTCTATCACACCCGATCATCACGTGGTGTCTCAACACGATGAACTTTCGCAACAGTGCACACTCGGGGAGAACACAATTTTATATTGAAATTTAAGTGAGGGATCACCTTATAATGCTACCGCCGTACTAAGCATAAGAAGGTTCATAAAAGGATTAAAATCACATGCAATTCATAAGTGACATGATATGGCCATGAACTTGTGCTTTAGATCTCCATCTTGAAAGCACAGGCATGATCTTCATCGTCACCGGCACAACACCATGATCTCCATCATCTTGATCTCCATCAACGTGTCGCCATCGAGGTTGTCACGCCCTGCATGCTTCTACTACTATTGCTACCGTTTAGCGATAAAGTAAAGCATTACATAGCGCTTAATGATTGACACGCAGGTCATACAATAATTAAAGACAACCCTATGGCTCCTTCCGGTTGCCGTACTCAATGACATGCCAGTCGTGAAATTCTATACATCACATGATCATCTCATACATCACATATATCACATCATGTAATTGGCCATATCACATCACAACATACCCTGCAAAAACAAGTTTGACGTCCTCTAATTGTTGTTGCATGTTTTACATGGCTGCTACGGGTTTCTAGCAAGGATTCTCACCTACGCATAAACCACAACGGTGATACATAATTTGCTTTTCAACCTTCTCAAGGACCGCCTTTGTCGAATCTGATCCAACTAAAGGGAGAGAAACTGTCACCCGCAAGCCATCTAGGCAACAAGTTGCGTCGAGGGAACCGGTCTCTCGTAAGCGTACGAGTAATGTTGGTCCGGGCCGCTTCATCTCACAATACCGCTGAACCAAAATCCGACCAAGGAAGGAAGCAATCTAAGCATCAACGCCCACAAACCTTTTGTGTCTACTCGAGATATCATCGAACCATCAACGTAGCTCTGATACCACTGTTGGGGAACATTGCATGGGAAACAAAAAAATTCCTACGCACACGCAAACCTATCCATGGTGATGAGCATCTACGAGAGGGGGAGTTGATCTACGTACCTTTGTAGATCGCTAAGCGGGAAGCGTTAAGAAACGCGGTTGGTGTAGTCGAACGTCTTCGCGATTCAAATCGCCGAGCGTCCCGCGATCCAATCACGATGCGTCCCGCGATCGCGTCACGAACCTTCCCGCGATCCAATCACGAACCGTCCCATGGCCTTGATCACGGTCCTTCCGACTTAGTACCGAACGGACGACACCTCCGCGTTCTGCACACGTGCAGCTTGATGACGATCTCCACCATCTTGATCTAGCAAGAAGAAGTGGAGAGGAGGAAGAGTTCGCCGGCAGCGTGACGGCGCTTCGGCGATGGTGGTGGAGCAATTCCTGCAGGGCTTCGCCTAAGCACTGCGGAAATACGATCTAGAGGAGAAACTATGCACCGGTGGAACGGGTAGCACGTGGCCGGAAAAACTAGTGCAAACAGCCCCAAATCCACCAGTATATAAAGGAGGGAGGGAGGAGGGCTGGCTTGGCGCAAGGGCCAAGCCAATTTGGCCGCAAGAGGGAGGGAGAGAAGGACTCTCCTTCTCCAATCCTAGTTGGACTAGGATTGCTCCCTATTGGCCCTTTTTTCCACCATTTCTTGAGGCCTTTTTTCCTCCTAGCGCCATGGGCCTTTTGTGGCTGTTCCACCAGCCCACTAAGGGCTGGTTATTAATCTCCCACAACCCATGGACCCTCTAGGGTCTAAATACCCCTCCCGGAGGTTTCTCGGTACACTACCGGCACTCCCGGTACACTACCGATGAGCCCAAAACTTTTCCGGCGACCAAATTGGGACTTTCTATATATGAATCTTTACCTCCAGACCATTCCGGAGCTCCTCGTGATGTCTAGGATCTCATCCGGGACTTTGAACAAACTTTGGTCACCACCATACATAACTCTATACTACCGAAACGTCACCAAACCTTAAGTGTGCAGACCCTGTGGGTTCGAGAACTATGTAGACATGACCGAGACACCTCTACGGTTAATAACCAATGGCGGGACTTGGATGTCCACATTGGTTCCTACATATTCTACGAAGATCTTTATCGGTCGAACTTCTATGTCAAGGATTCAGTTAATCCCGTATGATGTTCCCTTTGTTCTTCGGTATGTTACTTGCCCGAGATTTGATCGTCGATATCTCCATACCTAGTTCAATATCGTTACCGGCAAGTCTCTTTACTCATTCCGTAATACAAGATTCCGCAACTAAAAATTAGTCACATTGCTTGCAAGGCTCATTGTGATGTTGTATTACCGAGTAGGCCCTGAGATACCTCTCCGTCACACGGAGTAACAAAATCCCAGTCTCGATCCATGCCAACTCAACAGACACCCTCGGAGACACCTGTAGAGCACCTTTATAGTCACCCAGTTACATTGCGACGTTTGATACACACAAGGTACTACTCCGATATTTGTGAGTTGCATGATCTCATGGTCATAGGAACATATGCTTGACATGCAGAAAACAGTAGCAATAAACTGACACGATCATAAGCTACATTTGTAGTTTGAGTCTTGTCCATCACATCATTCTCCTAATGATGTGATCCCATTATCAAATGACATCTCATGTCCATGGCTAGGAAACCTTAACCATCTTTCAATCAACGAGCTAGTTCACTAGAGGCATACTAGGGACATTGTGTTTGTCTATGTATCCACACATGTATCCATGTTTCCAATTAATACAATTATAGCATGGATAATAAACGATTATCATGAACAAGGAAATACAATAATAAACACTTTATTTATTGCCTCTAGGGCATATTTCCAACAAATGCAGCATTAGCCCCTTTTGAATTGAAGCATTATGCTCCCTGGATCATGAAATTTATCAGATCAAGGTCTTCAATTCCCTACAAGGCTGACTTCCAAAATCACTTTGGCTTCCTGCCTCTGATTGAAGTCATCAAGAACACAATTGCCTCAGTTGAAGGAAAAGGCAAAACTATCATTGATGAAGGTACTCATCCATTGGATGGTTGGTTTCACAAAGCTGCATCTTACACCACCAATGATGACACCGCTACCTAGGACTCTGCTGCAAAAGCCTCAGCTCAAAAGCCTCGAGAGTCTGCCCCTCGTGTGATGACAGATCGTGAACTGCTCATAAGTCTTCATCAGAAAGTTGATCGCAAACACAAGTGGGTGAAGCGTCAGTTTTCTTCAATTCTTCAGAGCATGACTATGACGCAAAAATCTATGAGGAAAAATCACTACTATGTGCATGAAATCTTTGATCGCGCATGGGCCATTCTTGCACATCTCAAGAGTCCCGAGGAACTCAAGGACATGGACTCTTAGCAAAACTTTGACTGCTCTCATCCTCCTCATAAGAAATTCAAGAAAGTTCAAGTTCCTCAGCTGGTTACAAGTTCATATTCTTCATCGCGCGAGACCGATGAAGCTGAGGACATTGACGACACTGCGGCTGGCCCTGCATCGACAAACGACCCTCACAACGCTGGCGCTCCTCCTTCACCAGCAAGATGACATTCTTCAAGGGGCATTAGTCCTCACTTTTTTGTCCCTTTTGGTCTTAGATGACAAAGGGGGAGAAATTTTTAGTTAATATTCAAGCGAGTCTCTATATATGGGCTATTTTTTTAAGTTACAACTCTCGCTCTTCTGAAGCTTTTGTTGGTTGAGTTGTAACTTAAGTCCGATGGTGGTCTGACTCTTTTGAACTGCTTTCCACATGCTTATTTCCTCAAGCACCTTAATGCATGCATTTCATCAAACACCATTTTCATCATGCATTTCAAATTCTTCCTATCATATGTTAAATGCGTGTATGAATAACAAGATATAGGGGGAATTCTCTGTGTTATTAACCTGCCATGTGCATTTGCAGTCCTAAGCAAATTCCTCAAATATGCACGTCTTCGAGGGGAGTTCTTCTATATCTTGCAATCAAATTCCTCAAACTCAGTACTTACATTCCATATTTTTGTCCCCGTTTGAAGACTTAACCTATTTGTCATCAATCACCAAAATGAAGGGATTGTAAGTGCATCTAGTGCTCCTTAGTGATTTTGGTGTATTGAAGACTTATAGGTTAAGGAACTAATGTGTTTGTGAGTGTACATAGGCTCTATAAGTCAATGAGGAGTTTGATATATTCGCAGATTACCGACCCCTAAAAATGTATGTCTTCAACTAAAGACTTTGGTGAAGACTTTGCTGAAGACTTTGGCATTCCCTGAAGACTTTGAAAATGAAGAAGTTGGTGTGACCTTGAAGATATGAACGAGGACTATGAAGCGTGAAGACTTTTCTTTTCATAGTTTCCTTTCCTTTCTTTGAGTCATAGGAAACACCGTACTGTTAAAGGGGGCCGAGGTAATGCTAAGGAAAATTTCCAACTGATGCTCAACTCTAAAAGCCTCAACCTATCTAATCCTTCGAGTGAAGCCTTTGGAAATCTCTTGCAGTTCAGTCAAGTTCTTCAATGACAGAGATGATGTTCTTCTGGTCTCTGATGAAATTGATCTGACTGAGGAGTTAGGATTTCGCCAATGCGAATTGCCTACAAGTGAGGAACATGATAAGCCTGAGGACTTTCATAGTTCGAAATTCCGACCGTTGATGTGCTTAGCGCGAGCTGCCCCCAGTCATAATATCTACATAATAGTCATATCCTTGGGGGCATTTAAGTCTTATCATGTCAGGTTGCACCCTGGCTATAAATAGCCACCCCCACAACCACTAGTTGGTTGGCATCTCCGAGAGAGAACTAACACTTGTCATTTGAGAGCAACCCATCCTCCGAGGAGTTTGAGATAAAATCATCAGTGAGGAAAAACCCACATCCAAACCACCAAACCCAGAGTGATTGAGCATCACTTAAGAGATTGTTCCTGTGTGGAACCAATGCTCATTACGTTTGAGGACTGTGTATCCTCCAGACGGTTAGGCATCATGGTCTAGTGCATCCTGCAGTCAATTGGGGATCATGGAGTGACCTTGGTCTAGAGCATCCAGCAGTCAATTGTGGATCGCCGGGTGACCAGTTTGTGAGGGTTTTGGAAGTCTACCCTGAAGACTTACCATGAGTGTTGGGCAAGGACTTTGTGAACTTAGCTCAAGGAGAATACGATAAGGACTGTGTGTCCTGGGACTGTGTGTCCTTTGGTTTAAATACCAGGCTGCTCCAATCCAGACATATGACTATCACAGCAGTTGGAACTGGGTCATCAAACCATTGTCTTCATCGAGCTACCTGGTTCTATTTCCTCAACCCTTTCATTTCCTCATATACTCATTGATGAAATTGATCCTTACTGTTTGAAGAATTTGACTGAAGACTTTCACAATCTCCTCACCTCAAATTCTTCAAGTTACCTTGTTCCTCACCTGCTTATCCTGTATCACGCTACTTGTAAACTGTGCTTGTTTTATTTCATCATGATGACTATCCTGGCGCTATGTTTCTCATGCACTTGAGTACTTATTCTGCTGCTAGTTATTCATCACATTTCAAATTTCTCAAGTTGAAATTCCTCAAGTGATGAATTTGTAAAAATTCCCTATTCACCCCCCCTCTAGTCGATATAACGCACTTTCAATTCGACATCCACTGGCAATTTCAGGCTTTATACCAGAAAGTGATCTGCAACAATATTGGAAAGCTTGGGTTCCATCCAATCATAATTCCTTATACATGAACATATTGTTAGGAAATATGCAACTTGTATTTCCAGGAGGCCATAGGCCAATATATATACATGTACAGGTGTGGAATATATGTAGGAAACCCCTTATACAAAAGGGTAAATACGAAAAGGTTACATCGCTATATATGTAATACTCTAACACCCCCCCCCCCTCAAACTCATGGTGGATGAACACCGCTGAGTTTGGAGAGATAGAAGCCATGCTGCGCTCTAGTCTGGGACTTTGTCAAAAAAATCCGCCAACAGTAACTCGGAAGGCACATACTGAAGAGGAGTAACGTGATCCTACACACCAGCGTGCACATAGAAAGCATCAACACCAATATGCTTGGTGAGCTCATGCTTCAAAGGATCGCACGCAATGCTAATAGCACCTGTACTATCAGATAATAGAAGAGTAGGTGTAGTGACAAAAACACCATAATCCTGAATTAACCACCGTAACCAAGTCACCTCTGCCGTCAAAAGAGCCATAGCTCGTAACTCAGCCTCTTCAGTCGCACGAGAAACTGCAATCTATTTCTTCGTCTTCCAGGCAATGAGAGAACCACCAAGAAAAACACAGTAAGCAGAAAGTGAACGGCAATCGGAGGGATCACTAGCCCACGTAGCATCCGAATAGGCCTAAAGCTATAAAGAACTAGAGCGAGGAAAGAATAGACGGTGAGAGATCGTGCCCCGAAGATACCGGAGAACACGAAGGAGGTGACTATAGTGAACGGAAGTGGGAGTAGAGACAAACTGACTCAGAATATGAACCGGATAAGAAATATCTGGAGGAGTGACAGCTAGATAGACAAGACTCCCAACAAGATGACGATAACGCGTCGGATCAGGCAAGGGATCACCATCAGTATCACGGAGGTGAACATTGAGCTCCATGGGAGTCTCAACAGTGTGCTCATCAGTAAGAGCAGCATGAGCAAGAAGATCCTGTATATACTTTTCCTGGGATATAAAAAATCCATCAGAGGTATAAGAGACTTCAATCCCAAGAAAGTAGCGAAGAGGTCCAAGATTAGACATAAGAAACTGCTCACTAAGACGGGCCTTGACAAAGGCAATATACTCAGGGTCGTCGCCAGTGATGATCATGTCATCGACATAGAGAATAAGAAGAGTCCGTCCACGAGGGGAAAGGTGGACAAACAACAGTGGATCATGAGCACTCGTTGAAAAACCAGCAGTAGTCACCACAGAGGTGAAACGCTCAAACCAGGCACGGGGGGCTTGCTTAAGGCCATAGAGAGAGCGACGAAGACGACATACCAAGCCATCGGGAACAGAATACCTAGGTGGTGGTTGCATGCATTATTCAAGAATTCGTCCGATTAACAAGTTAACTTGCGAGTTAATCGCTACTCGTAGGGCGACCGAATCGAATAACACCTATTCATCGCGTTAACTTGCTAGGCCGATTAATTGGTCAGTTAGACCGATTAATCAGTTGTGAGACCAATTAATCAGTTACCAGGTTGATTAATCGCTACTGGCCCATTAACTGGTGGGCAAACAAATCCCAAATTTTTGACACATAACCTCTTGCACCCCTTCTTTCTACTAAATACCTAGGTTTTGGCCCTCCTCTCCCCCCCTCATGCTCCTTTCACCCCCTCCTAACCTGGCGGGTGGCTAGCGAGGTCCTCACCGGTACCAGTCACCACACTACACCTCCAAGATCTAGGTGTTTCATCATTCTGGTCGCCTGTTTGGACCCCACCTCTTCTTGGCCACTCCCCGTCCTCTCCCATGGGATGCTCCCCAATCTCTTCCTCTATGGCGTCACCAGCAGGCAAGGTACAACCATGTTACCCATATCTTAGTGGAGAATCCAACATTCATATATAGGTAGATTATAAATTACAATTTGGTAGATTAGTGGATGGAACTGTTGGTTTTGGTTGTTATCGGTAGTATATTGTGTGATGTGTGTTATCAAGTATATTGATAAGTTTAAATGTTTAATTGATAATTTGAATTTTGAGATTTTATAGATTTGGATGTATAATGATTATTAATTTTACCTCTTGTATATATTTTTATAAGCCTACAATAGAACAGTTTGGTATATTACATAGCTAGGTGCATGGAATCATGGTATAATACATACAAAATCTAGATATATGTTGGCAAGTTTATATTTAATCTACTGATTAATGGTCGACCGATTTAATCCAGTTAATAGCCAAATTACCGATTAATTCCTACTCCCAAGTCGGCCGAGCAGCTACCAGTTACCGATTTCCTGAACATTGGTTGCATGTAGACCTCCTCACACAGCTCAACATTAAGGAAGGCATTCTTAACATCAAGCAGAGATACAAACCAGTGGCGTACAGAAGCCACAACAAGAAGTGTACGAATAGTGGTCATATGGGCTACAAGAGCAAAAGTCTCGCCGTAATCACGACCACGCTCCTGCTGAAAGCCACGAGCCACAAGACGAGCTTTGTAACGCTCAAGAGAACCATCAGAGGGAGTCTTAACCTTGTAGACCCACTTACAAGTGATGGGACGAACACCTGGAGGGGGAGAAACAAGATCCCATGTACCAGTGCGTTCAAGAGCAGCAATCTCATCTGCCATCGCAAACTACCATTCAGGATGAACAACAGCCCGGCGATAAGATGTTGGCTCAAGAACAATAGCACCAGCGATTGAAAAACCATAGCGATCAACCGGTGGAAGCGGCTGAGAACGCAAGCCATAGGAAGGCTAAGATAAGGAGGAGGCCACATCAGTAGATGTATCCATATTATGTGATCAACGAGTATAATACTGATGAAAAGATGGAAGAATACGAGGCGGAATCATTGAGATAGAATCAGGGGTGGATACGAAGAAGACACCGGGGATGAAGGTGCAGAATCCGGTGACATGCGAGATGAGGAAACTGTGGGAGATGGTGTCAGCAAATCATCGGCAATAGGTGGTGTCATGGTTTTATCTCGACAGATGTCCGGGTGAATGGACTTGGGTTGAAGGCCATTGCTAACGTGATGGACTCAAAGGGGTTGGTCGGGACGAAGGACACGAGTTTACCCAGGTTCGGCCCCTCAAGTTGAGGTAATAGCCTACGCCCTGCTTGTGCTTGTATTGCTTGTTGTATCGATTAAAGGAGCTATTGCTTGACCTAGTTCTCGGTAACCTGATCTCTAAGTCGCCCCGGGTCTTGCCTTTATATAGGAGGTCCAGACCACGGATCATACAAGTTGTAACTAACTCTCATTACATGTATGAGTCTACCTCTATATTCTCTTGCCTTTCCTAACCAAGTTGTCCCCAGGTGGTTTACACACCTGTGTCTTCTTCATCCGGGCCACCTACCGGCCCATCCCATCGAGCTGCCAAGCGTCTTGGGCCTTAAGTCCCCACGGCTCACTCTTGGGCTGGTGTACAAGCCGCCAGGTATGACCCGGAGTGCTCAGGGCGGGTCTCACCATGGGGTTATATCCCCAACATTAGGCCCCAGGTTGATTTGAGCTTGCTCACTTCAGCCTTTCTTCTTACTCATCGGTGAGTTGCTCGAAAATGACCCGCCGCGACGTCATGTCAAATCTGCAAAAAAGATCCTCTGACGCACGCAATGAATCTTCTCATTAAATGAATAGCCCGAAGATCGAGGCGTCTTCCTTGGTCAAACGACATCCGTCGCCCAGATTTTCGTGCCCGTTCCGCCTTTTCCCGATTAAATAGGACCGCACAGGGCGGCATTTTCCTTCTTCCGCTCGCCCCATCATCTCCTTCCTTCCAACGCTTCTGTTTCCAGCGCCTCCTGCTCTAGCGTCGTCTCCTCCTCGCCATCGACAGGGCCACTGCATCAACTTGACGCGATCCAGAGTATCTTCCGCCTTCATCGTGCCATCGCCGGTGAGTCTTTCTCCCCTTATATCCGCAACTTGTTTCGATAGGGTTAGAACTCAGGTTCTATCAATGCTAGCCATGTTTAGTCCATGAGCCCTTGATTATATCCTGTCCCCATGGCGCCGCTAGGTAGGAGATCGACACTGATGCGTTTTAGATTCACTACGGCTCCGCCCGTCGTTTCAGTCTTTCACCAGTTCATCTCTAAGTTTGGAAATATAGACATATCTATTGTTTTTGTAAATCTGCAATTTTAGCAATATTTCGTGGAACCTTTTTTCAGTACTTAGCCAAATTTCTCCCTGTCCTTTCGTGATGTTCACCCGCCATGCTGTTCTGGCTCTCATCGGCTGGATCTTGATGTCTCACCCTTAAGGTCTTACGCCTTTTAAGCCACCCATATTTGCTCGCCATATATGGTTACTTTGTATAGTTTAAAAACTGCCGCCATGCCTCACGCATCTAACTCCTGCAACTGGGTCGGTTCTTGCATTACCAAAGAGTTTCTGATGGACTTTGTACTTGCGGGCACCCTTCCTGCCAAAGAGGTCATCCGTTGGCGGGTTCCGGGTAATGAATTGAAGCCCATTCCTCAGGAGGGCGAGGTAGTTGTTTTTTCGGATCATATTGAACGTGGATTCGTACCTCCCGGTTCAAAATTGTTTCGGGACATCCTTTATTTCTATAAGCTGCATCCTCAAGATCTTGCCCCCAACTCCGTCTCAAATATCTGCAACTTCCAAGTACTCAGCGAGGTCTATCTGCAAGCTCAGACGTCTGTAGGTCTCTTCAGAGAATTCTTTTACGCGAACCGGCAAACTGAAGTAAAGGCCGGCCCGAGCTTAGAACTTGGTGGAATTTCTATTCATAGGCACTGGGATATTACCTTCTCGGCTGTACCAATGTCGAGTCATCCAAAGGATTGGAATAAGACTTGGTTCTACTGCAAGGATACCTCCCCGGAGGGTGAGCATCCGCTACCGTCTATCGCCCTTCCCGGCTTAAGACAACTTCGGAGGTTCCTAGCCGGCTATCAACTTCTGAACGTGCAAGGCACGAGCCGGCTCACGCCAAGATTAAAGCCCTCATGGCCAATGGATTGACGGGTCTAGACTTGATCCGCTGCTAGATCTCCTGGAGAGTTATGCATTTGATCCTGAGAAGCCGCCTCATGTGCGAATATCTGGGCAAGTACGATGGTTCCCTATGCTTCAGCTGGACAACTTTAGCCGAAGACGATATTACCACTGTCATCCGGAGTCTTGTTCATGAGACATCAGGAGCTTGCAGCGCTATTGGGCTGGCGCCTTTTAGTGCTGTTAACCTGGCTCCAGACGTAAGACGACTCTTCATTGTCTCCTCTCTCTGTTTAGTTAGAACTTTGTCAATTCATCACCATTAACCGGCTTACCTTTCCAGGCGGACTCTGACTTCTGGAAGAAGAAGTATATTCCTCCTATGAAGAAGAGCAAGAAGAAGGCCCCAGCCAAGAAGACGACGAAGAAGACCACCCCTCAAGAAGAATGGTTTGAACCGCCAGAATCATCTGGCTCAGAGGTATAGTTTGACTATTTTCTATAACCTCATTATTCACCTTACTGATAACAACTTATTCGCAGGATGAGGTAGAGATGAGCCGCGCCAACGTTCCTGAGGTAACTTATATTCATCCAACTCAGAACTTTTTGTACCCCGGAAGATACGGCGGGTTGTTCGAAAAGTTCCCCTTTCTCATCCTCTTGATCATTTGGATCCCCAATTTCTTTTGAAAAAGCAACAGCAAGTCGACCGCCGTCAGACCCGGAGTACCGGCTCTACTGATCTCATGTCCCGGTTGCCTAACTCCCCGGCTCCGAAGAAGCGCCCCGCAGAGGTATGTATCTCTGTTTGATTTTATTAGCTTTTCCTTTGTACTCTCAACACTGCCTTATATCATCTGAACTATCTCTCAGGGATCACCTTCATCCGGCGACTCTACGACCACTGCTCTTCCACCTCTGAAGATTAATCCGATGTAAGCATTTTGTAGCCTTTACATCTGGCTCTTCGGCGGTTGTAACCCTTGAATTCTGACCTTCATGTCTTTTCTAGGGCTCAAGCTAAGCGAAGGAAAACCAACAAGTCCTCCCCTGGCCATCCTGCTCAAGAACCGGAGCTTGCTAAGCCGGTCCCCCCAGCGACTTCTACAGAGCCGGCAGCTGATGACATTATTATTGAGAGCCCGCAAAGGGACCTTTCAAAGCCGCCAAGCCCTGCCAAGGCTGCTGATGACGCCGCTGCCCCGAACATCATGATTACTAGCGCCGGCTTGCACTCTCCTTCACCTGACATGCTAACCAAGCATAGTGAAACAGCTGAAACTTCAAGGAAGCTGGAATTTGAGCTCCCTGCCTTAGAGAAAATGACAGCCGATGAACTTCATGCTGGCTATATGAACCGGCTGTCTACAAGCCGGGATTTGGAGCTCAAACTGGTTAACTTAATGAAGAGACGATATGTGGTATTCCTTTTTCCTCCTTATACCCTTACGTAGCCCCCAAGAGCAGGGTTAATATTGACCGATAATAATCCGGTTCTTCCATCTTAGTAGAAGTAGAAACATGTAATATGTAGGCCTCAATCTACTTAGCCTTGATCTCCATTCATTGTCCTAGCCCCTAAGGGCCGGCTCAATAATTGTATTTTTTTGAGACGGAACTTCTCTTTTCGAAAGTTGAGCCGGGACTTTCATGTTGAACCTTCTTAGAAAACCAATATGTAGCCCCCAAGTTCCGAGTTAATCTTGTCGAAGTACTGTCTTGAAAATAGACATTAGCCCCCAAGTGTCATGCATATTGCTTGCAATCTGTTTGAGACTTTCTTATGTACTCCATATTTTGATATGTCGCAAGAAGCTTTAACTGATGCCGGGTCAGAATTGGCCGGCTTAAAAACCAACTTAGCTACTCAGCAAGCCGCCCGGAGTGAAGCTGATGAGACATGCCGGCTCCTTGTCGAAGAGCTAGCTAAAATCAAAGCTGACTTCACCGCCTTCAAGGAATCTGCCGAGGCTGAAAAAACTACATTGACTAAATGGGCGGATGATGTCGTTCAGCGACCCATGATCGTATCTGACGAGCTGCAGTCTTTGAAGCGTCACATCACAAAGATGGTAGCTGCCCTCTTTGGTAAGTTTTTAATAGTTTGGATCGATCCGGATTTTTGGACTTGTGCTGGCGACTCATAACGAGGCCTCCATCTTATGCAGGTCCTAGGAGCCACCAACTTGCCTCCGACAGTCTGCTGCCTTTGAAGGCTATATACACATTGACAGAACAACTGTACTGCGGGGCGGTATGCACAATCAAGGCTGTGCAGTATAAAGAGAACATTCCTTCGGCTCTCAAAGGTGTCTTGGAGCTCGTGACAATGATCCCAAAACAGATTGTGGAGCTGAAGAAATCAGCCGCCCGCCAGGGGGCGATTGCGGCCATAAGCCGGGCATTGGCTTTTGCTCTAGAGATTACTCCGGCTGAGATGATGGATGAGTTTCCCTCCAAGAAGGACGACGGCTCTGAATTTTCAAATGCTGACTATGCCCGGTGCATAAAGGATTCCAAAGTCTTGGCCTCCGTCTTAGCAGAAGAGGTTAATCTGGCAACATACCACGTAGCTTACAATGCAGATCAAAAAAGGATCCGTGGTCCGCTCTTTGAATGTAAGGATTTGACACCTGCTCGCAGTAAGACTCTCTTTGCCTCTGATCTTGAACCGTCCCCCTTATTTGAAGAAAGAACTTTTGCGGCTTTAACCGACTGCAGCTGGGACTTGGAAAATCTCCATATCAAGGCAGCCGAAGAGCCAGACCAAGATGACCCGCCAGCCAGCTGATTGCTTTGTAGAAAACTTGTAATAGCCGGCTCTCCATGACCCGCCATGGGCGATGTAAAAACTTGATAATATTTTGGGCTCCACAGAGAGTGTTTGTAACAGGATTGCAGCAATTTTTGCCCTTGTTGAACTTGTGACATTATGCACATATGAAAGCCCGACTTTAAAATAGATATTTGCTATCTTTCTTGTCCTTCTCATTGTATGCCTTACCGGCTTAATCTCCTGCCTGCATAGATGTACCTATATACCGTTAGGAGGGCGGCTTAAAAGCGCAACCTGAATATACTGTGTCTTCCCAAAAGTGCTGATAGAGACCATTGCTTGGCTCGATCCTGCCGATAAAGGTTTGATAAGCTTCACCCGTAGGGCAGGAAGCCCCCTGTATGACTATGTTGACTTGTCAACATTTTTGGCGCGAACGCCGGTTGTTAGGGATAGATAAGCTATACCCGGAGGTAAGAAGCCCCCTTCGACAACCGCGGCTAACATGTTAATCGGAAATGGCACAAAGCCGGCTGTTGGGGTGAGATAAGCGATACCCGAAGGTAAGAAGCCCCCTTCGATAGCCGCTGCTGACATGTCAACTGGAATGGCATAAAGCCGGTTGTTAGGGTGAGATAAGCGATACCCGAAGGTAAGAAGCCCCCTTCGACAACCGCGGCTAACATGTTAACCGGAAATGGCATAAAGCCGGCTGTTAGGGTGAGATAAGCGATACCCGAAGGTAAGAAGCCCCCTTAGACAGCCGCAGCTGACATGTCAACTGGAATGGCACAAAGCCGGTTGTTAGGGTGAGATAAGCGATACCCGAAGGTAAGAAGCCCCCTTCGACAACCGCGGCTAACATGTTAACCGGAAATGGCATAAAGCCGGCTGTTAGGGTGAGATAAGCAATACCCGAAGGTAAGAAGCCCCCTTCGACAGCCGCAGCTGACATGTCAACTGGAATGGCATAAAGCCGGTTGTTAGGGTGAGATAAGCGACACCCGTCGGTGAGAAGCCCCCTTCAACAACCGCGGCTAACATGTTAACCGGAAATGGCATAAAGCCGACTGTTAGGGTGAGATAGGCGATACCCAAAGGTAAGAAGCCCCCTTCGACAGCCGCAGCTGACATGTCAACTGGAAATGGCATAAAGCCGGCTGTTAGGGTGAGATAAGCGATACCCGAAGGTAAGAAGCCCCCTTCGACAGCCGATGTATTTGTATCGATGAAGATGTGCGACATAGCAGAGGCCCCGGCTTGCAGGGATGCTATTTTATTCATATATAAATATGATATGCACAATGATAATGTACAGTGACGATTCTCAAAAATCTTAAGTGTAATAAGGCCGCAGATGCGCTATATTCCACGGCCGACGGGTCTCCTGACCCGAAGTATCTGAGTCGTCCTAGATGTCAATAAGGTAATACGACCCGTTGTTGAGGTTTCTGCTAACTGCAAAAGGTCCTTCCCATGGAGGACATAATTTATGAATATCTATCTGGTCTTGAACCAGCCATAGCACCAAGTCGCCCTCTTGAAATGTCCGGGTCTTGACCCTGCAGCTATGGTAGCGGCGCAGGTCTTGTTGATAAATCGTCGAACGGGCAGCCGCCAGCTCTCGTTCCTCTTCCAAAGCATCCAACGCGTCTTGATGTGCCGTCTCATTGTCCGTCTCAACGTAAGCCGCCACTCGCGGCGAGTCATGCCGGATGTCACTTGGTAATACTGCCTCGACACCGTACACCATGAAGAAAGGTGTATACCATGTAGATCTGTTGGGGGTGGTTCTAATGCTCCATAAGACGGAAGGCAACTCTTCTACCCAACACCCGGGCGTTCGTTGTAAAGGAACCATAAGCCGCGGCTTGATACCCCTCAAGATTTCTTGATTGACATGCTCCACTTGACCATTAGACTGTGGATGAGCAACTGCCGAAACATCAAGCCGGATGTGCTCTTCGTCGTAGAATTTTTTCATAGCCCCCTTGGACAAGTTTGTGCCATTGTCAATGATGATGCTGTGAGGGTAACCAAAATGGTAGATCAGCTTGTTAATAAACTGAACCGTCGTGGCCACATCACACTTGCTAATTGGCTCAGCCTCTACCCACTTAGTGAACTTATCAACCGCCACCAAGAGGTGCGTTTTCTTATCCTTAGATCTCTTGAAAGGTCCTACCATATCAAGCCCCCATACTGCAAACGGCCAAGTAATTGGTATCATGCGCAATTCTTGAGCCGGAACATGAGCACGCCGGCCAAATTTTTGACAGCCGCCACACTTGCGGACCAGATCCTCTGCGTCTTTGTGAGCCGTCAACCAGAAGAAACAGTGTCAGAACGCCTTAGCTACCAGAGATTTTGAGCCGGCGTGATGTCCGCAATCTCCAACGTGAATTTCATTCAAAATTTCCTGACCTTCCTCCGGTGAGACACAACGCTGAAAACCCCCGGTAATGCTGCACTTTTGCAACTCACCATTAATTATTGCCATCGACAGACCGTCGGGTGATTTGTCTGGCTAAATTTTCATCATCAGGTAATTTGCCCCGAGTCAAATAGTCCAGGTAAGGCACAGTCCAATCCGAAATAGCATGTAGAGCCGCCACCAATTGCCCCTCCGGGTCAGGGATAGCCAAATCTTCCTCTGAAGGCAACTTGACAGTCAGGTGATATAAAACGTCCAAAAAGACATTGGGTGTCACCAGCTTTTGCTGAGAGCCTAACCATGATAAGGCATCAGCCGCCTCATTCCTGCGATGATCAATGTGATCCACCTGATAACCTTTGAAGTGACCAACAATGACATCCACCGCCTGTCGATAAGCCGCCATCCGCGGGTCCCTGGAATCCCAAGTGCCTGAAACTTGCTGAGCCACAAGATCTGAGTCAGCCCAAACACCTTACCCGGCTTAAATTCATCTCCTTGGCTACTCTGAGACCATGCAGCATAGCCTCATATTCAGCCGTATTGTTGGTGCAAGGGAACATCAGCCGGAGTACATAACAAAATTTATCACCTTTGGGAGATGTCAAAACCACTCCTGCCCCTGATCCTTCCAGCTGCTTGGATCCATCAAAATGTATAGTCCAGTATGTGTTATCCGGCTTTTCCTCAGGAGCTTGACACTCTGTCCAATCGTTTATAAAATCCACAAGGGCCTGGGATTTGATAGCCGTACAAGGCACGTATGTTAGATTAAGAGGTCCCAGCTCCAACACCCACTTAGCAATCCTACCGGTGGCTTCTTTGTTCTGAATTATGTCCCCCAACGGAGCAGAGCTGACCACAGTGATCGGGTGCCCTAGGAAATAGTGCTTTAACTTGCGATTGGCCATGAACACCCCATACACCAGCTTCTGCCAATGTGGATATCTCTGTTTGGATTCGGTCAGGACCTCACTAATATAATAAACCGGCCTTTGAACCGGATACTCCTTCCCGGCTTCCTTGCGCTCGACCACAATTGTGGCGCTGACTGCCTGGTTGTTAGCCGCCACGTACAGGAGCAAAGGTTCTTTCTCAGCCGGAGCGGCCAATACCGGTGGCTCAGTGAGCTGTTTCTTGAGTGCCTCCAATGCTTCACCCGCCGCCGTACTCCAGACAAAATTGTCTGTCTTTTTCATCATCTGATATAGAGGAATTGCTTTCTCACCGAGGCGTCTTATGAACCGGCTTAACACGGCGATTTGCCCCGCCAGGCGTTGGACATCATTAACATAGGCCGGCTCTGCCAGAGAGGTGATAGCCTTGATTTTATCCGGGTTAGCCTCAATGCCATGCTCAGAAACCAGAAATCCCAAGAGCTTGCCAGTCGGAACACCAAAGACGTATTTGGCCGGGTGAAGCATCATATTATAGACCCGGAGATTGTCAAAAGTTTCCTGTAAGTCGTCCAAAAGGTTCTCCTTCTTCCTTGATTTGATCATAATATCATCTACATAAGCGTGAACGTTGCGCCCGATCTGAGTGTGAAGACAATTCTACACACAATGCTGATAAGTTGCTTGGGCACTCTTGAGCTCGAAAGGCATAGATACATAACAGAAGGCTCCAAAAGGTGTAATAAAAGCCGTCTTCTCTTGGTCCTTAACTGCCATTTTGATCTGATGATATCCTGAATAGGCATCCAGGAAGCACAGGCTTTCGCAACCCGCCGTAGCATCAATGATCATCAGATCTAGAAGAACTTGAGCCGATGGCTGCGGGTCAGTGTCGGAGGTTGCCACTCCTGCGGCTGTACTGCTCATGCCTGGGGCCAACCCTGCCATGAATACGGCAGCGTGAACCGGCGGCCCAAGAGCGTCCGACTCAGAATGATCTGACTCAGGGCAAAGCTCATCGTAGCCCCCGAGCCCGCCGTTGTGGAGCTGGTAAATTGACTCCGTCTCTCCGCTCGAAGACTCGTCTTCTGAATAGACAAGAGTTTCCTGCGACCTGGTCGCTTCCAGATCCATACCTTGAGTAAAGCCTACAAAGACGTGCCTCCAGCCCGAATTAACACGGGCGGGCTGCACATTACGGGCGGGTTGCGCGCGCCGAGCCGGCTCGATGATGTTGGTGGAGACGTCCGGCCCGGGTGTAGATCCATCGGTCTTTCCGATGAAAACGTGAACCCGCCGAAAGGAACGCGAAATCCATATTCCACGGAGTCGGCATCAAGCCCCCAGCCGGCGTCGTCGATGTAGAGCCGGCCGCGGTGACTCTTGCTCATCCTTCCGACCACGTATCCCTCGATCCTTGGGAGACAACCCTTTGAGAACTCAACACCACCGAGCGCATGCCCCACGGTGGGCGCCAACTGTCGTGGTTTTATCACGGCAGATGTCCAGATGAACGGACTTGGGTTCAAGGCCATTGCTAACGTGATGGACACAAAGGGGTTGGTTAGGACGAAGGACACGAGTTTACCCAGGTTCGGCCCCTCTAGTTGAGGTAATAGCCTACGTCCTGCTTGTGCTTGTATTGGTTGATGTATCAATTACAAAGGAGCTATTGCTTGACCTAGTTCTCGATAACCTGATCTCTAAGTCGCCCCGGGTCTTACCTTTATATAGGAGGTCCAGACCACGGATCATACAAGTTGTAACTGACTCTCATTACATGTCCGAGTCTACCTCTATCTTCTCTTGCCTTTCCTGACCAAGTTGTCCCCGGGCGGTTTACACACCCGTGTCTTCTTCATCCGGGCCACCTGCCGGCCCATCCTGTCGAGCCGCCAAGCGTCTTGGGCCTTAAGTCCCCACGGGTCACTCTTGGGCTGGTGTACGAGCCACCAGGTATGACCCCGAGTGCTCAGGGCAGGTCTCACCGTGGGGTTATATCCCCAACAGGTGGAGAAGCAGAGTTAGCAGGACGAAGAGATAAAGGCTCGATGGGGGTGATAGGTGTGTCAGGAAAGATGAGGAAAGAGATATCCTCCACTGAAAAAGTAGAGGAAGATGGACGCGGGTAGAAGGGACGAGACTCATCGAAAGTCACATCTCGAGAAATGCGCATCCGACGACCGATAGGATCCCAACAACGATAGCCCTTATGTTCATCACTATAGCCTAAAATGACACACTCAACAGACTGAGCAGTCAGTTTGGTGCGTTCGCGAGGGGCAAGAAGAACATAGCAAACACAACCAGACAAACGAAGCGTCGAATAATCAGGAGAACGATCAAAAAGACGTTCGAAAGGAACACCACCCTATAGAGCAGCGGATGGCTCGAGATTGATGAGATAGTAGGAGGTGGAGACGGCCTCAGCCCAAAAGTGAGGCGGGAGAGAGGCGGCGATCATCAATGCACGAGCCATCTCAAGAAGGTGACGATGCTTGCGTTCAGCCATGGCATTCTGAGCATGAGCACCAGGGCAAGAGAACTGAGAAAGAGTCCCTTGCTCAGCAAGAACACCACGCAACATCTTGGAAATATACTCACCAGTGAAGTCAGCACGAAACATACGAATAGGTGAAGAGAACTGAGTGTGAACCATGGTAGCAAAACGCTTATATATGCATAGAACTTCACTGCGAGAAGTCATAAAATATAGCCAAGTGTAACGAGAGAAATCATCTATAAAAATAATACAGTATCAATGACCCCTTTCGAAGCGAAGGGAGTTGGACCCCATACATCAGAGTGGACTAAATCAAAAGGACGTTGGGACACTGACTCACTAGTAGGATACGGTAACTGAATCTGTTTGACAAGCCGACAACTCTGACACTCTAAAGAGACATCTCCTGAGACAGACCCCAGAAGGCCTCGACAAACTAAAGACGACAAACGTGAACCACAAAGATGACCAAGTCGATGATGCTACTGTTGGAAGGAGCTGGTAGCTGAAGCGACAAAAGCGGATGGACTGGCGATGGTGGTGGTAGCGGAAGGACCATGAAGTCAGTCAAGCTCCCAAAGACCCTGAGAATCACATCGGCGAGGGCCAGCCCCAACCAAAGTGTGCGTTCGCCGATCCTGAACGGAACAAGAGTCAACGTCAAGGATGACGCGACAACCAAAATCAGTAAGTTGGCCGACAGAAAAAAAAGATTCATGGTAAGTCGAGGAACATGAGCAACATTAGGAACATAATAAGGTGTGGTAAGATTGCCTCGACTAGCAACAGAAAGAGCAGTACCATCAACAGTGAGTACATGAACAGGAAAATCAAGCGATTTAAGAGAGGACAAATTGGAAGAATGAAAAGACATATGAAAAGAAGCTCCGGAGTTCAGGACCCACGAGGATGTACCCGACTGTGTAGAGGGTGACTGCTCAGTACGGGAAGCATCAATCACAGAACCTACAGTACCCGGCGAAGGAGAACATGAAGCGGCAAGCAAACGCTTAAGTCGAAGAATATCCTGGTCAGTCAAAGCGGTGGCTGAAGATGTCGAAATAGAAGAAGAAGTCCCTGAAGTTGATGATCGTGCCTTACGCAGGTGCTTCTTCTGGAAGCACTGAGACTCAACATGACCGTCCATATTGCAGTAGCCGCAATGAGGACAAGAGCGACCCTGACCGCTCGTAGGAGCAGGCAAGTGCAGCGGAGCACTGGGGCGGGAAGGAGTCGATGGAGCATGCGGCTGAGCAGGAAACCAGGCAGCGAGCACAGAAGGAACCTCAAGTAAACCAGCGTCACGGAGGCAAGTCTCCTCAACACGAATCTCAGAAAGAGCCTCCACGAGGGAGATACGACCACGAGCAAATAACTGAGCATGTCGGGGCTCAAACTCCTTACGGAGCCGAGACAAGAACTCGTAGACACGATGAAACTCCAAATCAGCCCGCACAGCACTGACAAGTACGACAACCAGCAGTGCGAAGAGAATCAAGCTGATGCCAAATAGCAAAACTTTGTGCATAGAAATCATCAACAGTAGAGTCCCCCTGCTGAAGAGCATGCTCCTGACGAACCACAGACAGATATAAGGCATCACCAGAGGGCTGATATCGCTGACGGAGGCGGGTCCACATCTCAAATATGATAGGTAGGCCAAGAAACTCAGAGGCAAACTGCGGCAAAACACTACCAACAAGAACAATGGCGGTACGAGCATCATCATCAATCCACTGAGTGTACCCAGACAAAGCCTCATGATAAGTGTGAAGAGCCTCCTCGTAAGTCGAAAACTGCTCATCATAAGCACGAATGACTTCCTCATCAACAAGCTTAGCAGCATCCTTCGCAACCTGATCAGCATTCTCAGCAAGAACTGGTGGCGTGGGCGGAATGGGAGCCATAGGAAAAATCGGACGTGGCGGACAAGAAACCTCGCCAGAAAGAATGCTCCAGAGACGAATGCCACGCATATGAATACGAATGAAGCCGACAAACTCGATGTAGTTGGTATCATCAAATATCACCGGACACCGAGGAACAACAACAACATAGCCTGACGATGAAGACATTGTACCTTTTTTTTACCAATCAACTAACAGCAGCAGCAGGGGGCAGCGGCCAGAACCGGAGCAGCCAGCCATGATGGGAGAACGAAGACAACAGCAGCAGGCGGGATCCGGTGAGAAGAACACCTCCAACCGGCAAGGACCAGCAGCAGCAGGCAGGATCCGGCGAGGGCAAGCAGCAGCAGCAGCAGGCGGGACCCGTCGAGGGCAAGGACCAGCAGCGGCAGAATCCGGCGAGAACGGCGGCTGGGAGCGAGATCCGTCGAGGGCAGCGGCAGGATCCAGCGAGGGCGGCGATCTGGCGATGGGATCCTGGCGAGGAGCGAGGGAGATCGGGGGGGTTCGAGCGAGGGGTTCGATCCAGAAACCGGCGGCTGCCTCGATCACCAATGGCCCGGCTGCTTCGATCCAGAAGAGGCCCGGCTGCTTCGATCGAGAGGGAGGCCCGGCTGCTTCGATCGATCCAGAGAGAGATGGGATGGAACCAGCCTTGGGTGTGACCGGTAGCGGAGAGGACGTGGGGAACCAGCGGCTACGAGAGAGAAAAGCGGCGGCGGCGGCCAGGGAGGATCAACAGTACGAGTTGCAACGTGTAAAAAAATTGAACTAGCTCTAATACCACGTTAAAAAATATAAAACTTGTATTTTCAGGAGGTCATGGGCCAGTATATATACATGTATAGGTATGAAATATATTCAGAAAACCCCTTATACAATGGGGTAAATAAGAAAATGTTACATGGCTATATATGTAATACTCTACCACATATCAGGTAGTACATGAGGATTTTGAGAAAACATGTTAGTCACGTATAACACAGGTATTGCGTTCAAGGCTTATTCTACCTATCTATCCGTGCCATTAATCCTGCTTCCCTGCCATTATTTTTCTGATGACTATACCCGAGGAGACTGCCACTAATCCTGAAATAAGATGTAATGACTAGACATGGGGATCTTGACTCTTAGTTGCGAAAGAGTGATTATGACAGTTAGATACAGGAGTATCTAATCTTTGGAGGAAAAAATGAATAAACACTACTTTAGTTGCACCACCTTTTCTAATCCCTGTCAATCGTGATATCACAAGCAGCAAAAGTAAAACACTTCTAGTTCTTGAAACAGGTGACCATCTCTGGGCTCAGGTTCAAAAAAAATGCAAAGGGGAACCGACTTCTTTTTATTTCTCTTCGTGGTGCCACATATCACAACTTACATCAAGATTACACAGCAGGGCTTGCATAAAACAAGCAAAACACTTCTTACATCCAGAACACTACAAGAGAAAAGGACCGGATATGCTTAGACACTACACAAGAGTTAGAGCAGTGGCACGTGGTTTGCAGCTCTTCCCTAAGATAATACTTAAGGCCAAATGTGCTCATATGGAGCATACAACAATCGAAGACGGACTCCACTCCCTCGCGTTGCACACAATCGACAAGGAAAAAGTTGTTGTTGCCCATGTACGCGAGAGTGGCCCTTGTTGCTGCCAGTCGCCGCTCCGGGATTTTGAGGAACATCTTCTCCTTCACAATCTTCCAACATGGCTGCACATCACTTTCGTTGCTGCGGGAGGCAACTTCACAAGCACAAATGTACCCGTCTTTACGAAGCCCAATCCATGCATCTAGCTCACTGTCATAGTAGCCTTGCCCTTGGAAAGGTAGCGCCCACTCCCCATGCCACCTCCACTCAGAACGCCTAGTGTCGAATGAGAAGGTACCCTTTGGAACATGTTGATAACGTCTGTCGTGTGGAGACATGAATATGGTGTGCCCATCCGTGAGCAGCGCGTAAAAGGGAATTATATCATCTGTGGAAAATGGCGGCGGCGATGGCACACTTTTCCAGGACCAATCCATGTCTGGTCGTGGATACCACAGCTCATCGTTTCCCGTGGCTGCCCATGACATAGCCTCAAAAGAGTGCTGCTCGCCGACATGGCGAGATGTCAATGCATATAGCATACCACCGGCAGCCACAAAGATGTCAATGCCACCAAGCAGTGAACGTGGTAGGCTTGGCCCGATGGTAATTCCCACTGTCTCGGTATCATATATGAGGGTGGGAGTCTATGGACAACGTGGGTTAGTGGCGATGAAGATGCTGTTACCAAAGGCTGTGAAGCCCATGTCAAGATGGCATACTGGTACGGGAAACTGGAGGACGGAGGGTCAAGGAACCCAAGCTGCACGTCGGCAAAGGTCTCTTGCAAAGTGTCGGCATCAACCTTGTAGATGCTGAAGCCCGTGTCCCAATCATCCAACACCAGGTAGAGGTGCTTCTTCGGCGCACGCCGCGGCCTTTTCCAGTGCGGTCGCCATCGAGGTGCGAGTGCTGACACTTAGACATGTCTCCTCCTATCGATTTTCGGTCCTAACTAGATCTAAAGATTGAATTTTCAGGACCAGGAGAAGGGATTTATAGATAAACGGAAGGCAAGGAGACGATAATGTGACTAGAATTGAATTTTCAGGACCAGGAGAAGGAATTTTTAGACAAATGGAAGGCAAGGAGACGACAATGTGACTAGAATCTAGATCTAACCTGGCGATGAAGTGGGATCCCTCCCCTTATTTATGAAGTGGGAGCGTCATGATGACTAACCGAACTCCTAGCTGAGCTCGGATTGCAGATAGGCAACGGCCTAGAACCCGAGTCGGAGCAGAACCACCCTGGGGAGCGCCCTACAGGAGAGCCAGGAGGGAACTAGGATTGGGAGAGGGGAGCGGAATCAAGAGTGTAATCGGGATTGAAAGGAAAAATGGGTCACCTGGTCACCCGAGAACCGCGCCATGGTCATCGGAGGAGTCACCGCCACGCTCGTGTCGTGCTCCACTCCCATGGAAAATCTGGAGTTGTCGGACCGCCCGTGTGGCTATAAGGCAGTGGAGATGCACCGCCCCACTCGTGGTCGTCGAGAACTTGGTGTGGCCACGCCACCCCTCCCGTAGTCGATGAATGCTGGTGTGGCCGGAGGCGCTCCGCCCCTCCTCTGCTCCCCCTCCCTTTTCTTTTCATGTTCTAT
Source organism: Hordeum marinum (assembly GCA_022496015.1). Lineage (NCBI taxonomy): Eukaryota > Viridiplantae > Streptophyta > Magnoliopsida > Poales > Poaceae > Hordeum > Hordeum marinum. The sequence continues at coordinate 339,954,597 of CM039673.1, forward strand.
TGCGCGTCTTCTATTCATTTTTTTCTTTTTTTTGCGCGTCTTCTGTTCTAATTCAGGCGCCTGAAATTCGTCGGTTCGTCTCCATGAATTCTGCACCCGTTAGTGCGGCTTGGCCCATTCTTTTTATGTCGATAACGTGCATGTGTTTAGTAGCTATGATGTCTGCGCCGAATGACCCTGTTCGGGCTCGTAGTATATGGAGCCGAACGAAACCATTCGGACAGGATATCTTATCCCCCGAACGACCCAGTCATCTCGCGACTGAGTCCACCCCGTGTGTGTCGGCGCCGTCGGCCAGGTGAAACAACAAGAGAATCTCCATCGACGCTCATTACCCTACTCCACCCTCCCGATCCCCTCCGCAGTTTTCATCGGCTGCCATTACTCTCCAGGAAGTTGCCATGGCAAGATTTGTTGATTTGTAGCCCGAATTGAGCCATCGACCAGGTGAATCCCTACTCCCCTCGATCCCCTCCACAGTTCCATCTCCCCTCGTCCAACGCCCTCCATTGCTCTCCAGGAAGTAGCCATGGAAAGATCTGTTGATCTGTAGCCTGAATTGAGCCGTACCCCCGATCTCAACGGTAGTTCACTTTTCCCTTGCACACCCCACTTCTGATCAGTATGGAAGTTGCCATGGCAAGATCTGTGGAACACGTAGACACATCACCCCCCCTTGTCAGTCAATTCTCCCCTATTTTGAAGAACGCAGACAAAGTTGCCATGCTCAATCTGCTGATATCAGTGGGGTGGGGGTGGGTGGGAGGAGGGAGAGAGATGGTTGGGGGGAGGGGTGATTGATAGAAAGTGGACTGTCACACGAATGTTGCCGTGTGTGTGATACTGTTCTTGCCACATGTAGATACTGGAGGTCAAAATGATGTTGACATGTGCCTTAAGTCCTTCGGATGGCAAATAATTATAAATTTATTGTTTGATGTATTCTGTTTTGGACGCACGGGGACAAATGTTTTATTGAAAAATAAGTTATGACATGTGTTTGGGAAAAAAGAGTTGCCACCCTAATGAATTGATGTTGCCATGTGTAGGTTGACACCCCTCTTGATGCTATGTGAATGGTGTAGTTGTTGCCACATGCGTACTGCTTATGTTGCCATGTGCGTGCGCGTTCTAGTTGATGCATTTGATAGACATGTACGTTCTAAATTGATTGTATTGGGCTGGTTGTGCAGATCGAAAAAAGAGGGCAAGGAATGGGTTCGGGAAATGGTGGGAATCCTTGGTACTACAGTTCTTTAGAAGCACCGCCATGGGGTGGGCATGAATATGACAAGCAAAACTCAACTGGGCCTTTGCTGCCACTACTACAACAATACGTAGACACAGGTACATTGTTGTTTACAAATATAAAAAAGCTGCAACATAATTATGGAAATGAAATGCTTTAATGGATGAATGTAAAATCAGGGGCATTATGTGGAAGCACAAATATCGGATGTGGATGGACAAATGATCAGGCTCAGCCTGACAATCCAGCATACCTAAGGAATCAGCTACAGATACAAGGCTCATTTGCAGGATCAAGATTAGTTGACCAGCTGATGATAGGCGCATCTGCATCTACGTCAAGTGCCACTAAGTGTAGAACCGTAATAGTATATGTTTTTGCAAAGTACACATTCTTTTAGATACAAAAAAGGGAAAATGGTCAAAAAGAAAGAAAAACAAGGGAGATGAAAGATTGCCATGTTGCAGGTTTAGGAAAAAACACAATTGTTGCCATGTTGCATTCAGAAAATAACTTGCCATGCGCGTTGACGTTTTAGTTGCCAGATGTAGCACGTGAATGTGGAGTTATATCACATGGTAGACCATGCCAAAGTATAAACCTTGTGTTTAGAAAAATGAAAAGAAATCATGTATGACTGGAATTGCCATGATGGTCTAAATGGGTGTGGAAATGTTGAGTGTGAGATCATGCATGAGTAAAGCTGCCATCTGTTCATAGACAAACTTGCCATGTGACTTAAAAAAATAACTTTCCGTGTGCGAAAGCTTCATGTTTTTGTTGGAAATATGCCCTAGAGGCAATAATAGATTAGTTATTATCATATTTCCTTGTTCGTGATAATCGTTTATTATCCATGCTATAATTGTATTGATCGGAAACTCAGATACATGTGTGGATACATAGACAACACCATGTCCCTAGTATGCCTCTAGTAGACTAGCTCGTTGATCAAAGGATGGTTAAGGTTTCCTAGCCATGGACATGAGATGTCATTTGATAACGGGATCACATCATTAGGAGAATGATGTGATGGATAAGACCCAAACTACAAACATAGCATATGATCGTTTCAGTTTATTGCTACTGTTTTCTGCATGTCAAGTATATGTTCCTATGACCATGAGATCATGCAACTCACGGATATCGGAGGAGTGCCTTGTGTGTATCAAACGTCGCAACGTAACTGGGTGACTATAAAGGTGCTCTACAGGTATCTCCGATGGTGTTTGTTGAGTTGGCATGGATCGAGACTGGGATTTGTTACTCCGTGTAACGGAGAGGTATCTCGGGGCCCACTCGGTAATGCAACATCACAATAAGCCTTGCAAGCAATGTGACTAATTGTTAGTTGCGGGATCTTGTATTACGGAACGAGTAAAGAGACTTGCCGGTAACGAGGTTGAACTAGGTATGGAGATACCGACGATCGAATCTCGGGCAAGTAACATACCGAAGAACAAAGGGAACGATATACGGGATTGACTGAATCCTTGACATAGAGGTTCGACCGATAAAGATCTTCGTAGAATATGTAGGAACCAATGTGGACTTCCAGGTCCCGCCATTGGTTATTGACCGTAGAGGTGTCTCGGTCATGTCTACATAGTTCTCGAACCCGCAGGGTCTGCACACTTAAGGTTCGGTGACGTTTCGGTAGTGTGGAGTTATGTATGGCGGTGACCGAAGGTTGTTCGGAGTCCCGGATGAGATCCCGGACGTCACGAGGAGCTCCGGAATGGTCCGGAGGTAAAGATTCATATATAGGAAGTCCCAGTTTGGTTTCCGGAAAAGTTTCGGGCTCATCGGTAGTGTACCGGGAGTATCGGTATTGTACCGGGAGTGCCGGTAGTGTACCGGAGGACCTCCGGGAGGGGTATTTCGACCCCAATAGGTCCATGGGCTGTGGGAGAATAATAACCAGCCCTTAGTGGGCTGGGAAAACAGCCACAAAGGCCCATGGCGCAGGAGAGAAAGTCCTAAAGCAAAAAGTGGAAAATCAGCCAATAGGAGGCAATCCTACTCCAACTAGGATTGGAGGTGAAGTAGGATTGCTCCCACCTCCTATTTCGGCCGACCCAAAGGCCTTGGCTGCCTCTCCTCTCCTCTCCTCCTATATATACTAGTGGATTGGGTGGTTTTTGGACAGAATTTCCGGCCACGTGCTACCCGTTACACCGGTGCACAGTTTCTCCTCTAGATCGGTTTTCCGCAGCGCTTAGGCGAAGCCCTGCCGGAATCACTCCACCACCATCACCGGAGCGCCGTCACGCTGCCGGTGAACTCTCTCTCCTCTCCACCTCCTCTTGCTGGATCAAGATGGTGGAGATCGTCATCAAGCTGCACGTGTGCTGAACGCGGAGGTGCCGTCCGTTCGGCGCTAGATCGGAAGGACCGTGATCGAGATCGCGAGACGGTTCGTGATGTGATCACGGAACGGATCGTGATGAGTTCGCGGGATAGATCGTGATCAAGATCGTGAGATGGATCGTGATGAGATCGCGGGACGGATCGTGATGAGTTCACGGGACGGATCGTGATTGGATCGTGGGACGGATCGTGATGAGATCGCGGGACGCTCGGCGATTTGGATCGCGAAGATGTTCGACTACACCAACCGCGTTTCTTAACGCTTCCCGCTTAGCGATCTACAAGGGTATGTAGATCCACTCTCCCTCTCGTAGATGCTCATCACCATGGATAGGTTTGCGTGTGCGTAGGAAAATTTTTGTTTCCCATGCGACGTTCCCCAACAGTGGCATCATGAGCTAGGTTGATGGTTCGATGAGATCTCGAGTAGAACACAAAAGGTTTGTGGGCGTTGATGCTTAGATTGCTTCCTCCCTTGGTCGTATTTTGGTTCAGCGGGATTGTGAGATGAAGCGGCCCGGACCAACATTACTCGTACGCTTACGAGAGACCGGTTCCCTCGACGCAACTTGTTGCCTAGATGGCTTGCGGGTGACAGTTTCTCTCACTTTAGTTGGATCGGATTCGACAAAGGCGGTCCTTGAGAAGGTTGAAAAGCAAACTAGTGTATCACCGTTGTGGTTTATGCGTAGGTGAGAATCGTTCTTGCTAGATACCCATAGCAGCCACGTAAAATATGCAACAACAATTAGAGGACGTCTAACTTGTTTTTGCAGGGTATGTTGTGATGTGATATGGCGAATTACATGATGAGATATATGTGATGTATGAGATGATCATGTGATGTGTAGATTATCACGACTTGCATGTCGATGAGTACGGCAACCGGCAGGAGCCATAGGGTTGTCTTTAATTATTGTATGACCTGCGTGTCAATCATTAAGCGCTATGTAATGCTTTACTTTATCGCTACGGTAGCAATAGTAGTAGAAGCATGCAGGGCGTGACAACCCCAATGGCAACACATTGATGGAGATCAAGATGATGGAGATCATGGTGTTGTGCCGGTGACGATGGAGATCATGTCGGTGTTTCGAAGATGGAGATCTTAAACACAAGTTCATGGCCATATCATGTCACTTATGAATTGCATGAGATGTTAATCCTTTTATGCACCTTGTTTTGCTTAGTACGGCGGTAGCATTATAAGGTGATCCCTCACTTGAATTTCAAGATGAACTGTGTTCTCCCCGAGTGTGCACCGTTGCGAAAGTTCGTCGTGTTGAGACACCACGTGATGATCGGGTGTGATAGACTCTACGTTCACATACAACGGGTGCAAGCCAGATTTGCACGCGCAGAACACTCGGGTTAAACTTGACGAGCCTAGCATGTACAGACATGGCCTCGGAACACGAGAGACCGAAAGGTCGAACATGAGTCATATAGTAGATATGATCAACATAATGATGTTCACCATTGCAGCCACCTCAACTCACGTGATGATCGGACTTGAGTTAATGAATTTGGATCATGTATCACTCGAATGATCGGAGGGATGTCAATTTGAGTGGGAGTTCTTAAGTAATATGATTAATTGAACTCATTATCATGAACATAGTCAAAGTGTCTTTGCAAATTATGTTGTAGATTACTAGCTCGCGCTGTAGCTCCCTTGTATTTTTATATGTTCCTAGAGAAATAGAATTGAAAGATGTTGGTAGCAAAATTGCGGACTGGGTCCGTGATCTGAGGATTGTCCTCACTGCTGCACAGAAGGCTTATGTCCTTAATGCACCGCTCGGTGCGCCACCCCCTCTAGCGTCGTCTATAGATGTTGTGAACATCTAACAGGCACGTTTCGATGACTACTTGATAGTTTAGTGCGTCATGCATTACGGCTTAGAATTGAGGCTCCAAAACGTTTTGAACGTCACGGAACACATGAGATGTTCTAGGAGCAGAGATTGTGATCTCAGGCTCGTGCCTTTGTTGCGAGATATGAGATCTCCAACAAGATTCTTTGCTTGTAAGATGAAGGAGAATAGCTCAATCGTTGAGCATGTACTCAGATTGTCTGGGTACTACAATCGCTTGAATCAAGTGGGAGTTGATCTTCCAGATAAGATAGTGATTGATATAGTTCTCCAAGTCACTGTCACTAAAGCTACTAGAACTTAGTGATGAACTATAATACACCAGGGATAGAAGTATTGATCCCTGAGCTGTTCGCGATGTTTGACACCGCGAAGGTAGAAATCAAGAAGGAGCGTCAAGTGTTGATGGTTAATCAAACCACTAGTTTCGAAAAGGGCAAGAGCAAGGAGGGAAACTTCATGGATAGCAAGTCAATTGCTGCTCCAGTGAAGCAACCCAAAGTTGAACTCAAACCCGAGACTAAGTGCTTCTATTATGAGGTGAGAGGTCGCTGAAGCGGAACAACCCTAGATACTTGGTAGATAAGAAGGCTGGCAACATCGACAGAAGTATATTTGATATACGAGTTATTGATGTGTACCTTGCTAGTACTCCTAGTAGCACCTGGGTATTGGATACCGGTTCGGTTGCTAAATGCTAGTAACTCGAAATAAAAGCAACGGAATAAACGGAGAACTAGCTAAGGGTGAGGTGACGATGTGTGTTGGAAATGTTTCCAAGGTTGATGTGATCAACATCGCACGCTCTCTCTACCTTCAGGATTAGTAACGAACCTAAATAAATGTTATTTGGTGTTTTGCGTTGAGCATGAACATGATTAGATCATGTTTGTTGCAATACGATTATTCATTTAAGTCAGAGAATAATAGTTATTCTGGTTACATGAATAATACCTTCAATGGTCATGCACCAAGTGAGAATGGTTTGTTGAAATCTTGATCGTAGTAGTACACATGTTCATAACATTGATGTCAAAAGATACAAAGTTAATAATGATAGTACCACATACTTGTGGCACTGCCGCTAAATGTCATATTGGTATAAAGCGCATGTAGAAACTCCATGCTGATGGATATTTGGACTCATCGATTTCGAATCGGTTGAGACATGCGAACCATGCCTCTTGGGCAAGATGACTAAAGGACCCCGTTGGATGGAGCAGGCAAGTGATTCATTGGAAATGATACATGTTGATGTATGCAATCTAGTGAGTCTTGTAGCGTGCAGTGGATATCGTTATTTTCTTACCTTCACTGATGATTTGAGTAGATATAGTGTATATTTACTTAATGAAACACAAGTCTGAATCGTTTGAAAGGTTCAAGCAAATTCAGAGTGAAGTTTAAAGATCATCGTGACAAGAAGATAAAAATGACCGCGATATGATCGTGGAGGTGAATATCTGAGTTACGAGTTTGGCATACAACTTAAGACAACGTGATATTTGTTTCACAACTAACGCCACCTGGAACACCATGCTGTGATGGTGTGTCCGAACATCATAGTCATGCTCTATTGATATAGTGCATACTGTGATGTCTCTTATCATTTTACTACTATAATTTTTGGGGTTATGCATTAGAGACAACTACATTCACTTTAAATAGGGCATCATCTAAATCCGTTGAGATGACACCGTGTGAATTATGGTTTGATAGAAACCTAAGCTGTCATTTCTTAATGTTTGGGGCTGCGATGCTTGTGTGGAAAATGTTTTCACATAATAAGCTAGAACCCAAAGCGGACAAATGTATCTTCATAGAATACCCTAAGAACAGATGGGTATGCCTTCTATCTCAGATCCGAGTGCAAAGTGTTTGTTGCTAGAACTGGGTCCTTTCTTGAGAAAAAGTTTCTCTCAAAAGAATTGAGTGGGAGGAAGATAGAACTTGATGAGGTTGTTAAACCTTTGTTCAACCAGAGAGTAGCGCAGCGCAGAAAGATGTTTCTGTGAAGCCTACGTTAGTTGAAGAGGAAGTTAATGATGATGATCATGAAGCTTCAGGATCAAGTTACTATCGAACTCCGTAGGTCGACAAGGATGTGTACTGCTCCTGAGCGGTACGACAACTCTGTCTTGGAGGTCATGTTGTTGGACAACGATGAACCTACGAGCTATGGATAAGCGATGATGGGCCCGGATTCCGACAAATGGTTGGAGGCCATGAAATCCGAGATAGGATCCATGTATTAAAACCAAGTGTAGACTTTGGTAGACTTGCTCGTTGGACGGCAGGTCGTTGAGTACAAATGGATCTTTAAAATGAAGACAGACACTGATGGTGAATGTCACTATTTGTAAAGCTCGACTTGTTGCAAAGATGTTTGTGACAAGTTCAAGGAGTTGACTACGATGAGACTTTCTCACTCGTAGCGATGCTAAAAGTCTGTTGGAATTGTGTTAGCAGTTGCTGTGTTTTCAATTATGAAATCTGGCAGATGGATGTCAAAACATCGTTTCCTTAATGGTTTACTTGAGGAAAGGTTGTATGTGATACAACCAGAAGGTTTTGTCAGGCCTAAGGATGCTAAAAGGTGTGCAAGCTTCGGTGATCCTTCCATGGACTGAAGCAAGCATCTCGGAGTTGGAATATACGCTTTGATGAGGTGATCAAAGTTTTGATGTTTATACAAAGTTTATGAGAAACTTGTATTTGCAATAAAGTGAGTGGGAGCACTATAGAATTTCTGATCAGTATATGTGGATGACATATTGTTGTTCAGAAATAATGTAGAGTTTCTGGAAAGCATAAAACGGTTATTTGGAAAGTGATTTTCAAAGGAAGACCTGGATAAAGCTACCTAATTGTTGAGCATCAAAATCTATAAGATAGATCAAGATGCTTGATGAGACTTTCAATGAGTGCATACCTTCACAAGATTTTGAAAGAGTTCAAAATGGATCAGCCAGAGAAATAGTTCTCGTCTGATTTGTAAGGTGTGAAGTTGAGTGAGACTCAAAGCTCGACAACGGCAGAAGAAAGAGAAAGGACGAACGTCGTCCCCTATGCCTTAGCCATAGGCTCTATATTATGCCATGCTGTGTACCGCACCTATGTGTGCCTTGCCATGAGTTTGTCAAGGGGTACAAGAGTGGTCCGGGAGTGGATCACTGGACAGCGGTCGGAATTATCCTTAGTAACCAGAGGACTAAGGAAATGTTTCTTGATTATGGAGGTGATAAAGAGTTCGTCGTAAATAGTTACGTCGATGCAAGCTTTAACACCTATCCGGATGACTAGTAGTAGCAATCTGGATACGTATAGTGGAGCAGCCATTTGGAAATAGTACCAAGTGGAGTGTGGTAGCAGTGTTTACGGTTTGACATAGAGATTTGCAAAGTACACACGGATCTGAATATCGCAGACTCGTTGACTATAAGACCTCTCTCACATGCAAAGCATGATCGAGCCCCAAAACTCATTGGGTGTTAGATTCATAACAATGCGAATCACATGGTAATGTGAACTAGATTATTGACTCTAGTGCAAGTGGGAGACTGTTGGAAATATGCCCTAGAGGCAATAATAGATTAGTTATTATCATATTTCCTTGTTCGTGATAATCGTTTATTATCCATGCTATAATTGTATTGATCGGAAACTCAGATACATGTGTGGATACATAGACAACACCATGTCCCTAGTATGCCTCTAGTAGACTAGCTCGTTGATCAAAGGATGGTTAAGGTTTCCTAGCCATGGACATGAGATGTCATTTGATAACGGGATCACATCATTAGGAGAATGATGTGATGGATAAGACCCAAACTACAAACATAGCATATGATCGTTTCAGTTTATTGCTACTGTTTTCTGCATGTCAAGTATATGTTCCTATGACCATGAGATCATGCAACTCACGGATATCGGAGGAGTGCCTTGTGTGTATCAAACGTCGCAACGTAACTGGGTGACTATAAAGGTGCTCTACAGGTATCTCCGATGGTGTTTGTTGAGTTGGCATGGATCGAGACTGGGATTTGTTACTCCGTGTAACGGAGAGGTATCTCGGGGCCCACTCGGTAATGCAACATCACAATAAGCCTTGCAAGCAATGTGACTAATTGTTAGTTGCGGGATCTTGTATTACGGAACGAGTAAAGAGACTTGCCGGTAACGAGGTTGAACTAGGTATGGAGATACCGACGATCGAATCTCGGGCAAGTAACATACCGAAGAACAAAGGGAACGATATACGGGATTGACTGAATCCTTGACATAGAGGTTCGACCGATAAAGATCTTCGTAGAATATGTAGGAACCAATGTGGACTTCCAGGTCCCGCCATTGGTTATTGACCGTAGAGGTGTCTCGGTCATGTCTACATAGTTCTCGAACCCGCAGGGTCTGCACACTTAAGGTTCGGTGACGTTTCGGTAGTGTGGAGTTATGTATGGCGGTGACCGAAGGTTGTTCGGAGTCCCGGATGAGATCCCGGACGTCACGAGGAGCTCCGGAATGGTCCGGAGGTAAAGATTCATATATAGGAAGTCCCAGTTTGGTTTCCGGAAAAGTTTCGGGCTCATCGGTAGTGTACCGGGAGTATCGGTATTGTACCGGGAGTGCCGGTAGTGTACCGGAGGACCTCCGGGAGGGGTATTTCGACCCCAATAGGTCCATGGGCTGTGGGAGAATAATAACCAGCCCTTAGTGGGCTGGGAAAACAGCCACAAAGGCCCATGGCGCAGGAGAGAAAGTCCTAAAGCAAAAAGTGGAAAATCAGCCAATAGGAGGCAATCCTACTCCAACTAGGATTGGAGGTGAAGTAGGATTGCTCCCACCTCCTATTTCGGCCGACCCAAAGGCCTTGGCTGCCTCTCCTCTCCTCTCCTCCTATATATACTAGTGGATTGGGTGGTTTTTGGACAGAATTTCCGGCCACGTGCTACCCGTTACACCGGTGCACAGTTTCTCCTCTAGATCGGTTTTCCGCAGCGCTTAGGCGAAGCCCTGCCGGAATCACTCCACCACCATCACCGGAGCGCCGTCACGCTGCCGGTGAACTCTCTCTCCTCTCCACCTCCTCTTGCTGGATCAAGATGGTGGAGATCGTCATCAAGCTGCACGTGTGCTGAACGCGGAGGTGCCGTCCGTTCGGCGCTAGATCGGAAGGACCGTGATCGAGATCGCGAGACGGTTCGTGATGTGATCACGGAACGGATCGTGATGAGTTCGCGGGATAGATCGTGATCAAGATCGTGAGATGGATCGTGATGAGATCGCGGGACGGATCGTGATGAGTTCACGGGACGGATCGTGATTGGATCGTGGGACGGATCGTGATGAGATCGCGGGACGCTCGGCGATTTGGATCGCGAAGATGTTCGACTACACCAACCGCGTTTCTTAACGCTTCCCGCTTAGCGATCTACAAGGGTATGTAGATCCACTCTCCCTCTCGTAGATGCTCATCACCATGGATAGGTTTGCGTGTGCGTAGGAAAATTTTTGTTTCCCATGCGACGTTCCCCAACAGTTTTATGGAATTTATTAAATTCTTAATAGCACTTAATAAAATTTTGAAAAATATGGTACCGGGGTCATGTCAATAAAATGTTTGATGAATAATTTGTACATGAGAAAAATGCAGGGCCTCCGGATACATCTAAAGGCAATTGGGGCACACTGGGTATTCCAGGATCACACACGTGCCATACTTCTCAACTGAACTACACTAAGCAGGCTATCGTCATGAATGCGGGGACGGCGAGAACCACAAGAAACAAGCGTCTTGAATCTGATGTGAGGACCTCAAGAGCGGACTACACAAACTCAGATGCGGAGACAGTTGATGAACATGAGGATGATCATGAAGAGGATGAGCTCCAAGAGGGTGAAGACCAGGAAGATGATGATCAGGAAGAGGATGAGCCGCATGAGGATGAGCTATAGTCTACACTAGCACCTCCTGCGGCACCTTATGTGCACATGAAATTTGCTACATTTGAAGATGCAAAGGCGTACTACCAGAGTTATGCAAAGTTCAATGGTTTTGCAGCATACATAGACCATCGCAGAAAACTACTGAAGACAGGAGAATACAACCGAGCTGAGTTGAGGTGTTTCAAGTCGAGGAAGAACAAGGAAAAATTAGGGGGAAATGGTCCAGTCATCACAGAACGGCGAAGAGACATCATGGTCAAGACAAATTGCCCTGCCAAGATGAAGCTCAACGTCATAGGGCCTGGTGTGTGGTAACAAAATATGCGGGGGATCACAATCATGAAATGATTAAGAAATTTGACCTGGTTAGGTTTGTGAGTGCTCATCGTGGATTCACACCGGAGGAAGAACAATTTGTGAAGTTTCTCCATGATTGCAACCTCCAACCTGGGAGAATGGTCCACATTATGTCAATGATACACAGCAAAATAGGGAAGCTCAACAGCATGCCGTACCTGCCATCAGATGTAGTTAACTTGGTGGCAAAGTATCATAGGGAAAGTCAATTGACAGACATGGAGGACACAATTGCATACTTCATGGAAAAGGAGAAATAAGATCCTGATTTCTTCTACATAATAAAGCTGGATAGTGAGGACCACGTTGTGAGCATGTATTGGATAGATGGTGCAGCATGCAGGGCGTACAAGCACTTCCATGACTGTGTGTCATTCGATGCTACATATATGACCAATATGTAAAAGATGTTGTGTGCTCCATTCATTGGCATAAACAACCACAACCAATCACTGCAGTTCGAGTGCGGATTTATTAGGAACGAGGATGTTGGTAGCTATGTGTGGCTTTTCAAGTCTTTCAAGGAATGCATGGTCGGGCTTGAACCAATGAACATCATAACGGACCAGTATGTCGGCATGCGTGCAGGCATTGAGGAAGTGTTCCCTAACACAATACATAGACACTTTAGGTGGCATGTTATTAAGAATGCGGAAGAAACGTTGGGTCTCTTTTTTACTGAAAGTCTAGAACTCCACAAAGCATTTGAATTGTGTGTTGACCACAATTTGACACCGGAAAAACTCGAGCGAACCTGGAAAGCAATGATAGATAAATACCAAGTCCAGGACAACGAAACACTACAAAACCTTTGGGAGAAGAGGAAGTTCTGGGTGCCAGCTTATTTCATGCAGTGCTTCTACCCCTTTCTGCAAACTACCCAGCGTAGCGAGGGATTCAATGCAGTGCTGAAGAGATATGTAAACCTAGGGAACTCAATTCTTAGGTTTGTATAGAAATACAATGCAATTCAACAGAAAATTTTGGGTGCAAAGCAACAAGTGTTGGCAAACACAGCTCTGAAGAACCCGAAGATGCTAACGTGCAACCTGTTGGAGAGACACATGATGAAGGTTTATACATGACAACTATTCTACAAGTGAGTTTTTTTACATTCATGGTTATACTGGTTTAGTAAATGGTTTGCAGAGTAGTTTAAATTTAGTTGCCATGTTTGGGGTACAAGTGATTGAAAATGCTTGTTTGAATAAATAGTTGCCATGTTGGGTCTACAAATACTTGCCATGCTAGATTGACCACGAATTATGAGTTGTACGTTTTGAATGACAGATGAATGAATAGATGAACAATGATAAGAATGTACATTTGTTGAACTTGCTATGCAATGATAAGAATGTACGTTTGTTGAACTTGCTATGTGAACCAAATGATTGAGAAGATCACATTGTTGTGTTTGGGTTGATCTATAAACTTGCCATGTAGGGTGTGTGACAGTAAGGATGTACATATGAGTTGGTAGTGATGGAGGAAATTGAACTTGCCATGATGTTATCAGTAAACTTGCCTTGTTTGCACAAGTAAATTTGCCATGTTTGTTTCATGTTGGATAAAACATGTCGTGTTGTCATCAGTAAACCTGTCATGTCTGCATGACTTAAGGTGCCATGCTTGTGCTACTAAAGTTGTCATTTGTGATTCATTGAACTTGCCATGAGTGCAGTAGTAAGAAAACACGCGTTCCGCTGTATTGGCGAGCTAAATTGTAATGAAAACTAAAAAAATTACAGGTTCTAGTGGGAGCTAAGGCTATCAAGCGGTTACACCGTGATTCAAGTCGACAACTTCACCTACAAGGTCTGCACCATGTGGGACATCTCAGACTTAGAAGCCGAAGACCCGGACAAGGGAAGGAACTAAATGGTGATGGCAAACATAACAGGAGGGTTGTACTACTGCCAATGCTGCAAGTTTGAAAGATACGGTGTGATCTGCTGCCATATTCTAAGGGTAATGGACATGAATGGCGTGAAACAGGTGCCACCAAGGTACATACTTGAGCTTTGGTCTTGAAACGCAGATGAAGCACTGTGCCAGCATGGTTCGCAGCAAGTCCTTGCATGGCATGAAGATGGGCCCGACACAACCATGGAAACTGTCAGGCGTGTTGTCATGACAAGAAGATTTGCCAACATAGCAGACGAGTCTTGCAAATATGGTATGATGAGCAGAGCGGTTGAGAGGCACACAAACGCCCTATAAAGGGATCTAGACTTGATTAAGAAGAGAATGGAGGAGGAGGCACTACATAAATTCCCAAAAAAGAACAAGACTGCTCCTAGTACATCAACATGGCAATCGACGGAAAACTCGTAGGTGGATTCGGGCACATCCAACACGCACACGCAGGTGAGGAACCCTCCAAGGACAATCACTAAAGGACAGTTAAAACAGATAAGGTACAAATGAGCACTCGAGATTCAAGCAAAACACAAGAAGAGCACAAAGAAGATGGCACCAGAAGCTTGAGCTACATAAAAAAGGGTGAAAACTAACAGGGTATGCTAGATCTAATTTGGCATGTTTGTTCGTTTGGTAAGTTGTATGCATGTCCGCGTTGATTTGGCGACATTTATCGTTTCAAATTAAAAATAACATTGTCATGTGAACAGATACAAAAAAGTTGACACGTTGCTACAAAATGTAGTTTGTCGATTCTGGAAAAAAGAGGAGAAACTGTCGTGGTTTTATCACGGCAGATGTCCGAGGACTTATGTTCGAAGCCATCGCTAAGGTGATGGACTCAAAGGGGTTGGTTGGGACGAAGGACACGAGTTTACCCAGGTTCGGCCCCTCAAGGAGAGGTAAAAGCCCACGTCCTTCTTGTGTTGTATTGATTAGAGTATCGATTACAAGGGAGCGGATTCGCTTGACCTAGTTCTCGATTAGTTGGTTTCTGTCTAAGCCGCCCCGGGTCTCGCCTTTAAATAGGAGGTCAAGACCACGGGTTACACAAGTCTCATACCGACTCTTATGGCGTATATGATTCTATCTCTATGTCGCCTTGCCTTCCTGGGGAAGCCGTCTCCGGGCGGCTTAACCGCCCGGGTCTTCATGCCTTCTCCCGTCTGGGCCTTGCCTTGGCCCACCTTGGTAAGCCGCCATATTTCTAGGCTTACATCTCTAGGCCCATCTGCCTTGGTCTAGGCTATGAGCGGCCAGGTATGACCCGGCCCCACCTGGGAGGATCTTACCATTGGGTTATATCCCCAACATTAGGCCCCAGGTTGATTTGAGCTTGATCATGTCAATCTTCAATCTCACTTGGCGGCGAGTCTCACTCTTTGTCACTTGAAAGTAAGATAAGTAACCCGTTGTGACGTCATACTGGATATGCCAAAAAGATTCCCTAACGACTGCAATGGATCTTTTCATCATTAAACTAATAGCCCGAAAATCAAGGCGTCCGTCTCAGTCGGTCAGTTTCCATCGCCTTGATTCTCGCGACCGTTTCCACTTTCCTGCCTCTTAAATAGGACTGCGAAGGGACTTTCTCATTTCCTCCGCTACCTGTGCCTCTTCTTCTTCCTCTCGACACCGTCGCCCCCGAGCTCCCTTGCTTTGGTGTGTTCCATCGTCATCGTTGTCCCTGGCCGCCCATCAACCTGAATGAACCAGAGCCTTGCCGCGACCGTCGCACCACTGTTGATATGTCTTTCTCCATCTCCTAGATCCGTAGCTTAGTATGACGAATCCATGGAGTTCTTCGGCTCCATTAGAGCACGAGTTCTTCATAATGCCAAGTGATACATAGTCCAGTAGATCTCGTACTGGTCATCTTTCCGCTTCAGTAAATCATATGAAATCATCCATAGTACAGATCCATAGTTACTTCCCCTTACTGTCCTCAAACATTACCAGTTCCTCCGTTCGCCATTAGGTTTAGAATAAAACCGCTTTTTCCTCTGTTTGTAGATCCGCACTTATAAAGATAGCAGGTGAAACTTGTTTTCCATACTTAGTAGTATTTGTTTCATTACCTTCCAATTTAACCTGCCATTAGTTTTCCGGCTCTCGCCGTATCTGCACCGGCGGCTTAACTTCGTAGAGCTTAGATTTCGTCAGCCGCCCTTAGTTGTCTGTCACCTTCTAACTCGCCACGCCCTATTACTTTCCGTAGTTTTAAGTCGCCAATATGCCTCGTGCATCCTCTTCCTGTAACTGGGTCGGCTCTGCAATCTCTGAGGAGTTTTTGAAGGATTTCATAGACGCAAGGACCTTGCCGGCCAAAGATGTCATTCATTGGATGGTTCCGGGCAAAGAGAAGAAACCCATCCCCCAGGAGGGCGAAGTAGTTATATTCGCGGACCACCTTGTACGTGCTTTCAGCCTGTCCGACTCTAAATTTTTCCGAGACATCCTTCATTTCTTCAAGCAGCATCCTCAAGATATTGCACCCAACTCTGTCTCAAACATGTGAAATGTCCAAGTCCTCTGTGAAGTTTACTTACAAGAAGAGCCGTTAGTTGACCTCTTCCGTGAGTTCTTCTATGCAAACCGCCAGACAGAAGTGGCAGCTGGTCCAAGCTTGGAGCTCGGCGGAATTTCTATTCAAAGAAGACGGGATATATCCTTTCTGGCTGTTCAAATGCCAAGTCACCCCAAGGATTGGAACAAAACCTGGTTTTATTGCAAAGACACCTCTCTAGAGGGAGAACGTCCATTACCGGGTTATCGTCCGACCCGACTCCGCACCAATACTGAACTCCCTGACCGGATGTCGGCCTCCGAACGGGAAAAGTATGCTACGGCTTACGCCAAAATTAAAGCCCTCATGGCCAACGGTTTGACCGGGATTGATCTGACCCGCTGCTGGGTCTCTTGGCGAGTCATGCCTCTAAGCCGGAGAAGCCGCCTCATGTGTGAATATATGGGTGATGCCAATGACCCCCTCTGCTTTAATCCTACCACGTTGTCAGAAGATAACATCGTTGCCACCGTCAAAAGCCTCATCCATGAATCTCAAGATTCTTGCCGCAATATTGGGTTACCACCCTTCTGTGCCGCAAACCTGGCTCCAGATGTAAGGGCGACTCTCAATCTTATTACTCCCGTGTTAACTATCCATGTATATTTACAAATTTTAACCTCTTTTGGTGGCTTTCACTTTCAGGCTAACTCCAGCTTCTGGAAGAAGAAATACATCCCTCCTCCGAAAAAGTCTAAGGAGAAGACCGGTGGCCGAAAGAAGAAGACTGTACCTCAAGAGCAACCTAAGGCTGACGATTCAGAGGTAGAATTTGACTCTCTTGACCGTCTTACTATGCACCTTAGCGATAGTAATAACTTCTCAGGACGAGACGAAGACAAGCCACGCCAACGTTCCTGAGGTAACCTATGTCTCATCTAACTCAGAACATCTTGCACCACTGAAGATATGGCGGGTCGTCCGAAAGTTCCCATTTTCTCATCCTCTTGCTTACTTAGACCCCGAATTTCTTTTGAAAAAGAAACATCACCTTTCCCGACTCGAGACCTAGAGCACCGGATCTGAAGATCTCATGAGGTATTTGTTTAATTTGGTTTAACTCTGTCAACCTTGCCTTACAATCTTGCTCTGTCTTCATATTGCTTTAACTGTTTTTAGGAATCGCCCCCTTCTTCAGGCAACTCGATGACAACCAAGCTGCCTCCTCTGAAGATCAACCCAGAGTACGTGCTTTCATATTCACATCCTATCTTTTATCATCCTTTGAACTTTATACAATGACTCTTTGTGCTTTCCAGGGCTCAAGCGAAACGAAGAAAGACCGGCGGGTCTACCTCTGCCCCCACTCCCAAAGAGCCGGAACCTACCAAACCAGACTCTCCTACAACCTCCAAGGATGTGCCTGAAGATGCTCGTCATTTTGTCGAACCGGCGGCTCAGGAGACGGCAAATGAGAGCCTTCTAAGGACCAATTCTAAGACACCAAGCTCTTCAATGGCCGTTGATGATTCAGTACTCCGGATCTCATCATTACTGGTGCCGGTTTTCAAGCTCCTCAACCTCATGTGCTGACAAAGCACACTGAGAAAACTGAAGCCTCTGATAATCTGGATTTTGAACTCCCCATGCTAGAAAAGCTAACTGCTGATGAGCTACACGCTGATTACCTGAACCACCTCTCCACAAGCCGGACATGGAGCTTAAACTTGTGGGCTTAATGAAGAAAATATATGAGGTATTCCTATTCTCTTTTCCTTATACCTTATGTAACCCCCAAGAGCTGGTTTAATATTTGTTAATGGTAAACCAGGTCTTCCAATCCATGTTAGAAGTAGAACCACTTAGCCTGTAGCCCCCAAGTATCGGTTGGATACGTAAATATTGAGCTGGTACTCAATGTTAAGTATTTGATCAAATTTGAACAGAAAGCCATATGTAGCCCCCAAGTGCCAGCTTATCTCTGACAAATATGAGCCGGAACTTCACTATAGACTTAGAGAACATCGTTGTAGACCCCAAGTGCCGGCTTATCTTTGATAAGTATGAGCCGGACCTTCACTGTAGACATAGAGAACATCGCAGTAGCCCCCAAGTGCCGGCTTAACTTGATGAAGATGAGCAGGAACTTACTTGTAGTCTTGGAGAACAAACATACATTAGCCCCCCAGTGTCGAGTATATTGCTTGCAATCTACTTGAGACTTGCATTATATTAATTAACCTAACCATCTGGCAATGTGTTATCCTGGCGACTTACCCCTCATTTATCATTTTTTTGTGCATCACAGGAAACTTTAAGCAATGCTGAGTCTGAACTGACCGGCTTAAAAAGCAATCTGGCCTCCCAGCAAGCCGCCCGAAGTGAAGCGGAGGAGAAGTGCCGGCTTGCCACCGAAGAGCTTGCACAAGCTAAGTCTAAACTTTCTTCTTTCAAAAAGGCTGCTGAGGCGGAGCAAACTACTCTGGCCAAACGCGCAGACGACGCTGATGAGCGACTCATGGTCGTATCAGACGAGTTGCAATCTCTGAAGCACCATATCTCCAAGATGACATGTGCTATATTTGGTAAGTACTAAAGACTCAATCAATCTTCTTGTTTGTAAAGTTACACAGGCGACTTATAACCTGAAATCCGGCTTGTGTAGGTCAAAGAAGCCGTCAACTTGGTGCTGACAGCCTATTGCAGCTGAAAGCCGTCTATACTTTGTCAGAGCAATTGTATTGCGATACTCTATGCACTATTAAAGCTATGCTGAACAAAGAAAGCATCCCCAAGTTCATGAAAGGAGTCACAGAGATGCTGTCAATTCTGCCAAAGCAAATTGAAGAACTCGAGAAGTCAGCCGCCGAGAAGGGAGCCATTGCAGCCATAAGCCGGGCTTTGGCGTTTGCCCCGGAGCTAACTCCTAAAGAGATGATGGATGACTTTCCATCAAAGAAGGACGATGGCTCAGAATTCATAGAAGCCGACTATGCTCGTTGTATGAAGGCCTCCAGGGTCCTTGCATCAGTATTAGCAGAAGAAGTGAATATATCAACATATTAGGCGGCTTACAACACTGAGAACAAGCGAGTGCGCAGCCCAACCTTCGAGGCCAGGGATCTAACTCCAGCACACCGTAAGCATCTCTTCGCTCCTGACATTGACCCGTCTCCCCTCTTTGAAGAGGCAAACTTTGAAGCTTTAGCCAACTGCAACTGGGACGTGGACAATCTCGATATCGAGGACGTCGAAGACCCGCCGCAGGATAACCTGCCGTCCAGCTGATCAACTTGATAATGTCATGGTATAACCCGGCTTCATGACCCGTTGAATTGTGGGGCGGTGTAAAACACTTTAAGTCATGTTTTTTGAGCTATGTGGAGAGCATTGTAATATGCCTTTAGAAAAACCATGTCTTGCTTGAACTGTGCCATCGTGCACATAGGAAATCGCACGGCTTTAACATACTATGTCCGCCTTGTGCTTCAATTTATACAGATGTCGTGGCGGCTCTTCTTGAGAAAAACCTGTGAGAAAAGAATATTTTCCATACTATTAGTAGGGCGGCTTAGAATAGCACAACCCGGAAATGTTATATCTTTCCTGACTTGTTTTTTTTGAACAACTCATGTGCCGGTTCTTCTAGGTGGAGTCGCTAATTAAAACTCCTTATCAGTATAGGGTCTCTATCGAGATTGGCCGTCAATTTCTTAGAGCGGCTCAGGGTCTCTAAGCGAGATTAACTGACAGGAAGTGTAACGTCCCAGAAAGAGACACGACAGGGCATGAGTACCCTGGTAGCCCATAAACTGCCTCTCACGTGACATAAATCCGTCGTTTTAAGCTTAAACAGTGCAGGGTCTTTAAAAGATTAACTGGCTAAGAGTACGAACGGGCCACATAGCGGAGAGTTGGCAGTAGATGTGAGAGTTTATCCTCGCTTTCCGTAAGCTGGCTCTCATGTGACAAGAGCCACCGGTTTAACCTTGACCAGTACAGGGTCTTTATCGAGATTGGCTGTCAATTTCTTTGAATCGGCTCAGGGTCTCTAAGCGAGATTAGCTGGCAAGAGTTCGGTGGGTCACATAGTGGAGCAGCATTAGCTTACAGGTAGGTTTAACCCTGGTGGCTTAAGAGCCGATCAAGAGGGCATGTAAGCTAAACCCGGTGGGTTGGAAGCCCCCAAATGACCTTGTTGACAGAATCAACTGTCTGGCTTAAGAGCCGATCAATAGGGTCTGATAAGCTAAACCCGGCGGGTTGGAAGCCCCCTAGATGACCTATTGACACAGTCAACTTTTTGTCTTAAGAGCCGATCAATAGGGTCTGATAAGCTAAACCCGGCGAGTTGGAAGCCCCCAAATTGACTTTTTTGCACAAACTGAGGTATGCGAAATGGCAGAGGCCCTGGCTTGCAGGGATGCCAACTTTATTCATATATATATATATGATATGTACAATGATGGTGTACAATGTTAAGTCTCTGACTCTGGTATAGTAAGGCCGCAGATAAGCTATGTTCCACGGCCAGCGGGTCTCTTGCCCAGAAGTGCTTGATTCATCTCGTATGTTAATGAGGTAATACGACCCGTTGTTGAGATTTCAACTGACCACGAAAGGTCCTTCCCACGCAGGGGATAACTTGTGTGCATCTGTCTGATCTTGAATCAACCGCAACACTAAGTCGCCTTCTTGAAACGTCCGGGTCTTAACTCTGCAGCTATGATAGCGGCGCAGGTCTTGCTAATAAATCGCCGATCGAGTTGCCTCCAGATCACGCTTTTCCTCCAAGGCATCCAATGCGTCTTGACGTGCTGTTTCATTATCCGCCTCAACATAAGCCGCCACCCGTGGAGAGTCATGACGTATATCGCTTGGTAACACGGCTTTCGCACCATAAACCATGAAGAAAGGCGCATAGCCTGTTGATCTGCTGGGAGTAGTTCTGTTGCTCCATAAGACGGATGACAATTCCTGCACCCAACAACCCGGCGTTCGTTGCAAAGGAACCATAAGCCGGGGTTTGATACCTCTCAAGATTTCCTAGTTAGCACGCTCTGCCTGACCATTTGATTGTGGATGAGCAACCGCAGAAACGTCAAGTCGGATGTGCTCACTTTCACAGAACGCTTGCATAGCCCCCTTGGATAAGTTTGTACCATTATCTGTGATGATACTGTGAGGACAACCAAAGCGGTATATCAGCTTTTTAACAATCTGAACCGCCGTAGCCGCGTCACACTTGCTGACCACCTCAACTTCTACCCACTTGGTAAATTTGTCCATAGCCACCAAGAGGTGGGTCTTCTTGTCCTTGGATCTCTTGAAAGGTCTGACCATATCAAGCCCCCAGACTGCAAATGGCCAGGTAATTGGAATCATGCGCAACTCCTGAGCCTGGACATGAGCACGCCGACCGAACTTCTGACGTCCATCGCATGTGCGAACCAAATCTTCCGCATCCTTATGAGCCGTCAGCCAAAAGAAGCCATGTCGAAAAACCTTGGCCACCAGAGATTTTGAGCCGGCGTGATGACCACAATCGCCAGCATGAATTTCATTCAAAATTTCCATGCCTTCCTTAGGTGAAACACCACGTTGAAAGACACCAGTGATGCTGCACTTATGTAACTCACCATTGATGATTGTCATAGACTTAGACCGCCTGATGATCTGCCTTGCCAGATTTTCATCCTCGGGTAACTCGCCGCGAGTCAAATACGCCAGATAAGGCACAGTCCAGTCAGGAATTTCATGTAGAGCCGCCACCAGCTGCCCCTCCGGGTCAGGTATAGCCAAGTCTTCCTCTGAAGGCAACTTAACCGACGGGTGATGTAGTCCGTCTAAGAAAACATTAGGTGGTACCGGCTTACGCTGAGAGCCCAGTCTGGAAAGTGCGTCGGCCGCTTCATTCTTGCGACGATCAACATGATCCACTTGATAACCCTTGAAATGACCAGCAATGACATCCACCGCCTGACGATAAGCCGCCATTCGCAGGTCCTTGGAATCCCAAGTGCCTGAAACTTGCTGGGCCACGAGGTCTGAGTTGCCGAGACACCTAACTCGACTCATGTTCATCTCCTTAGCCATTCGGAGGCCATGAAGTGGAGCTTCGTACTCAGCTGCATTGTTAGTACAAGGAAACATCAACCTTAACACGTAACAAAACTTGTCACCTTTGGGGGAAATTAAAAAAACCCTGCCCCTGATCCTTCCAGTTGCCTAGATCCGTCAAAGTGGATTGTCCAATATGTGTTATCCGGCTTTTCCTCGGGCGCCTAACACTCCATCCAGTCGTTTATGAAATCCACAAAGGCTTGAGACTTGACCACCGTGCGAGGCATGTATTTCAAATTAAAGAGGTCCAAGATCCAATGCCCACTTAGCAATCTTGTCGGTGGCTTCTCTGTTTTGAATCATGTCTCCCAACGGGGCAGAGCTAACCACTGTGATCTGGTGCCCCAGGAAGTAATGCTTCAACTTACGATTTGGCATGAACACCCCATATACCAGCTTTTGCCAATGTGGATACCTCTGCTTGGACTCTATCAGGAATTCATTGATATAATAAACCGGCCTCTGAACCGGATATTCCTTCCCCGCCTCCTTACGTTCAACAACGACTGCGGCGCTAACCGCCCTGTTATTAGCCACCACGTATAAGAGCAAAGGTTCCTTCTCAGCCGGAGCCGCTAAGACTGGCGACTCAGTGAGCTGTCTCTTGAGTGCCTCAAATGCCTCACCCGCCGCCGCACTCTAGACAAAGTTGTCTGTCTTCTTGATCATCTGGTACAAAGTGATGGCCTTCTCATCAAGGCGGCTTATGAACTGGCTTAACGCAGCGATCCGCCCTGCCAGCCGCTGAACATCATTGATGCACTCCGGCTCAGATAGGGAAGCGATAGGCTTTGTTTTGTCCGGATTAGCCTCAGTGCCACGCTCAGAGACTAGAAATCCCAAGAGCTTGCCCACAAGAATGCCAAAAACACACTTAGCCGGGTTAAGAATCATCTTGTAGACCCGCAAGTTGTTAAAGGTCTCCTTCAGGTCGTCAAGCAGAGTCTCCTTCCTTGATTTAATCACAATATCATCCACATATGCACGAATGTTGCGCCCAATCTGACTGTGAAGACATTTTTGTACAGAGCGCTGGTAAGTCGCCTGGGCACTCTTGAGTCCAAAAGGCATGGACACATAGCAGAAAGCACCAAAAGGCATGATGAAAGCCGTCTTCTCTTGGTCCTTGACTGCCATCTTGATCTGATGATAATCAGAATAAGAATCCAAGAAACATAAACTCTCACAACCCGTCGTTGCATCGATGATCTGGTCGATACAGGGAAGAGCAAACGGGTCAACATTTTCCTTATAGAACTTGAGCTCTGCTTCCGTGCAACTTGACTCTGCGTAAGCTGCGTCTCCTTCTTCACACTCAATAGCTGTCTCCCGATCACCATGCACTGTAATCGTCCCGTTTAGACCCGACATTTTGAGCTGTAAGTAGACATAGCAGGGTCTAGCCATGAACTTGGCGTAAGCCGGACGTCCAAACAGGGCATGATATGGACTTTGATCTTGACCACCTCAAAACACAAGGTCTCCACCCTGTAGTTGTATTCATCACCAAAGGCGACTTCCAAAGAGATCTTACCCACTGGATAAGCTGACTTGCCAGGCACCACACCATGAAAGACTGTCGAGGAAGGCCTAAGATCCTTATCAAGCAACTTCATCTGGCGGAAAGTGTCATAGTACAGAATATTAATGCTGCTGCTACCATCCATAAGCTCCTTAGTAAACACATATCCTCCCACTTGGGGGGCAACTACTAAAGCCAGTCGTCCCGGTTCGTCAACACGTGGCGGGTGATCCTCTCCGATCCAAGTTATGTCATACTCAGACCACTTCAAGTATTGTGGGAGAGCCGGTGTGATCGCATTAACCGCCCGCTTGTGCAACTGCTGACCTCGCCTGTCAAGGCCGGTTGTAAAAACATGATACTGACCCGAGCTGAGCTTCTTCGGATTACTCTGGTACCTAGACTTGTTACCTTGTTCCTGATTATTGCCACCAGATTGCTGATGATGCCCTCCTTAACTACTCTGGCCCTGATAGCCGGAGCTTGAACCGCCAGACCCCAGGCCAGCTCCTGACCCGCCTGGTCCTGAGCCGCCTGGCGGGCCACCACCATTGTTGTTATGCTGTGGCAAGCTGTAGTCCCGAAACTTCTGCATAATGTGGCAATTTCTCCATGTCTGGCCTGCCACCCTGTCTGGCCGGCTGTTCTCTGGACAAGGTTTATTGAGCATCTCCTCCAAAT
Source organism: Hordeum marinum (assembly GCA_022496015.1). Lineage (NCBI taxonomy): Eukaryota > Viridiplantae > Streptophyta > Magnoliopsida > Poales > Poaceae > Hordeum > Hordeum marinum. The sequence continues at coordinate 339,979,148 of CM039673.1, forward strand.
TAACAGGAGTTTTACCCTTATTAAAGGGATGTCTGAAGTTCCCGTTTCCCTTAGCACGATTGTTCCTGGTGCTGGTGTTGGCCACCAATTACGACCCGCCATCTGGGTTCTTCCTCTTACTCTGGTTGCCATTGCTTGCCAGAGCCTTGCCATTGTTATTCTTCTTCCTCTGACTGGAGCTGAGATCCTTCGTATTGTCTGAGTCGGCATACTTAGTGAGAGCCACCATGAGCTCCCCCATGTCCTGACACAAGTGCTTGAGCCGACCAAGCTTCTGCTTCAGAGGCGTGAAGTGGTAATTCTTCTCTAGAATCAAAACTGCCTGAGCCGCCGTAATCTGTTCAGATGAGTGAATGATGGTTGAGACCCGTGGGACCCAATGATGAGCCGACTCATTCTCCTGCTGCACACAATTATCCAAATCCGATGAGCTGACTCATTCTCCTGCTGCACACAATTATCCAAATCCACAATCGTCATGGGCTGCTTGCACGTTCCTTGGAAATTTTTGATGAACTTCGCCTTTAACTCGGCCCAGGAATTAATGGTGTTGGGTGGCAAGCCCTTCAAGCATATGCGAGTCGGCCCTTCCAACATCGTAATAAAATACTTGGCACATACTGCATCGTTGACATCTAACATCTCCATCGCCAGCTCATAGCTCCGGAGGCACGTCAATAGTGTAATTTGGACCTTGCGAGGGCCCTTGAAATCTTTCGGAAGACGCTCGTTTTGCAAAGCCGGCACTAGGCACGGCACTCCCACGGCCCTAGTGGTTACTCCTGCTCCTACCGAGATGGAAGGCGCAGGTTCTTGATGAGCCGCCGCCGCCAGAGCCGCCGCCTCGCACTGTGCCCTAGCTTGGTCCACCAGTGCTTGAGCATCCAGAACCGCCCGATCATCTCGTGGCAGGTCCCAGTGTTGATCGCTGCTAGAAACCGCCGGGGACCCATACCGCCGACTAAAGCTATGGCTGAGGATGGGGGTTGAATGTGTTGGAAATATGCCCTAGAGGCAATAATAAATTGGTTATTATCATATTTCCTTGTTCATAATAATCGTTTATTATCCATGCTATAATTGTGTTGATCGGAAACTCAGATACATGTGTGGATACATAGACAACACCATGTCCCTAGTATGCCTCTAATAGACTAGCTCGTTGATCAAAGATGGCTATGGTTTCCTAGTCATGGACATGAGATGTCATTTGATAATGAGATCACGTCATTAGGAGAATGATGTGATGGACAAGACCCAAACTACAAACGTAGCATATGATCGTGTCAGTTTATTGCTACTGTTTTCTGCATGTCAAGTATTTGTTCCTATGACCATGAGATCATGCAACTCACTGACACCATAGGAGTACCTTGTCTGTATCAAACGTCACAACGTAACTGAGTGACTATAAAGGTGTCTACAGGTATCTCTGAGGGTGTCTGTTGGGTTGGCATGGATCAAGACTGGGATTTGTTACTCCGTGTGACGGAGAGGTATCTCAGGGCCCACTCGGTAATGCAACATCACAATAAGCCTTGTAAGCAATGTGACTAAGTGTTAGTCATGGGATTTTGTATTATGGAACGAGTAAAGAGACTTGCCAGTAATGAGGTTGAACTAGGTATGGAGATACCAACGATCGAATCTCGGGCAAGTAACATACCGAAGAACAAAGGGAACATCATACGGGATTAACTGAATCCTTGACATAGAGGTTCGACTGATAAAGATCTTCATAGAATATGTAGGAACCAATATGGGCATCCAAGTCCTACTATTGGTTATTAACCAATAGAGGTGTCTCGGTCATGTCTACATAGTTCTCGAACCCGCAGGGTCTGCACACTTAAGGTTCGGTGACGTTTCGGTAGTATAGAGTTATGTATGGTGGTGACCGAAGGTTGTTTGGAGTCCCAGATGAGATCCCGGACATCACGAGGAGCTCTAGAATGGTCCAGAGGTAAAGATTGATATATAGGAAGTCTTGGTCGCCGGAAAAGTTTCGGGCTCATCGATAGTGTACCGGGAGTGTCGGTAGTGTACCGGGAGACCATCGGGAGGGGTATTTCGACCCAAGAGGCTACATGGGCTGTGGGAGGATGAATACACCCCCTTAGTGGGCTGGTGGAAGTCGCACACAAGGCCCATGCGGCTGGGAAGAAAAGCCCAAAAGGAAAAAGGTGTAAAAAGGCAAAAGGGCTAAGATAAGGAAGGAGTCCTAATCCTACTAGGAGTGGAGGAGGAGGACTCCTCCCTCCTGGTTCGGCCGAAGCCTAGGGCTGGATCCTTGAGGGCCAGGCCTCCTCCTCCTCTCCTCCTATATATACTAGAGTTTTTTAGGGTTTTGGCACTAGATTTTCAGCCACGTGCTACCCGTTCCTCTAATGCATAGTTTCTCCTCTAAATCAGTTTTCTGCGGTGCTTAGGCGAAGCCCTACCAGAATTGCTCCATCACCATCGCCGTGGCACCGTCACGCTGCCGGAGAACTCGTCTACCTCTCTGCTCCCTCTTGCTGGATCAAGAAGGCGGAGATCGTCATCGAGTTGTACGTGTGCTGAACGCAGAGGTGCCGTCCGTTTGGCGCTAGATCGGAAGGACCGTGATCAAGATCGCGAGACGGATCGTGATGAGTTCATGGGACGGATCGTGATGAGTTCGCGGGATGGATCGTGATTGGATCGCAGGACGGATCGTGATGAGATCACAGGACGCTCGGTGATTTGGATCGCGAAGACGTTCGACTACACCAACCGCGTTTCTTAACGCTTCCCGCTTAAGTGATCTACAAGGGTATGTAGATCCACTACCCCTCTCATAGATGCTCATCACCATGGATAGATCTAGCATGTGCATAGGATTTTTTTTGTTTCCCATGCAACGTTCCCCAACAGTGGCATCATGAGCTAGGTCTATGTGTAGATGAGATCTCGAGTAGAACACAAAGAGTTTGTGGGCGTTGATGGTTAGATTGCTTCCTCCCTTGGTCGTGTTTTAGTTTAGAGGTATTGTGGGATGAAGCAGCCTGGACCAACCTTACTCGTACGCTTACGAGAGACCGGTTCCATCGACTGACGTGTAACTTCATTGCACAAAGATGGCTGGCGGGTGTCTGTTTCTCCTACTTTAGTTGGACCGGATTCGACAAAGGCGGTCCTTGAGAAGGTTGAAAAGCAATTTATGTATCACCATTGTGGTTTTGGGTAGGTGAGAATTGTTCTTTCTATATACCCATAGCAGCCACGTAAAACATGCAACAACAATTAGAGGACGTCTAACTTGTTTTTGCAGGGTATGTTGTGATGTGATATGGCCAATTACATGATGAGATATATGTGATGTATGAGATGATCATGTATTGTATAGAATATCACGACTTGCATGTCGATGAGTACGGCAACCGGCAGGAGCCATAGGGTTGTCTTTAATTATTGTATGACCTGCGTGTCAATCATTAAGCGCTATGTAATGCTTTACTTTATCGCTAAACGGTAGCAATAGTAGTACAAGCATGATGGACGCGACAACCTCGATGGCGACACGTTGATGGAGATCAAGATGATGGAGATCATGGTGTCATGCCGGTGACGATGGAGATCATGCCGGTGCTTTCAAGATGCAGATCAAAAGCACAAGTTCATGGCCATATCATGTCACTTATGATTTGCATGTGATGTTAATCCTTTTATTCTCCTTGTTTTGCTTAGGACGACGGTAGAATTATAAGGTGATCCCTCACTTAATTTCAAGATAAATTGTGTTCTCCCCGTGTGTGCACCATTACGAAAGTTCGTCATGTCGAGACACCACGTGATGATCGGGTGTGATAGACTCGACGTTCACATACAACGGGTGCAAGCCAGTGTTGCACATGCAGAACACTCAGGTTAAACTTGACGAGCCTAGCATGTACAGACATGGCCTCAGAACACAAGAGACCGAAAGGTCGAACATGAGTCATATAGTAGATATGATCAACATGATGATGTTCACCATTGAAACCACCTCAACTCACGTGATGACCGGACTTGAGTTGGTGAATTTGGATCATGTATCACTCGAATGACCGGAGGGATGTCAATTTGAGTGTGAGTTCTTCATTAATATGATTAATTGAACTCATTATCATGAACATAGTCAGTAGTGTCTTTGCAAATTATGTTGTAGATTACTTGCTCACACTGTAGCTCCCTTGAATTTTTATATGTTCCTAGAGAAATAGAGTTGCAAGATGATGGTAGCAATATTGCGGACTGGGTCCGTGATCTGAGGATTGTCCTCATTGCTGCATAGAAGGCTTATGTCCTTAATGCACCGCTCGGTGCGCCAATCCCTCTAGCGTCGTCTATAGATGTTGTGAACATCTGACATGCACGTTTTAATGACTACTTGATAGTTTAGTGTGTCATGCATTACGGCTTAGAATTGATGCTCCGAAACATTTTGAACGTCACGGAACATATGAGATGTTCTAAGAGCTGAAATTAGGATCTTAGGCTCGTGCCTATGTTGCGACATATGAGATCTCCAGCAAGATTCTTTGCCTGCAAGATGAAAGAGAATATCTCAATCATTGAGCATGTGCTCAGATTGTCTGGGTGCTACAATCGCTTGAATCGAGTGGGAGTTGATCTTCCAGATAAGATAGTGATTGATATAGTTCTCCAAGTCACTATCACTGAGCTACTAGAACTTGGTGATGAACTATAAGATGCCAGGGATAGAAATAATGATCCCTGAGCTGTTCGCGATGTTTGACACCGCGAAGGTAGAAATCAAGAAGGAGCGTCAAGTGTTGATGGTTAGTCAAACCACTAGTTTCGAGAAGGGCAGGAGCAAGGAGGGAAAACTTCATGGATAGCAAGTCAGTTGCTTCTCCGGTGAAGCAACCCAAAGTTGAACCCAAACCCGAGACTAAGTGCTTCGATTATGAGGAGAGCGGTCGCTGAAGCGGAACAACCCTAGATACTTGGTAGATAAGAAGGCTGGCAACGTCGACAGAAGTATATTTGATATACGTGTTATTTATGTGTACCTTTCTAGTACTCCTAGTAGCACCTGGGTATTGGATACCAGTTCGGTTGCTAAATGTTGGTAACTCGAAATAAAAGCTACGGAATAAACGAAGCACTAGCTAAGGGTGATGTGACGATGTGTGTTGGAAATATTTCCAAGGTTGATGTGATCAACATCGCACGCTCTCTCTACCTTCGGGATTAGTGACAAACCTAAATAAATGTTATTTGGTGTTTTGCGTTGAGCATGAACATGATTAGATCGTGTTTATTACAACACGGTGATTCATTTAAGTTAGAGAATAATGGTTATTCTGTTTACATGAATTATGCCTTCAAAGGTCATGCACCTAGTGAGAATGGTTTGTTGAATCTTGATCATAGTAATACACATGTTCATAACATTGATGCCAAAAGATACAAAGTTAATAATTATAGTACCACATACTTGTGGCACTGCCGCTAAATGTCATATTGGTATAAAGCACATGAAGAAACTCCATGCTTATGGATCTTTGGACTCATTCGATTTCAAATCGGTTGAGACATGCGAACCATGCCTCTTGGGCAAGATGACTAAGGACCCCTTTTTCCAGATGGATGGAGCAGGCAAGTGATTTATTGGAAATGATACATGTTGATGTATGCAATCCAATGAGTCTGGTAGCGTGCGGTTGATATCGTTATTTTCTTACCTTCACTGATGATTTGAGTAGATATAGTGTGTATTTACTTAATGAAACACAAGTCTGAATCGTTTGAAAGGTTCAAGCAAATTTAGAGTGAAGTTTAAGATCATCGTGACAAGAAGATAAAAATGTCTGTGATATGATTGTGGAGGTGAATATCTGAGTTACGAGTTTGGCATACAACTTTAGACAATGTGAAAGTTGTTTCACAACTCACACCACCTGGAACACCATAGTGTGATGGTGTGTCCGAACATCATAGCCGTGCTTTATTGGATATGGTGCATGCTATGATGTCTCTTATCGTTTTGCTACTATAATTTTAGGGTTATGCATTAGAGACAACTACATTCACTTTAAATAGGGCACCATCTAAATCCATTGAGATGACACCATATGGTTTAATAGAAACCTAAGCTATCATTTCTTAATGTTTGGGGTTGCAATACTTATGTGAAAAAGGTTTTCACCTAATGAGCTCGAACCCAAAGCGGACAAATGCATCTTCATAGAATACCCTAAGAACAGTTGGGAAACCTTCTATCTCAGATCCAAGCATAAAGTGTTTGTTGTTAAAACTGGGTCCGTTCTTGAGAAAGAGTTTCTCTCGAAAGAATTGTGTGGGAGGAAGACATAACTTGATGAGGTTGTTGAAACTTTATTCAACCAGAGAGTAGCGCAGCGCAGGAAGATGTTTCTGTGAAGCCTATGTTAGTTGAAGAGGAAGTTAATGATGATGATCATGAAGCTTCGGATCAAGTTGCTATCGAACCCCGTAGGTCGACGAGGATGTGTACTACTCCTGAGCGGTACGACAACCCAGTCTTGGAGGTCATGTTGTTGGACAACGATGAACCTACGAGCTGTGGAGAAGCGATGATGGGACCGGATTCTGACAAATGGTTAGAGGCCATAAAGTCCGAGAAAGGATCCATGTATGAAAACCAAGTATAGACTTTGCTAGACTTGCTCGTTGGACGGCAGGTCGTTGAGTACAAATGGATGTTTCAAATGAAGACAGACGGTCATGGTAGATGTCACCATTTGTAAAGCTTGACTTGTTGCAAACAAGTTTACGACAAGTTCAAGGAGTTGACTGCGATGACACTTTCTCACTCATAGCGACGCTAAAGTCTGTTGGAATTATGTTAGCAGTTGCTACATTTTTCAATTACGAAATCTGGCAGATGGATGTCAAAACATCGTTTCCTTAACGGTTTACTTGAGGAAAGGTTGTGTGTGATACAACCAGAAGGTTTTGTCAGTCCTAAGGATGCTAAAAGGTGTGCAAGCTTTAGTGATCCTTCTATGAACTAAAGCAAGCATCTCGGAGTTGGAATATACACATTGATGAGGTGATCAAAGTTTTTGAGTCTATACAAAGTTTACGAGAAACTTGTATTTACAATAAAGTGAGTGGGAGCACTATATAATTTCTGATAAGTATATGTGGATGACATATTGTTGATCGGAAATGATGTAGAATTTCTGGAAAGCATAAACGGTTGTTTTCAAAGAGTTTTTCAAAGGAAGACCTGGATAAAGCTACTTAATTGTTGAGCATCAAGATCTATAGAGATAGATCAAGATGCTTGATGAGACTTTCAATGAGTACATACCTTGACAAGATTTTGAAAGAGTTCAAAGTGAATCAGTCAGAGAATGAGTTCTCGCCTGATTTGTAAGGTGTGAATTTGAGTGAGACTCAAAGCTCGACAACGGGAAAATAAAGAGAAAGGACGAACGTCTTCTCGGATGCCGTAGCCATAGGATCTGTATAGTATGCCATGCTATGTATCGCACCTATGTGTGCCTTGCCATGAGTCCGTCAAGGGGTACAAGAGTGATCCAGGAGTGGATCACTGGACAGCGGTCAATATTATCCTTAGTGACTAAAATACTAAGGAAATGTTTGTCGATTATAGAAGTGATAAAGGGTTCGTCGTAAAGAATTACGTCGATGCAAGCTTGAACACTAATCCGGATGACTCTTAGTAGCAATCCGGATACGTATTGTGGAGCAGCCATTTGGAATAGTACCAAGTGGAGTGTGGTGGCAATGTTTACAGTTTGACATAGAGATTTGCAAAGTACACTCGGATCTGAATGTTGTAGACCCGTTGACTATAAGACCTTTCTCACATGCAAAGCATGATCGAGCCCCTGAACTCATTGGGTGTTAGGTTCATAACAATGCGAATCACATGGTGATGTGAACTAGATTATTGACTCTAGTGCAAGTGGGAGTCTATTGGAAATATGCCCTAGAGGCAATAATAAATTGGTTATTATCATATTTACTTGTTCATAATAATCATTTATTATCCATGCTATAATTGTGTTGATCGGAAACTTAGATACATGTGTGGATACATAGACAACACCATGTCCCTAGTATGCCTCTAATAGACTAGCTCGTTGATCAAAGATGGCTATGGCTTCCTAGTCATGGACATGAGATGTCATTTGATGGATCATGTCATTAGGAGAATGATGTGATGGACAAGACCCAAACTACAAACGTAGCATATGATCGTGTCAGTTTATTGCTACTGTTTTCTGCATGTCAAGTATTTGTTCTTATGACCATGAGATAATGCAACTCACTGACACCGGAGGAGTACCTTGTGTGTATCAAACATCACAACGTAACTGGGTGACTATAAAGGTGCTCTACAGGTATCTCCGAGGGACGTTTGTTGGGTTGGCATGGATCAAGACTGGGATTTGTTACTCCGTGTGACGGAGAGGTATCTCAGGGCCCACTCGGTAATACAACATCACAATAAGCCTTGCAAGCAATGTGACTAAGTGTTAGTCACGAGATCTTATATTACAGACTGAGTAAAGAGACTTGCCGGTAACGAGGTTGAACTAGGTATGGAGATACCGACAATCGAATCTCGGGCAAGTAACATACCGAAGAACAAAGGGAACATCATACGGGATTAACTGAATCCTTGACATAGAGGTTCGACCGATAAAGATCTTCGTAGAATATGTAGGAACCAATATGGGCATCCAAGTCCCGCTAGTGTTTATTGACCGTAGAGGTGTCTCGGCCATGTCTACATTGTTCTCGAACCCACAGGGTCTGCACACTTAAGGTTCGGTGACGTTTCGGTAGTATAGAGTTATGTATGGTGGTGACCGAAGGTTGCTCGGAGTCCCGGATGAGATCCCGGACGTCACAAGGAGCTCCGGAATGGTCCGAAGGTAAATATTTATATATAGGAAGTCCTATTTTGGTCGCCGAAAAAGTTTCGTGCTCATCGGTAGTGTACCCGAAGTGTCGGTAGTGTACCGGGAGACCATCGGGAGGGGTATTTCGACCCAATAGGCTACATGGGCTGTGGGAGGATGAATACCATCCCTTAGTGGGCTGGTGGAAGTCCCACACAAGGCCCATGCGGCTTGGAAGAAAAGCAAAGCCCAAAAGGAAAAAGGTGGAAAAAGGCAAAAGGGCTAAGATAAGGAAGGAGTCCTAATCCTACTAGGAGTGGAGGAGGAGGACTCCTCCCTCCTGGTTCGGTCGAAGCCTAGGGCTCGCTCCTTGAGGGCCAAGCCTCCTCCTCCTATCCTCATATATATACTAGAGGTTTTTAGGGTTTTGGCACTAGATTTTCAGCCACGTGCTACCCGTTCCTCTAATGCATAGTTTCTCCTCTAGATCAGTTTTCTGCGGTGCTTAGGCAAAGCCCTGCCGGAATTGCTCCACCATCATCGCCGCGGCGCCGTCACGCTGCCGGAGAACTCGTCTACCTCTCCGCTCCCTCTTTCTGGATCAAGAAGGTGGAGATCGTCATCGAGTTGTACATGTGCTGAACACGGAGGTGTCGTCCGTTCGGCGCTAGATCGGAAGGACCGTGATCAAGTTCACGAGACGGATCGTGATGAGTTCGCGGGATGGATCGTGATGAGTTCATGGGACAGATCGTGATTGGATCGTGGGATGGATCATGATGAGATCGCGGGACACTCGGCGATTTGGATCGCAAAGACGTTCGACTACACCAACCGCGTTTCTTAACGCTTCCCACTTAAGCGATCTACAAGGGTATGTAGATCCACTCTCCCTCTTGTAGATGCTCATCACCATGGATAGATCTTGCGTGTGCTTAGGAAATTTTTTGTTTCCCATGCAACGTTCCCCAACAGAATGCACGCGACTCCGGCTGTAGGTATATTTCTCCTGCTGGGCCATCGCCGTTTGCAGGTATCCAATGGCGTTCCGCACCTCTTCTGTGAAGGGCGCCTCGTCCGGGATAGGGATCGTTCCAAGCTGGGTCACTGCCGCCACCATGTTCTCCGCTGGGTTTGAGTAATGACCCGCCGACATTGGGAAAACCATTGGTGTGGCCTGGTTCCGTCGGGGCAGGTTAAGTTGCTGCTGCCAAGCCGCCACGCGGCTTCCAGGTGCCTCCATTGTGCGTCCTGTTCCCAATGTGTTAAAAAGGTTTCTGGACTCATACTGTTTCGGTAAGCAGGACTGGTGTCTCATCCGCTGAACCGCCGTAGCAGATTGTTGCTCTAGCTCAAGGCAAAAAGCATTCGCCTTAAGGCGCTCCGCCTACGCATCCATCTGGGCTTCAGCATGCTGATCCTCTGTTGGGCTTCAGCCATCTGATCCTTTAGTCTTGCAATTTCTACGTTCCGGGCGGCTTGATTCTCAGCCGTGACCTAAGTCGCCATCAGGGCCGTAAGCTCGTTCATTAGATCCAGAAGAACCTGAGTCGACGGCGGGTCAGCCCCCGACCCTGCTGCCCCGGTAGCTATATTGCTCGGGCCCTGCGCTGAGCCCGCATCAAGACGGTCGCATGCATCGGTGGCCCATAGTCCTCCGGCTCATGATACTCCGACTCGGGGTGAAGCTCATCATAGCCCCCAAGCCTGCCATCGAGAAGCTGGTAGATTGATTCCGTCTCTCCGCTCGAAGATCCATCCTCCGGATAGACGAGAGTCTCCTGTGACACGGAAGCCTCCAGATCCATGCCCTGAGTGAAGCCGACGAAGACATGCTTCCGGCCCGGATTAGCACGGGCGGGTTGCACGTGTCGGGCAGGTTGCGCGTGCCGAGCCGGCTCGACGATGTTGGTGCAGACGTCCGGCCCGGGTGTAGATCCGCCGACCTTGCCGATGAAGACGTGGATTCCACCGAAGGGAACCCGAAATCTTACTCGATAGAGTCGGCCTCGGGGCCCCGGCGGGCGTCGTCGATGTAGAGCCGGCCGCGACGGCTTTTGTTCATCCGGCCAACCACGTACCTCTCGATCCCTAGGAGAGAGCCCTTTGAGAACTCAACACCACCGAGCGCTAGCCCTATGGTGGGCACCAACTGTCGTGGTTTTATCATCGCAGATATCCGAGGACTTGTGTTCGAAGCCATCGCTAAGGTGATGGACTCAAAGGGGTTGGTTGGGACGAAGGACACGAGTTTACCCAGGTTCGGCCCCTCAAGGAGAGGTAAAAGCCTACGTCCTGCTTGTGTTGTATTGATTGGAGTATCAATTACAAGGGAGCGGATTCGCTTGACCTAGTTCTCGATTAGTTGGTTTCTGTCTAAGCCACCCAGGTCTCGCCTTTATATAGGAGGTCAAGACCACGGGTTACACAAGTCTCATACCGACTCTTACGGCATATCTGATTCTATCTCTATGTCGCCTTGCCTTCCTAGGCAAGCCGTCTCCAGGCGGCTTAACCGCCTGGGTCTTCATGACTTCTCCCGTCTGGGCCTTGCCTTGGTCCACCTTGGTAAGCCGCCATATGTCTAGGCTTACGTCTCTAGGCCCATCTGCCTTGGTCTGGGCTATGAGCCGCCAGGTATGACACGGTCCCACCTGGGCGGGTCTTACCACGGGTTTATATCCCGAACAGAAACTATTGAGAAAAAGGATGCCATTCGATGGCAGCTATGTTTGTCATAAAAATGTAGAGCTAAATTTTATTAGTGCTGTAGGAAAATAATTGATGTTTACTTGACATTTTGATTGTACATGTAATACTTGTCATATTACAGAAAAATGAGGGGGGTGGGTGGGGAGAGAAGTTTGGGGAAATCTGACGAACAATAATGTAGAAAATGAGATATGCTGTCGCTTTTACAAAAACTAAGGGTAGAATGCATATTGCCATGCATTTCATCCTTTTGGTTGCCGCGTGATGAGATTGATTAATAAGGTGACGTCCTTGTTGCACGTCAAAAAATAAACGTTTGAAATAACGAGACTACCAAGAGGACGGGCCTTTATCAAACAATAAACTACAAAAAGTTGACACCCTTATGACCATCTGTATGATCTGAATAATGTACCGACTTTCATATTTCACGACAAAACCAAAATGTAAGTATAAGCATAACGGATGGCTGCACTAACAGTTAACAACATCTGACAACGAATTTATGTGTTGAAAAATACAAGCACAAAAGGGTTCACGACACAAACATGGTTCTGTGCGGGTACAGAAGGACAATGATAAACAGAAACCAAAGGAAGGGAAAATAGGGAGCTAGTACCTTACATTCATCCGAACAAAGAATGTAAGTATAGAACTAAAATAAAAGTCTTCACTAGTTAGTGCATTCACCGGCATCTCTTGATAGAAGATTTAACATCATCCTCCATCCAAGCCTTTGCACCCTCCCGCTTGCTGAAATCAATATTTGTGACCCAATTCTAGAGATAGATCTTCCTAAGCTCTGCGACTATTTATTTGTTCAGAGTTGGCACCTTCCTGCCTTCCCACTTAGCAAGATATTCCAGTGCGTACATACCGCAATCATAACTGATTTCAAGGAGCAAGGTAAGAAGAAAATAATTAAAATAGTTGTAGGTTGCCATGCTTGAACACACAGAAGGAGAAAGGTGGAAGGACTAAAATAACAACTCATTCATGTGTCAAAGTAAAAAAGTTGCCAGTGCAGAGCTAATTGAAAAATGCCTTGTTTGTGAGGTACTTAAGTAGCCATGTTGAAAAAATAAGGAAAAGGAAGACTTCTATGTTGAACAATTGTAGTTTCCATGTAAAGGATTGGTAAGAAAGTTGCCATTTTGTATGTACTATGTAGTAGTCATGGATAGCTAATAGTAAAAATGGGCGTGCTGGATGACTTTGCGAGTGTCGTGCTTGATCAACAGAGACGATAATTTGCCATGTCGTACTAGTTTGATATTACCTAGTTGTTCGAGTAGTTGCCACTTTAAGAAAACAAGGTGTGAATACATATTAGTGAGTTTTTCATGCTGGTCGAAAGCTAGATAGAAGGTGTTAATTCACAGGGGATGAAGTTGCCATCTAGTATGTAGTAAAGTTGCCATAGAGTTTTTACTAAAATAGCCATTAGGATGATTTTAAATTTCTATTGCAAATGTTAGGCTGGGAAGTGATATGTAAGTTAAAGTGACACCCAAATTAAAAAGTTGACCCATTGAACACAATGAAGGTTCCATCTAACAATGAGTGGGAAACAATGCCATGTAAAACTAGATAAAATAGCCATGCACATGTAAATGAGAAAGGGGCAGACTCTTGCGTGTTTCCCTGCTTCGTCGTCTTCACATACTCGATGGGGTAATCTTTCATCTAGACCTTAGAGACACTATAGTGACACATCCATGTTTCCTTCAAGTTGTTAATGAAAAACTCTGCGTGATAACGAAGCAAACCGTCGTCACCCGAACGCAATGAGTCCAGATCATCCAATCATTGCTTCGCCAAGTTGATTCAAATCGTGTAGTAGTGACCAACTTTGTCATGTGAGTCATTGGGAGCAAGCTCTTGGAACATCCCGAACATCACCTGCGCGTTCGCAGAAAATGTCAAAACAATGCAAAGAAAACATAAAAACGGATAGATAAATAAAAACATAGGTGTGTGTTAGTGGGTGAGGCAGGTGCGTGTATGCAGCTTGGTGAGTATGGTACAACATAAAAACAGGCATAAAAAAGATTTCAAAAACCGAAACGAAGGGTACATACAAATTTCTTCATTGTGAGCTTGTAGTCACCATGGTGGGCAAACACTTTACAAATTTGGGGATGAGAGAAGTCGCCATCCCAAATTCTCCTGGTGATGGTTGTGCTCATAATGATCTTATCAGGGTGGATGTCAACGTGTCCATTGATGTAGTCAATACCCGTGGAAAAAACATTACGAGATAGTTTGCCGGTAGGCACGAGGGACTTAGCAAGATCGTCCATGTGAACAAATGTGGAGTGGCAGTCGATGACCTTAGTTTCATCCAAACATGAGCTCGAATAAATGAGAAATCAAAAAAAGTAAAAGTGTGACGTACAAGAACAATGGTGTAAACTAGCAACTGGTTGAAAAATGGACGATCATAAGTAAATTACTCTTTGATTGCTTTGATATGCTTGCCATTGCTTCAGGAATTTCCAAAATGTCTCATAATATCATAAAGTGATTGATGTTGCTTCGTGGATTTTATTGTAGGTTCAGAATCCACCTCCGGGGGAGGTTGCACAACCCTTGCCTCTCGAACATAACCTGGGTAACACTGTTGTGCACATCATCAGAAATGGCAGCATCTACCGCACCAGAGCTTGTAGGGACATTTGTTTGCTTTCTATTCCTCATGAGCACATCCTGCTCCATCATGCCAACAACTTCATCCATTGATGATGATATCTCAATAGGAGATCCTTCACGTAGTAAACAACAATGAGAGAAAGCCATGTTGAAAACGAATGCACAGTTACTAAACAAGAACAGAAAAAGAAAATGGAGCTACAGAATAGGGATTGAAACAACAAGTTGCCAAGGCAATAATGTCAGACGAAAAGTTGCCATCGTATGTGTATTTGACATAACAAAAAAGTGGTTTATGAAAAATATGTGCATGAATGGTTGAAGTATATGCTGACAGTAATTAAAAATTTGACATGTGTGCAGTAATTAAATTGTGCAAGTGCTATTACGCACGAGGGATGGATAGAGGTGGAAAAAACTAGTGATACCTTGTAAAATAGACTCGGCAAATCTAACAGCCTTCCTGCCATCAACAATGGGCTGCACCATCATCTGGCCCGGCTGGGACGGGAATGCATATGAGACTGGAATAGCATCGAATGGCTCGCTTGGTTGTCTCAAATCTAGTCTGAGGCTGAACGGTGGTGGCGTGAAATCTATAGGGTGCCTATCCTTGTACTCATTCCGCTTTTCAATCACACCAATAGACACTGCATGTGGAGACAAACCAACAAACATGTCATTGTTGATTGATCCGGCATCCTTAGGTTTGGCAGTGGGGCGGGGAGTCGTGTCCGTAATATCAATAACCACCTTCTTGGATGTAACTTTGATAGGAAGGTCAACTCTTGGAGTGTAAGGTACCCCCATATCCACTGGGATGCGTGTGTGCTTTTGTGTTGGATTGACAGGAAGCTTTTCCTCATGAGAGAGTGTCGGTTGCTGGACCGTTCCACCTCCGAGTCCCTTCGTCTGATCAGGACCGCCAGTCTTGCCCTGGGGAGGGGCGGGAACAAGGTTGAAGTAGATACACACCCTATGACAACACTCTTGACATGCTGATCGTGCACATTGCCTGACTAATCAGCTCTTTTCCGAGGGCTCACCATGGTACCAACTGCATGTTTGCTATTTTCTTGGGGGCACCATGTGGAGCAGCTTTGGACACAATGTGTGGATGAGCGGTGCGATCATGGGCCCAGCTTGATCTGCTTGTTGCGTCACAACCGGCCCCTTGTTTTTCACAACAGTTGCGGCAGCCATGCTTGTGCGATCTTCACCTGATGGGCAACCTTTCTCAAACATTTGGGCGGATGTCTTTGGTGCATGCACATCCGGTTGCTGCCTTTCGTGCACAGAATCAAAAACCGCGGGAATTGCACCACCTTCAAGGCCCTGCCTCAAGGATGCCAATGCATGCGCGACCTCCGTTGTTCTTGGGGAGATCAAATCATCAAAACTCACCGAGCCTCCACCTTCGTTGCTGGTCAACACAGCGGCAATAGATGACAACAACTTAACTGGTGCGTCGAAGCTAGTGGCAGCAGATGCTTTGGCATAGTCCACATTGTCAGACGAAGCAAGCTTAGTGTGAATGCGCTCCAATGGGTCTTTTTTCTGAGGTTTTCCCACACGAGCAACCTGCTTGGTTCTCTTCTTCAGCCTAAATGTATTAAGTAGGGTAAGGAGTGTGACACAATCATATATAATAAAAATAAAATATATTGTACACGGGCAAAGAAGTTGCAATATGTTTTGCCATACAGTTTTGCACGTTAAATAGCAACTCCCTTGTTGGTACACATATGGATGACATTACATAAGGGGTAGCACGGAGGGTGGAGATGGAAGTTGCAAATTTTACATCTACAAAATAAGAAGATTGTAAGTTGCCATGCATGAATGGATTAAAATGGCGGTAGTAAGGAGTAAGGTATGAAGTTGCCATGTTGTTAATGATGTCTAAGTACGAGTGGAAAATAAGGTGAAACTAGTAAATAATTGCCATGTTTGGGGGGGGGGGTTGAGGATGTTTAGAAGATGTCATATGTATAGAAGTGAAGTTTCCACCTAAGTAAAGGGGAATAATAAGTCAACATTCATGTGAAAGGCAGGGAGTTGACATGTCTAGACAACTTAAATTTACCATGACATATTAGTAAAACTAACCATGCAGACACGTAAAACGACCATACTTATGCCATACTACTAACCTTTTCCCTGCATCCCTTATATCCTCGAGAAAAACTGGATCTCACGTGTTGGAGGACGCAAAATGAGGAGATGAACGTGTAGCCATAGGAACCTTGCATGCCCTAGCAGATGATCTGGAAGGCTAATGGACAACTTTCTCCCTGGACACTCTTCCAGCAGCGTTGGCCTCCTTGCAAAGAAAACCACAAAATTAATCACTGAAAAAAAGACGTAAAAAATAGAACGAACACGAAATAAAAGAAATGATTGTATACTGCATGAATCAAAAAGAAAAACCAGACAAACCTCCTCCTAGCAGCAACTGGGTCCAACTTCGTCTTTTTGGAATCAGACCCAAGGTCCACATTTGGTGTATCCCTGTCCCTTTTGGAGGCTTGAGGACTAGAACTTCTCAAGACAGAAGGCCCCCAATCCTTCTCCAACAGATGCATCAACACCTCCACGGTTGTGCTCAAGAGACGGGTGACGCTCAATATCATCCATTGTGGTGTCGCCATCAATAGGGGTGTCATTTTGCTTGTGATCATCATTGTAGTCAGAATCATCAACGGATATATCGTCATCAGTTGGGGGTGCCTCTTGCGAATAGGTGTGGTCATGTCTGGCCCTCGAGCCAGTTGGGCGAGATGTGCCACCCCGAACAAAAGACTGAAATTGGTTGGCAACTTCTTCTGCGTCATCACTGGACATTGCAGTCCAACCCCGTACAAGGTTGCCAAGAAGGTTGGTCATACCAGACGCGAACCGGCCAACAATATTTTCAAAAGTACTTCCTTCTTGTGTTTGGAAAACATAAAAAGGGAGGAGAGACAAAATGTGGTCAGCCCAGAGTTTGAACTATATTGCAAAAGCTACAACAGATAAATAATGTGATAGTTATAGTTAATTGGCACGAAGCATTCATGTGAACATCCATCCATTTGCTGAAGTTGTTGGTCCCCCCAAAGAAGTTGTAATCAACGTTGTGTTTTCCCATAAGCTGCAGGAAAAAAAGTGTAGTATGTTAATAGTCAGTGATGATAGCATTGCAGGGGAGAAAAGGTAGGTTTTTAAATTTGTTGTGAGCTTGTGAGGCCACATGCATATGAGGAAGAATAAGTTAGAATGCCCAGGACAGTGAAATGGACATTATCTAATGTAGTAATGTTAGCATCCGTGGGTGTGATTAGTAGAGAGGTGTTTAGGGGTGAAAACAGTGTAGTTGCCATCAGTACTTCATTATGTGTTGCCATCAGTGTGAATTGTTTGCCATCTAGAAAGCACAAAAATGTAGCCATGTGGGTTACAGTAATCTTGCCATCTAGAAGGCACTGTAGTTGCCATGTGGATGACACAAATATTGCCAGCCAGAACACACTAATGTTAGGAGAAGTTGTCATGTAGGGTGCACAAATGTTGCCATCTAGAGAGCACAAATGTTGCCATGTGGGTTAAAGTAATGTTGCCATCTTGATTGCACTGTAGTTGCCATGTGGATGACACAAATGTTGCCAGCCACAACACACTAATGTTGGGAGAAGTTGTCATGTAGAGTGCACAGAAGTTGCCAACTAGAGAGTACAAATCTTGCCATGTGGATTACAGTAATGTTGCCATCTAGCATGTACGGAAGTTGCCATGTGAAGTGAAATTAGAAATAGCAATGAATAGCAATCAAATAAAAGTTGCCATAAAGTTTGTATGTGATTTTGGGCATGTGAAAGGGATGTTGAAAGTACTAGCCTGCAGCTTTCCGTACATCCCGTCAGGCTTCCTATCCATAGTGAGAACAAGCTTGATTGCGACGTCAGACCAAGCATTCATAGCAAACTTGTATAATGGAGGCAATCCACCAAGGTTAACATTGTTGATGTCAACTTTGTCGATATACATGAGCTGGAAAAAATGCAATCGTGAGGATGAAAGTGTTGGCTCAAAAAAGGGGTAAGAATAGACTGGGGGGAAGACGTCCATAGCAAAAGGTGTGACAAAGATAAACTTGCCATTAGATGCAGCCGACAACCTTTGTTGTACGACTTGTTTGATAGTGAATTATGAAGTAAATCAACTATGAACTTGCACTAGTTCATGTTGGTAAGGTTATCTATCTGGTCCTGCAAGTTAAGAACAAAATAACCAAGCAAAAGCATAAGCTACAACATTATGCTAGGAAAAAGTAAAAGGAATAGAAAGCTACAAAAGAAATGAATAAAGAAACAGGTAAGATGCAATCATGTACAGAAACAATTCATACAAGGATAGGAAAACATCTACTGCTAGGGCGTAATGATGTTGTGGGGGCAAAGACATTTGAGATCAAGTACATGAGTAATTTCCTCTTGAAGTCAACACCACTTGTTTGCATTGCACCGAGCATGTTGGCAAAAGCAGAGTTGAATGGGAGGGAAGTCAGACCAGGAAACATTTCTGGAAAAAGACGTGCTTGCACAATCTTATCCACCATATATGGGATAGTTATGGCCTCATTAGGGACACCAAGTGTGTTGAAAATAGAGTCCTCATCTAATGGAATTCCTATCACGGCCCGGTATGAAAAACTCCCTCTTATCAGATTGGTATAACCTAGCAAACCAGTCAAACATGGGGTTCTTCAAATTGGTGCACCGTATGTTCATCAAAGCCTGCATCCATTTCCGTTGCAGCTTATTTCTGTTGGTCATCGAAATCAGTATACACTTCTGTTAGACGTTCATGTGATCCCCTGTTGCGCGGGTTCTTCTGCTGTTCAATACTGATGCAAATTTTAGTATAGAAAATGAGTGCCTAGGGATGCAACGGAAAATGTCTATTTCATATGTAAACAAAAGAATGGAAAAATGACGTGACATGAAATAACCATGCTAGTAGATGCACGATAACAATCAACACAAAAAAAGTTGCCACCCTGTCGGTGCACTAGAGTTTTGGGCTCTCTAGTGCCCCTTAGTCATGCACGGGCAATGGTAGCCACCATGGCGACAAGGCCCAGCAAGAACTTGCCAAGTAAAAACGCAGAAGACTCAAGACCCTCAACAAGACCTTGCCGGGACGACCCTCCATCCCACGAGCAAGGACGAGGACCCGGCAAGGCAAAGCTCCGGCAAGACCCCGCCAGCGCATAGGCTAGGTGTCGATCCGCCTGGACACGCATTGCGGCGAAGGCGTTGGAGGGGGCTAAGCGGTGCCGATGGGACAGGCTCCTGTCCCGTTCCACAAACGGATAGAGATGCCTGACGGTGCATTAAATGCGCCTGTCCTACGCCGTTAGTGTTAGGTATGATAGCACTGTAGCTCTGTACACCCCGTGTACGCACTGTACGCCACTGTTGGGACCCCCTTCGGAGTATAAAAGGAGGCCCAGGGCGTTACAGGAAGGATCTTTTGACCAATCTTCTAGGTCACGCGTGTAACAACTGCTCATAGCGCTCCTGTAGCTAGAACCCTCAAGATACCAACAATACAAGCATGCAAGAGTAGAGTTTTACGCCTCTTTGCAGCCCGAACCTGGGTAAAGATCCCCGTGTGCTGTCCTCAAGACCTGCTCTTTGCGCGATCCCTCTCCCCTGCCGAACCGAAAGGGGTCCCTTTGATCCCATAGGTGCTTATTCCCCACGACATCTTTGGCACGCAAGGTACGGGAAGGGAAGGTTGTGTGAACCTGTTCTGGTGGTCAGTGCACCAGTTCTTTCATACTCATTGCCGCCATGGCCCCCAAAAAGAAGGGCATGACGGCAGTTGGCCCATCTACGTTCGCTGTCCCTGTGTCTGCATAGACAGGCGATCTCGTGGACACGGGTGGAGTAGCAGGCGGGGGTTCAGAACTCTCGTGCCCCTATGATGATCAAGGCCAAGAAAGCGGCGACGCCCGCCGCGGAGGCGTCCGTCGCAGCGGGGGGAACCCCCACGCCGCCGGGTCTCACGATGGAGATGTACTGCCTGCGGGTGATACGATGAACTCCGGGGGCGGAAGGATATCTCCCAGAGCGCCTACGCCAGCGCCTACGCCGCGGCCTGCTCAAGACGGGCGCGAGGAGCTGCGTCACTGTGCCTGCAGTTCTCAACATCCCCACGGAAAAGCTCCTATGCATCACTCCCAAGGTGCGTAGGACCAGCATGCTAGCGGGAGCAGCGTGCCGATGCGGGATCGTGGTGGTGCTCCTTCTAACACAGTTAGAAGTCAGAGCACCTCGCGTTCCTCCCGCCGCTTGCTACCGACCACGTTGGAAGAAGCGATGACAAGGAGAAAGGTCAGGATGGTGCCGAAGGGTCCGAGAAGAAGCGCATTGGCCGATGTGGTTGCCACGGCAAGCCCGCGCAACAAAAGGACCGGCCCACTCGTTGCCGCGACAAGCAAGAGTATGACAATTTCGACGCCAAGGAGAACGACGAGTCCAGCGAGCATGAGTTTCAGAAGGCTACATAGATGATGTGCATCGAAGGAGGCGCTTCGTCGCATTCCTCTCACCGCCAACTTAAACCGTGGGCGCATGGGGTAAACGTGGCGGAGCCCTCTATCAGTGCGCAAAGACCTCTGAAGTGGTCCAACACTCCTATCATCTTCTACACTGAGGATCACCCTGATCGTGTAACTGCGGTCGGGTGCTTGTCGTTGTTGGTTTCGCCAACAATTCGCAACCTCAAGGTGATGAAGATGCTAGTCGACAGTGGGGCCAGCCTAAACCTGATCTCGCCTAATGTTATCGAGAGGCTGCAAATTCCTGATGAAGATCTCGAGACGACAGGCACTTTTCAAGGGGTCAACTCAGGGAGAACCCAGCCGAAGGACAAGATTACGCTGCTGGTGACATTTGGCAGTGATATCAATTTCAGAATGGAGAAGATCGTCTTCTACGTCGCCAAGATCTCGTTGCCGTACAATGGCATCCTTGGATGCCCAGCGCTGGCCAAGTTCATGGAGGTCATCCACTTCGCTTACAATGTGCTGAAGATGCCTAGGCCAATGAGCGTCATCATGATCAACTCTGACAAGAAAAGCACACTCATCTGCGTCGATCAACTCTACTGGGGGGCAGCTACAGCACCTGCTACCAAGGCACTTGCTCCTACCACTAAAGCACTCGGGGGAAAGAAGACCGGCAACGCCTCTGGTGCACATTCTGGCAAGCGCGCCCCCTCGGGATGCTGCACTCCCGTTGATGATGTGCCAAAGAGCTCCACCGGCAAGAGCAAGAAGTCCAAAGTAGCTCCAACATAGATCAAGAAGGTGCCCACCAAGGAGGATGACATAGGGGGAACTTTCACCATAAGTTCCACCCTTGACGACAAATAGGAAAGCACGCTCGTCGCCTTCCCGCGGGCGAATGTCGATGTGTTAGTATGGCAACCATCTGATATCCCCAGCGTTCCTAGGAAGGTGATTGAGCACCACCTTGTCGTCTGCCGGCACGTGCGACCCATCAAGCATAAGGTCCGGAAGCAAGCTTTGGAGCGACAACAGTTTATTGCCTAACAAAGCAAGAAGTTAGAAGCGGCTGGCCTGATTAGAGGAGTACTCCATCCTACATGGTTGGGCAATCTAGTCGTAGTACGCAAGGCGAATGGGAAGTGGAGGTTGTGCATTGATTTCACAAACATCAACAAGGCCTGTGATACGTCTCCAACGTATCTATAATTTTTGATTGTTCCATGCTATTATATTATCTGTTTTAAATGTTTTATATGCATTAATATGCTATTTTATATTATTTTTGGGGCTAACCTATTAATCTAGAGCCTAGTGTCTGTTTCTGTTTTTTGCTTGTTTTGGAGTATTGCAGATAAGGAATATTAAACGGAGTCCAAACAGAATAAATAATTTTTCTTGGACCAGGAGCAACCCAGGAAGACTTGGAGATGAAGTCAGGAGAGCAGTCGTGTGGCCACAAGCCACAGGGGCGCGCCCTAGAGGGGCGCCCCCTGGCTTGTGGGCCCACGACAGCTCCCCTAACCCTATTTCTTGGCCTATAAATTCACAAATATTCCCTGTATACCACAGGGAGCTAGGAAAACACTTCTCCGCCATCGGGAGCCTCGGTTCCCATGATATCCAATCTTGGAGCCTTTTCCGGTAATCTGCCGGAGGGGGATTCGATCACGGAGGGCATCTACATCAACTCCATTGCCCCTCCGATGATGCGTGAGTAGTTCACCATATACCTTCGGGACCATAGCTAGTATCTAGATGACTTCTTCTCTCTCTTTGCTCTTCAATACCATGTTCTTCATGATCTTCATGGAGATCTATCCGATGTAATACTCTTTTGCGGTGTGTTTGTCGAGATCCGATGAATTGTGGGTTTATGTTCAGATTATCTATGAATATTATTTGAGTCTTTTCTGAATTATTATATGCATGATTTCATATCTTTGCAAGTCTCTTCGAGTTATTGGTTTGGTTTGGCGAACTAGATTGGTAATTCTTGCAATAGGAGAAGTGCTTAGTTTTGGGTTCAATCTTGCTGTGTCCTCACCCAGTGACAAAGTAGGGGTAGCGAGGCATGTATTGTATTGTTGCCATCGAGGATAGAAAGATGGGGTTTTCATCATATTGCTTGAGTTTATCCATCTACATCATGTCATCTTACCTAATGCATTACTCTATTCTTCATGAACTTAATACTATAGATGTAGGCAGGAGTCGGTCGATGTGTGGAGTAATAGTAGTAGATGCAGAATCATTTCGGTCTACTTGACATGGATGTGATGCCTATATGCATAATCATTGCCTTGGATATCTTCATAATTATTCGCTTTTCTATCAATTGCTCGACAGTAATTTGTTCACCCACCGTAATACTTGCCATCATGAGAGAAGCCTCTAGTGAAACCTATGGCCTCGGGTCTATTTTCCATCTTATACTTTCAGATCTAAAACCAAAAATACCTTGCTTCATTATTTTTACCTTTTGTTTTAGTTTCCATTCAAGCAATCTATTCTATCTATCTCTATCAGATCTCATCCTTGCAAGTAACCGTGAAGGGATTGACAACCCCTTTATAGCGTTGGGTGCAAGTATTTGATTGTTTGTGTAGGTACATCTATTGGGGACTTGCTTGTATCTCCTACTGGATTGATACCTTGGTTCTCAACAAGTGAGGGAAATACTTATCTACTTTGCTGCATCACCCGTTCCTCTTCACGAAAACCTATGCATGCTCGAGAAGTAGCAAGAAGGATTTTTGGCGCCGTTGCCAGGGAGATACATAGAAATTCAGGATAAGAACTCTCCTGTCAACTTGCCAATTTATGGCGCTATTGCTGGGGAGATCTACATCAAGCCTACCAAGTACCCATCACAAACTCATCTCTTGCATTTTCATTATTTGCCATTTGCCTCTGGTTTTCCTCTCCCCCACTTCTAAAACGATTTTCCAAAAAGATTTGCCTTTTTATTCGCCCTTTTTCTGTTCGTCATTTCGTTTGCTTTTTTGCTTGCTTATGTGTTAGATTGCTCAAACTCATGGCTAGCCTTGCTACTATCGCTATTACTCTCGTGCATGAAGTTCTTAATTTTAAGCAAAGGGAGGGAGAAAACTTAAAGGATGATTGGTATAGAATTTGCAATGCTCAAAATATATCTACTCGTAAGCAATCTACTACCATTCTCCTTCGCAATTTTTATGTGGGTGTTTCTCCTTGGAATAGATATGTTTTGAAATACCATTACGGGAGAGAATTTCTTGGGAAGCAATACCTTTGATTCTTATAATGCTATGATAAATTTGGTAGGTTCACCCCCTCTGATGGTTAATGAAACAATCTTAACTTTGGAACATGTTATGCGAAGGCTAGATATCATTGAAAATAAAGTTGCTACTATAGAGATAATTTAAAACATGGATAAAAAGATCCATAATCATATCACTCAATATGGATCTAAGGTAGGAGTTACTCTAAAAACTCTAAGGGAAAAGGAACCCATAGTTCATGAAAAATCGGACCAAGATTCCTCTAGAATAGGAAAGCTAGAGGACATTATTACCAACTCGGGTTCCGCTTTTACCGCTGTTCAAACCACTCCAAAAATTCCTCTTTCTAAGGCTTCCAATTTTGTTTACATTCCCAAGAATAAGGGTGAATCCTCTAGTAAAGGGGACGAAGATCTAAAGATGATAATTGTTCACCCTAACTTTATCAATATTGTTCAGGAGCCGATTGCTACAAGAGAATTTCTTGAATTTTTTCCTAGGAGTATGATTATTGATAAAACCAAAGAATCTCCTAGGGTTCGCAAGAGTGCAATTGAGGGATTGCATACCAAAGATGACAATACCTAGATCTATTGCGTTTTGCCTAGCTAGGGGCGTTAAACAATAGCGCTTGTTGGCAGGCTACCCAATTTTACTTTTTCTTTCTATTTTTGTTTCTGTTTTGGTGTGTTTTTCACATTATTACTTCTTTAGTAATTTTGTTTTATTTTTTAAATTAGTGTTTGAGCCAAGTAAGACCTTTGGGATGGTATACGGTGTTTGCAATTTGATTTTTCTAAAAAACAGAAACTTTTGCGCTCAGTACAGAATTTTTATAAATTCACTGGAACATGCTTTTGATCTGAAAAACTTACAAAAGATTTATATACAAATTATCTTGATTTTCCTAATTTTTCCTAATTTTTAGAGTTACCGAAGTATTCGAAATCTACAGATTGCTACAGACTATTCTATTTTTGACAGATTCTGTTTTCTTTGTGTTGTTTGCTTATTTTGATGTATCTATGGGTTGTATCGGGGGGTATGAACCATGGAGAAGTTAGAATACAGTAGTATTACACAATTATAAATAAAGAATGAGTTCACAACAGTTGCTAAAGTGGTGATTTATTTTTCTTGTACTAACGGATCTCATGAGTTTTCTGTTGAGTTTTATGTTGTGAAGTTTTCATGTTTTGGGTAAAGATTTGATGGACTATGGAATAAGGAGTGGCAAGAGCCTAAGCTTGGGGATAACCAAGGAACCCCAATCCATATTCAAGGATACAAAAAATCCTAAGCTTGGGGGTGCCCCGGAAGGCATCCCCTCTTTTGTCTTGAATCCATCGGTAAATTACTTGAGGCTACATTTTATTCAACACATGATATGTGTTTTGCTTGGAGCGTCCTGTATGATATGAGTCTTTGCTTTTTAGTTTGCCAAAATCATCCTTGGTGCACACATATTTTGAGAGATACACTCTAAATCATGAATTTATTATAATACTCAATGTGCTTCACTTATATCTTTTGAGCTAGGCAATGTTGCTCTAGTGCTTCACTTATATCTTTTTAGAGCATGGTGGTGTTATATTTTATAGAAATTATTGAACTCTCGTTCCTCACTTATATTATTTTGAGAGTTTCTTAGAATAGGATGGTAATTTGTTTAGGTTATGAATTTAGTCCTAATATAATGGGCATCGAGAGGGATATAATAAAAACTTTCATAGTAAGTGCATTGAATACTATGATAAGTTTGATTCCTTGCATATAGTTTTAAGATAAAAGAGATGGTTATATGAGAGTCATGCTAGTGAGTAGTTGTGAATTGGAAGAGATACTTGTGTTAAAGTTTTTGATTCCCATAGCATGCACATATGGTGAACCATTATGTAACGAAGTCGGAGCATGATTTGTTTAATGATTTTCAACCTTTGAGTGAGGGTCAGGAGCGCAAGATGGTTAACTCCTACCAACCTCTCCCCTAGGAGCATGTCTCTAATGCTTTGTTTGATAACTAATAGACTTTTGCAATGAGTATGTGAGTTCTTTATGACTAATCTTGAGTCCATGGATTATATGCACTGTCACCCTTCCACCTTTGCTAGCCTCTCTAGTACCGCGCAACTCTCGCCGGTACATCAAACCCTCCTTCCTCAAAACAGCCACCACATAGTCTCCTCAAAACAGCTACCTATTGGAAATATGCCCTAGAGGCAATAAATAAAGTGTTTATTATTATATCTCCTTGTTCATGATAGTCGTTTATTATCCATGCTATAATTGTATTGATGGGAAACATATTACATGTGTGGGTAAATAGACAACACTTTGTCCCTAGTATGCCTCTAGTGAACTAGCTCGTTGATCAAACATGGTCAAGGTTTCCTAGCCATTGACATGTGATGTAATTTGATAACAGGATCACATCATTAGGAGAATGATGTGATGGACAAGACCCAAACTACAAACGTAGCATATGATCGTGTCAGTTTATTGCTACTGTTTTCTGCATGTCAAGTATATGTTCCTATGACCATGAGATCATGCAGCTTACGGACACCGGAAGGGTGCCTTGTGTGTATCAAACGTTGCAACGTAACTGGGTGACTATAAAGGTGCTCTACAAGTATCTCCGAGGGTATCTGTTGGGTTGGCATGAATCAAGACTGGGATTTGTTACTCCGTGTGACGGAGAGGTATCTCAGGGCCCACTCGGTAATACAACATCACAATAAGCCTTGCAAGCAATGTTACTAAGTGTTAGCAATGGGATCTTGTATTATTGAACGAGTAAAGAGACTTGCCGGTAACGAGGTTGAACTAGGTATGGAGATACCGACGATCGAATCTCGGGCAACTAACATACCAAAGAACAAAGGGAACATCATACGGGATTAACTGAATCCTTGACATAGAGGTTCGACCGATAAAGATCTTCATAGAATATGTAGGAAACAATATGGGCATCCAGGTCCCGCTATTGGTTATTGACCGTAGAGGTGTCTTGGTCATTTCTACATAGTTCCCGAACCCGCAGGGTCTGCACACTTAAGGTTCGGTGACGTTTTGGTAGTATAGAGTTATGTATGGTGGTTACCGAAGGTTGTTCGGAGTCCTGGATGAGATACCGAATGTCAGAGGAGCTTTGGAATGGTCCAGTGGTAAAGATTGATATATAGGAAATCCTATTTTGGTCGCGAGAAAAGGTTCGGGCTCATCAGTAGTGTGCCGGGAGTGCCGGTAGTGTACCGGGAGACCATCGGGAGGGGTATTTCGACCCAAGAGGCTACATGGGCTGTGGGAGAGTGAATACCAGCCCTTAGTGGGCTGGTGGAATTCCCACATAAGGCCCATGCGGATAGGAAGAAAAGCCCAAAGAGAAAAAGGTGGAAAAAGGCAAAAAGACCAAAATAAGGAGGAGTCCTAGTCCTACTAGGATTGGAGGAGGAATCCTCCTCTCCTCCTTGGTTCGGCCGAAGCCTAGATGGCTTGGCCCTTGGGACAAGCCTCCTCCTCTCTTCCCATTATATATACTAGAGGTTTTAGGGGTTTTGGCACTTGATTTTCAGCGACGTGCTACCCGTTCCTCTAGTGCATAGTTTCTCCTCTAGATTGGTTTTCTGCAGTGCTTAGGCGAAGCGCTGCCGGAATTTCTCCACCACCATCGCCGCGGCGCCGTCACGCTGCTGGAGAATTCGATTACCTCTCTGCTCCCTCTTGCTAGATCAAGAAGGCGGAGATCGTCATCAAGCTGTACGTGTGCTGAACACGGAGGTGCCGTCCGTTCAGTGCTTGATCGGGACGGATGGTGATTGGATCGCGGGATGCTCGGCGATTTGGATCGCAAAGACGTTCGACTACACCAACCTCGTTTCTTAATGCTTCCCGCTTAGAGATCTACAAGGGTACGTAGATCCACTCTCCGTCTTGTAGATGCTCATCACCATGGATAGATCTTGCGTGTGCGTAGGAAATTTTTTGTTTCCCATGCAACGTTCCCCAATAGTGGCATCATGAGCTAGGTCTATGTGTAGATGAGATCTCGAGTAGAACACAAAGATTTTGTGGGCGTTGATGCTTAGATTGCTTCCTCCCTTGGTCATGTTTTAGTTCAGCGGTATTGTGGGATGAAGTGGCCCGGACCAACATTACTCGTACACTTACGAGAGACCAGTTCCCTCAACTACAACTTGTTGCATAGATGGCTGGCGGGTGCCAGTTTCTCCTACTTTAGTTGGATCGGATTCGACAAAGGCGGTCCTTGAGATGGTTGAAAAGCAACTAATGTATCACCGTTGTGGTTTATGCGTAGGTGAGAATTGTTCTTGCTAGATACCCGTAGCAAGCACGTAAAACATGCAACAACAATTAGAGGACGTCTAACTTGTTTTTGTAGGGTATGTTGTGATGTGATATGGTCAATTACATGATGTGATATATGTGATGTATGAGATGATCATGTGTTGTATAGAATATCACGACTTGCATGTCGATGAGTACGGCAACCGGCAGGAGCCACGGGGTTGTCTTTAATTATTGTATGACCTGCATGTCAATCATTAAGCGCTATGTAATGTTTTACTTTATCGCTAAACGGTAGCAATAGTAGTAGAAGCATGATGGGCACGACAACCCCAATGGATACATGTTGATGGAGATCAAGATGATGGAGATCATGGTGTCATGCCAGTGATGATGGAGATCATGCCGGTGCTTTCAAGATGGAGATCAAAAGCGCAAGTTCATGGCCATATCATGCCACTTATGATTTTCATGTGATGTTAATCCTTTTATGCACCTTGTTTTGCTTAGGACGACGGTATCATTATAAGGTGATCCCTCACTTAAATTCCAAGATGAATTGTGTTCTCCCCGAGTGTGCACCGTTGCGAAAGTTCGTCGTGTCGAGACACCACGTGATGATCGGGTGTGATAGACTCTACGTTCACATACAATAGGTGCAAGCCAGTGTTGCACATGCAGAACACTCGGGTTA
This sequence comes from Hordeum marinum, assembly GCA_022496015.1. Lineage (NCBI taxonomy): Eukaryota > Viridiplantae > Streptophyta > Magnoliopsida > Poales > Poaceae > Hordeum > Hordeum marinum. The sequence continues at coordinate 340,008,224 of CM039673.1, forward strand.
AACTTGAAGAGCCTAGCATGTATAGACATGGACTTGGAACACAAGAGACCGAAAGGTCGAACACGAGTCATATAGTACATATGATCAACATGATGATGTTCACCATTGAAACCACCTCAACTCACGTGATGATCGGACTTGAGTTGGTGAATTTGGATCATGTGACACTTAGATGACCTGAGGGATGTCAATTTGAGTGGGAGCTTTAGTAATTTGATCAACTAAACTCATTATATTGAACAATAGTCTACGTAATCTTTGCAGATTTATGTTGTAGATCAATGGCTCGCGTAGTAGCACCCCTGAATTTTAATGCGTTCCTAGAGAAAGCTAAGTTGAAAGATGATGGAAGTAACTTTGTTGACTAGGCCCGTAATCTAAGGATTATCCTCACGGCTTCCCAGAAATCATATGTCCTTGATGCACCGCTTGGTGACCAACCAGAAGACGTGTCGTTCGAAGACGTTAAGAACGCTTGGGAGGCACGTTCTAGAGATTACTCGATAGTTTAGTGTGAAATAATGTATGGCTTAGAATCGGGACTTCAAAGACGTTTTGAACGTCATGGAGCATATGAGATGTTCCAGCAGTTGAAGTTTATCTTTCAGAACAATGCCCGGATCGAGAGGTATGAGACCTCCGATAAGTTCTATGCTTGCAAAATGGAGGAGAACGGGTCTATTAGTGAGCATATAGTCAGAATGTCTGGGTATTTGAATCGTCTAGAAGAGTTGGGAATTGCCCTTCCGCCAGAGGCGATCACTGACAGAGTTCTTCAATCACTGCCACCTAGTTACAAGAGCTTTGCGATGAACTATAACATGCACGGGATGAACAAGTCAGTCACCGAGCTATTTGCGATGCTAAAAGTCGCTGAGTCTGAAATCCAGAAAGAACATCAAGTGTTGATGGTCAATAAAACCACTAGTTCGAAGAAGAATGGCAAGGGCAAGGGCAAGAAGGGTAAAACCAAGAAGGATGGCAAAGCAGTTGCTATTCCTGTAAAGAAGCCCAAGCATGGACCCAAGCCAGAAACTAAGTGCTTTCATGGCAAGGGAACTGGTCAATGGAAGCGGAACTGCCCCAAGTACCTGGCTGACAAGAAGGCGGCCAACGACAAACAAGGTATATATGTTATACATGTTATTGATGTGTACCTTACTAGCTCTCGTTGTAGTGCCTGGGTATTTGATACTGGTTTGGTTGCTCACATTTGCAACTCAAAACAGGAACTATGGAATAGACGAAGGCTGGCAAAGGATGAAGTGACGATGCGCATGGGAAATGGTTCCAAGGTTGATGTGATCGCCGTCGGCATGCTCCCTCGTCGATTTCCATCGGGATTAGTGATGAACCTGAATTATTGTTATTTAGTGCCTGCGTTAAGCATGAACATTATATCTGGATCTTGTTTATTGGAGACGGTTACTCATTTAAATCAGAAAATAAAGGTTATTCTATTTATATGAGTAATATCTTTTATGGTCATGCACCCAATGTGAGGGGTTTATTCATATTGAATCTTGATAGTGATGATACACATGTTCATAACATTGATGCCAAAAGATGTAGAGTTGATAATGATAGTACCACTTTCTTGTGGCACTGCCGTTTAGGTCATATTGGTGTAAAACGCATGAGAAAGCTCCATGCTAATGGACTTTTGGAGTCACTTGATTTTGAATCACTTGACACATGTGAACCATGCCTCATGGGCAAGATGACTAAAATGCCGTTCTCTGGACCAATTGAATGAGCAAGTGACTTATTGGAAATCATACATACTGATGTGTGCGGTCCAATGAATGTTACAGCGCGTGGTGGATATCGTTATTTTCTCACCTTCACTGATGACTTAAGTAGATATGGGCATATTTACTTAATGAAACACAAATCTGAAACGTTTGAAAAGTTCAAGCAATTTCAGAGTGAAGTTGAGAATCATCGTAACAAGAAGATTAAATTCCTGCAATCTGATCGAGGAGGTGAATATCTGAGTTATGAGTTTGGCAGTCGCTTAAGACAATGTGGAATTGCTTCACAATTGACACCGCCTGGAACACCACGACGTAATGGTGTGTCCGAATGTCGTAATCGAACCTTATTAGATATGGTGCGTTCTAGGATGTCTCTTGCTGATTTGCCACTATCGTTTTGGGGTTATGCATTAGAGATAGCTGTATTCACTTTAAATAGGACACCATCGAAATCCGTTGAGACAACGCCATATGAACTATGGTTTGGCAAGAGGCCAAAGTTGTCGTTTCTTAAAGTCTGGGGATGTGATGCTTATGTCAAAAAGCTTCAGCGTGAAAAGCTGGAACCCAAAGCGAAGAAATGCGTCTTAGGATACCCGAAAGAGACAGTCGGGTATACCTTCTATCTCAGATCCGAAGGCAAAGTGTTTGTCGCTAAGAACGGAACATTTCTTGAGAAAGAGTTTCTCTCGAAAGAATTGAGTGGGAGGAAAATAGAGCTTGATGAGGTTATTGAATGGTTACTTCAACCAGAGAGTAGCACATCACAGAAAGATGTTTCTGTGGAGCCTGCGACAGTTGAAGAGGAAGTTAATGATGATGATCATGAAAGCTTCGAATCAAGTTACTATTGAACCTCGTAGGTCGACAAGGGCGCGTACTGCTCCTGAGTGGTACGGCAACCCTGTCTTGGAGGTCATGTTGTTGGACAACTATGAACCTACGAGCTATGAAGGAGCGGTGATGGGCCCGAATTCCGAGAAATGGTTAGAGGCCATGAAATCCGAGATGGGATCCATGTATGAAAACAAAGTATGGACTTTGGAATTATTACGTGAAGGGTGAAAGGCCATTCAGAACAAATGTATCTTTAGGAAGAAGATAGACACGGACGGTAATGTCACCGTCTATAGAGCTCGACTTGTGGCAAAGGGTTTTTCACAAGTTCAAGGAGTTGACTACAATGAGACATTCTCACCCGTAGCGATGCTTAAGTCTGTCAGAATCATGTTGGCAATAGCTGCTTATTTCGACTATGAAATTTGGCAGATGGATGTCAAAACAGCGTTCCTCAATGGTTTCCTTGAGGAAGAGTTGTATATGATGCAACTAGAAGGTTTTGTCGATCCAGAGAATGCTGACAAAGTTTGCAAACTCCCGCGATCCATTTATGGGCTGGTGCAAGCATCTCGGAGTTGGAATAAGCGCTTTGATGAGGTGATCAAAGCGTTTGAGTTTATACAAGTTTATGGAGAAGCTTGTATTTACAAGAAAGTGAGTGGGAGCTCTATAGCATTTCTAATATTATATGGGGATGACATATTGCTGATTGGAAACAATATAGAAATGCTGGAAAGCTGGAAGGAATATTTTAAGAAGAGTTTTTCAATGAAGGACCTAGGAGAAGCTACTTCCATATTAGGCATTAAGATCTATAGAGATAGATCGAGACGCTTAAGATCTATAGAGTTTTGAAGAAGTTCAAAATGGATCAGTCCAAGAAGGGGTTCTTGCCTATGTTACAAGGTGTGAAGTTGAGTAAGACTCAATGCCCAGTGACTGCAGAAGATAGAGAAAAGATGAGTGTCATCCCCTATGCTTCAGCCATAGGCTCTATCATATATGCAAGGCTATGCACAAGACCCGATGTCAGCCTTGCCATAAGTATGGCCGAAATGTTTCAAAGTGATCCTGGAATGGAGCACTGGGCAGCGGTCAAGAATATCCTTACGTACCTGAAAAGGACTAAGGAGACGTTTCTCGTTTATAGAGGTGATGAAGAGCTCGTCGTAAAGGGTTACGTCGATGCAAGCTTTGACACTGATCCGGATGACTCTAAGTCGTAAACTGGATACATATTTATTCTCAACGGGGGAGCGGTAAGCTGGTGCAGTTCCAAGCAAAGCGTGGTAGCCGATTCTACGTGCAAAGCGGAGTACATCGCAGCCTCGGAGGCGGCAAAGGAAGGTGTCTGGATGAAGCAATTCATGACAGATCTTGGAGTAGTGCCCAGTGCACTGAATCCAATGAACCTGTTCTGTGATAACACTGGTGCCATTGCTCTGGCTAAGGAACCAAGGTTTCACAAGAGGACCAGACACATAAAGCAACGCTTCAACTCCATTCGCGATTACATCGAGGAGAAGGACATAAATATTTGCAAAGTGCACACGGATCTGAATGTTGCATACCCGTTGACTAAACCTCTTCCAAGGGCTAAACATGATCAACACCAGAACTACATGGGTGTTCGATTCATTACAATGTAAATCACATAGTGATGTGAACTAGATTATTGACTCTAGTGCAAGTGGGAGACTATTGGAAATATGCCCTAGAGGCAATAAGTAAAGTGTTTATTATTATATTTCCTTGTTCATGATAATCATTTATTATCCATGCTATAATTGTATTGATTGGAAACACATTACATGTGTGGGTAAATAGACAACACTTTGTCCCTAGTATGCCTCTAGTGAAGTAGCTCGTTGATCAAAGATGGTCAAGGTTTCCTAGCCATTGACATGTGATGTCATTTGACAACGGGATCACATCATTAGGAGAATGATGTGATGGACAAGACCCAAACTACAAATGTAGCATATGATCGTGTCAGTTCATTGCTACTGTTTTCTGCATGTCAAGTATATGTTCCTATAACCATGAGATCATGCAATTTACAGACACCAGAAGAGTGCCTTGTGTGTCAAACCTTGCAATGTAACTGGGTGACTATAAAGGTGCTCTACAGGTATCTCCGAGGGTGTCTATTGGGTTGGCATGAATCAAAACTGGCATTTGTTACTCCGTGTGACGGAGAGGTATCTCAAGGCCCACTCGGTAATACAACATCATAATAATCCTTGCAAGCAATGTGACTAAGTGTTAGTCATGGGATCTTGGAATGAGTAAACAGACTTGCGGTAACGAGGTTGAACTAGGTATGGAGATACCGACGATCGAATCTCGGGCAAGTAACATACCGAAGAACAAAGGGAACATCATACGGGATTAACTGAATCCTTGACATAGAGGTTCGACCGATAAAGATCTTCATAGAATATGTAGGAACCAATATGGTCATCCAGGTCCCGCTATTGGTTATTGACCATAGAGGTGTCTCGGTCATGTCTACATAGTTCTCGAACCCGTAGGGTCTGCACAGTTAAGGTTCGGTGACGTTTCGGTAGTATAGAGTTATGTATGGTGGTTACCACAGGTTGTTTGGAGTCCCATATGAAATCCCGGACATCATGAGGAGATCCGGAATGGTCCGGAGGTAAAGATTGATATATAGGAAGTCCTATTTTAGTCGCCGGAAAAGTTTCGGGCTCATCGGTAATGTACCGGGAGTGCCGGTAGTGTACCGGGAGAGCATCGGGAGGGGTATTTCGACCCAAGAGGCTACATGGGCTGTGGGAGAGTGAATACCAGCCCTTAGTGGGCTGGTGCAAGTCCCACATACGGCCCATGCAGCTGGGAAGAAAAGCCCAAAGAGAAAAAGTTGGAAAAAGGCAAAAAGACCAAAATAAGGAGGAGTCCTAGTCCTACTAGGATTGGAGGAGGAATCCTTCTCTCCTCCTTGGTTCGGACAAAGCCTAGATGGATTGGCCCTTGGGACAAGCCTCCTCCTCTCTTACTCTTATATATACTAGAGGTTTTAGGGTTTTTGGCACTTGATTTCAGCCACGTGCTACCCGTTCCTCTAGCACATAGTTTCTCCTCTAGATCGGTTTTCTGCAGTGCTTAGGCGAAGCCCTGCTGGAACTGCTCCACCACCATCGCCACGCCACCGTCACGCTGCCGGAGAACTTGTCTACCTCTCCGCTCCCTCTTGCTAGATCAAGAAGGCAGAGATCATCATCAAGCTATACGTGTGCTGAACGCGGAGGTGCCGTCCGTTCGGTGCTTGATCGGGACGGATCGTGATTGGATCGCGGGACACTCGGCGATTTGGATCACAAAGACGTTCGACTACACCAACCGCGTTTCTTAACGCTTCCCGCTTAGCGATCTACAAGGGTACGTAGATCCACTCTCCCTCTCGTAGATGCTCATCACCATGGATAGATCTTGCGTGTGCGTAGGAAATTTTTGTTTCCCATGCAACGTTCCCCAACACTACCATATCTACCTATTATGGCATTTCCATAGCCATTCCGAGATATATTGCCATGAAACTTCCACCATTCAGTTTTTCATGACATGCACCATCACTTGATCTTGCATATAGAGTCATATTTTGTTTTAGGTATCGAGTTGTAAGTAAATAAAAGTGTGATGATTTTCATTAATAGAGCATTTCCCGTGTGAGAAAAGGATGATGGAAGACATGAATCCCTCACAAGTTGGGATGAGTATCCGGACATTACAAAAAATAAAAGAGGCTAGCCAAGCCCCCCCCCCCAAAAGAGGCCAAAGATGCCCACCAAAATAAAAAAAATGAGAGAATGAGAGAAGGGACAATTGCTACTATCTTTTTCCACACTTGTGCTTCAAAGTAGCACCATGATCTTCATGATAGAGAGTCTCCTATATTATCACTTTCATATAACTAGTGGATATTCATCTTGCATGACCACTTAGTTTTCCTTTTGAGCTTTCATACACTTATAGATCTAAGTGCATTTGTTGCATGGCAATCCCTACTCACTCACATTGATATCTATCGATGGGCATCTCCATAGCCCGTTGATAGGCCTAGTTGATGTGAGACTATCTTCTCCCTTTTTCCTTGCAACCTCCTTCATATTCTGTTCCACCTGTAGTGCTATATCCATGGCTCACGCTCATGTATTGCGTGAGAGTTGAAAAGGTTTGAGAACACCCAAAGTGTGAAACAACTTGACTTGTTCATCAGGGTTGTGCAAGATTTAGATATTTTGTGTGGGGAAGATGGAGCATAGCTAGACCATATGATTTTGTAGGGATAACTTTCTAAGGCCATGTTATTTCGAAAGGACACGATTGCCTTGTTGGTGTGCTCGAAGTATTACTGTTTTTATGTCAATATTAGACTATTGTTTTGAATCTTACGTATCTGAATATTCATGCCACAATAAAGAATATTACATGGATAAATATGTTAGGTAGCATTCCACATCAAAAATTCTGTTTTTATCATTTACCTACTCGAGGACAGGCAGGAATTAAGCTTGGGGATGCTTGATATGTCTCCAATGTATCTGTAATTTTTGATTGTTCCGTGCTATTACATTATCTGTTTTGGATGTTTTATATGCATTAATATGCTATTTTATATTATTTTTGGGACAAACCTATTAATCTAGATCCTAGTGTTAGTTTCTGTTTTTTCCTTGTTTTTGAGTATTGGAGATAAGGAATATTAAACGGAGTCCAAACGGAATAAAATCTTTGGATAATTTTTCTTGGACCAGAAGCAACCCAGAAGACTTGGAGATGAAGTCGGGAGAGCAGCCGTGTGGCCACAAGCCACAGGAGGCACCCTAGGGGGGCTACGCCCCCTGGCTTGTGGGCCCACGACAGCTCCCCTAACCTTATTTCTCGGCCTATAAATTCACAAATATTCCTTGTATACCAGAGGGAGACACGAAAACACTTTTCTGCCGTCAGGAGCCTCGATTCCCGTGAGATCCAATCTTGGAGCCTTTTCCGGTAATCTGCCGGAGGAGGATTCGATCACGGAGGGCATCTGAATCAACTCCATTGCCCCTCTGATGATGCGTGAGTAATTCACCATAGACCTTCGGGTCCATAGCTAGTAGCTAGATGGCTTCTTCTCTCTCTCTTTGCTCTTCAATACCATGTTCTTCATGATCTTCATGGAGATCTATCCTATTTAATACTCTTTTGCGGTGTGTTTGTCGAGATCCGATGAATTGTGGGTTTATGTTTAGATTATCTATGAATATTATTTGAGTCTTTTCTGAATTCTTATATGCATGATTTCATATCTTTGCAATTCTCTTCGAGTTATTGGTTGGTTTGGCCATCTAGATTGGTAATTCTTGCAATAGGAGAAGTGCTTAGTGTTGGGTTCAATCTTGCGGTGTCCTCACCCAGTGACAAAGTAGGGGTAGCAAGGCACGTAATATATTGTTGCCATCGAGGATAAAGGATGGGGTTTTCATCATATTTCTTGAGTTTATCCCTCTACATCATGTCATCTTACCTAATGCGTTACTCTGTTCTTCATGAACTTAATACTCTAGATGCAGGCAGGAGCCGGTCGATGTGTGGAGTAATAGTAGTAGATGCAGAATCGTTTCGGTTTACTTGACACGGATGTGATGCCTATATGCATAATCATTGCCTTGGATATCTTCATAATTATTCGCTTATCTATCAATTGCTCGACAGTAATTTGTTCACCCACCATAATAGTTGCCATCATGAGAGAATACTCTAGTGAAACCTATGGCCCCCGGGTCTATTTTACATCTTATACTTTCAGATCTAAAACCAAAAATACAAAAAATACCTTGCTGCATTATTTTTACCTTTTGTTTTACTTTCCTTTCAAGCAATCTATTCTATCAATCCCATCAGATCTCATCCTTGCAAGTAACCGTGAAGGGATTGACAACCCCTTTATAACGTTGGGTGCAAGTGTTTGATTCTTTGTGTAGGTACATCTATTGGGGACTTGCTTGTATCTCCTACTGGATTGATACCTTGGTTCTCAACAACTGAGGGAAATACTTATCTACTTTGCTGCATCACCCGTTCCTCTTCACGGAAACCAACGCATGCTCGAGAAGTAGCAGCCTGCCCCAAAGATCCTTTTCCCTTGCTGCGCATTGACCAAATTATGGACTCCACTACCGGCTGTGACTTATTGTCTTTCCTTGACGCCTATTGAGGCTATCATCAAATTTTCATGGCCAAAGAAGATGAGGAGAAGACCGCATTTATCATCCCATGTGGTAGGTATTGCTTTCTGCGTATGCCTTTCAGGTTAAAAAGTGTCGGTTCTACCTTTGCAAGAGCGGTCCAGATTGGTTTTGAGCCCCAGCTACATAGAAATATGGAAGCTTACATGGACGACATTGTGGTCAAAACCAAGAATAAGGCCATTCTCATATCAGACCTAGAAGAAACATTTGCAAACCTGCACAAGATCAACATGAAGCTCAATCCTAAGAAGTGTGTGTTCAGCGCCCCGTTCGGCAAGCTTCTCGGTTTCTTTTTATCTCAACGTGGAATCGAAGCAAATCCCGACAAGATCAAAGCAATTGAGAAAATTGAAGCACCAAGACGTGTCAAAGATGTGCGTCGTCTTGCCGATGTGTCGCTGCTCTGAGTAGGTTCATCTCAAAGTCCACTGGGCGCGCCCTGCCCTTTTTCAAAATCTTGAAGAAGGCAGGTCCAATGAAATGGACCCTGGAAGCGGAGGCAGCGCTGCAGGATTTGAAGAAATACCTCTCCTCTTTGCAAGTCCTATTTGCGCCAAAACCACAAGAGCCGTTGCTACTATATCTAGCGGCAACGAATCAAGTGGTAAGTGCTGCACTAGTGGCTGAAAGAGAGGTTAATGAAGAAGCAGCGACAACAGCGGGACCTCCAAGTGATGAGCTAGGACGTTCCCCGGCAGGGTCTGGTGCCGGCAAAGAAGGATCTACGTAGTTGAACGAGACAATCCAGAAGAAGAAGATGGTGCAACGACTAGTCTATTTTGTTAGCTCCTTACTGCAGGGGGCTAGGTCAAGATATTCTAGCATGCAAAATTTGCTCTTCGGCCTTCTTATGGACTTGAGGAAGCTGTGCTACTACTTCCAAGCACATGAGATCACCGTTGTCACTCGTTTCCCGCTACAGCAAATCTTGCGAAACCCAGAAGCTACCGGCAGGATTGTGGAGTGGGCTTTGGAACTATCGAGCTTCGGTCTCAAGTTTGAAAGCACTTTGACCATCCAAAGTAGGGCCTTGGCGGAGTTCATTGCAGAATGGACCCTAACGCCAGATGAAGAAGTTCCAGAGTCAACTCAGCCTGGCAAGGAAACCAAGCAAGAATGGATCATGTATTTTGATGGGGCTTCCTCGCTGCAAGGCGCCGGTCCCGGAGTGCTGCTTGTCGCACCCACCGGAGAGCACCTCAGATATGTGGTCCAGATGCACTTTCCCCGGGAGAGATCAACAAACAACACTGTTGAGTATGAAGGCTGTTGGAAATATGCCCTAGAGGCAATAATAAATTAGTTATTATCATATTTCCTTGTTCATGATAATCATTTATTATCCATGCTATAATTGTATTGATCGGAGACTTAGATGCATGTGTGGATACATAGACAAAACCATGTCCCTAGTATGCCTCTAATGGACTAGCTCGTTGATGAAAGATGGTTAAGGTTTCCTAGACATGGACATGAGATGTCATTTGATAACGGGATCACATCATTAGGAGAATGGTGTGATGGACAAGACCCAAACTACATACGTAGCATATGATCGTGTCAGTTTATTGCTACTGTTTTCTGCATGTCAAAGTATGTGTTCCTATGACCATGAGATCCTGCAACTCACTAACATCGAAGGAGTACCTTGTGTGTATCAAACGTCGCAACGTAACTGGGTGACTATATAGGTGCTCTACAGGTATCTCCAAGGGTGTCTGTTGAGTTCGCATGCATCAAGACTGGGATTTGTTACTCCGTGTGACGGAGAGGTATCTCAGGGCCCACTCGGTAATACAACATCACAACAAGCCTTGCAAGCAATGTGACTAAGTGTTAGTCACGGGATCTTGTATTACAGAACGAGTAAAGAGACTTGCCGGTAACGAGGTTGAACTAGGTATGGAGATACCGACGATCGAATCTCAGGCAAGTAACATACCGAAGAACAAAGGGAACATCATACGGGATTAACTGGATCCTTGACATAGAGGTTCGACCGATAAAGATCTTCGTAGAATATGTAGGAACCAATCTGGACATCGAGGTCCTGCCATTGGTTATTGACCGTAGAGGTGTCTCGGTCATGTCTACATAGTTCTCGAACCCGCAGGGTCTTCACACTTAAGGTTTGGTGACGTTTCGGTAGTATAGAGTTATGTATGGTGGTGACCGAAGGTTGTTCAGAGTCCCGGATGAGATGCCGGACATCACAAGGAGATCCGTAATGGTCCGGAGGTAAAGATTCATATATAGGAAGTCCTATTTTGGTCGACGAAAAAGTTTCGGGCTCATCGGTAGTGTATCGGGAGTGCCGGTAGTGTACCGGGGGACCATCGGGAGAGGTATGTCGACCCAAGAGGCTACATGGGCTGTGGGAGGGTGGAAACCAGACCTTAGTGGGCTTGTGGAAGTCCTCTAAGAGGCCCATGTGGCTGGACTTGAGAAAGAGAGAGAAAAAGGCAAGGTGGAGATAAATTCCAAGTAGGAAAGGAGGAGTCCTAATCCTACTAGGATTGGAGGAGGATTCTAATCCTAGTCCTAATCCTCCAATCCTCCTTGCGCAAGGGTAGCCTTGGCGCCAGCCCTCCTCCTCCCTCCCTCTTATATATACTTTTGGTATTGGGTCTTTTGCACTATTTTATACAGCCACGTGCTACCCGTTCCACCGGTGCTCCTCTAGATCGGATTTCCACAGTGCTTAGGCGAAGCATTGCCGAAATTGCTCCACCACCATCGTCGGAGCGCCGTCACGCTGCCGGTGAACTCTTGTTCCTCTCCACTTCCTCTTGGTGGATCAAGATGGTGGAGATCGTCATCAAGCTGCACGTGTGCTGAACGCGGAGGTGCCGTCCGTTCGGCGCTAGATCGGAAGGACCGTGATCAAGACCGCGAGACGGTCCATGATGAGATCGCGGGACGGATCGTGATGAGTTCACGGGACGGATCGTGATAAGATCGCGGGATGGATCGTGATGAGATCGGGGGACGGATCGTGATGAGTTCGTGGGACGGATTGTGATTGGACCACGGGACGGATCATGATGTGATCGCGGGACGCTCGGTGATTTGGATCGCGAAGATGTTCGACTACACCAACCATGTTTCTTAACGCTTCCCGCTTAGCGATCTACAAGGGTATGTAGATCCACTCTCCCTCTCGTAGATGCTCATCACCATGGATAGATCTTGCGTGAGCGTAGGAATTTTTTTGTTTCCCATGCAACGTTCCCCAACAGTGGCATCATGAGCTTGGTCTATGTGTAGATGAGATCTCGAGTAGAACACAAAAGGTTTGTGGGCGTTGGTGCTTAGATTGCTTCTTACCTTGGTCGGATTTTGGTTCAGCGGTATTGTGAGATGAAGCGGCCCGGACCAACATTAATCGTATGGTTACGAGAGACCGGTTCCCTTGACGCAACTTGTTGCCTAGATGGCTTGTGGGTGGCAGTTTCTCTCACTTTAGTTGGATCGGATTCGACAAAGGCGGTCCTTGAGAAGGTTGAAAAGCAACTAGTGTATCACCGTTGTGGTTTTTGTGTAGATGAGAATTGTTCTTGCTAGATACCCGTAGCAGCCACGTAAAACATGGAACAACAATTAGAGGACGTCTAACTTGTTTTGCAGGGTATGTTGTGATGTGATATGGCCAATTACATGATGTGATATATGTGATGTATGAGATGATCATGTGATGTATAGATTATCACGACTTGCATTTCGATGAGTATGGCAACCGGCAGGAGCCATAGGGTTGTCTTTAATTATTGTATGACCTGCGTGTCAATCATTAAGCGCTATGTAATGCTTTACTTTATCGCTATGGTTGCAATAGTAGTAGAAGCATGTTGGGCGCGACAACCCCGAGGGCGACACATTGATGGAGATTAAGATGATGGAGATCATGGTGTCGTGCTGGTGACGATGGAGATCATGCCGGTGCTTTCTAGATGGAGATCAAAAGCACAAGTTCATGGCCATATCATGTCACTTATGATTTGCATGTGATGTCAATCCTTTTATGCACCTTGTTTTGCTTAGGACAACGGTAGCATTATAAGGTGATCCCTCACTTAATTTCAAGATAAATTGTGTTCTCTCCGAGTGCGCATCGTTGCGAAAGTTCGTCGAGTTGAGACACCACGTGATGATCAGGTGTGATAGACTCTACGTTCACATACAACGGGTGCAAGCCAGTGCTGCACATGCAGAACACTCGGGTTAAAATTGACGAGCCTAGCATGTACATACATGGCCTCGGAACACAAGAGACCAAAAGGTCGAACATGAGTCATATAGTAGATATGATCAACATGATGATGTTCACCATTGTAACCACCTCAACTCACGTGATGATCGGACTTGAGTTGGTGAATTTGGATCATGTATCACTCGGATGACCGGAGGGATATCAATTTGAGTGGGAGTTCTTTAGTAATATGATTAATTGAACTCATTATCATGAACATAGTCAGTAATGACTTTGCAAATATGTTGTAGATTACTTGCTCATGCTATAGCTCCCTTGATTTTTTATATGTTCCTAGAGAAATAGAGTTGAAAGATGATGGTAGCAAAATTGCGGACTGGGTCCGTGATCTGAGGATTGTCCTCATTGCTGCACAGAAGGCTTATGTCCTTAATGCACCGCTCGGTGTGCCAAACCCCTCTAGTGTCGTCTGTAGATGTTGTGAACATCTGACAGGCACGTTCCGATGACTACTTGATAGTTTAGTGCGTCATGCATTACGGCTTAGAATTGAGGATCCAAAATGTTTTGAACGTCACGGAACATATGAGATGTTTCTAAGAGCTGAAATTAGGATCCCAGGATCATGCCCGTGTTGTGAGATATGAGATCTCCAACAAGATTCTTTGCCTGCAAGATGAAAGAGAATAGCTCAATCGTTGAGCATGTGCTCAGATTGTCTGGGTGCTACAATCGCTTGAATCGAGTGGGAGTTGATCTTCCAGACAAGATAGTGATTGATATAGTTCTCCAAGTCACTTTCACTAAGCTACCAGAACTTGGTGATGAACTATAAAATGCCAGGGATAGAATTATTGATCCCTGAGCTGTTCGCGATGTTTGACACCGTGAAGGTAGAAATCAAGAAGGAACATCAAGTGTTGATGGTTAGTATAACAACTAGTTTCGAGAAGGGCAAGGGCAAGGAGGGAAACTTCATGGATAGCAAGTCAGTTGCAGCGCCAGTGAAGCAACCAAAAATCTAACCCAAACCCGAGACTAAGTGCTTCGATTATGAGGAGAACGATCACTGAAGCGGAACAACCCTAGATACTTGGTAGATAAGAAGGCTGGCAAAGTCGACAGAAGTATATTTGATATACGTGTTATTGATGTGTACCTTGCTAGTACTCCTAGTAGCACCTGGGTATTGGATACCGGTTTGGTTGCTAAATGTTAGTAACTCGAAGTAAAAGCTACGGAATAAACAGATACTAGCTAAGTGTGAGGCGACGATGTGTGTTGGAAATGTTTCCAAGGTTGATGTGATCAACATCGCACGCTCTCTCTACCTTCGAGATTAGTGACGAACCTAAATAAATATTATTTGGTGTTTTTGCGTTGAGCATGAACGTGATTAGATCATGTTCATTGCAATACGGTTATTCATTTAAGTTAGAGAATAATGGTTATTCCATTTACATGAATAATACCTTCAATGGTCATGCACCCAGTAAGAATGGTTTGTTGAAACTTGATCGTAGTAATACACATGTTCATAACATTGATGCCAAAAAGATACAAAGTTAATAATAATAGTACCACATACTTGTGGCACTGCCGCTAAATGTCATATTGGTATAAAACGCATGAAGAAACTCCATGCTGATGGATCTTTGGACTCATTCGATTTCGAATCGGTTGAGAAATGCGAACCATGCCTCTTGGTCAAGATGACTAAGGACCCCGTTTTCTGTTTTGATGAAGCGGGCAAGTGATTTATTGGAAATGATACATGTTGATGTATGCAATCCAATGAGTCTTGTAGCGTGTGGTGGATATCGTTATTTTCTTACCTTCACTGATGATTCGATTAGATATAGTGTATATTTACTTAATGAAACACAAGTAAGAATCGTTTGAATGGTTCAAGCAAATTCAGAGTGAAGTTTAAGATCATCATGACAAGAAGATAAAAATGTTGCGATATGATCGTGGAGGTGAATATCTGAGTCACGAGTTTGCCATACAACTTTAGACAATGTGAAAGTTGTTTCACAACTCACACCACCTAGAACACCATAGTGTGATGGTGTGTCCGAACGTCATAGTCGTGCTCTATTGGATATGGTGCGTGCTATGATGTCTATTATCATTTTGTTACTATAATTTTGGGGTTATGCATTAGAGACAACTACATTCACTTTAAATAGGGCACAATCGAAATCCGTTGAGATGACACCATATGGTTTGATAGAAACCTAAGCTGTCATTTCTTAATGTTTGGGGCTGCGACGCTTGTGTGGAAAATGTTTTCACCTAATGAGCTCGAACCCAAAGCAGACAAATGCATCTTCATAGAATACCCTAAGAACAGTTGGGTGAACCTTCTATCTCAGTTCCAAGCATAAAATGTTTGTTGCTAAAATTGGGTCCTTTCTCGAGAAAAGGTTTCTCTTGAAAGAATTGAGTGGGAGGAGGAGAGAATTTGATGAGGTTATTGAACCTCTGTTTCAACCAGAGAGTAGCACAGCGCAGGATGATGTTTCTGTGAAGCCTACTTAGTTGAAGAGGAAGTAAATGATGATGATCATGAAGCTTCAGATCAAGTTACTATCGACCTACGAGGAAAATAGAGCTTGATGAGGTTATTGAACCTTTACTTCAACCAGAAAGTAGCGCAGCGCAGAAAGATGTTTCTGTGAAGCCTACGTCAGTTGTAGAGGAAGTTAATGATGATCATGAAGCTTCAGATCAAGTTACTATCGAACTTCGTAGGTCGACAAGGACGTGTACTGCTCCTGAGCGGTACGGCAACCCTGTCTTGGAGGTCATGTTGTTGGACAACGATGAACCTACGAACTATGGAGAAGCGATGATGGGCCCGAAAACCAACAAATGGTTAGAGGCCATGAAATCCGAGAAAGGATCCATGTATGAAAACCAAGTATAGACTTTGGTGGACTTGCTCGTTGGACGGCAGGTCGTTAAGTACAAATGGATCTTTAAAATGAAGACATTTGTTGATGGTAAACGTTATCATTTGTAAAGCTTGACTTGTTGCAAAGTAGTTTACAACAAGTTCAAGGAGTTGACTGCGATGAGACTTTCTCACTCGTAGCGATGCTAAAGTCTGTTGGAATTATGTTAGCAGTTGCTGCATTTTTCAATTATGAAATCTGGCAGATGGATGTCAAAACATCGTTTCCTTAATGGTTTACTTGAGGAAAGGTTGTATGTGATACAACCAGAAGGTTTTGTCAGTCCTAAGGATCCTAAAAGGTGTGCAAGCTTTAGTGATTCTTCTATGAACTGAAGCAAGCATCTCGGAGTTGGAATATTCACTTTGATGAGGTGATCAAAGTTTTTGAGTCTATACAAAGTTTACGAGAAACTTGTATTTGCAATAAAGTGAGTGGGAGCACTATAGAGTTTCTGATAAGTATATGTGGATGACATATTGCTATTCGGAAATGATGTAGAATTTCTGGAGAGCATAAACGGTTGTTTGAAAACAGTTTTTCAAAGGAAGACCTGGATGAAGCTACCTAATTGTTGAGCATCAAGATCTATAAAGATAGATCAAGATGTTTGATAATACTTTCAATGAGTACGTACCTTGACAAGTTTTTGAAAGAGTTCAAAATGGTTTAGTCAGAGAGAAGTGTTCTCGCCTACGTTGTAAGGTGTGAAGTTGAGTGAGACTCAAAGCTCGATAACGGCAAAAGAAAGAGAAAGGACGAATGTTGTCCCATATGCCTTAGCCATAGGCTCTGTATAGTATGCCATGCTGTGTACCGCACCTGTGTGTGCCTTGCCATGAGTCGGTCAAGGGGTACAAGAGTGATCCAGGAGTGGATCACTAGAAAGCGGTCAAGATTATCCTTAGTAACTAAAAGACTAAGGAGATGTTTCTAGATTATGGAGGTGATAAAGAGTTCGTCATAAAGAGTTACGTCGATGCAAGCTTTAACACCAATCCGGATGACTCGTAGTAGCAATCTTCATACGTATAGTGGAGCAGCCATTTGGAATAGTACCAAGTGGAGTGTGGTAGGAGTGTTTACGGTTTGACATAGAAATTTGCAAAGTACACATGGATCTGAATGTCGCAGACCCGCTGACTATAAGACCTCTCTCACATGCAAAGCCTGATCGAGCCCCAGAACTCATTGGGTGTTAGATTCATAACAATGCGAATCACATGGTGATGTGAACTAGATTATTCACTCTAGTGCAAGTGGGAGACTATTGGAAATATAACCTAGAGGCAACAATAAATTAGTTATTATCATATTTCCATGTTCATAATAATCGTTTATTATCCATGCTATAATTGTATTGATCGGAGACTTAGATGCATGTGTGGATACATAGACAAAACCATGTCCCTAGTATGCCTCTAATGGACTAGCTCGTTGATCCAAGATGGTTAAGGTTTCCTAGCCATGGACAAGATATGTCATTTGATAACGGGATCACATCATTAGGAGAATGGTGTGATGGACAAGACCCAAACAACAAACGTAGCATATGATCGTGTCAGTTTATTGCTACTGTTTTCTGCATGTCAAAGTATGTGTTCCTATGACCATGAGATCATGCAACTCACTGACATCGGAGGAGTACCTTGTGTGTATCAAACATCGCAACATAACTGGGTGACTATAAAGGTGCTCTACAGGTATCTCCGAGGGTGTCTGTTGAGTTCGCATGGATCAAGACTGGGATTTGTTAATCCGTGTGACGGAGAGGTATCTCAGGGCCCACTCGGTAATACAACATCACAACAAGCCTTGCAAGCAATGTGACTAAGTGTTAGTCACGGGATCTTGTATTACAGAACGAGTAAATAGACTTGCCGGTAACGAGGTTGAACTAGGTATGGAGATACCGACGATCGAATCTCAGGCAAGTAACATACCAAAGAACAAAGGGAACATCATACGGGATTAACTGGATCCTTGACATAGAGGTTCGACCGATAAAGATCTTTGTAGAATATGTAGGAACCAATGTGGACATCCAGGTCCCGCCATTGGTTATTGATCGTATAGGTGTCTCGGTCATGTCTACATAGTTCTCGAACCCGCAGGGTCTGCACACTTAAGGTTTGGTGATGTTTCGGTAGTATAGAGTTATGTATGGTGGTGACTGAAGGTTGTTCGGAGTCCCGGATGAGATCCCGGACGTCACGAGGAGCTCCGTAATGGTTCAGAGGTAAAGATTCATATATAGGAAGTCCTATTTTGGTCGCCGAAAAGTTTCGGGCTCATAGGTAGTGTACCGGGAGTGCCGGTAGTGTACCCGGAGACCATCGGGAGAGGTATTTCGACCCAAGAGGCTACATGGGCTGTGGGAGGGTGGAAACCAGCCCTTAGTGGGCTGGTGGAAGTCCTCGAAGAGGCCCATGTGGCTTGACTTGAGAAAGAGAGAAAGAAAGGCAAGGTGGAGATAAATTCCAAGTAGGAAAGGAGGAGTCCTAATCCTACTAGGATTGGAGGAGGATTCCTCCAATCCTCCTTGCGCAAGGGCAGCCTTGGCGCCAGCCCTCCTCCTCCCTCCCTCTTATATATACTGGTGGTATTGGGTGTTTTGCACTATTTTTTACGGCCACGTGCTACCCATTCCACTGGTGCTCCTCTAGATCGGATTTCCGCAGTGCTTAGGCGAAGCCCTGCCGAATTGCTCCACCACCATCGCCGGAGCGCCATCACGCTGCCGGTGAACTCTTCTTCCTCTTCACTTCCTCTTGCTGCATCAAGACGGTGGAGATTGTCATCAAGCTGCACGTGTGCTGAATGTGGAGGTGCCGTCCATTTGGTGCTAGATCGGAAGGACCGTGATCAAGATCGCGAGACGGTTCATGATGAGATTGCGGGACGGATCGTGATGAGTTCACGGGACGGATCATGATTAGATCGCGGGACGGATCATGATGAGATTGCGAGACGGATCATGGTGAGTCGCGGGACGGATCGTGATTGGATCGCGGGACGGATCGAGATGTGATCGCGGGACGCTCGGCGATTTGGATCGCGAAGATGTTCGACTACACCAACCGCGTTTCTTAACGCTTCCCGCTTAGCGATCTACAAGGGTATGTAGATCCACTCTCCCTCTCATAGATGCTCATCACCATGGATAGATCTTGCGTGAGCGTAGGAATTTTTTTGTTTCCCATGCAATGTTCCCCAACAAAGGCCTGCTCGCCGGTCTCAGGATCGCGACAGACCTTGGGATCAAGAAACTCATTTTCAGAGGTGATTCTCAACTTGTCGTCAGGCAAGTGAACAAAGGCTACCAGAGCCCGTTGATGGAAGCTTATGTAGATGAAGTGAGGAAGTTGGAAGAATGTTTTGATGGCCTGCAAATGGAGCATATTCCACGTGCAGAGAATAGTGTTGCCAATGGCCTATCAAAGTATGATGCCCTTAAGTTGCTAATGGAACC
The DNA here is from genome assembly GCA_022496015.1 of Hordeum marinum. NCBI lineage: Eukaryota > Viridiplantae > Streptophyta > Magnoliopsida > Poales > Poaceae > Hordeum > Hordeum marinum. The sequence continues at coordinate 340,027,720 of CM039673.1, forward strand.
AGGAACTTTTGTGCTCCGACTGACTCAACCCTCCAGAATACCATCAACTGGGCAAGATAAGAGAAGGAAGTTGAGTTCTGGCAAGTATTTCCCTGCAGAGCTCCCAGAAGCCGCCAGCGAGGAGGTTGCCAGGGACAACGACAGGCTTGTCGGTAAGCGCTATGTTCCGGCAGGGCCTCCGGCTCTTGCCGTGGAAGCATGCATTCCCGCCAAGCTTGCCGGGGAGTGGCAGACTCCGGTGGGGCCATAGGCCCTTGTCATTGAGCCAAATTCTTCCCCGACAGAGGATATGCCTTTAGTTCTTGTTATCGAGCCCCAGGCTCTAGCATGGGCACAACACATCGTCTGTTTCCTTCAAACAGGAGAACTTCCCGAGGAACAAGAAGAAACAGAGAGAGTAGCATGCCGGTCTAATATGTATTAGTTCGTGGACAACGTCCTGTATAGAAAAAGGCCGAACGATATGAAACTCAAATGCATTTTCTGATAAGATGGACCGGAGCTGTTGGCAGAGATACATGGAGGCATATGTGGCTCCCACATAGGATCAAGAGCCCTTGCTAGAAAGGTATTTCGGCAAGGCTTCTTTTGGCCCATTGCCCTCCAGGATGCAACGACATTAGTAACCAAGTGTGAAGCATGCTAGTTTCATTCAAAGAAATTACATCAACCAGCTCGAGCCCTTCGAACGATCCCTCTCTACTGGCCATTTTCGGTCTGGGGGCTCGATATCTTGGGCCCCTTTCCCCGTGCTGCCAGGGGCTTTGAGTACTTGTACGTACCAATCAACAAGTTAACAAAGTGGCCAGAAGTGGAAGCACTGAGAAAGGTGACAGCACAGTCAGCCGTCAAGTTCTTCAAAGGACTAGTCTACCGCTTTGGTGTTCCCAACAGGATCATCACTGACAATGGCACACAGTTCATGAGCCGCACCTTCATGCAGTATGTCCAAGACCTTGGCAGCAGAATCTGTTTTGCTTCCATTGCCCACCCATGGAGCAACGGCCAAGTGGAAAGGGCTAACACTGAAGTGCTGCAAGGCCTCAAGACGAGAACTTTTGGCAGGCTGCATAGGTGAGGAAGGCACTGGATTGATGAGTTGCCGGTGGTTCTTTGGTCAATCAGAACGATACCAAATCGAGCTACCGGCCAGACACCCTTCTCCCTCGTCTACGGGGCAGAGGCAGTTCTCCCCACGGAACTCATGTACGGGTCTCCTTGGGTGCTTGCTTATGACGAGCTCGATCAAGAGAAGTTGTGGCAAGAAGATGCGACGCTCCTTGAGGAAGACCATCTTCAGGCTGCTGTGAGAGCTGTATGCTACCAGCAAGCTTTGTGCCATTATCATGCCCGCAAAGTTAATGCCAGAAGTCTTGAGGAAGGCGACCTTGTTCTTCGGCGAGTTCAGTCCGCCAAGAATTCCAACAAGTTGACGCCAAAGTGGGAAGGCCCTTATCTGGTAGTACGAGTCACTAGGCCTGGCGCAGTCTGCCTAGAGACCAAAGATGGCATCCCAGTGAGCAACTCCTAGAATATCGAACACCTTCGCAAATTCTACCCATAAGGCACGGTTGTCGGGCCCCCGGGTAACCACCTTTGGTACAAGTCTTGCCGCTGAAGCATGTAATCCTTGGTACAAAGCCACGCTCAGACCCTGTGCATAGTTGAATAAAGATAAGTGTTCTGCAAACCTTGATTGATTCTCATGTTTACTTATGAACATGTTTATCTAAGATGTTGCATCACACTTACTCTCGAGAAGGGCTAACGGACTGCCAAGGTTCCACACCCATATTTTCTCTTCTTTCTTTTTCTCAAAGGATAGAAGGTTACCTCGCATGTAGCTTTGCCGGGGGGAATGGTGGTATGGATACCTACGAGCGGCGTTCAAAAAAAATCTTGCTGGAGGGAGCGCGACAACAAAAAGAGAAGTTGCAAAACCCCAAGTGAATTCCTGCCGTGGAATTATTCTCATTGGACGATTTTGACCTCTGTATGGAAAACCTGCACGCTAGAGAACCTTGTCGTGATTGGCCGCGCCCTCATTATGTTTTGGGACTGCTCAATGGTTTAAGTGGCCGCACCCACGCTCCTTGCTTTGTTTCGAGTCCGCTCAACGACTCAAGTGACAGCGCTCGCGCCCTTACTCTATTTTGAGCACGACCAACACTTCAAGTGACGGTGCCGAAAACGCCAAGGTGTCTTGCCGGCAGTAATACCGCCAGCAGGCTGCTAAGGACCCGATCCTCAAAGCACTCGCGGTAGGGCTACACATGCCGACAAGACTCTTCCGAGAAAGCGTTGGGGGGAAATTCCATACAAAGAAACAATCCAACAAGCAAGATAATAGACATCCAATCAAAATAGGGTGAAATTTATGTGAGATGTCACTTTCTCCTAAGCACATCTTTATTTGACTTTCTCCCCTAGGGGAGATTACAAGAAGAACGTGCCCTTCCTGGAGGTTGTGGGCACGGGCGAAGGTCTTCCAGCCGTGCCCGAGGAACATGACGCAATTCGCCGGGTACTCGACGTTTACCCGCGTCGCGCCATTACAACAACTATGCGCCCGTAGCCACAGGACAGCCGGCTCGTCGTCTTCCATCACCCTGGCGAAGAGGCGGGGGAGGCGCAGATGATTCCGGAGGGGACCGGCCAGCTTGAGGACGAAATCCAGCGCCATCCCCTCGACGTGGGTCTCCTTGAGGGCGAGGCTTGGCGTCGGAGGAGGAGGAGAAGCGGCGCTCTGCCTCCCCCGACCTTGGCCCCCACGACGGCCGCGGCCCCTCGCACCTCTCCCACCACGCGCGCCCAGGCCGCCCTCCATCTCTGCGGCTGAAGCGATGGCATGATCCTGACGAGAGCTCCTCCTTGGAGCTGAGGATGGTGGCCGCCCTCGCCCCCTGTTCATGGCTGAGGACGAGCGCCGCTCAAAGGTTGGGGATACGTGGAAGGGCAAATTATGGAGGAAGGAGGAGAGATGAATGGGCATCGCCCTCGCTGCCCCTTAATTTATAGAGGGAGGCATGGGGGCTGGCTTTCCATCGCCCCAAGGGTCGCCGCCCACCTCCTCCAATAGCGGCTCCCTCGGTCACGGGGCGAACAATAACCACCCCGTTTCTCCAATCCATGCCACCACAGTTATTGCTTTTCTTAGGGACTTTCAGTCACGGGCGCCCGTTGCAGGCTCCCCGCTGTGCATGCGGCGTGCGTGGTGGAAACGACCCGACGAGTAATTGAAAATTTGATAGCTGCGCCGCACACATATCCCACGTCCCGCATTCAATGGACATCGTGGGGAAGCATAGTAAGCGCAATGAAAACGACTGCAAGCCTCTGTCACGCACGCCCGTGCACTGTTCGGGCCTAGCCCAAGTACCCCTCGCGACGTGTGTGGCCCAGGCCCGGGGGCTCCTATCGGTGCACTACAGTTTTGGTCTCTCTAGTGCCCCTTACTCGTGCACGAGCAATGGTAGCCGCCCTGGCGACAAGGCCCAGCAAGAACTTGCCAAGTAAAAACGCAGAAGACTCAAGACCCCCGGCAAGACCTTGCCGGGATGACGCTCCATCCCACGAGCAAGGACGAGGCCCCAGCAAGGTGAAGCGCCGGCAAGGCCCCGCCAGCGCACAGGCCAGGTGTCGATCCTCATGGACACACGTCGTGACGAAGGCACTGGAGGGGCCCAAGCGTTACTGATGGGACGAGCTCGTGTCCCGTCCCATTGACGGAAAAAGATGCCTGATGGTGCATTAAATGTGCCTGTCCTACTCTGTCAGTGTTAAGTATGATAGTAGAGTAGCTCTATACACCCCATGTATGCACTATACGCCACTGTTGGGATCCCCTTCGAAGTATAAAAGGAGGCCTAGGGCGTTACAAGAAGGATCTTTTGACCAATCTTCTAGCTCACACGCGTAACAGCTGCTCATAGTGCTCCTGTAGCTAGAACCCTCAAGATAGCGACAATACAACCATGCAGGAGTAGGGTTTTACACATCTTTGCGGCCCGAACCTGGGTAAAGATCCCCGCGTGCTGTCCTCCAGACCTGCTCTTTGCGTGATCCCTCTCCCCCGCCAAACCAAAAGGGGTCCCTCGGATCCCATAGGTGCTCGTTCCCCACGGCACACCCACAATAGAAGAAACGAAAAGAATAGGACAAATGTACTTTGACAAATGGTGAAACATGGTGGCACCGTCCACATACCACATGGTGAATGATAATTTCTGCATACCTTCTTTGCATTTTCATTGCCACCACCCACAACTTGAACTCTAGGCATCACGAAGTCATCATTGTCGGAATTAGGACCGTTCCAAACCATGGTGCTGCAAACGGGAGAGAAGACATGAGTGGAACCAGAGTCTGCAACTTCTAATGAATACAAGGAGAGTTCATGCATTAAAAAGGTAGATTGCATGAGTTAATCTAGAATCAGAGTCAAACAAGTTTTCTGGTTATTAAAAAATGTCAACAACCTACACACTTGGACTGTAGTCTGATGTTTTGCTGTAAAACGTGTAAAGGAAATTCTATGCACGGAAGGGAACATGGCACCAAACAGACCAACAGGATGAAAAACATAAAGTTGTGGGTTATCCTCATCGAAAGAGGAGAAAAGATAGTTTCCATATTAGAATAAGTTTCCATACAAGAAGAACAATGAACTGAACATTAAAGACAGCCTGGGTGCATCTTTCAACTTGGTTCACTTGGAAGTTGCCATCGAAAAATGTAAAACATGGTAGTTGCCATCTCTAAAAAAGGTTGAGCAGTAAAGCATGACATGTTATGTTGTGTGTGTTATAGAAGTTGCCATCAGCAGAGTGTGACATATGATGTTGTGTGGGGTATTCAAGTTGCCATCTAACTAGTTGAACCAAGTGAGTGCGAAAGGTGTGACAATTGAGTAATGAGCAGTACAAGCAAATGGAAAATGTTGCCATGTAGATTGAATGTGGAGTTGCCACCCATGTAAAAAGTCTCTGATATTCACCGAAATACTCCACAAATTTAGTGTTAGTATGTCCTATAAGTAAGGGTTAGTTTCATGCACAACTGAAAGGTGTGTGAATGTAGTGTGAACTAAGAATGTTAGAAATTGCCATCCACATCATCACTACCTATGTATTTCAAACGAAATCCTCATTCTCTACAACGATAGTAGACTCTACATCAAATCCATACATCACTGGCCATAGACAGACACTTGCAGATCTAGCTTATAAGCGCACTCACAGAGGGGGATCATTCAGAATCGGGAGAAGATGTTGGCTGCCAACTCACCTCGTCGAAGAGAAGAATATTCGCAGTCACCGGATAGGAAATCCGCTGAAGAGGATCTCTGGTGAGTAAGCAAGCGCTTCTGTAGCAATCCCTATCAAAGATCCGCCTCCCCCTTGCAAAACCAGACTGGTAGTCCGGAGAACTACCAGCAGACGAACTAGGCGGCTCGCCAACACAGTTTTACGGCGTTTGACAACTACGGCGGCCGGGTGAGATTTATCAGTTTTGAACGACCTCGATGACGACTCGCCGGAGACGACGAAGGGCTGTGGGTGGTTTGGAATCGACCGAGAGAGTGGATGGGGAGGGGAAGGAGCGGCTGAAAGCGGTTCAATTGGGAGCAAGAGGAATGGGTAGGGGGAATGGGAGGGCACGACGGCGGTTTTGCTGTGGTGGATGACAACTGCACAGGGGAGTGGGGCGGATAAGTCGGGAGGAGTTCGGACACGAAAGCCGCTATCCCGAACGGCGGTGGGTGTCCTACGTGGCCGCATCAGCTCTCAAAGATACATGCAGATAGAATCTATGTATCTCAACATGTTCGGACCAAGATGGTTACAACATGGACGTTCAGGAGTTATTGATTCCGTTTTTTTAGGGAACGGCTCGGCCCATTGCGAGGGATAGCCCAGAGCACACACATGGACCCGTTCCGAGATTGAGCCTTTTGTTTTTTTATAGATCATAATCTCCAACCGGCTATTTCTCAAAAAAATCTCTAAATGGCTCGGAAGATCCTTATATATATAAAAATAATGTCCACGTATGTGGTATATCTATACTTCGTCCACAAGTATTAATTTTCGTCTGTTATGTTGTGCACGAATTTTAAAGGAATCTATTAGAATTTCAGTGTCATGTAGGCATAGCGTGTTGTGTGGGCATTAGAGCACTCTCTTACATGACCCGCAACACGCGGTTCCTAGCTGTGCCGCATGGACAAATCAGTTCCCGTTTACACAGTCACCATCCCGTCCGCACGCGTGTGGGTGAACTGCTTTTCGCCCACACGACGCTCGTACGTTGCTAGATGGCAACTGCAGTTGCATGTATGTGGCAACTTGGTAAACACACATGACAACGATAATTAACCATACATGACAACTATGGTTGGACCACACGTGGAAACTTATTAATCACACAAGTCACCTAATTAATCAAACATGGCAACTATTGTTTGACCACATATGGCAAGTAGTTAAGCACATATGGAAACTATAATTTATTACACGTGGCAACTACCATTAATTAGACATGGCAATTATAGTTAACCAAAACAAAGAAGTTGCCATGCTTTTAGAGCAATTCCAACTGCGCGACCCAAACGGACGCGCGTTTTGACCATTTCGGTCGGCTCATCCGCCCCCATATGCAAGTTGGTCGGTCGTGTGCCCAAGGCGCTGACCCATTTTTCGTCCGTGCGGCAGGCTTGAATTCCTCTTTTGATCGCTTTGATAAAAATATCATAGAAAATAAAATTTATCTCTAGATTACTAAATGTTCAATACAAAAGATTGCATAGTTCGAGAAGAAGAAAATATCTCATAGTTTAACATTAAATTGTCTCAAATATATTTAAAAGAAAAGGTTGTCGATACATCTACTAGTTGTCGACATGAATTCACATATGCTCAACCAAATCATTTTGTAGTTGCATGTAAGTATTGCAGTCACGCATCTTATAATGAAACTTGACGAACTCTGCAAATGTTGTCCCTCCTCCATGCTCGCACAACATTGTCACCCTGAAACTCAAACCCTTGATCACAGAGACGTTCTGGATGGTCATCCTCTACGATCATGTTGTGCATGATCACACAAGTTGTCATCACCTCCCATAACTTTTTGGTGCTCCAAGTTCCAGCAGGATACCAAACGATGCCCCATCGAGATTGAAGAACGCCGAAGGCACACTCTACATCTTTGGGCAATTGCCTTCTACCATCCTAACAAACACTGGAGATCGTTGGATCACATTGATATCATTGTGAGATCCGCCATGCCAAAGAAAGCATGTCAAATCCAGAGATCTTGGGAATCCACGGCCTAAAGTATGACAATGCAAGCTCAGACATGATCCTTATACTGCCATTTCCAAGCAGAAGGGCAGTTTTTCCACTTCCAGTGCATACAATCTATGATACCAAGCATCCCCGGGAACCCCCTATTGGCCGTGTTATAACGGCAGCTATTGGCTCTCTCAAGTACTTCGGACCAAACACATCTATGACAATCCTACATAATCTATACATGGACTCAAGGCAGGTGGACTCACTCATCCGGACATACTCACCAATGAGATCGCCGAGGACTGCATATGCAAGCATCTGCATGGCAGAAGTGCAATTTTGATTCGATGAGAAGCCGATCTTTCCAAGGGCACCTGTCTTGCACTCGAAATACTTTTCGTACGCAACCACCCCCTCTTGAATATGGTTGAAAACATGTCTAGCAATCTGAAAACTGTGACGGAACAAGTGATGTTTGAAGAGAGGAATTTGGGTCTCTGATGACCCACAAATATATGGGATCTATCGTAGTCCTTTCGATAGGTAAGAGTGTCAAACCCAACGAGGAGCAGAAGGAAATGACAAGCGGTTTTCTCTAAGGTATTCTCTACAAGCACTAAAATTATCGGTAACCAATAGTTTTGTGATAAGATAGTTTGTAACGAGTAACAAGTAACAAGTGTAGCAAAGGTGCAGCAAGGTAGCCCAATCCTTTTAGTAGGAAAGGGCAGGCCTGGAAAAACTCTTATATGAAGCAAAACGCTCCCGAGGAGACATGGGAATTTCCGTCAAGCTAGCTTTCATCATGTTCGTTTGATTCGCGTTCGCTACTTTGATAATTTGATATGTGGGTGGACCAGTGCTTGGGTGATGCCCTTATATGGACAAACCTCCCACTTATGATTAACCTCTCTCGCAAGCATCCACAACTATGAAAGAAGAATTAAGATAAATCTAACTATAGCATGAAACATATGGATCCAAATCAGCCCCTTATGAAGCAACGCATAAACTAGGGTTTAAGCTTCTGTAACTCTAGCAAACCATCACCTACTTATTACTTACCAATGCCTTCCCCTAGGCCCAAATAATGGTGAAGTGTTATGTAGTCGACATTCACATAACACCACTAGAGGAGAGACAACATACATCTCATCAAAATATCGAACGAATACCAAATTCACATGATTACTTATAACAAGACTTATCCCATGTCCTCAGGAACAAACATAACTACTCACAAAGCATGTTCATGTTCATAATCAAAGGAGTATTAATTATCATAAAGGATCTGAACATATGATCTTCCACCAAGTAAACCAACTAGCATCAACTACAAGGAGTAATCAACTCTACTAGCAACCCACAAGTACCAATCCGAGGTTTGAGACAAAGATCGAATACAAGAGATGAACTAGGTTTTGGACAGGAGATGGTGCTGGTGAAGATGTTGATGAAGATTGACCCCCTATTGATGAGAGGATCGTTCGTGATGATGATGACTTTGATTTCCCCCTCCGAGAGGGAAGTTTCCCCGGTAGAATAACTCAGTTGGAGCTCTAGATTGGTTCTGCCCAAGTTCCGCCTCGAGACGGCGGCTCTTCGTCCTGAAAGCTCTGTTATGATTTTTTTCCAGGTCAAAAGCCTTCATATAGCAGAATATGGGTGTCGGGTACCTTCTAGGTGGGTCACACGCCACCTAGGCGCGACCAGGGGGGTGGCCGCGCCTGCCAGGCTTGTGACCTCTTGGTGGGCCCCCTGTGGTATTTGTTTTGCCTAGTATTTTTTATATATCCCAAAATGATTCTCCATAACTTTTCAGGACTTTTGGAGTTGTGCAGAATAGGTCTCCTAGATTTGCTCCTTTTCCAGTCCAAAATTCCTGCTGTCGGCATTCTCCCTCTTCATGTAAACCTTGTAAAATAGGAGAGAAAAGGCATAAGTATTGTACGATAACATGTAATAACAGCCCATAATGCAATAAATATTAATATAAAAGCATGATGCAAAATGGACATATCAACTCCCCCAAGCTTAGAACTCGCTTGTCCTCAAGTGGAAGCCGAGATCAATAAATATGTCCACATGTTTAGAGACAGAGGTGTTGATAAACTAAATGCGGATATGAGGGCATCATGATCATATTTAGAACAACAATACTTATTGATATATAATTTCTTATACTGGAGTAACAATTCATTCACAGGGTAAATTATGAACCAAGAACTCTATTGACAATCAACAAACTATGCTCGCAGTCATTGAAACAATTTGCAGTTTATCATAACATCGGAAAGAGTCGATATAAGATCTTGTAAAGCAAATACACATGCTCAATCATCTTTTGGTCTTTCATAATTGCTAACACTCACGCGGTACTCATGAGGTCAAAGCTTCAATTGAACATAGAGAAAGATAGGGGCTTATAGTTTTGCCTCCCAACTATTCACCTCAAGGGTGATGTCAACAGTAATAACTCATGATCACCTACCTCCGAGTGGATATATGTGTTCAGATCAGTCCCCAACACATCATTCTTGCCGAGAGAAAAAGGCAAAATATAGGAAGTGGTGAAGATCACCATGACTTTTGCATAAGAGCGAGTACTTGTAAAGTAAAACTAACATATAGGCCCTTCGCAGAGGGAAGCAGAGGTTGTCATGCGCTTTTTATTTTTGGATGCGCAAACCCTTAATGCAAAGGAACGCCGCATTGTATTGCCCTTTGTGATAGCAACCTTTATTATGTAGTCTGTCGCTTTTATTTCTTTGCCATCACAAGTTCGTACAACGCTTATTTCCATTACAATAATAGATCATACATATTTAGGAGCAATTCTTATTGCTTTTTGCACCGATGACAAAACTTACTTGAAGGATCTTACTCAATCCATAGGTAGGTACGGTGGACTCTCATGGCAAAGCTGGGTTGAGGGTGTTTGGATGCACAAGTAGTATCTCTACTTGGTGCGGAAGTTTTGGCTAGCGTGAGGTGGAAGCAAGCACTACATGTTGGAGGATCTATAACCATATAACTTCTATTCATAAATAAGCAGACATAACCCATTATGTTGTCTTCCTTGTCTAACATCAACTTCTTAACATAAAATATTTTAATGAGTGCTCACAATCATAAAAGATGTCCAAGATAAATATATTTATATGTGAACCTCTCTTTCTATATTACTTCCTTTTAATGGCCCCAATGACCAATCACTATGTTTGTCAACTCCCAATAAATTTGAACCGACATACTTCTTGTATGTGAAGTCATCACTCCCCATAAGCTCATCATATATACTCTTTGCTCTTACTCTATTCTTCTTTTATTTCTTATTTATTTTCCTCAAGATCATAGCAAGCAAGCAAAGCTCTCACATCAAAACTAGTTTTCATTATATAAATCTCGGTCTTTCTTACATAAGGAGAACAAAAAGCAAAATTCAAAGCTAGATCATACTATAATTTAATTCTACTAGATCAAGATAAAACCAAAAGGGTCGAACTAAGAAAAACAAGAAAAGGAAAAGGTGTGATGGTGATACAATACCGTGGCACCTCCCCTAAGCTTGGCACATGCCAAGGGGAGTGCCCATACACATGCTTTTAGATGTCCTTCTTCGGAGGTGATGGTGGTGGACTAGGATCTTTAAGCTTGTTCAATTTCCTCTTAAGCATAAAGTTGTGTTCCCTCAAGTCGTCTACTTCCTGCTCGAGCTTCAATATCCTTTGACATAATTCTTCCTTGCTCTCCTGCAGAAAACAAGAAGGGATAAATAGAACTTTGGGTTTTTTCCTTGTGTTTGGGAGGCTTGATTTCCTGAACTCCACGTGCATATAGCTCTCCCCATCAGACTCTTCGGATGACATCTTGCTCTAAATCTGCTTTAGAAACAACTCACAACGAAAATAGGAGGTGTTGTCATGATACGAAAGTCGAAACCTTCAGGAGATTAAATAATGAATTTTTGTAGACCCAAACGAGTATACCACACGAAAACGGAGTCCGGAGAGTGCACGGGGTGGTGACAAGCCACCTAGGCGCGACCAGGGGGTAGCCGCGCCTGGCAGGCTTGTCACCTCCTCGTGCACTTTTTAGACTGCTTTAAATTTTCCTAATTTATTATATATTCCAAAACCGGGAAATTGTTGTTGGGAAAGTTTTCGAGTCGGTTTACTTACTGTACCACATACCTATTCCTTTTCGGGGTCTGAAACGTTTCGGTAGGTCTCCCTAATATACTCCTATGAAGTTATGGTATTGATAATATTGGTTTCAACATTTATGGGAGTACCTGAGATATAATGTTTGATTCTTTGCCCGTTTACCACCTTTGGATTTGTTCCCTCGACATTGTTGATCTTGATGGCACCGGAACGATATACTTCCTCGACAATGTAAGGCCCTTCCCATTTAGAGAGAAGTTTTCCTCTAAAAAATCTTAAACAAGAATTGTATAGCAAGACATGGTCACCTACATTAAATTCACGCTTCTGTATCCTTTTATCATGCCATCTCTTAACTTTTTCTTTAAAAACCTGGCATTCTCATAGGCATGGGTCCTCCATTCATCAAGTGAGCTAATGTCAAATAACCTCTTCTCATCAGCAAGTTTGGAATCATAATTGAGCTCTTTGATTGCCCAATAAGCTTTGTGCTCTAGCTCTAGAGGTAAGTGACATGCTTTACCATAAACCATTTTATACGGAGACATACCCATAGGGTTTTTGTAAGCAATTCTATACACCCATAATGCATCATCAAGTTTCTTAGACCAATTCTTTCTTGATCTATTAACAGTCTTTTGCAAGATCAATTTAATTTCTCTATTGCTTAATTATACTTGACCACTAAACTGAGGATGATAAGGAGATGCAATTCTATGATTGACATCATACTTAGCAAGAAACTTACGGAATGCACCATGACTAAAGTGGGAACCACCATCAGTCATTAAATATCTAGGGACTCCAAATCTAGGGAAAATAACTTCTTTCAACATTTTAATAGAGGTGTTATGATCAACACTACTAGTTGGAATAGCTTCTACCCACTTAGTAACGTAATAAACATCAATTAGAATATGAGTATACTCGTTGGACGTTATAAAAGGTCCCATATAAAAAAACATCAAATGGTGCAATAACAAGAGAGTAATTCATAGGAATTTCTTGACGTCTACTAATATTGCCAATCCTTTGACATTCATCACATGACAAGACAAACTTACGAGCATCCTTGAAGAGAGTATGCCAATAAAACCAATATTGTAATAGCTTGTGTGCGGTTCTATCTCCAGCATGGTGTCCTCCGTAGGCCTCGGAATGACACTTGTATACGATCTATTCCCGTTCATGTTCAGGTACACAATGTCTAATAACACCACCTACTCCTTCTTTGTAAAGGTGTGGATCATCCCAAAAGTAATGTCTTAAATCATAGAAGAACATTTTCTTTTGTTGGTATGTGAAACTAGGCGGTAAAAATTTAGCAACAATGTAATTAGCATAATCAACATACCATGGAGCATTACACGAAGCATTTATGACAGCTAGTTGTTCATCAGGAAAGCTATCATCAATAGGTGGTGGGTCATCAAGAACATTTTCTAACCTAGACAAGTTATCTGCTACAGGGTTATCAACACCCTTTCTATCAACAATATGCAAATAAAATTCTTTTAGAAGAAGAACCCATCTAATAAGTCTCGGTTTAGCATCTTTCTTTTCCATAAGATATTTAATACCAGCATGATTAGTATGAATAGTTACTTTGGAGTCAACAATATAAGGTCTGAACTTATCACAAGCAAACATGACTGCTAAAAATTCATTTTCAGTGGTAGCGTAGTTTCTTTGAGCGTTGTATAGAGTTTTACAAGCATAATGGATAACATTTAATTTCTTATCAACTCTTTGTCCCAGAATAGCACCAACAACAAAATCACTAGCATCATACATATTTTCAAAGGGTAGGTTCCATTCATGTGGTTGAACAACAGGAGCGGAAATCATGGCATTCTTAAGGATTTCAAATGCTTCTACACAATCATCATCGAAAACGAATGGAACATCTTTTTGCAAAATATTAGTGTGAGGCCTATAAATCTTAAAGAAGTCTTTAATAAACCTTCTATAGAAACCAACATGACCAAGGAAACTCCTAATACCTCTGATATCCGTAGGACATGGCATTTTTTCAATAGCATCAACTTTGGCTTTGTCAACTTCAATACCTCTTTCGGAGATTTTCTGTCCCAAGACAATAGCTTCATTCACTATAAAGTGGCACTTATCCCAATTCAAGACAAGATTAGTTTCTTCACATCTCTGCAAAAATCGATCAAGGTTGCTCAAATAATCATCAAAAGAAGTTCTGTAAACGAAAAAAATTATCCATGAAAACCTCAACAATCCTTTCACAAAATCAAAGAATATAGAGGTCATACATCTTTGAGAGGTAGCAGGTGCATTGCATAAACCAAAAGGCATACATCTATTAGCAAAGGTACCGAAAGGGCAAGTAAAAGTGGTCTTCTCTTGGTCCTCTTTTGACACAGGTATTTGAGAGAAGCCATAATAACCATCTAATGTGTGTGTTTGGATAGTCCTTCTATCATTTGATAAATAAAAGGCAGGGGGTAATGATCTTTCCTAGTAGCTTTATTTTATTTACTAAAATCAATTACCATTCTATACCCTATAACAATTCTTTGAGGGATCAATTCATTTTATCATTAGGAACTATGGTAATACCTCCTTTCTTAGGGAGAGAATGAACGAGATTAACCCATCTACTATTAGCAATAGGATAAATAATACCTGCCTCCAGAAGCTTTAATATTTCATTTCTTACCACTTCTTTCATTTTAGGATTTAACCGTCGTTGGTGATCAACAACTGGTTTGGAATCAGGCTCCATATTAGTTTTATTCTGGCATAGTGTGGGATTAAAGCCCTTAAGATCATCAAGAGTATATCCAATAGCAGATCGGTGCTTCTTCAGAGTTTTCAATAATCTCATTTCTTCATGCTCTAAAAGGTTAGCACTAATAATAATGGGATATATTTTCTTTTCATCTAGATAGGCATATTTTAGAGTATCTGGTAATTGTTTAAGCTGAAACACGGGATCACCCTTGGGTGGAGGAGGATCCCCAAGTATTTCAAAAGGCAAGTTGTGTTTCAAAATAGGATGTTGATCAAAGAAAATCTTGTCTATTTCATTCCTTTCATTCATATGCAGTGCAGGAAGGGACGTTCATTACCGACAGAGAGAAGGATGAGCTGACTGAGGCCCTAGGGAATGCTGAGCACCATGGACAAACATGAGGCATAGCAGGCTCCATTCCGTGGAAGGTTGGGTTTCCCGACGCAGGCGGTTACAAAAGCCGGGAGAGAAAGAGGAAAGCAGAGCTGAGCGAAATTCAAAAGCTCAATGCAAGACTACAAAAGCTAGAGGAAGCTGAGAGCCAGCGAGCTGCCGACCAACCATCTCAGCGGCACGAAGCTACCCCAGAAGCTACTACCTCGCCAACTCAGCGGAGAAGCAGCGTCGCTTCCATGGAGCCCGTTCAGCCCGACTTCACGTCTCCTAGCTACCCCGTGGATACTATCACGGAGGCTCAACATTGCGAGATTATGACGAAATGTCGGAACCACACTTTCAAGACGGCTGTCGGCTCTGTTGCACCTCCTCAACCCAACGGAACTTTTCACTGTCGTCTGATTCCACATGGCTATGCTGTTGTGATGGTGGATGAAGTAATGCCAGAATTTGAGGAGCTCGAGCTTGACCATTGTATAGGTGAAAGAGAGAATAAGCTAGTTCGTGCCCTGGGGAGTACATGTCTATGGCAGAAGGAGTACATCGAGCTTCCAAAGTGGACGCCTCCGCCTCCTCCTTCTCCTCAGGTGAATGAGGGCACATCGCCTCCTTCTCCGGCTCCTCCGGCGCGTGGGGGCACTCCGCCTCCTCCTTCGCCTACTCCAACATGTCGGAGCAGTACGCCTCCTCCTCAGCCTCATCGGCAACGGCGGAAGACAAACACCGCCATTGTGGCTCCTCTGGCGCCTAGTAAGCAACGACGGAAGGGAGCCGCCGCCGCTCCGTCGGCTAGCAGTACAAGCATAGGAAGTAGGGGATACACATATGGTCCATCTCTCAAGCCTGTGGAAAAGTTACCAAATGAGAGGACCGAGTCTGAAAACAAGGAGATAAGTCAGGCCGAGGTGAGGGACCATTTTGCAAAGAAAACTCCAGCTCCAAAGGAGAAGATAGATCAGGTGAAAGTGATGCGCACTATCGAGGCCTTGGAGCGACCACCACTGCCTCTGCCGGATTCCAACTATGAATGTTGTATTAAAAAGGCATATCAAGATGCGCGGCAGTCAGAAAGTACTTCCAGTGATGCAAAGTTAGCAAAACAAAGAAGTGGGAAAAAATTCCCCAGCTCGGCGAACAGGCGAACCAATCGTGCCCCCCGCTTATGGTTTCTAGCGATATCGTCGGTAATCATCCAGGGATGGTCCTCGGTATCAAACCTGGTGATTACCTGAGCGATGGTGTACTGTTTGAGAAGTTGGAGGTGGACGAATTCAAATACCGGTACGAGCATCCTCTCATCAAACCCGATCATCCTGCTCTAACAACGATGATGCGAAGATTCCATGAATGGTACATGCAAAGCTGCCGCGAGTTTGTGATGGATTCTTTGGTACTGTCAGTTAAAGAGGAGCACGACCTCGTTGGAATTGATATGTTGAATATTGAATATGACAAGATATGGCAGTTATACAATCAGAAGGCCATCGACAAACCAATCGTGACTTGCTATTGTCTGTAAGTACTACTTCTGTAATTAAGTCTCTCTATGTATATAGCTCAGCTCTTTCATTGTATGTATATATAATTATCCTCACTACTAGATTATGCAGATTGAAGATCGTCGAATGCAGAAAAGCACAAATCTATGACATTGGGTTCATTAACCCAAATGTCATACATGAGCATAATATAAAACATTGGCCCACAGAAACTGAGGAGAACTTGCTACAATCGTTGCTTAAAAATCAAAACAAAGGGACAATACTCTTTCCTTACAACTTCAAATGAGTTTTACTGTCTTGTGCATATTCGGTTTCCCTTATTACTCGAGGTTTATAGTAATGTAATTTATGAGTTATGCATGCGTGCGCAGTTTCCACTTTATTCTGCTAGAGATTCATCTTGAGCGGGGAGTAGTAATCGTCTTAGACTCAAAACGAAAAGATCCCTAGAATTATGCGGACATGACTAAAATTCTCCAGAAGTAAGTTCCATCGATCATTATCGCATCATATAGGCAACTTTAATTTTTTGATGTCCTGATATCAAGTAATTATTTTCTTTGTCTGGCAGGGTTTGGAAAGAGTTCACAACAATTGTTCCGGCACTGCCGAAGGAGCTGCGATTTACACACCCGAAAGTAAGTACTACTAGCTAGTTCCGCGCATCTCCCATTGATTCTAGTTTCATCAATACCATTTATCATGCTTGATTATCAGTTTTATTGAACTCTATTTCTCATAAAGTGCTTGTGGAAGGAAGACGGGACTGATTTATGTGGATACTACATTTGCGACTTCATCTACAACGCGACGACCCCTAAGCGGGGCTACTCTACAAAACAATTTGAAGTGCGTAAGAAATAATATTCACAATTTTATTTTATTACCATATATATGTATTGACCCCCTTCAAATTAGATGTGGCAGATGTGGGATGAACTCCTACCACATGATCGCATACGAGCAAATCAAGAAGAATTGGCGGGATTCTTTCTTGACCACGTCATAAATAAAACCGGAGAATACCATCTGGAAGTGGACATTAGATGTTAGGGATTGTAAGAGATCTTATATTGTATATATGTAGCTAGTAGCATCGGATATATATATGAAAACTTGTTATACGACCAATCTCTCGAAGAAAGAGAGGTCGATCACTTCTATCTCTATATGTTCATGACGATCTTCTGTACTTAATGGTTCCTTCATTTGGTTACTAGCTAGCATGTCGAGTTCTCTCTATAGTAGCTAGCGTCGACCAAGCAAGAAGAAAGAGAGGACACTTCTCTCTATCAATTAGCTAGCTATAACAATATAAACCCCTAAATTAACTCTCTAAAACCCCCTAAACCCCCCTCCCTTTCAAAATAAAAAAACAAGCAACTGCCAGATGCTGACGCGTGGATGCCTATTGGTCCCGGTTGGTGTTACCAACCGGGACTAAAGGTCCTCCTTCCTGGGCTCCCCGTAGAGGCCATGTGGAACCCCTTCTGTCCCGGTTTGTAAGAGAATTTTGGGCTTTAGTCCCGACACTTTAGTCTCAGTTCCGGAACTGGGACAAATGGGCCTTACGAACCGGGACAAATGGGCCTTTTTCTACTAGTGGGAGGGGGCAAAGCTATATTTTTTTATAATCTAAACACACCTTAAAAAATTCTTCCTATTTTTTGTCAAGGCTGGGAAAATATCATGTGCTCCAGCAGCTTAGGTGCTACCGTGATACGAACATCTAGACCGTTGGATCTTAGATCGGACGGCTTCTAAGGATCTGCTGGAACTGCTAGACTTTTATGCAATTTTTAGACATCCAAGGGGTTTTTCTATGAAAGAAAACGCGAGCTCCTCGAAGCCATTGGATATGAGATCCAATGACTCCCAGATGATCGTATCACCATCGCACTCAAGGGCCCGGATCACTTGATACTCACCCTAGGAGGCCATGGGCCCTGCAGGCCATAACATAGCACCGCCGTTGGTACGGTGTGAGGTGTCCATCGATGGGACATGCTAGGTTTGTACCAACAATGTACAACAGTTAATTCTGTGCTTAGGGAAAACTTCAAGAAATAAGTACAATGGACATTTTAGTTAATCCAGTCTCTGTATTAATTTTGCAGAAAAAAAGTATCGATATTAGTTTGAAGTCTTATCATTTGTTGAGGTTGAAAAATTAAGATGAGACAAATATTGCATTGCGTACATCTTTCATTACCTATAAATAAGAAATATAACCAAAATCCTTTTTGACCTAATAAATATTATATAATTGTGTAAGTACAAGATTGGAGAATTATTTGGTCCCTTATTATTTTTTATTCCATGGTTACACACGGGCATTAAGTTGATGGATTTTGTGGCAACGCATGAGCACTTCGTAGTACTTAATATACCACTATCCTACCCTAAGAAGAAATTGATGGATTTTTCTAATATAATTTGCATTGTAACATTCATTTATCGTATTTTAAGTTTTATAGACTTGCCCCAAAAACTACATACTCTACTAATAATATAATTTCAACAGTATGGACGGTAAATGAAGGACATGTGGAAGCACAAGGAAAAGTATGATATAAATATGAACCCCATCTAGCTCAGAGAGTGTTAAAAGTTGGGCCCATTTGCAAAAGGAAGGGAACCTCATGTAGTGGCTCCTCAAATCCGACTGTCATACAGTTGTGCAACATACATAGATCCTCCTAGGGTCTTAGCCAAAAAATCATCCGAACTCCTAGGCCACTAAGACCATCTACAACGATAAACATAAAAATCCATCCCTCCAAAGTCCATGGACGAGACTGTCCGAGTTCGCAAATAGTGACGGGACATGACATAAAAAAATTGATTCCACAACCACAAATACCACTTCCAAATCACCAAATCCATACTATTACATGCAACGCAAAACCTAATTTGAGCAGCTCGGGCTTGACAATGTTCGACGGCCAGTTGTGTCCCTCAAAGTGTTGTTCCTATCGTCGATGAGGTAGTGTAGGACATGGGATGCAGACCAGCTCACGGGACTCAAAGGCATCACCGTCTCCCATACCCTACTCTTCCTCGTCAGCGTCGAGACCTTTATCATGCTGGTGGACATGAGATAAACGGATGTGAAGCAAACATTGGTTAAACCTGCCCATAACTGCACCCCAGAAATAATTTCTTTACATGCGATTTAAGTCATTGGATACCTCAAATGAGATTTTGAAGACATTCTGTATGTGGGAATAGACTGTGCAACCGTCCTGATCAACACTTTCTTGCCCGCTTGATTTGGGTGACCATCAAAATTAAAGAGATGTTTAGTACGATGTGCTCGAGAATCTTAGGTTATTTCTGACACAATTAATGTTGAATCACTAGAATATTGATGTCCCCGTTGCAACGCACTAGCAATTAACTAGTATGAAAATAGAATCTCAATAACACTGACCTAAGAAAAAAACTTTATGTGCAAGCGTCCGTGTTCTCAAAGCTCGGCCACTCGAAGTGCCTCACTTACCTTGGCTCCTCA
This sequence comes from Hordeum marinum, assembly GCA_022496015.1. Taxonomy (NCBI): domain Eukaryota; kingdom Viridiplantae; phylum Streptophyta; class Magnoliopsida; order Poales; family Poaceae; genus Hordeum; species Hordeum marinum. The sequence goes on from CM039673.1 coordinate 340,047,357, forward strand.
GTGAAGAAGACCACCAAACTCCGGATGAAAGAGGGCAACTCTAATTCATCTCAACATCGAACAATAGAGAAAGAGGGAGCAAGATCTGCACTTACACTTGAAGGAGATAGGCCATGGGAAGGGCGTAGCCACATAGGATAGGGACACATGCAACTCACAAGAGGGAAGGAAGGAGAGGCGGGATCCTCATCGGTAGCTGGGCTCTAGCTAGCAAGTCAGCGGCCAACAAGGGCATCAAGCCGACGTTTGTGAGACAAGAGGGCGTCAGGACAAGGCGGCTATCCCCTGGCTCGATGTGGAACGAGGGCGTGGTTGTAGGCTATGGTTCTTTTGGTCCTAGGTCGGCTGGTAACTATTATTAGGCCTTTTTTCCCTAGCCAAGTTAAAGAGCCGTAAGTATATAGGCTGCTCTGAAATTCCAGGGTGGGCCGCGACCCACCCTGACCACCCTGTAGCTCCGCCCCTGGTACTATGGCTTGTGGACGCACTTTCACCGCGCGATCTAACATGGGTATTATGAAAGCAACTAAGCATGGAGTAATTCTTCAGGAACCCCTATAAGAATCACTTGGCATGATCTTAGTCGTCGCCACTTGTTGCAATCTGAGCGTTCCTTTTGAATTTTAGTTTTTATTTTCCTATACGCATTTTTAGAGAGAGATACGGTCGTGCATCTCAAAAAGGGAAAACCATGTTTTCATTTTTTTCATGAGAGGCACAAATTTGCTTTCACGAGAGGCACGACGTGCCTCTCGATGTGTGTCTCTTTGGAAAGGGAAAAATGTGCTTCAAGGCTCAGCTTTTTGTTTGATTTTTTCATATTTTTTTGTCGAAATTTATTAACAGGGGATACCGTTTTGAAGATATCGGTGCGAGAAATCCAACTGCGAAAACGGTTTGAGATTTAGACGTACAGATTAAGAAATAAAAAAATTAAATAAACTTGTCTACAGAAAAGAGAAAACTCCAGTTTGTGACAAGAGGCGCACATATAGCACGTCACTTGTCGCAACCTGTAAAGATGAGAATGATATTTCGAAGGAGTACTCTTTAACTATTGATTTTGGGGCATTAGTCACGATGTGCATGAGTTGCTGGGCCAGATGACTGTGTGCTATCCATGGTGATTAGTTTCAAAGTCCTATGAGCACCAACGATTTCATTGAGGAATTCTTGTACGATCTTGATCTTGTCCCTACACTTAACGCCACTACTTCTGAGGATGTGCATTTGTTGTCGGAGGGCCTGCATGTGAATACCATGGGCGTGCAGGCAGTTCTTGGGATGTGCATGTGATAGAGTCAACATCTATCAATAACTAGTAGAGCACTCGTGCGTTGTCACGGGCTATTATGCATATATAACTGAATCAAACAAGTGACTAAGGTTGTATTCAAGGCCAAAGCTCATTTCTCCCTCATATTTCCGGGTGCGTTCGGACATCAAACGGGTGCTAAGTAGGCTCCCTAAAATTCAACCTTATGGATAGTCCGGAAACCCCCAAATCTAGTCCATATTTGGGGTGGGGCTTGTACAGACTACTGCCATGTTATCTCCAACACACGAACCCAACACAAAAAACCTACCCCAAGACGCACCCTTCCCTTTCACTGGCTGACCCTCCCCTTCCCATTCGGTTTCTCGCTGTTATGGGACATATCTCACTGGAGCCCTCTCCTTTAAAGCGGGATGGCACCCACCTCACGTTTGTCGTGCATTGCAACATTTGCATTTTTTCATATTTACAATATAATAGAGTGGATTAAACTAACACATATTATTGCCATAAAATAACAATAACTATAGATATCATATTCGACGGTCCATCCAACTTTGCAAATGCCCGTAGTAAAATGTCATCTTTTTTGGGTTTCTAATTGCATCGCAATAGGTGCCAATATTTCTTATAACGCAACAACAAGCCCGTATATATTTTCTCTCCTCCATGCGTGAAATTTTAACAAGATGAGCAAAATGAAATGCTATGGTTTTGCCTAGGAATGCACGATATTCACGGTAAACTATCATGAACGCTCGTGCGTTTCTACGGGCTATGCAATGCATAGAATGAATCAAATAAATAATTAACACCATTTCTCCCTCATACGTATGGGCGTGTTCGGAAATCAAATGGGAACATCAGTCGCTTTAACTTTTGTGCAAAACGTAATGACTATATGTTTGTTGTCGTGGGAGTAATTAAGGCTTCAGTACAACTAATGACCAAACCTTTAACCTTTCTAGTAATCTCTTTAGCATGAATGCATCATTCAGACTACTTAACACTTCATACGACAATTAGAAATATTGATAGTCTCAAATGTCCCCCTCATTCAACAAACCATGTAGTGTTTACATTGTATTTTTGAAAATCACAAGGGAAGATAATTATCAAATAAATACACGAGCGAGCAATACAAAACACAAGATCTCTCTCTAATCTACACAATAGCAGCAACATCACAAGGTCTCTCTCTCTCGTCCCATGTCTCTCTTATAACATGGATCTCTCTGTACTTTACCAGCAAAAGCGAAATGTAGCGACAACAACACCATAGAGTAAAGAAATTCATCTCTCTCTTACTCTTTTTTATCAAACATCTCTCTTCCACAAGGATCTCTCTGTCACTCTGTGCTCTATGTATCAGCAGCAGCGCCATGAACATCAACAATATTGTAGCAAGTGGCAGCACAAGTAGCAACAACATCCTAGAACCAAAAATCTGTATCTCTCCCACATCTCTCGCCTCGTCTCCTTGCCTGCATTCAGTGCCGCTATACCCCACCCTAGTGTCATGCTGCCCCTATGATAACTCTTAAGTATAGGGGATCGCGATTGTCTTCACGGGTAGTATTTCACCGTAATTTATTGATTTGACACAAGGGGATCCAAAGAATATTTATTGGCCATGACAGTTGAGTTGTCAATTCAACCACACCTGGGATATCTTTCTGCAACAAAGGTTTAGTAGGACGGCAAATGATAGTGGTAGAAATAATAGTGATAGCAGCAATTTTAGTATCTGTAGCAGTAGTAGTAATTGAGTAGCAGGTGTGACAATAACAACAAAAACAACAATAACTTATCAAGGCTCAGTATATGCAAAGAGTAGGCATGTGGATCGATGATGGATAATAATTTAGATGACATTAATCATGTAACAATTACACACTAGGGCAACACGGAACTAGCTCCATTTCATCAATGTCATGTAGGCATGTATTCCGTATATAGTCATACACGCTTGCGCTAACAACTTGCATGGCATCTTTTGTCGTACCCTCCCGTGGCAGCGGGGTCCTATTGGAAACTAAGGTATATTAAGGCCTTCTTTTAATAGAGAACTAGAACAAAGCATTAACACATCACTACTAGGAGAAAGCTTATAGATAGAACCTTAGTAGTAGCGCGTGGTAGGATGGCATTGCTACTGCTAATTAGTAGTAGCGTGTTGCACGCACCAGTGCTACAGGTAGTGACATAGCAGTAGCGCCTGTCGATGGCCCCATGCTACTGCTAGGTGGTCCCATCATCACCCAGAGGGGCTGTCCATAGTAGTAGTGTTCGACAAAAAGCAACACTACTGCTATTCACGTAGCAGTAGTGCTTGTCTGTTGCCCAGCGCTATCGCTTTGTTTGCACAGTGCCAGTTCTTGAAACCCAATTCGCAGTAGCGCGTTGCCACCGGCACATGCTAGTGCTATAGAGATTAGCAGTAGCACGATAACACACAAGTGTAGGGGATTGTTTGTAGCCTTTTTTGATAAGTAAGAGTGTTGAACCCAACAAGAAGCTAAAGGTAGAAATAATACTCTCTCAAGTTCTATTGACCACCGATACAACTCTACACACGCTAACACTTACTTTACCTAGAACAAGTATGAAACTACTTTGCGGGAATAAAAATAGTAGTACTTTGTAGGTGTAAAGATAGTTTTGCAAGGTAATAAAGTGAAACTAAATAAAAGTTAGGGCCTGTTTAGATAAAGAACAAGAAAGTAAATAGTTTAGTAGAAAGCTTTTTGTGTAATGCAAGCGAAAGATTTGTCCCTAGGGAATCGATAACTAGACCGGTATCTTTGTTGTAGTTTTATATGAGGGAGAGGCATATGCTAACATACTTTCCATACTTTGATCATATGCACTTATGATTGGAATTCTAGCAAGCATCCGCAACTACTAGAAATCATTAAGGTAAACCGAGCCATAGAATTAAACATCAAGTCCCCTTTATCCCAAATGTAAACAATCCCCATACTCGGGTGTAAGTTTCTACCACTCTCGCCACCCACTATAAGCGAATCATAAACATATTGCAAACCCTCCATCGAGATTCCTTCATGGAAGGCACCTTAGGACAGTACCAAAATAGAACATACAACTCAAACCAATCACGATCATCAATCAACCCATATGTCAAAAGAAATCTACTCAAACATCATAGGATAATAATATATAGCATTAAGCACCATGTTTAAGTAGAGATTACAACAGAGAAGAGAGGTTTTACACCACTACATAGAGGGGGGCAGTTGGTGGTGACGACAACGAAAATAAAATGCACATGATGCTCCAAGAATATATGCATATCATGTGAACAAAAAAATCCGAGACATACCGATATTTCTTGAAGAAAAAATATGGGGTGCCTTCTAGGGCATCCCCAAGCTTAGACACTTGAGTCTCCTTGAATATTTACGTGGGGTGCCTTGTGCATCCCCAAGCTTGAGACCTTGCCTCTCCTTATTCTTCTCATATCAATACCTCCTCGATCTTCAAATACTTCATCCACACAAAACTTGACAACACTTTTATTAGAAACGTTAGTACATAATCATCAAATCTCATCATACCCTGCCATTAAATTATTGCATAATTATAATCTAAAATTACCCACTGTATGATAGCACAATTTTATGGCTCCCAAGTCATTGAGAGTTAACAAGAATTCAAACATAAGCACACAAAGCAACTATAACAACAATCTATGAAAGACAGAAAAGTCAACAAAGATGTAGATGGATACCATACTTCTATAACTCCAAAAATTCTAAAACAATAGTACATGGTAGAAAATTTGTATAAAATCTCAGAATCTTTTGACGTTCCAGTAAAATATAAAAAATCAAACACTACAGTCGAAGTTTCTGTTTTCCCAGAACACATATCAAACAAGCAATTTAAACATCCTAAAGGTAATTCTTGGCACATTATTTTAATAATACAATGGATTTATACAAGGGGTAATTATTGTTTTGAAAATTTTCTATAATCAAGACTCACAAAGTTTCCATGGGCATGAACAAAGTTCAAGGCTAGCCTCCACTTCAACGATGCTCGTCCTTCTCACTTTCACTTTTCTTTTTGAAAAAGTTTTAAGTTCCCCATTTTATTTTTATTTTATTAATTATTTTAAAAGCACATAACAGAAATAAATGACTCTCTAAAACTTCCGGGTTGTCTCCCTGGTAGCACTTTCTTTAAAGCCATTAAGCCAGGCGTATAATGCTCGAGTAATTGATCCACCCGGATCCCAAGGTATATCAAAGCCAATTTTAATTAACAATGATTTGAAATTTAGTAGTGAGCAAAAGTGATCTATATAATGTGACAACAAATTCTAACTCTCTTCCTATGCGTTGGCTTGTCATAAAAGAACAATTCATGCACATCAAGTAAAGACCAATACATAGCATAAGTAGTTTCTTGCAATTTTATCGTATTGGAAACATACAGAGGTGAAGATTTGGTTCCTCTCTCATAATAATTGCAACTAGGAGAAGAAAAGTACATGAATATTATATTCATCAAAATCAGGATGTGTGATAGTAAGACACAACCCATCAATATAATCCTTAATAAGTGCAAACTTCTCCCGTATAGTGTATTGGAAGAATTCAAAAAGATAGTAGGACTATCATGTGTGGGTGCAATAGCAACAATTTCATGCTTAACATAAGGAACTATAGCAAGTTCATCTCCATAAGCATAATTCATATTGGCATCATGGCCACAAGCATATCAAGCATCAAGTTCATCAAAAAGGGATATTTCAAATGAATCCAAGGGATCATAGAAATCATCATAGCATTCATCCTTTGGTATGTGCGAAGGGAAATTAAATAATGTATGAGTTGAAGAATTACTCTAATTACAAGGTGGGCATGGGTAGCTAATCTGATCTTCCTCCTTTTGTTCTCTGCTCTCCTCCTCATCCTCTTCGTCTAATGAGCTCACAGTTTCAACAATTTCTTCTTCTATAGATTCCTATAAAATATCAATCTCTTCTAAGGCATCATACATTCTCTCAATAAATTCATTAATATCATAATTGTATTCATAATTATCATAGCAATATTTAATTATGGAAAAAAATTCAGATTTTTAAGGAACATCATCATACTTTTCAAGCAAAGAAGCAATTTCATAAGCATTGAGGGAGTCCTATATAAACGGGTGCTCGGATAGCTGACCTGTTGCTTACGGCCCGGACTATATGGGCTACTTGCCAAACATTGGATGATTTGAAGACCCAGTTCCCAGGATGGAAGCTTCAAGGGGCATAGCTTGCGCCCCACGTTTGATGCAGTAAATAGGCATGTTTATCTCTTCGGCATGTAACCGACCATGTGGAAACCCTAGGCCTCCTCGACATCTATATAAGCCGAAGGGTTTTAGGGTATAGATATAGGACAACTCATCTAGGGTTAGACATACGATCTCGAGATAGATCAACTCTGTAACCCCTTACACCATCAGTACAATCAAGCAAGACGTAGGGTATTACCTCCATTGGAGGGCCCGAACCTGGTTAAACTCGTGTCCCCTTTGTCTCCTGTTACCGTCGATCCTAGTCTCACAGTTTGGAACCCCCTATCCGAGATCCGCTGATTATGACACCGACATTTGTGCTTTCATTGAGAGTTCCTCTGTGAGCGATATGGGATCGACGCCTCGCCTCGTCATGAATGAAGATGTCCACAATATGGACGTTTTAGTCCCCAGGCAGATCTTTGCCTTCGGTAGCGTTGTGCTGCATGCTGATTTCACTGGCCATCTAGGCCGCATTGAGAGCTTCTCCCCCAATCAAAAGGTCAGATTTGGAAACTTAGAGTTCTCCGTCGACTCTCGGGGCGACTTGTCACTAATCGGGCTCACGGCTTCGCTAGTAGCCCCCGAGGACTCTGAGGCCTTGGCCTCGAGCCCCTTCTTCGGACATGCTAATGGGGTCACGCATGGCGGCAGTCCGATCTCTCATCCCGGTCCTGCCATCAAGCCCTAGGACCGGACACATGTTCCTTCCGGACACTCCCCGTGGGTGGGCTTCATGGGGGTTAATCCCATGAGTCCCGAACAACTGGATCCGATCGGGCACTCAGCGGTTGATGAGGCCTTGGAACAATTCTCGTCGATGAGGATCACCGATGATCCAGCCATGATCTATGCCCGGCCCGGTTACAGTGCGGGCATGGACGGATTTTTCGACCCACCCACCACCCACTTGATAGCCACCGTCAAAGACTTAACCGACGTGCTAGACTACGCCTCTGACGAGGCAGAATACATGGATGAAAAGGACCGTGCTCCCACTCCTATCAACACCGGGAATTGGACCACCACTTCTACATATGACGTCTACATGGTGGATACTCCTGACACCAACAGCGACAATACGCCTCACAATGACGGTGACAAATCGGGCGACACACCATCAAGGCGCCATAAATCGCATAAGCGGTCCAAAAGCAAAAAGGGAAGAAGAGCTATTATCAGCAGCAGGGACGCTAACATCCCCGTCGATGATGACAATCCCGATGTCTTCGAACACCAGTTAGAAGGTTCGGATGAACCTGAGGACCAAAACGACCCCGATAACATCAATGACCACGAAGGCGATGATTACCTCCCCCCCCCCGTCGAGGAGGAAGACATACCAGAAGACGATGACTTGTATGTCTCTGATAACCTTGAGGATCGTGAGGAAATCAGGAAGCGGCTCATAGCAACGGCTCGCAGCCTAAAGGCCAAAGAGAGGCAACTCAAAGCCGAACATGCCGACCTCACTGATCGATGGACGAAAGTCCTCTCAGCCGAGGAGGTATACATCACTGGTCTGTCAAACCAGCCCAAAAGCTACCCTCGGAGAAGGCTGCTGCCCCAATTCAACGATGAGCTCACTGACACTCCGTCTCCGCATCATACCTCATATGACAAGCCGGACCGCCCTCCTCGTGGGCGTGACAGAGCGGCCAATGACACCGGTTATGTACTGGTGATGCCACGACGACGAGGCAAGGAGCCATTCGAACCCAATGACAGGTTCGACCTGCGCGATGACTAAGATCACAGAGCAGGCCATACAAGATCCATCTACGGATATAGAGATTACTCACTAGATAGATGGGGAGAGTATAGACCTTGGTTCGAGCAAAACCACAAAACCCGAGAGTGCAACCGGGCCCATATAGACGTCGAATCCAGGTGTGACATAGCACGGGTCAAAGGTGCCGCTCACCCATTGTGCTTCATGGGTGAGGTAATGCGGCATCAGTTCCTCGAAGAGTTTAAACCTGTGAATATAGAACAGTATGACGGGACCATTGACCCAACTATATGGATCGAGGAATTCTTCCTCCATATCCTCATGGCACGAGGAGATGATCTCCATGCCATCAAATACCTACCTCTTAAACTTAAGGGGCCGGCTTGGCACTAGCTAAATAGCCTCCCCAAAAACTCCATAGGATGCTGGGGAGACCTGGAAGACGTGTTCCGCTCTAAATTCAAGGGACCTATGTCCGCCCGCCGGACTCTTCCGATCTCAACAACGTCGTTCAGAAGCCCAGCAAATCCGCCCGACAGTTCTAGAATCGATTCTTGAGTAAGAAGAACCAAATTGTCGACTGTCTGGATGCTAAGGACATAGCCTCCTTCAGGCACAATATTCATGATGAATGGCTAGCCCGCCAGCTCGGCCAGGACAAGCCTTGAACTATGTCCGTCCTTACCTCCCTCATGACCCGCTTTTGCGTGGGCGAGGATAACTGGCTGGCTAGACACAGCCAAAATTCTGAAGATCCTATGGCACCTGAAACCTAGGATGGCAACTCAAAGCCAAAGAGCAATAAGAATAAGTGCCGACACAATAGTAATGATGTCGATGACATAGCGGTTAATGCCGAATTCCGCAATTCCCGACCTCGGCAGCAGAAGAAGCCCCCTAAAGGCAATCTTGATGGACCCGCTCAGCTCGAGAAGATCATGGACAGAACTTGCCAAATCCATGGAACTTTGGAAAAGTCAGACAATCACACACACCGCAATTGCTAGGTTTAAACAGGACGGCAAGATACAACACGAAGACCAGGGCAAAAGCTCGCGCAGTGAGAACGAAGATGAGCCTCGGGATCCAATGGGTGGTGGTCAGAAGAAATTCCCTCCCGAAGTCAAAACAGCAAATATGATATATGCCACCCACATACCTAAGAAGGAGAGGAAGTGAGCCCTTCAGGAGGTTTATCTTGAGGAGCCCGTAGCTCCAAAGTATAACCCATGGTCAGCATACCCGATCACCTTTGACCGGCGCGACCATCCACCTAGTATCCGTCATGGGGGCTCGGCTGCCCTCGTCCTAGATCCCATTATAGATGGGTATCACCTCACTAAAGTCCTAATGGACGGAGGAAGTAGCCTCAATCTGATTTACTCAGACATGGTGAAAAAGATGGGTATATATCCGCTAAGGATCAAACCCAGCAGCACTACCTTCAAGGGAGTGATCCTAGGTGTTGAGGCCCGATGTACGGGCTCCGTAACCCTAGAGGTTGTGTTCGGCTCGCCCGATAACTTACGCAGCAAGGACTTGATCTTTGTCATTGTGCCCTTCCGCAGTGGCTATCACGCGCTGCTTGGCCGGACGGCGTTTGCTCAGTTCAACACAGTCCCGCATTACGCATACCTCAAGCTCAAGTTGCGGGGCCCCAAGGGGGTCATTACTGTCAATGGCAATACAAAGCGGTCCCTTAGAACTGAGGAACATGCATTGGCACTGGCGGCCAAGTTCAGTTACAAATATGACCGGCAAGTTTCGGCATTCACCGTAAAGGCACGAAAGGCTGGGAAGCGAGTTCGGATTCAGACCGAAAACTCTGACCCTCCTTCTTCCCCTTAATAGGGACTCGCCCCCCACCACACAACCTCAAGGCCAGCAAAGTACGAGCCGAGGAGGCACAACTTCGCACTTAAGATTCCATGTGTAATGGTGGGGAACTTACGATGGGCATTTGGTCACCCCGGACTATTACCATTGACACATCTTCGGACAAAATTTAGGCGCTCCTAAAAGAGCCTACCCACGGCGTAAAGCTCACGTTTAACACTGTGGCCTCTCAAGATTTTGTTCACAAGATCCGTCTGCGCTAACACCCATCGAGGTGCATCTAAAATCAGGAGTCAACTAGCAATAGGGCATATCGAAGATGCCTCGTCACCAATTGAAGACCCCTAGTACAACAGCTCATGTAGGACTTTATTTCTTATTTTTATTTTGCATACCTATAAATAGTTGCTTTGGCAATCTGAGTTATGAGACTTGTTGAGGGAATGCAAAATTGCATGGCGCACGTACGCCTCATTTGTCCTGTTTTCGGCAAACAGTTTTTTCTTCCCTCCCTCTTCTCGTGAACCTGTTCTGTATGACGTGAGGTCCCCGGCAAATAGACCGGGGGCTCGAATTCAAACACAAAATCGCCTTATCCATTGTGTGTTCGGCGTCTTGGCACTCGCTTTATATGCATCGATTTCGAGCTATGTCTTTGGTCATTAAGTTAGGTTGCCCGGCTCCTGTGCTTGCCCCTTTAGGTTCCACTCGTTCGGCTAAAAGGGCAAAGGGAGCACCCCTGCAATTGTGCTTCCAGATAGTCCAGTCAAGCACCTCAGGGGAGAAAGCCAAAAACAGACTGCCATAGTATGCGCGATCCGATATGTGAACCCCAAGCTAGAAGTATTACACTTCAACCCTCGTAAGCGGTTATTCCTTGTTGTGCGAAGAATTTGCCCTTTGTGCAAATATCATGATGTCGGCTTCGGCCCTAGTTCGTCCGAACATCGCAAATACTCCAGTTGCTATTCATACACTTCCTGCAGTCCTTTTCGCGCCCCTTCGGTTAAGTGAAAGAAATAAAGCATAATAGTCCGATTGCCTAGTCTTCCGCACTAAACTGCCTTCGGGTTCCGATAATATGGCTAAGGGACACAGTGCACTGGCATAGACACCCCATGTAGTATCTACGTAGGGGCCGAAGCCGATGACTCGCATCTTTCAGTATTAAACAACCATACAGGAGTTATAAAGGAATGCAAAACCATATATGAGCAAGATACTAATATCATTAAAAGTTATCACAAAGTCTTCGGACACATTACAAGCTCACTCAAACAATTTTTAGCCCAAACACTGTGACGCTATCACCCGCGCACTCTCCATCACTCCATCGAAGTAAAGCTCGGGGCGTCGGTGCTCCTTTCCGGTCGGCGGTGGGTCAGTGGCGACCTTCATCGGATTGAGCCCCGACAAGTGCACTTTGTCCTTGGCAAGGGCCATCCGAACTCCTTCGATGTTGGAGGAGCGTTTGATGGCGTTGAGGCGAGGCATAGCATCAATTAGTCGGTGCACCAGGCCGAAGTAGCTGCAGGAGAGTGGCTAGCCGGGCCATAAGCGGACGTAGAGGTCTTTCATGGTTGGCTCCGGTAGCTAGTGTAGCTCCATCAGTTGCTTGAATTGTTCTACCAGCAGAGGAGGGCGCTCAGGGGCTCCGAACTATGCCCAGAACGTCCGAGCTACGTCTTGCTATCCCCACGAGGCGAGTAGCTGATTTGCGTCCGCCACGCTCTTCTAGAGATCGGCGGACGCGCTTGAGAATCGCCACACCTGGGTTAGCAATTCGAATCTGCTATCCCCGGATATGCACTTTAGGGAGTACGGCTTACCATCGGCTATCTCCTTGGCTTGACGAACTTGTTCCTCGAAGAATCGCCTGTCCACCCGGTCCTGCTGGAGATCGGACTTCATGGTGACAGTTCGGTCGAGAGCGCCTTGTTCTTTTGTTCCAAGGCCTCGCACTTGTTGCTAGCATCCTTGAGCTCATCCTCCGCCACAAGAGCCTGGTGCTTATCACTGGTGGGTCGTAGGGCGGAGAGAGTGGTGGCCGCTTCCTTGGCCGTCGCTTTCTCCATGGCCGCTTCATCTTTGGCCCGTTAAAGCTTGGCCTTGAGGTTTTAGATCTCTTTGAATGAGGCTGCAACATGATAAAACCTTATACAAAAGGAATCTGCATTGACAAAATTTGGAGGGAAAATTACAGATTTAATTCGAACTTACCCTGTGCCTCATCGAACCTCTTGTTGAGGGCTTCCACCTCATCCTCGGAGTGTTTGAGCTTCCGATGTAGCTCGTCCAGCTCGGCGCCGTTTTGGGTCGCCACCAATGACGAGGCCTACACCATACACAATACATACATCACATCGGCACGTACTTTCCGATCTATAGAAATGACCCCTAGGCGAGTTCGCTCATCTCACCTAGGGCTCGAGGGCTGCCATGTATACAATACGACTAAATAAAATCTTAGCAAAAATGACGGGCGACTTACTTGAAAGCCTGCAAGGAGACCTTTGATAGAGCCTCCCCCATGGCCGACCACCCGATGGTCGGCGGTGCCAAGGATGATCGGATTTCCCGATCACCCACCGGGGATTGGGCCGATGCCTCAGGATTCACTATGCGCTCCGGAGATGCCCTCGGAGGGGACTTATTACCCGTCCGGCCGGCCTCCTCAGTGTCCGAGCAGGGGATCGCCCCAGGCCTTCGGTGGCCGAAGCGTTAGCCTCGCCCACGGTGATATCTCCCTCCCCCCTGTGTCCGCCTCCATTGGAGTAGGCTGGGACGACACCTCCACGGCGTCCTTCGTATCGCCTGGAGTGGTGGAGTGCGAGGTGTCCCCGCTGTCTACCAGTTTGGCGAGCGGGGTCTTCCCATACGATACCACCTCGGTGGGATGTCGCGCGGGGGGCTGTAGAACCAATAACCCGCATGTTAGCAAACTCTGAGTTTACTAGTTATAGGAAGGAGGATCTTCGGATCTTAACCTGGATGGAAGGGGCTTGACCCTTAGGCTCCTACATGGAACCTCCTCAGAGTCTTTGGACGCGGAGCTCGAGTCCGAGCTGTTGTCGGACAGGATCATCCGCACTTGCCGCGCCCTCTTCAGGACAGGAGAAGTTGCTAGCCCTGGGGAGTCCAATGATGCCGCTCTCTTCTTGGTGCGAGGGAAGTTGCCTCCCCCTCGCTCTCGACCTCCTCCTCCTCTTCTTCCTCCTCTTTGGCCTCCTCCTGATTTGAGGAGGCGGGGGTGTCTTCGGATGCACCATCAGGCTGGTCCTTGATGTGAAGGCCAGCCTGACCTGGTTTCTTCTTCTTTCCCTTCTTCGCGGGAGCCTCATACGGATTCTCCATGAGAATCTTGGCTAACAGCCGGTCCTCTTGTCTTCGGGCTGAGGAGCCGGACTACTAATGTTGACGGCTTTCTTCAGCCATCTTTGCATAAACATATCGGACACAGGGTTATGTATCTTCTATGTAATAAGACCGACGAAGCTGGGGTGTATCGTACCTTGGAATCCAACTTGACGGCATGCAAGCCCTTGTCCTCCTGCTTGGCCGGCCAGCACTTCATTGATTTGAAGAACGCCTTCCACAGCTTCTCCTATGTGGTGCGGAAGAGGTTCCGAACTGTGGGCTCGGCTTTGAGTTTTTGGGCCCACAAGGGTGTGTCCTGGTGCTAGCAAGGGAGGATGCCTCTCCGAAGAATCACTTGGACCATGTCGGGCAGCGTGGTGCCATCCTCAACCAAGGAGCAGATGCGCTCCTCCAGATCGGTCACCTCCTTGCTTGATCCCCAGATGAGGCCCTTTTCGAGCCATGAAGCCAGACTGGTAGGGGGACCGGATCTAAATTGGGCGGCAGGGTGATGACTTCCTTCTTGAAGTTCGGTGACATAGAACCATTCCTTTTGCCACCCCTTGATGGTGTCGATGAGGGTGCCCGAAGGCCACTCGACACAGGTGAGTTTGCCGATGATGGCCCTGCCGCAGTCGGCGTGCTTACCGCCGACGCACTTCGGCTTGAGGTTGAAGACCTGCATCCACAACCCAAAATGCGGCTCGACGTGTAGGAAGGCCTTGCCGACGAGGATGAAGGCCGAGAGGTGCATGATGGAGTTCGGCGGAAGGTCGTGGAAGTTGAGGCCATAGAAGAACAATAACCCCCTAACGAAGGGTGGAGGGGGAAGCTCAACCCCATGATGAATTGGGGGATGAACACCACCCGCTCGTCCGACTTGGGGTGGGTATTACTTGTCCTTCATCCATCACGCGATGAGGGATGTCGGTGGGGAGATACCCGGCCTTCTTGAGGCCGAGTATGTCTTTGTTGTTGACCGTGGAAATTTCCCACTGGCTATTGGAACCCTCCATTGCTGAGCTCATAAGCGGGGGTGGAGAGACCTAGATCTGTGCTCTGGAGGCGCGCGGGAATAGGAGGCGGAGAAGTCGAATGAAGATCGTGAAAGGCCTTTGGATTTTTCTTTCTCCTTTTATGAGGTCTGCCAATTCGGGCTCCCCTTGTTGTGCCATGCATCCTCCCGCTTCTCGAGATGCGCAAGCCGTTGCGTGCATGTGGTTAAGTAAATCTTGTATAGAACGGGACACGATCGACAAGTTGGTAGATCGTGTGGATGAAACGGCCTCAAACCGCGCATCGAGTGCCTGTAACTGGCCTATCAGTCGTGGTGGGATGTGACCTTTCATCAGAAAGGTTGTGAGGAAATATTACCCTTTTCCCCCTGACGTTTGGCCTTCAAAGCTAGCTGATCTCGCAGGATTCGGACATGCCACTATGCGGAAAACTACTTGTCATCGGAGGCCGAACTATGGTTCGGCAGGAAGGAACTCGCGTCGCAAGACAAAGAATTAGTTCGCAAAGCAATTGGAGATAAAGACCCTTGGCGTTGGAGGCGAGTTCGGGGGATATTGAGGGAGTCTTTTATTAAGGGGTCCTCGGATACCCGACCTGTTGCTTATCGGCCGAACTATATGGGCTACTTGCCGAACATTGGATGATTTGAAGGCCCGGTTCCCAGGATGGAAGCTTCGAGGGGCACAGCTTGGGCCCCACGTTTGATTTAGTAAATAGGCATGTTTATCTCTTCGGCATGTAACCAACCATGTGGAAACCCTAGGCCTCCTCACATCTATATAAGCCGAAGGGTTTTAGGGTATAGATATAGGACAACTCATCTAGGGTTAGACATACGATCTTGAGGTAGATCAACTTTGTAACCCCACACACCATCAATACAATCAAGCATTACGTAGGGTATTACCTCCATTGGAGGGCCCGAACTTGGGTAAACTCGTGTCCCTTTCGTCTCATGTTACCGTCGATCCTAGTCTGACAGTTCGGGACCCCCTACCCGAGATCCGCCGGTTTTGACACCGACAAGAACCTTTAAAACAATAAATTCTTCTGTTCGTTCCACATCATAGTAATCATAGATACCATTAGCATAAGAATCCAAGGTTTTATAATCATTAAATTCACATTGAAAGCGTAGGTGTAGAACCTCAATCTTAGATCAACAAGTATAATCACATCTCAAACATGCATCCCAAACAAACCAACACAATATTTTAATTTGATCCCGCAAGTGTTTACCTTTTTAAGACAAACGATAATCCCTAAATTACTCACATTGGTTCAACATGTCTCCCAGTATAAACTTGAATGAGGATTTCTCGGTATTACCAAAGGAGTAATTAACTTGTTGCACATAACTAGCATTGAGGGTTTTAGGAGGTTCCTCATCTCCATGAGTAGCAGGTACCACTAATTTTTGGGTTTTTCGTGTTCCATATCCATAACTAAAGATATAAAACAAGTAATAATAGAACACAAAACAACTAATAACAGAAAATAAAAATTACTTAGTGATAAAACAAACAAGCACACACAAGAATATCAATCACTACGCTATCACAGAACTGTTGTGTAGCCGCCAAGTGATCTTTGGTCGAAGGCGGGATGGAGACCAATGATGCCGAGGGCAGGTGGTGAGGTATTGTAATTGAGTAGGCATGCATCGCGCACGTGCATGGATTGTGAGCAAAGGATGAAGAGCCATGAGATGCTTCTCCTGCATGTGAGGCACTCCCCCGTTGTTGGTGGTGGGCTGCTGCTGGACTTTTCGGTTGCCCTTGCCACGACGACCACCACGATCATGGGACGCGATCGGGTGCGGTGATGGGAACGCGACAACAAAGGTGCGGGTGGCACTAGGGCGCCGCGTGAGGCCCCGCTTGCGAGGACGGTGTGGACTGCCCGAACGTTGAGCTGCTTCATGCGACATTCCTCCACACGCAAATAAGCCACGATCTTGTGAAAGGTTGGCTCGGTAATTAGCATGAGGTTGGACACCACATTATTGAACTCGTCATTGAGAACGGCCATGAGCATGCTGAGGAGGAGCTCGTCGGAGACCTTCTAGTCGATGTCGCAGAGCTCCTCGGAGAGCCGTTTCCGGCGCGTACAAAACTCTTCAATGGATGAGTCGTTTTGTTGGCACCCAAAGAACTCTGCTTGTAGGAACACAAGCCATTGAAGACAATTATCGGTGAAGATCCTGTTGAGCTTAGTTCACATGGTGTACTCATCACCATCTTCCTGCACCATAGTGTGAAACAAGTCCTTTGATATGGTTAAATAAAACTAGGAGATATCCCATGGTGTATGCTCTTTGCGGACGACGTGGTGCTAGTCGATGATAGTCGGACATGGGTCAATAGGAAGTTGGAGTTATGGAGGCAAACCTTGGGATCAAAAGGTTTTAGACTTAGCGGGACTAAAACCGAGTACATGAGGTGTGCTTTGTGTGGCCACACAAGGAAGGACCGAATGGAGAATGATGATATATGAGATAGAGTTGGGCTAGCGCCAATTGAAGAGAAGCTTGTACAAGATCACCTGAGATGGTTTGGGCATATTCAACGCAGGCCTCCAGAAGCCCTAGTGCATAGCGGACGGCTAAAGCATGTTGATAATGTCAAAAGAGACCGGGGTAGACTGCACTTCACATGAAAAGAGTCCGTAAAGAGATATATGAAGGATTGGAGCATCGCCAAAGAACTAGCCATGGACAGGGCTGCGTGGAAGCTTGCTATACCTGTGCCAGAACCATGAGTTGGTCGTGAGATCTTATGAGTTTCACCTCTAGCCTACCTCCAACTTGTTTGGGACTAAAGGCTTTGTTGTTGTTGTTGTTGTTGTTGTTGTCCTCCTTGTTTTTGTTGTTGTCGTCCTCGATGTCGTCGTCGTCGTCATCGTCGTCATCATCGTCGTCGTCGTCGTCATCGTCGTTTTGTTGTTGTTGTTGTTGTTGTTGTTGTTGTCATCGTCGTCGTCATCATCGTCGTCGTCGTTGTCATCATTGTTGTTTTTTGTTGTTGTTGTTGTTGTCATCATCGTCGTCGTCGTCATCATCGTCGTTGTCGTCGTCGTCATCGTTGTTTTGTTGTTGTTGTTGTTGTTGTCATCGTCGTCATCGTCGTCGTCATCGTCATAGTCGTTGTCGTCGTCGTCGTCGTCGCCGTCGCTGTCGCCGTCGCCGTCGCCGTTGCCGTTGATGTTGCTATTGTTGTTGTTGCTACTGCTGCTGCTCCTGCCACGGCTGCTACGGTCGCTGCCGCTGCGCCGCTTGTTGTTGTTGTTGTTGTTGTTGTTGTTGTTGTTGTTGTCGTCGTCGTCGTTGTTGTTGTTGTTTTGTTGTTGTTGTTGTTGTTGTTGTTGTTTTTGTTGCTGTTGTTGTTGTTGTTGTTGTTGTTGTTGTTGTTGTTGTTGTTGTTTTTGTTGTTGTTGTTGTTGTTGTTGTTGTTGTTGTTGTCATCATCGTCGTCGTCTGTCGGGGTACAGACATCTACAAAAGTGGTTGCAGGAGCTTGAAAAGCTACAACGACCCTACCAAAGGAACCATACCTTTGTCTGGGATTCCCAAGCTAATCCGGTCAACATCGAACTTCACGTCGAAAATACCACTAATGAGACTGACGTCTCCTCTGCAAAAACATAATTAAGCAAACGTGAGTACAAGGGTACTCAGCAAGACTTACATCAAAACTAACTACACATGCATCAATATCAATGAAGGGGGTGTTGTGGAGATTATTGCAGCGAGCCAGCTTTGACTCTTGGCTAACCTGTACTACAACTACAAGTGCTTTCTTTGAGGTGATATAGCGCACACGAGTCCACATATTTGCCAATCAATACACCACTATGGGTCCACTCTCGTCTCCCTACAAGAAGGCCATCCATAGCACTCACGCTTATCTTGCGTATTTTAGAAGTATCCATTTCACTTATCTATGAACCACATAAGCAATCCAAGTAGTCCATATCCTAGGAAGCGGCTATTCGAATAGATTATTTCACCCTGCAGGGGTATACTTCTTCACACACGCTCTCGCCACTTATCACCATATGCACGTCATACATCTCGGCAACCTTCAAGCGAAAGCACTGGCGTGGGCGTCGGCCACGACCGTCAACCACACAAAACCCTAGTCCAGGTTTATCGCCTATTTGAGACTGCACCTGCATGGAAGTCCGGCCGAAGTTTCCGCTACGGCCTCAAACGATGTGCGCAGGGTTCCCAAGCCCACCGTTCGGGTGCCACTTGGTACACCGTGCCACTCTGTCTATACCGCATCACGGTCCACCTCGTCGAGCATTGCTATGCAGGGCCGCCAACACTTTTCCAAAAAACACCAGAAATTAGTTGCAACTCCTGGACAGGGGTCTAGGCGATTAATAAGCCGACAGGGGTCGAGTTACCGGAGCCTAATGTGTGGTAGTATCTTGTCTTGGATAACATACACAGAGCTCAGTTCTTAAGGATGGTCCCAATGAGACAACATGCCATGTAGTCCTACATGGCCTCTCATCGCTACCTTTACCAAATCATGTTCCCACACTTAGCTCTCACACAAATAGGACATGAACATTGCCATTCTGATTCATCACCCAGATGAATCAATCCCGACACGACATGACTCTAAGCATAGCAAGCACAGTAAGCAAGCATTAATTGGTAAGCACGACAAGGCTCAAGCAGTTGCTACTCATGCTAAGTGGTTTCAACTATTTACTGTGACAAGGACAGGTCATGCAAAGGAATGGGTTCAACTACCGAGAAGAGGTAACAGTTGAATCATTGTTGTCCTAATGCTATAAACAAGAGCAGGAGCAAGAGAGTGGGTTCATATCAGTATGCTCAAGGGGATTTGCTTGCCTGATAGTTCTGAATATATTACTCCTCTTCATTAGTGTCAACGTTCACATCGTCGGAACCATCGTCTACCAAGGGGGAACAACCATTGGCAAACATAAAGGAACAACATTCAATGCAATGCAACAAACGTGATGCATGATATGACAAGTTAAGGTACTGAATTGACCTAGAGGAATAATTAGTCAAGTTAATTGAAGTGGAATTCAAACAAGTTTGAATTCCAACTCGAAATGATATTTTATATGTTGCCCTAATCATATTATGTCCTACTTGGTGATGTTAACTTGTTCAAACATGCATGATAATGACATAAGCAGATTCCTTGGATTTTTTTTGATTATTTTTCATATATAAATTATTTTCATCTGAGTTATAGATTATTTTCTATGAATTGTTGAAGTTTATAATAATTTCTGGATTATTTTTATTATAAAAATTAACTACTGCGTTAGCCTGACGTCATCATGACGTCAGCAGGTATGCTGACCTGGTCCAGGTCAAACCTGACCAGTGGAGTCCACACATCAATCTCTCAGGGCTGGCTAGTGTCACTGGCAGGTGGGGCCATGTAGTCAGTGACTTAGGGATTAATCCTGAGTTGACCCGGGGTTTGACTCGGGCCATGGCCCATTGTTAGTGGTTGGAGGTTAGTCAGTGGGTTAATTAACGTCGTCATTAGGTACTAATGGTGGCCACGTCAGCAAGGCCGGGGTTAGCCCCGGTGACCAAATCTCGTGGCGGTGGCTCGCCGACGTTCTCGGGGCGGCGCTACAAGGGGAGGCTAGCGGCGCTGAGGGAACTAGAGGGGAGCTGGTGCTCGTCCGTGTCCAATGGTGGCCTCGGGACGACCGGGGATGGGCTGGTTCGAGCACGACGTCGACTGCAGCGGCGGCTGGAGTTCGGCCTCGAGCAAGTGGAGGCGACAAGGCACTAGGGGGCTACCTGATGGTCTCAAAAGCTTCCTGGAAGCTCCAAGAGCTCGCTAGCGTGCTCGAATGCGAGACATAGGAACTCTGGCCCTGGCAACGTCCTGGCCAACGGCGACTGGCTTCGGCCATTGTGCTCCTACCACGCAGAGGAAGGAAATGACCGAGGGGATTAGGGGGAAATGATTGTCAGCTAACCGCAGTTCAGTTGGCACAGGTGGGGAGGCCGGGGAGGCGCTGGTTGCAGCAAATCGACGGCGGCGGTCGACGGAGCCGGAGGTTGAAGACAAAGTTGAGGCGGCTCTGCAGGGCGTCTCCAACGGGTTTTTCTTTGTCGGAGAGGAGCAGGGCATCAAGGCGGAGCGGTTGGACTCATTGAAGGGGTTGGAGAAGGCCCGTGGCTGCAGTGGTTGTGAGTGGCGACGAGCTCCGCTCGGGTCCGAGGGGGAGGAAGCAGAGGGAGAGGGGGAGAATGAGCTCGGGGGGAGAGAGAGACGTCGACTTGATCTAGACGGCTCCCTGGAGTCTATCCCTCCACCCAGGAGGGCACACGGGCAGGAGGTGGTCAGCATGCGGCGACCACGCACCCAGCGTCCTTCTAGCC
This sequence comes from Hordeum marinum, assembly GCA_022496015.1. Taxonomy (NCBI): domain Eukaryota; kingdom Viridiplantae; phylum Streptophyta; class Magnoliopsida; order Poales; family Poaceae; genus Hordeum; species Hordeum marinum. The sequence continues at coordinate 340,068,288 of CM039673.1, forward strand.
GGAGGTGGAAGAAGACCGGTTCGCCCCTACTGGGCTAGGCCGGCTTCTTTCGTGGCCCAGGTAAAAACATGTAAGCTCCTCATTTTTTTCTGTTATTATTTGTTTGGGCAAAAATATAAAGTCAATAATTCTGATTATTTTTTAGGGTGAATACTTATTATTGCTAGGCCCCACAAATAGTTTCAGAATATTTGTGGCCACTAGGATATTTTTAGTGCTTTATTAATTGATTTTAGTAGCATTAAATGAATATTTTAAAATGCTATAATTATTTTCAAAAATAAAATGTCCCCTGAAATGTTGTTGCCAACATTTATCAGAAATAGAGAATATTTTTGAAGACCAGAAGGAAAATTTGGAAAACTTAACTATTTGAAATTGTTTGAATAAGGAAGTGCTAGGGCTTGACAATCCCCATTTCAAGTTCATTAGAATTTAAGCATGATGCGATGAATGCTGACTGATGCCACTCATACAATCAATTTCTAGGGTTGTGACATCATCGTCGTTGTCGTCGTCATCGTCGTCGCCGTCGCCGTTGCCGTTGTTGTTGTTGTTGTTGTTGTTGTTGTCTTGTTGTTGTTGTCGTCGTCATCATTGTTGTCATCAATGTCGTCGTTGTCGTTGTTGTTGTTGTTGTTGTTGCTGCTGCTGTTGTTGTTGTTGTTGTTGTTGTTGTTGTTGTTGTTGTTGTTGCTGCTGCCGTTGCCGTTGCCATTCCGTTGCCGTTGCCGTTATAGTTGTTGTTTCTGTTGTTGTTGTTGTTGTCGTCGTTGTCATTGTCATCGTCATCATTGATGTTGCTGTTGTTGTTGTTGTTGTTGTTGTTGTTATTGTTGTTTTGTTGTTGTTGTTGTTGTTGTTTTGTTGTTGTTGTTGTTGTTGTCGTCGTCATCGTTGTCGTTGTTGTTGTCATTGTTGTCGTAGTCGTCGTCGTCATCGTTGTTGTTGTTGTTGTTGTTGTTGTTGTTGTTGTTGTTGCTGCTGCTGCTGCTGTTGCTGTTGCTGTTGTTGTTGCTACTGTTGCGACTGCTGCTGCCATTGCTGCCGCTGCCTCTGCTGCTGTTGGCGCTGTTGTTGCTGCTGCTGTTGTTGCTTTTGTTGTTGCTATTGTTGTTGTTGCTGTTGTTGTTGTTGTTGTTGTCGTCGTCGTCGTCGTTCTCGTTGTCATCGTCGTTGTTGTTGTTGTTGTTGTTGTTGTTGTTGTTGTTGTTGTTGTTGTTGTCGTCGTCGTTGTCGTTGTTGTTGTTGTTGTTGTTATTGTTGTTGTCGTCGTCGTCGTTGTCGTCGTCGTTGTCGTCGTTGTTGTCATCATCGTCATCATCGTCGTCATTGCTATGGTTGTTGTTGCTGCTGCTGCCACTGCCGCTGCGACGGCGGGCCACCGCCGTCGCCGCCGCCGCTGCTGCTGCTGTTGCCGCTGCTGCCGCCGCCGCTGCCGCTGCTGTTGCCGCTGCTCCTACTGCGGCTGCGGCTGTTGCTGTTAATATTGCTGTTGTTGTTGTTGTTGTCGTTGTCATTGTCATTGTCATTGTTGTTGTCGTCGTTGTCATTGTCGTTGCTGTTGTCGTTGTCGTTGTCGTTCTTGTTGTAGTTGTTGTTGTTGTTGTTGTTGTTGTTGTTGTTGTTGTTGTTGTTGTTGTTGTTGTTGTTGTTGTTGTTGTTGTTGTCGTCGTCGTTGTCGTCGTCGTCGTCATCGTCATCGTTGCCATTGCCCCTGCCGCTGCCGCTGCCACTACTATTGTTGTTGCTGTTGTTGTTGTTGTATTGGTTCCTACATATTCTACAAAGATCTTTATCTGTTGAACCTCTATGTCAAGGATTCAGTTAATCCCGTATGCGGTTCCCTTTGTTCATTGGTATGTTACTTGCCCGAGATTCGATCGTCGGTATCTCCATACCTAGTTCAATATCTTTACCGGCAAGTCTCTTTACTCGTTCCGTAATACAAGATCCCGTGGCCAAATATTTAGTCACTTTGCTTGCAAGGCTTATTCTGATATTGCATTACCGAGTCGGCCCTGAGATACCTCTCCGTCACACGGAGTAGAAAATCCCAGTCTCGATCCATGCCATCTCAACAGACACCCTCGGAGATACCTGTAGAGCATCTTTATAGTCATCCAGTTACATTGCGACATTTGATACACACAAGGTACTCCTATGGTGTCAGTGAGTTTCATGATCTCATGGTCATAGGAACAGATACTTGACATGCAGAAAACTATAGCAATAAACTGACACGATCATATGCTACGTTCATAGTTTGGGTATTGTCCATCACATCATTCTCGTAATGATGTTATCTTGTTATCAAATGAAATCTCATGTCTATGGCTAGGGAACCTTGACAATCTTTGATCAACGAGCTAGTCTACTAGATGCATACTATGGACACAATCGTGTCCGTGTATCCACTCATGTATTAGAGTTTCCAATCAATACCATTATATCATGGATAATAAATGATTATAATGAACAAGGAAATATGATAATAACCACTTTATTATTGCCTACAGGGCATATTTCAACCAGTCTCCCACTTGCACTAGAGTCAATAATCTAGCTCACATCACTATGTGATTTATATTCTAATGAATCTAGCACCCATGTAGTTCTGGTGTTGATCTTGTTTATCCCTTGGAAGAGGTTTAGTCAACGGGTCTACGACATTCAGATCCGTGTGCACTTTGAAAATTTCACGTCCTCCTCCTTGATGTAATCGCGGATGGAATTGAAGCGTCTCTTTATGTGTCTGGTCCTCTTGTGAAACCTTGGTTCCTTGGCCAGAGCAATGGCACTTGTGTTGTCACATAACAGAGTCATGTTGTTCAGTGCACTGGGCACCACTCTAAGATCTGTCATGAACTCCTTCATCCAGACACCTTTCTTCGCCGCCTCCGAGGCAGTGATGTACTCCGCTTCGCATGTAGGATCAGCTACCACGCTTTGGTTGGAACTACTCCTGCTTATCGCTCCCCCATTGAGAATGTATACGTATCTTGTTTGAGACTTAGAGTCATCCGGATCAGTGTCAAAGCTTGCATCGACGTAACCCTTTGCGACGAGCTCTTGATCACCTCCATAAACGAGAAACATGTCCTTAGTCCTTTCAGGTACTTGAGGATATTCTTGACCACCGTATAGTGTGCCATTGCTGGATCACTTTGAAAGCTTCTGGTCATACTTATGGCAAGGCTGACATTTGGTCTTGTCCCCAATATTGCATACATGATAGAGCCTATGGCAGAAGAATAGGGGATGACACTCATCTTTTCTCTATCCTCTGCAGTCACTGGGCATTGAGTCTTACTTGGCTTCACACCTTACAATACAGGCAAGAACCCCTTCTTGGACTGATCCATTTTGAGCTTCTTCAAAACTTTGTCAAGGTATGTGCTCTATGAAAGTCCTATTAAGCGTCTTGATCTATCTCTATAGGTCTTGATGCCTAATAGGAAAGCAGCTTCTCCTAGGTCCTTCATTGAAAAACTCTTGTTCAAATATTCCTTCATGCTTTCCAACAATTCTATATTGTTTCCAATCACCAATATGTCATTCACATATAATATGAGAAACGCTATAGAGTTCCCACTCACTTTCTTGTAAATACAAGCTTTTCTGTAAACTTGTATAAAACCGAATGCTTTGGTCACCTCATCAAAGCGAAGATTCCAACTATGAGATGCTTGCAACAGTCCATAAATGGATCGCTGGAGCTTGCAAACTTTGTCAGCATTCTCTGGATCGACAAAACCTTCGGTTTGTATCATATACAACTCTTCCTTAAGGAAACCATTGAGTAACGCTATTTTGACATCCATCTGCTAAATTTCATAATCGAAAAATGCAGCTATTGCTAACATGATTCTGACGGACTTAAGCATTGATATGGGTGAGAAGGTCTCATCATAGTCAACTCCTTTAACTTGTGAAAAACCCTTTGCCACAAGTCAAGCTTTATGGATGGTGACATTACCGTCCGCGTCCACCTTCTTCCTAAAGATCCATTTTTCTGAATGGCCTTTTGCCCTTAATGTAATACTTCCAAAGTCCATACTATGTTTTCATACATGGATCCCATCTCGTATTTCATCGCCTCTAACCATTTGTTGAAATCTGGGGCCATCATCACTTCTCCATAGCTCGTAGGTTCATCGTTGTCCAATAACACGACCTCTAAGACAGAGCTACCGTACCAATCAGGAGCAACACGTGCCCTTGTCGACCTACGAGGTTTGATAGTAACTTGATCCGAAGCTTCATGATCATCATCATTAACTTCCTCTTCAACTGATGTAAGCTCCATATAAACATCTTTCTGCGCTGCGCTACTCTCTTGTTGAAACAAAGGTTCAACAACCTCATCAAGTTCTATCTTCCTCCCACTCAATTCTTTCATGAGAAACTCTTTCTCAAGAAATGACCCATTTTTAGCGACAAACACTTTGCCTTCGGAAGTGAGATAGAACGTATACCCAAACGTCTCTTTTGGGTATCCTATGAAGACACATTTCTCTGCTTTGGGTTCCAGCTTTTCAGGCTGAAGCTTTTTGACATAAGCGTCACATACCCAAACTTTAAGAAACGACAACTTTGGTTTGTTACGAAACCAATTTTCATACGATGTTGTCTCCATGGATTCCGATGGTGCCCTATTTAAAGTGATTGCAGCTGTCTCTAATGCATAACCCCAAAACGATAGTGGCAAATCGGCAAGATACATCATAGAATGCACCATATCCAATAAGGTTCGATTACGACATTCGAACACACCATTACGTTGTGGTGTTCCAGGCGGTGTCAGTTGTGAAACAATTCCACATTGTCTTAAGTGACTGCCAAACTCATAACTCAGATATTCTCCTCCTCGATCAGATTGTAGGAATTTAATCTTCTTTTTACGGTGATTCTCAACATCACTTTGAAATTGCTTGAATTTTCCAAACATCTCCGACTTGTGTTTCATTAAGTAAATATACCCATATCTACTTAAGTCACCAGTGAAGGTGAGAAAGTAACGATATCCATTGCGCTCCTCAATGCTCATTGGAATGCATGCATCAGTATGTATGATTTCCAACAAGTCACTTCCCCGTTCCATTGTTACAGAGAACGGGGTCTTAGTCATCTTGTCCATGAGGCATGGTTCACATGTGTCAAGCGATTCAAAATCAAGTGACTCCAAATGTCCATCAACATGGAGCTTCTTCATGCGTTTTACACCAATATGACCTAAACGGCAGTGCCACAAGAAAGTCATACTATCATTATCAACTCTACATGTGTATCATTAGTATTGAGATTCAATAACAATAAACCCCTCACATTGGGTGCATGACTATAAAAGATATTACTCATATAAATAGAACAACCATCATTCTCCGATTTAAATGAGTAACCGTCTAGCAATACACAAGATTCAAATATAATGTTCATGCTTAACGTAGGTAGTAACCGTCTCGCAATAAACAATATTCAGGTTCATAATTAATCCCTATGGTAATCTAAGGGCGAGCGTGTCGACGGTGATCACATCAATCTTGGAACCATTTCCCACTCGCGTCGTCACTTTGTCCTTTGCCACCCTCCTTCTATTTTGTTGCTCCAACTTTGAGTTTCAAATGTGAGCGACCAAACCGGTATCAAATACCCAGGCACTACAACAAGAGTTGGTTAGGTACACATCAATAACATGTATATCGTATATACCTTGTTTGGTGTTGGCCGCCTTCTTGTCCGCTAGGTACTTGGGGCAGTTCCACTTCCTGTGACCAGTTCCCTTGCAATGAAAGAACTCAGTTTCTGACTTGGGTCCAACCTTGGGTTTCTTCACGGGAGGGCAACTGCTTTGCCACTGTTCTTGGAGTTACCCTTCTTGCCCTTGCCATTATTCTTGAAACTAGTGGTTTTATTGACCATCAACACTTGATGCTCCTTCTAAATTTCACACTCAGCGACTTTCAGCATCGCAAACTGTCGGGGATATACCCCGCGGTATAACCCGGCCGGAAATATTACCCGTCCAGGACTTGGCGACTCGCGGGAAACCCGAGAGACTTGATGATTCTTGGTAACCCAGCAGGTGGGTCAGACGAGCGACAAGGCCCAAGGCCCGGCTTGTAAGCCGGCCCCAGGCGTCTCACAAGAGAAGGCCCAAAGGAGAGAAAGGATTCCCTCACAAAGGAAACAAGACCCAAAATAGGATTCATGAAAGACTAGTCCTAATCCTACTCCTAGTAGGACTCTACATGTAAATCTACCCTTTCCACCTATATAAGGAGGGTAGAGCACCCCTAGAGAGACAAGTTCATAAGATTCAAGTCATTAGAGATAGACAGATTAGAGGCTCTCAAGATTAGAGATAGCAAGACAACACCCTTGTAACCAAGAGATCTTCCTCATCATCAATACAAGACAAGCAGGACATTGGCTTTTACCTCCATTGGAGGGGCCGAACCTGGGTAAACTCGCGTCTCTCGATTCCGACCAACCCGTATCAAGCCGCCACATAGTTGCATCCGCCTCGAACCTAAGTCCGTTCACCCAAACATCTGCCATAAAAAATCCACGACAGTTGGCGCCCACCGTGGGGCAAGGAGCACGGTGGTATTGTGTTATTGAAGGGAGCCTTGGAGGGGTCGAGAAGCTTGCAATTGGTCGGATGAAGAAAAACCAGCATTGAACAATCGCACAAGGGAAAACCAAGGGAAGATCAGGCAAATTTACCGAAGATTAAGATTAATTAACTCCTCCGATCAACTATATACTTCATAGTTCAAAGATTTGTTCAAGGTGAGTTGGGGTCTCGCGTTTATGCAGGTGCCGCAAGTCGCCGAGTCAGAGAGCCCAGGATTTCTGCAGCAATTATGATCTGTGCAGCGGATTTGTCCGATTACTACTGTGATTTCTACCCCAGTTCATCGGATCTAGAATCGTGAAGTGTTCATGTGATACTAATTGAGTCAAACAGGATTCAGCACGGATTGAACAAAACCGGCCTTGACACAGAATCAGATGTTGACCATCGATCGGCTCCTCCTTGCCCCAGCCGTGTTCGTGCCGCTCCGGCCAATCTCACGCATGCCTACACCGGCGTCTCCGCCTCGCCGCCTTGAGCCGCCACTCTGCTCTGCGCCTGCCTCGCATGTTCACCGAGCCGCCGTTCTACTACGCCTTGCCGGCGCTTGCCGCTGTCGTCGTCGCGTAACCTGCCTGTGCTGCTGCTGTGCTCCACCTTGCTCCGCCTTTTGCCACTGCCTCCGCCATGCCGTGGAGCATCCGAGCTTCCCTTGACTCTGTCTTCGCCGAGCCGCTGTGGCTCTGCCCCTCACCTGCGAAGTCGGCCCGCCATCGCCGAGCTGCGCCTCAACCGTTCACTCCGCAGCACCGCCTCACCTCGCCCTCACGCGTGGCTTGTAGCGGTCTGCTCTGCATGACCCGCCATGCCGACTAGCCAAACTCTTGCTCTGGTTCACCATGGCTTGCCCCCACGTGTCCGACATCCGATGACTCTGTCGTGCCTCCACCCGCCATTGTCGGTTCCACTACACTCCGCCGCCGTGGACACACTTGTGCGCTCATCGCCGCTGCTCCGTCCGTGCCCGCGTTAGCCTCCAGTACAAGGATGTTATCTCCGTTATGTGATCCGCCTAGGCCTTCGTCACCTCGGCCCCGTTCCTCTGTCACATTTTTCACCAAGTTGTCGACTGCTTCCACGACGTGCATCCGCCGTTCCGCCTCAACCACGGCAGGGGAGAGCTGCCACCTATCGAGCTGCTGCCGGAGAGCCGCCCCATGTAGCCTATCGAGCCGCCGCCAGGAAGCCACTCCTCATGCCTCTCTTCTATCCATAAGGTGTGGCATCGAGCTACCGCCTTCACAAAGCCTCGGGCCGTCCCACTGTCACGATTCCGAGCCGCCAGCGTCCCCTTGCAAGCCACTGACCGCCTTTCCCGCCGGCAGTCCATGCCGTTACCCGCTCTTGCGGCCTTGAGCCGCCCCCGTCGGCCATGTCTTCTTCACGCCGCTGGCCATAGGCCGCCTCACCCCACCCCTCTACTACAGTCGAGCCGCCTCGCCGGTTTGCCTCCTAGCTTCATCAAAACCGGCCGCCTCTAAGTCATCACTGGTCTGAGCCGCCGCGGGCCGACCTGGCCCCCTTTGAGTCACCTCTGGCCTGAGCCGCCGGCTACCTCCGCATCACTCTGAGTCGTCGCTGCCTTAAAGCCACCGCGCACCCCTTACGAGCCCGCAGTTGGCTCAGCCCCGCCCTGCGCCAAGTTGCTCGCGCACTCCCCTGCCGTTTGCTAACTGGAGAAAGGGATGGTGGGGAGTAGGTTGAGATTGAGAAAGAAAAGACAAAGTGATCAGGTGCAGCAAAAAGGGGGAGCATCTGGCACAGTCCTTGAGGGGATAAAACACAAATTCCTTTGCGGGCATATAAAGATCTACTGAGATTCAGCGACTGCATTAAAAAGTTATGTACGGACGCTACTTACGGATTATTGGTCATCCGAACAAATCAGGTGATATCCATCTAGAATCTATTTTATTAGCTCATATTGTTTTTATCACAGAAAAAATTACTTTGGTATGTATATTTTTATATGCAGGACATTATTTACTACAAACGTGGTTTATACGGAGCACACGTTGACAATATAGTGCACCAGCATTCGTCCGTGCCGCATTACCCAGTGAATTGACGCGCGCAAGCCACCGCCCCCGCGATCTGGTTTACATCAACACATAGAGTTATCCCTACAAGTTACCTAATGGACATGCGCAAGACGCTGCCCACGGTCTGATCTACATCAGTATATCGGTGCGGTGTTCGCTTGTACGAGCCGCTCGACGAACAGGCGCACAAGTCGCCGCCACTATGGTTTGGTCAACTTCAACCGGGACGAACCATTGACCGGGTTATTGAAACAATTCATACGGCATCGTCTATAACCTTCCACGGTCAACCTCAACCTTCAGTGGAGATTCTCAAGCCGCCTCTTCGAGTCAACTTAAGACTCAGGGGCTACAGACATGGCGAGACACATTTGGTCATTTTTCAACAAGAACCCCGGGTCATTGCAAGAAAAATTAACCCGATCCTGGGGGCTACTACATTATTTGTGGAAGGATTAAAAGTTTCCCAAGAGGATGAGCCGCCATGATGCACCGTTCAAACATGGGTGCCCTAATTTATTGAATCATCATAAAGTAACTTTAAGTTTCTGTTGTCTATGCATTTCAGATTATGCAAAGGTGGATACTTCAAAGGTCGTTTGGGGCCTTCCAACCCACCGAGTTTAGCTCGCTCACCCTCTTGATCGACTCTTCAGCCAAAACAACAACATTGTATGGCGGTTTGCAAGACGGTGACTTACAAGTTGGTGGTCCACACGACGGCAACGTGCAATATGGTGCAAACATTGACTCCGTCAAAGAGGTCGTTTGGGGGCTTTCAACCTTCCGGGTTAAGCTTCAACACTCTCGATCGGCTCTTCGGGCACGATAAGGCGGGTCACGGACACAAAATGTTGACTCCGTCAACAAGGTCAGGAGGGGGTGAATGTTGCCCCCCCCTCTTGATCGGCTCTTCAGCCACCGTAAGGCGGGTCACGAACCCAAAATGTTGATTCCATCAACAAGGTCGTTTGGGGGTTTTCAACCTTCCGGGTTAAGCTTCAACCCTCTCGATCGGCTCTTGAGCCACTGTAAGGCGGGTCACGGACCCAAAACATTGACTCTATCAACAAGGTCAAAAGGGGTGCAGCGAGTTGTGAACATACCCCCTTTTGATCCGTAAGGCCGAGTTATACCTTCCTGTATGCAGCTGCCGCTGTGCCAAGGGTGCAGCAAGCTGTCAACTCACCCCCTCCGAGGGCCTCTTACAGCGGCGAGGGAAACTCTCTCATTTTCTACGTACTCTCTACCAAGTGGCCCGTCGTACTCTTAAGCAAGTGACACTATTTAAGTTTCAAACGATGGATTTATGTCATGTGAGAAGTAGCTTATGAGCCTGGGGTCCCCGCTGTAAATTCTCGTCTGTTGCGCCCTTACCAGTTAATCTCGCCTAGAGACCCTGAGACGCTCAAAGTTGACGGTCATTCTCGTTAGAGATCCTGCACTGTTAGGTAGTTCAAATCAAGAGGTCCCCCCAAAAGGGATAGCAATGAGTTTTTGAAAAACAAAAAAGGAAGGAAAAGCAAGGACATCATACATTGCATCATACATGGCATCATACATTACATCATGCATTGCATACATATCATGCCGGTCTCCAAAGTCGGGTAAGAGCACGATTATGTAAGAAGAAGCAAGGCTATAAATTTTTTTAACATATCCGGGTTATGCTTTTTCAACCCACCCTTACAGCAATGCAGAATATATTATGTCTCTTTTATTTTTACAAGTCTTGTCTCTTAAGATGAGCCGCCGTTAAGTATGATGAAAAACTCCTTCAAGAAGAAATGGATCTTCAATAGCCAACATGACTAGATCTTCATCATGGTTTATCATAACCAATACTAAATGATTGGGGTTTTTTCAAGCCAGATTGGAAAGTTGATTGTTCTTGAAGAGCCGCCCCATCAGACATAATACCGTGTCATTTAATTGACTGGCTATTGGATTTCTTCAACCTGTGCCCTGTAGTATACTACAACACTCATGGATTGCTCAAACATATATTTGTTGGGTTGTACCACAACCACGAGCAGGGATTTCATTCCAAAGGCAAAGGAATTATTCTAGGATATTCACTCGAGGTTATATTACAACCATGGTCAAGGATTCTTTCAAATCAGATCAATATCAGTTCAAGAGAACTTCTGAGGTGCATTATGATGGGTTATTCTCACACAGTCCCAAGTCGCCGCAAGCGTGCCACCCGGCACTTGGGGGCTACACCGCCCAGTTCAAATTTTTCTAAAGTCCCAAGTCGCTGGAGGCATGCGACCCGACACTTGAGGTCTACAATATTCAGCTGTTTAATAGATTATAAGGTTCAAATTGAAGACCCGGCCCATCATATACTCATGACTCGGTCCTTGGGGGCTACACTAGCTGAAGTTTTATAAAGTATAAGACAATTACATGTCCCAGGCTGCTGCAGGCAAGACAGCCTGGTACTTGGGGGCTACACAATCAAAGATATTATTGCCAAGCACCAAGTCATCATGGATAAGCTTCGAGCTTGGGGGCTATAGGTAACATGGATATATCAAAAATTGAAGAGAGTTTTCCAGATGTCAATTGTGAGTGAGACCGGCTCAACAGATTTTTATTGAGCCGAAGCATTAAAATACCGAATCAACATCCGATGGATTTTCATCCCAATATTTTTATCAAGTCAGCTACAGTCTAGTTGTTTGACCCGGCGTCACCAACAATCATAACCCGGCATTGTCAAAACATCATAACCCGTCAGAGTTTATATGAGCAATCCGGCTTTACAAGTTGTAGAGTATTGGAGGCCGATTCAATGGCATATGGGTGTTGTATTCCCAATATTTTTTACTTCAAAGTACACTCACAAGCAGGACAATTGAGAAGACGGCTCGCTCATATGAAGAAGAAACCCATATTTTCAAGGAGATATTTCATTAAGCCGGCCAGTGGAGCGAGCTAGTCACTTAACATATTTGTTATTCTTATTTCAGGACCTTATAACATGAATAAATTCAAGCTAACCTGGGGCTAATGTCGGCGATATACCCGGCGGTATAACCCGGTCGGAAATATGACCCGGCCAGGACTTGGCGACTCATAGGAGACCCGCGAGACTTGACGATTCATTTTCAACCCCGCAGGCGAGTCAGACGAGTCACTGGACCCAAGGCCCAGCATGTAAATACGCGCCAGATGGCTCATAACAGAAGGCCCAAAGGAGAGAAAGGATTCCCTCACAAAGGAAACAAGACCCGGAATAGGATTCGTGAAAGACTAGTACTGATCCTACTCCTAGTAGGACTCTACATGTAAACCTACCCTTTCCACCTATATAAGGAGGGGTAGAGCACCCCTAGAGAGACAAGTTCACAAGATTCAAGTCATTAGAGATAGACAAATTAGAGGATCTCAAGATTAGAGCTAGAAAGACAACACCCTTGTAACCAAGAGATCTTCCTCATCATCAATACAAGTCAAGCAAGAAGTAGGCTTTTACCTCCATCGGAGGGGCCAAACCTGGGTAAACTCACGTCTCTCGATTCTGACCAACCCCTATCAAGCCGCCACATAGTTGCGTCCGCCTTGAACCTAAGTCCATTTACCCGGACATGTGCCGTGACAAATCCACGACACAAACAGCTCGGCGACTAACTTGTCCATCCCTTGCATGTTATAGTTCATCACAAAGCTTTTGTTGCTAGGTGGCAATGATTGAAGAACTCTGTCAGTGATCACCTCTAGCTGAAGGGGCTTCCCTAACTCAGCCAAATGGTTCAAATACCAAGACATTCTGAGTATATGTTCAGTGTCAGACCCGTTCTACTCCATCTTGCAAGGATAGAACTTATCGGAGGTCTCATACCTGTCGATCCGGGCATTATTCTCAAATATAAACTTCAACTCCTAGAACATCTCATATGCTCCATGACGTTCAAAACACTTTTAAGTCCCTGTTCTAAGCCATAAAACATTGCACATTGAACTATCGCGTAATCTTTAGAACACGCATGCCAGGCGTTCACAACATCTGCAGACGATACTGGAGCAGGTGCTTCACCGAGCGGTGCATCTAGGACATAAACCTTTTGGGAAGCCGTGAGGATAATCCTCAAATTACGGGCCCAGTCTACAAAGTTACTTCCATCATCTTTTAACCCGGCTTTCTCTAGGAACGCATTGAAATTCTTGGGAACTACTACGCGAGCCATTGATCTACAAAATAAATTTGCAAAGGTTACTAAGACTATTGTTCAAGATAATGAGTTTAGTTAATCATATTACATAAAAAAACTCGCACTCAAATTGACATCCCTCTGGTCCTCCGTGTGATACACGATCCAAATTCACCAACCCAAGTCTGATCATTACGTGAGATGAGGTGGTTTCAATGGTGAACATCTCCATGTTGATCATATCTACTATATGACTCATGTTCGACTTTTGGGTCTCTTGTGTTTCGAGGCCATGTCTATACATGCTAGGCTCATCAAGTTTAACCCGAGTGTTCCGCACGTGCAACAGTGGTTTGCACCCATTGTATGTGAATGTAAAGTCTATCACACCCGATCATCACGTGATGCTTCAAAACGATGAACTTTCGCAATGGTGCACACTCGGGGAGAACACAATTTTATCTTGAAATTTTAGGGAGGGGTCACCTTATAATGCTACCATCGACCTAAGCAAAATAAGATGCATAAAAGGATTAACATCACATGCAAATTATAAGTGACATGATATGGCCATGAAGTTGTGCTTTCCATCTCCATCTTCAAAGCACCGACACGATCTCCATCGTCACCATCATAACACTATGATCTCCATCATCATGATATCCATCATTGTGTCGCCATCGGGGTTTTCGCGCTCACCATGCTTCTACTAATATTGCTACCGCTTAACAATAAAGTAAAGCATTACATAGCGCTTAATGATTGACACACAAGTCATGCAATAATTAAAGACAACCCTATGGCTCCTGCCGGTTGCCGTACTCAACTACTCATCGACATGCAAGTCGTGATATTCTATACAAAACATGATCATCTCATCCATCACATATATCTCATCATGTCATTAGCCATATCATATCACAACATACCCTGCAAAAACAAGTTAGACGTCCTCTAATTGTTGTTGCATGTTTTATGTTGTCCTGTTCTCACGACAGATGCCATGGGTGGATTATCTAGAGTGGTTGGGGCCGAAGGACGCCAACGGACTCCGGTAACGTGATCGGGAACAAGCGGTGTGAGACACACGATCTACACAGGTTCAGGGCACTCCGTGGGAGGTAACACCCCTAGTCCTGCTTGGCTAGTTGATGAACTAAGTGGGATACAACGGTGCTCCTAGAGCTGTTGGGTGGAGGCAGAAGAAGGAGCTAGCTGGCTCTTCCTGTCTCTCTATGTGTGTGGATGAGTGTGGAAGATGGTGAGAATACTTGCCCCTCACATGGGGGTGCCGGGTTTTTTTATAGGCCAACTTGTTGTAAATATGCAATAGAGGCAATAATAAATTGGTTATTATCATATTTCCTTGTTCATGATAATCGTTTATTATCCATGCTATAATTGTATTGATCGGAAACTCAGATACATATGTGGATACATAGACAACACCATGTCCCTAGTATGCCTCTAATAGACTAGCTCGTTGATCAAGATGGTCAAGGTTTCCTGGCCATAGACATGAGATGTCATTTGATAATAGGATCACATCATTAGGAGAATGATGTGATGGATAAGACCCAAATTATAAATATAGCGTATGATCATGTCAGATTATTGCTATAGTTTTCTACATGTCAAGTATCTGTTCCTATGACCATGAGATCATGCAACTCACTGACACCGGAGGAGTACCTTGTGTGTATCAAACATCACAACGTAACTGGGTGACTATAAAGGTGCTTTACAGGTATCTCCGAGGGTGTCTGTTGGGTTGGCATAGATCAAGACTGGGATTTGTTACACCGTGTGACGGAGAGGTTTCTCAGGGTCCACTCGGTAATACAACATCACTATAAGCCTTGCAAGCAATGTGAATACAAAGTTAGCCACGAGATCTTGTATTATGGAACGAGTAAAGAGACTTGTCGGTAACGAGATTGAACTAGGTATAGAGATACCGACAATCGAATCTCGGGCAAGTAAGATACCGAAGAACAAAGGGAACTGCATACGGGATTAGCTGAATCCTTGACACAGAGGTTCAATCGATAAATGTCTTCATACAATATGTAGGAACCAATACGGGTATCCAGGTCCCACTATTGGATATTGACCGTAAAGGTGTCTCGGTCATGTCTACTTGGTTCTCGAACCCGCAAGGTCTGCACACTTAACGTTCGGTGACGTTTCAGTAGTATTGAGTTATGTATGGTGGTGACCTAAGGTTGTTCAGAGTCCCGGATGAGATCTTGTACATCACGAGGAGCTCCACCATGGTACAAAGGTAAAGATTGATATATAGGAAGTCCTGTCTTGGTCACCGAAAAAGTTTCGGGCTCATCTATAGTGTACGAGGAATGCCGGGAGGGTACCGGGGACCATCGGGAGGGGTGTCTCGACCCAAAGGACCTCATGGGCTGTGGGAGGAGTCAAACCAGACCCTAGTGGGCTGGCCAAATGCAGGATCACTAGAAGAGTATGTCTAGAGCGGGGTGAATAGACTACTAGCAGGAATTTAAAACTACCTCAAGCATAAATTTAAGGGTTGGCAGTTTTAGCATATATAGCAAGTCTATAACACCCTACACAAGCAAGTATTTAAGTATAGCAGCGGAAAGTAAAGACATGGCACATGGAAGTAAGGAGTAGAGATAGGGAGATCAAAAGGAATGAAGGACACGAAGATTTTTCCCGTGGTTCCGATAGGTGGTGCTATCGTACGTCCATGTTTATGGAGTTTTCAACCCACGGAGGGTAACGGTCGCGAGAGTCCGTGGAGGGCTCTACCCACGGAGGGTTCCACGAAAAAGCAACCTTGACTATACCGTAACGTATTACGTCCATGAAGGACTAGCCTCACTATGGGTAGATCTTCACGAAGTAGGCAATCTCCTTGCCTTGACAAACTTCTTGGTTCACTCCACAACATGAAGTAGGAGGCTCCCAAGTGACACCTAACCAATCTAGGAGGCACCACCCTCTAAAATTCCATAGGCTCGATAATGTCGATGAACTCCTTGCTCTTGTGCTTCAAGATGATAGACTTCTCAACACACAATCACTCTCACACCGATTTGGCTTGGTGGAAGAGATTGATTGGGTGGAAAGCAACTTGGGGAGGCTAGAGATCAAGATTCATATGGTAGGAATGGAATGCCATGATCTCAACACAGGAGTAGGTGGCTCTCCATCAGAAAATAAGTAGGTATGAGTGGGGAACTATTCTGAGTGCTTCTCTTGCGAGTGAGTGGTGGTGGAGGGGTATATATAGGCATCTCAAAAAATCCAACCGTTACACCTAATAAGTCATACTCGGTGACACTGATGTGTTAATCTCGGTGGTACCGAGTTGCCTCACAGGTAGAAACTTTTGAATCTCGGTGAGACCGATACACACAACTCAGTTGCATCAATAAGGTGACCAACAGTCAGATTGCCAAACTTGGTGGGACCGATTTTGTGAATTTGCGTAACAAGAAGTTGGCAACCCAAACTCTATGGTACCGAATCAGAATCGGTTGCACCCAAATGCTAGGGTTTGGCTGAGTCTGTCTGAGGCTGAGAATTGGTGGCACCGAGTGGAAAGTGTTGGTTGCACCGATTTTTGATATTTGGCTTTGGACAGACTTTTCTAGAAGAGCTTATGGGTGTATGTGGTGACTATCACTTGTGCATGTATGAGCATTTAATTCACCGACAGTACCTTACCCCCTTTTAATAGTATTGGCTTTCGTATGGACTCAAAGTGATTTCTCACAAAAGGTAAAATGTAGAGTCCTCTTGCTTGAAGCTTTGCCAGTGCTATTCCTTCTTCTTCTTCATGGGGATACTCTCCACACTCCTTTTTGCCAACCCATCTATCTCTATGGACTTTATGTGAAATACACTAGATGAAAGTATTAGTCTAAGAGACAATGTATGTCTTCATGAATTATCAAAACCACCAAGGGAGCACATTGTGCTTGAACCGAACCCCCCACTAAGGCCCATGCGGTTAGGGGTGGCAAAAACACAAAGGTGGAAAGGGTTTCCAAGTGGAGAGGAGGAATCTTACTCCTAGTAGGATTGGAGTAGGACTCCTCCACCTCCAATTTCGGCAAACCCTTGAGGGTTTGAGTCTGCCTCCTTTCATCCCTCCCTCCTATATATACTAGAGGATTTATAGGGGAAAGCTAACCCTAATTGCCATGTGCTGCCTTATTCTTCCCTAGGTTAGTTTCTCCTCTAGATTAGTTCTGCGGTGCTTAGGCAAAGCCCTGCCGGATTTGTTCACCGCCACCGCCACCAGACTATTGTGCTGCCGGAGAACTCATCTACCTCTCCGCTCCCTTTTGCTGGATCAAGAAGGCGGAGATCTTCCTCAAGCCATACGTGCGATGAACGCGGAGGTGTCGTCCGTTCGGCGCTAGATCGGAAGGACCATGAGTGGATCACGGGACGGACCGTGATGGGATCGTGGGACGGATCGTGATTGGATCGCGGGACGGATCATGATGGGATCGCGGGACGGATTGCGATTTGGATCGCGAAGACGTTCGACTACATCAATCGTGTTTCTTAACGCTTCCCGCTTAGCGATCTACAAGGGTATGTAGATCCACTCTCTCCCTCGTAGATGGTCATCACCATGGATAGATCTTGCGTGTGCGTAGGAATTTTTTTGTTTCCCATGCAACGTTCCCCAATAGTGGCATCATGAGGTAGGTTTATGTGTAGATGAGAACACAAGTAGAACACAAAGGAGTTTGTGGGCATTGATTCTTAGATTGCTTCCTCCCTTGGTCGTGTTTTGATTCAGCGGTATTGTGGGATGAAGCGTCCCGGACCAACCTTACTTGTACGCTTACGAGAGACCGGTTCCATTGGCAGACATGTGATTCTAGTTGGATCGGATTCAACAAAGGCAGTCCTTGAGAAGGATGAATAGCAATTTGTGTATCACCGTTGTGGTTTTGCATAGGTGAGAATTGTTCTTGCTAGATACCCGCAGAAGCCACGTAAAACTTGCAACAACAATTAGAGAACGTCTAACTTGCTTTTGTAGGGTATGGTGTGATGTGATATAGCCAATTAAATGATGAGATATATGTAATGTATGAGATTATCTTGTTTTGTACAGAATATCATGACTTGCATGTCGATGAGTACGGCAAATGGCCAGAGCCATAGGGTTGTCTTTAATTATTTTCACCATTTTTGCTTTACTTTATCGCTATGAGTTAGTAATAGTCATGGAAGCAACAGTCGGTGTGCCAACCCCGGTGACGACACATTGATGGAGATCAAGATGATGGAGATCATGGTGTCATGCCGGTGACAATGGAGATCATGCCGGTGCTTTGAAGATGAAGAACAAAAGCACAAGTTCATGGCCATATCATGTTACTTATGATTTGCATGTGATGTTAATCCTTTTATGCATCTTATTTTGCTTAGGACGACGGTAGCATTATAAGGTGATCCCTCACTTAAATTTCAAATTAAAATTGTGTTCTCCCCGAGTGTGCACCGTTGCGAAAGTTTGTCATTTTGAGACACCACGTGATGATTGGGTGTGATAGACTCTACGTTCGCATATAACGGGTGCAAGCCATGTTGCACATGCGGAACACTAGGGTTAAACTTGATGAGCCTAGCATGTACATACATGACCTCAGAACACAAGAGACCAAAAGGTCGAACATGAGTCATATAGTAGATATGATCAACATGAAGATGTTCACCATTGAAACCACCTCAACTCACGTGATGATCGGACTTGAGTTGGTGGATTTGGATCATGTGATACTGGAATGACCAGAGGGATGTCAATTTGAGTGGGAGTTTCTAAGTAATATGATTAACTAAACTCATTATCATGAACATAGTCAAAATGGCTTTGCAAATTATGTTGCAGATTACTCTCGTGCTGTAGCTCCCTTGAATATTTTATATGTTCCAAGAGAAATATAGTTGAAAGATGATGGTAGCATGCGGACTGGGTCCGTGATCTGAGGATTGTCCTCATTGCTGCACAAAAGGCTTATGTCCTTAATGCACCGCTCGGTGCGCCACCCCCTCGAACGTCGTCTGTAGATGTTGTGAACATCTAGCAGGCACGTTTTGATGACTCCTTGATAGTTCATTGCGTCATGCATTTTGACTTAGAATTGAGCCTCCAAATACGTTTTGACCGTCACAGAGAATATGTGATGTTCCAAGAACTGAAATTGGATTTCAGGCTCGTGCCCGTGTTGAGAGGTATAGGACCTCCAACAAGATTCTTTGCCTGCAAGATGAAGGAGAATAGCTCAATCGATGAGCATGTGCGCAGATTGTCTGGGTACGCCAATCGCTTGAATCGAGTGGGAGTTGATCTTCCAGATAAGATAGTGATTGATATAGTTCTCCAAGTCACTGTCACAAAGCTGCTAGAGCTTTGTGATGAACTATAAACCTGCCAGGGATGGAATTAATGATCCCTGAGCTGTTTGCGATGTTTGACACCGTGAAGGTAGAAATCGAGAAGGAGCATCAAGTGTTGATGGTTAGTAAAACCACTAGTTACGAGAAGGGCCAGGGCAAGTAAGAAAACTTCATGGATGGCAAGCCAGTTGCTGCTCCAGTGAAGAAACCCAAAGTTGAACCCAAACCCGAGACTAAGTGCTTCTATTATGAGGAGAGCGGTCGCTAAAGTGGGACAACCCTGGATACTTGGTAGATAAGAAGGCTGGCAACATCGACAGAAATATATTTGAGATACATAGGGTATGTTGTGATATGATATGGCCAATGACATGATGAGATATATGTGATGTATGAGATGATCATGTTTTGTATAGAATATCACGACTTGCATGTCGATGAGTACGGCAACCGGCAGGAGCCATAGGGTTGTCTTTAATCTATTTTTTCCGTTTTGCTTTACTTTATCACAATGGGTTAGCAATAGTTGTAGAAGCAATAGTTGGTGTGACAGCCTCATGGCGACACGTTGATGAAGATCAAGATGATGGAGATCCTGGTGTCATGCCGGTAACAATGGAGATCATGTCGGTGCTTTGAAGATGGAGATAAAAAGGACAAGTTCATGGCCATATCACGTCACTTGTGATTTGCATGTGATGTTAATCCTTTTATGCATCTTATTTTCCTTAGGATGACGATAGCATTATAACGTGATCTCTCACTAAAATTTCAAGATAAAATTGTGTTGTCCCCGAGTGTGCACCGTTGCGAAAGTTCATCATTTTGAAGCACCACGTGATGATCGGGTGTGATAGACTCTACGTTCACATACAATGGGTGGAAGCCAGTGTTGCACAAGCGGAACAGTCGGGTTAAACTTGACGAGCCTAGCATGTACAGACATGGCCTAGGAACACAAGAGACCGAAAGGTAGAACATGAGTCATATAGTAGATATGATCAACATGGAGATGTTCACCATTGAAACCACCACATCTCACATGATGATCGGACTTGGGTTGGTTAGTTTGGATCATGTAGCACTCGAATGACCGGAGGGATGTCAATTTGAGTGGGATTTTTTAGTAATTTGTTTAACTAGACTCATTTTTTGAACAATAGTCTTAGTAACTTTTGCCAATTCATGTTGTAGATCAATGGCTCACAGAGCAGTTCCCCTAAATTTCAATTCATTCCTAGAGAAAGCCAAGTTGAAATATGATGGAAGTAACTTTGTATACTGGGCCCATAATCTGAGGATTATCCTCACAGATTGCCAAAAGGCTTATGTCCTTGATGCACCGCTAGGTGATGCACCCGCTCTAGTGTCGTCTGCAAACGTTGTGAATGCATGGGAGGCATGTTTTGGAGATTACTCAGTAGTTCAATGTGCAATGTTGTATGGCATAGAACCGGGACTTCAAAGATGTTTTGAACGTCATGGAGCATATGAGATGTTCCAGGAGTTGAAGTTTATCTTTCAGAAGAATGCCTGGATCGATAGGTATGATGATAGAGGCGAAGTTGTCCCTGTCTTTCGGTGAAATGGTGGCTATCATTTTTGGTGGAGTAGACTTTGACAATCCGACTACGAATGTGTGATGACGTCGCGCGTTAGCAATCGCTAAACCAACTCCGAGAGGTTATTGACCATGCCGGAGCATGATCAACCTGACCACGAGGGTCTATTTCCTGCACGCTAACAAAGAACAAGCAAGAAACTAAGATTGCAATATGGATATTGCAAATATAAGAGGAAATATTTATTGATGAAGTGGGGGTTCTGTGACGCCTTTGTGTGGTCGTGGAACACAAACGAAGAACGCGAAGTTCCAGCTATGGCGAACTTGTAATCTATACAAAACCCAAACCTAAAACGACGCCCTATGGGCTGTATATATGGGGGAATATAGGGGAATTTCATGGCCCCTTGGAGGAGGGGTCCGAATCCGATCCTACCTTAGTTTCCCCATACATACGGACTCTAAAAACAGCCTATAATATGGTATTTCGAATTTACATAGGCCTGGGCCAAAATAAGGTGGCGCGGCACCTATATTAGCCTAGGGACAAATTTTATAAAGTGGCATCATGCATATTTTGTCCAAGGCTTCTTGCTCCCATTATGGTGGCTTCAAAGTGCGAAAATCATCATCGGAAGCTCCATTGTTCTTTCCCGCGCGCGCACCTTCTTCTCCATGCTTGATCCCGCTCCAATGGTCATCCTTCTTGTCCATGCTAGGTCCTTCATTCATAAGTAA
This sequence comes from Hordeum marinum, assembly GCA_022496015.1. Lineage (NCBI taxonomy): Eukaryota > Viridiplantae > Streptophyta > Magnoliopsida > Poales > Poaceae > Hordeum > Hordeum marinum. Next base: position 340,089,837 of record CM039673.1, read on the forward strand.
AACAAAAGTATCTAATTTAGGCAGCATCATATGTTCATGAACATTAGAAGGATTTCCAAGAAACGAAAGTACCTGGTAATTCATTGACGTGCGCGAGCTCTAGTAATTGGTCATGTATGTATAGCCATCGGAGTTGCAGTCAGATTTGCAGGTGTAACATTAGTAGGGATGTCCTCATCATCCTCCCCTTCTTGAACTGAAATCGTCCTCGACGGAAGCTCATCTTCCTCACCCAAATAAGGCTTCAAATCTGCAATGTTAAAAGTGGGGCTAACCTGTGACAACCCAAGTGTTGCCCCTGCCTTTATGGCCTTGTAACCTATGTGGACCCATGTGTCATGTCATGAATGTATATGAGTTTTCTCCTTTCCATGTCATTGTCTCATGCATTGTGCAGCATGCATCTCATCATGTCATGCATACTATATTGTGGTGTGCTTCCATGTGATCTTGTGGAGTTTGTGAGTAGCTCTTGTGTGGTTTGTGATGAGTGCATGTGTGGGCATTAACTTCCTTACTCTCCCTTGTTTTCAAATATCTAAACCTAAGATTTATTTCCTTTTATTTTTCCTCAACAAAATTAACTTGCTCTATAAATTTGTTAAAAATGTTCAAGTTGTAGGTAATTTTATTTTGAGCTTGTCTGTGATGCTCTTTGTGTTGTTTGGACTTGGGCTCATGTGGTTTTGCTAAATAATAGGGGTTGTTCATATTTAAAAGTATTTAAAATATTTGTCCCAAAAATCATCTCTTCATTTTATTTAAATGGGGCATATTATTTGCTCAGGCAAGGTATTTTTGTTTTATACCAAAACCCTTTTCTTTTTGTCTGAGGGTTTTTCTTGTTTTTATATTTTTATTAATAGGATCTCCCTCTAGTTTATTTTTCTGCGAGAGAGAGTGGGCATTGGGCCTTTCCTGGCCCAGGTTCTTTCCCCGCACGGCCCAGCCAGGTAGAAGACGGCTACCTGCCTCATCCTCCTGTGTTAGTTAGGAGCAGAGAGGGAGCAGAGAGGTGTGCGTCGCGTCACCGTGAGGGGATCACGGATGCCGAAGCCGACGCTGTTTCGCCCCCCCTTTATAAGGGCACGAACGCCGAGCGTTTCCCCATCTCCCTCCTCGCCGCCGCCGCTTCTTCCTCCTCCTTCTCCCTCCTTCTTCTTCTTTCTCTCGGGTTTAGAGTGAGTGAGCGGATTCAAAGAGTTGTCGCCGGTCTTCCTCACCGTCGTCTTCGCTTCTCCGGTGGCCTCGTCGCTGGTGGAGATGGTGTGGAGCACGCGAGTGTCTTCTGCGTTCCATTCCCGCTGCTAGGGGGTGAGCAGCACCTCCCTGCAATGCGTATCTTTGTTGCCATCGTCCGCAAGGCAGGAGCTTGTCGCTGGCGTCTTCTTCCTTTTCTTCTCGCCATCGTCCGTGTCCCCGCATCTTTGAGAAGCCCTTGGTGAGCAGCCCGTCGTCGTAGCCCTTTCTTCCCCTGCATAGGCCCATGCCCGTCACCGTAGCTTCTGTCGCCGCCGTGCCTCGAGCCGAGCGGAAGCTCGAGCTCGAGCGCCTCCACGCCACCGCGTTTAGCCATCGTGGGTGCGGGAATGGATCCTCCGTTGTGCCTGCTTCCTCCTTAGCCAGTCTGCGTCATCGGAGGGCCCCCGTTGTCATTGGATTTCACCATCGTCGTCAGCTGTCGCCGGGGTGCTCAAATTTTCAATTTCGTCAGAGGTTCGCTCGGTCTGTTAGTAATAGTAGCCTCTAACCCCTCCTTCTATCGAGATATGTCGAGTGGCGTAGTGGCATCCGGCTCGGGAATCGACCGAGAGGTCACGGGTTTGATCATGGCTCCGCCCTTTTGCTCTTTTTCTGATTGGGTGCACTGGTGTTGTTTGTTTGGATCCGGTGTGCAGCACGGATCCCGTGTGGTGGTGTGGCCTGTGTGCGGATCCCGTGCGGCCGTGTCCAAGTCTGTTGTGGCTGTGGTGGATGTGTGTGTGTGTGTGTGCTTGTGTGTGGTGTGTTTGGAGTGGATCTGGTGTGGTGCCAGATCCGGATGAGTGTGTGTGTGCAATGTTGTGTGTGGTGGTAGTGTTGTGTGTGTGTGACAAGTGGGCCTAGGCCCCACTTGTCATACACTAAGGACCCTGGTGAGTATGCCAGGTGGGTCCCCCTTATATTAGTTATTTTTTCTTTTATGTTGTTTTGGTGTTTTAAGTGATTTAAATAGATATTTCCATTTCTGGTAACATTGGTAATTTTGGACATGAATATATTTGACATGATCATTTATAGTAAGTTTTCACTTATAGGAATGAGTGGTGTTTTGCTATCTAGTGTTTTGCCATGATGCTCCATACAAAGATAGGGGTGTGATATATGATTTTTGGGTAGAATCTCCCGAGAAATTCACTGGTATATCTTGTTTGGTCATTTGAGAAAGTTTGTCAAAATGTCATTTTCTCTCAAAGTGCCATTTTGTCATTTTCGTTATATTAAATCCATGCATGCTATGATAATTGTGCCAACATGTAAATGGTAGCCTTTGATGAGTAGAATGCCATGGTATTCACTTTTGTCATGTTTAATTTGCATATAAGTGGGAACTATGCTCTAAAGTAGCTACTAAAATGTTGTTGTTTTCAACCTTGTTAAATATTTCCAAGTCTAAGAATTTGGTAATATTTCTATGCCATGAAGAGTGGTTGCTACCAAGTGATATGTTGAGAATTAGCTCAAGCTCAGTGCTAGTGTTTTGAAGTAGATGTTGTCCTCTACCATCCTGTTAATTTTCATGCCATGAGTTGGTTTCTATCACCATTTGTTTCTGCTGTCAACTTGCTATCAGCTTAACTCAGATTCCAAAAAATTGTTATTTTCACCAAGTCCCAAAAATTTGTTTCATCATGCCAAATTGTGAGCTACATGCTTATTGATGTGTGCCTCCATTCCAGATTGTGTAGTTGGATAATTTGATAAGCATGCTATGTAGTTTCTGTCAATGCCTTGTTTGTGGTTGGAGATTTCCTGTAGCTCTAGTTATTGGCTGTGTAAGTTGCTATGTTGCTGTTTTGTGGCAGATTGTTTGTTTTAGTGTTTTGTGACTTATGGGAGCTATACTCCATGGAATTGCTTGATCTTTGGCTCTATTGTGGTTGGTTTTTCATTGCCTAACTAGTGGCTCCTAACATAGTTTCTTGTTACCGGTGTTATGTTTCCATACTTTGCGTTCCTAACATGCTCGGGGTTGTTATGGGGACCCCCTTGTTTATTCGGTTGAGATTAAAACTTGTCTGGCAAGACCCAACTTTGTTACTACATTTGCTAAACAACTTAATAAAATTTGCATAGGGATTTGCAACCCCGTGGATAATAAATCAACCCCCGGGCCAGTGCTCCTCATGAGTGTTGGTCCAAACTAGAGCCGTGTGTAGGGCCAACCCAGTGTGATAGCCCAAGTGATGAATGTATTTGAGTTTCTCCTTGCCATGTCATTATGTCATGCATTATAGCATTTCATCATTAAATCTGGCATACTGATTTTTTGGTGTGCTTCTTGTGACCTTGTTGTGTTGTGGGTGTGTTTTTGTGGATGTGTGTGCTTGAGTGGGATCAACTCTTTCCCCCCTCTCTTATTGTTTCAAACAAACCAACCTATAACTCTTTTATTCCCATTTCCATTAATCAACAGAAGTTAATTGCTTTATTAATTTTTTGAAGCTCATGTGTGTTGTGCTTTGGTGTTTTAAGCTTTGTGATTTGGGGGGTTTTAAATAACAAGGGGCTGCTTTCGTAATAGTTAAATAAATACTTGCTTTATAAAATCCACTTAATAATTTTATTAAATAGCTCTCACTTTATCTCTTGCAAAAGTAATTTTTGTTCTTGCAAAACCCCTTTTATTTCCTCTCGGGATATTGTCTTGTTTTATTTTGTTTTAAATAGGAAGGCATGTTGTGTGTTTTCTGTGTGAGAGAGAGCTGGGCGCTAGGCCTCTTTTCCCTCACGGCCCAGAAAGCCTCCCTGAGCAAGCCCAGCCCCGCAGAGGTAGCGGAGACCTGCCCGCCGTCTTCCTCATTCAGAGAAGCATGAGAAAGAGCAGAGGTTCAGAGAGGGAGCTCGCGTCGACGCTGTGAGAGGAGCTCACGGACATCGAGGCGGCCCCCTATTTGAAACTGTGGATTCCTAGGGTTCCTCTCCTCCAGTCCTTCCACCGCCGATCCCATCTCCCCTCTCTTCCTCCCTCTTCTTTTCCTTCCCTTCTCTGTCAGGAGAGTGCAGCTTTAGGTAAGTTCAGAGAAAGGGCCGGCCTTTGTCGCCATCGTTGACCCTGATGGTGGTCTCCCTCCTTCCGGCCGTGGTGTCCAGGCCCTCGTCGTCATCGCCCTCGTTCTGTTCCCGCCACTAGGAGGTGGAGAGAGCATCCATGCCATCGGCCTCGTCTTCGTCATCATCGTGCTCCGGCAGCCCCCTCTATGTCGCTTCTCCCTCTGCTCCGACCTCTTCTGCGCATCCCTGACGTCGTCATCGACCTCCCGCGTCTTCTCCCGCAGCCTACGTGAGCTCCCGGTCGTCCATGACCCTTTCTTCCCCGCGTAGCCTGTCACCGTAGCGTTCGCCGTGTAGTGTCCATCGCCGTCAGCAGCCAAGGCACGACCTTGAAGGCCGTCGCGCCGTCCTCCTCATCACCGGACGAGAGGGGGAACACAAACCCTGTAGATCCCTGCCTCTGCCTGCAAGTCCGCATCGCCATATGTCCCTTATAGTCGCCGAATTTCGTCGTCTCCGTTGTTGCCTGTCGCCGGTGTTCCAAAGTTCAGTTTTGTCAGTTGAGTAGTGTAGGTGCTGGTATTATTTCAGGCAAGGCCGCCCCTTGTTCAGATGGCTCGGCCTAGTGCAGTGGCAGCACGTGGGGGGGACAACCAACATGTCTAGGGTTCGAATCCCGCTCCCCCTTGTGTTTTTCTTTTTTTGATTGGCTGCGTGTGTTGTTGCATGTGTGGATCCAGTGTGAGAACCGGATCCCGTGTGTTGTGTTGTGTGTGTGTGTGCAGGTCTTGTGTGGCTGTGTGTGGATCTGTGTGGGGCTGTGCAATGTGTGTGTGCTTGTGTGTGTGTCTGGATCAAGTGTGGCACCAGATCCATAGTGTAGTGTGTGTGCTGTGTTCTGTGAGTGTAATGTGTGTGTTAGTGTGTGTATGACAAGTGGGCCCAAGCCCCACTTGTCATACACTACCCTTTTAATTGTTTTATTGTTATATTTAGATCATTTCCATTTCTAGCAATGTTTCTAAATCTGGTCATGTGCATTTTTGATCATGGACATATTTAGTAAGTTTTCACTTATAGAGATGTATGTCATTTCTTCTATCTAGTTTTTGTCATGATGCACCATGTGAATATAAGAGTATGACATATGATTTTGGGGTAGAATCACCCAAGGAATCCATTGGTGTGACTTGTTTGGGCATTTGAGCAAGTTTGACAAAATGTCATTTCGTCTCAAAGTGCCATTTTGTCATTTTTGTTATATTTAATCCATGCATGATATGATGTTCATGCCAACATGAATATGGTAGTCTTTGATGAGTAGAATGTCATGGTATTTGTCTTTGTCATGTTAAACTTGCAAATGAGTGGGAACCATGCTCTAAAGTAGTTAATAAAACGTTGTTGTTTTCCAACATGTTAAATATTTCTAAGTCTGAGGATCTGGGAATATTTTTATGCCATGAAGAGTGGATGCTACCTTGTGATATGTCGTGAATTAGCTCAAGATCAGTGCTAGTGATTTGATGTAGGGGTTGCCCTCTACCATTGTGTTAATTTTCATGCCATGAGGTGGTCTCTATCACCATTAGTTTCTGCTGTCAATTTGCTATCAGCTTAACTCAGATTCCAGAAAACTATTATTTTCACCAAGTCCCAAAAATCTATTTCGTCATGCCAACTTGTGGGCTCCATGCTTATTGATGTGTGCCTCCATTACAGATTGTGTAGTTGGATAAGTTGATAAGCATGTTATGTACTTTCTGTCAATACCTTGTTTGTGGCTAGAGACTTCCTGTAGCTCCAGTTATTGGCTGTGTAAGTTGCTATGTTGCTGTTATGTGGCAGATTGGTTGTTTTAGTGTTTTATGACTTGTGGGAGTTATACTCCATGGAATTGCTTGATATTTAGCTCTATTGTGGTTGGTTCTTCGTTTTCTAACCAGTGGCTACATTGAATGCCAAGGAATAGCTCATGGCCTTCTTGCCTTGTGTTTTGCCTTCGTATCTTGTCGTGAGTGTAGCGTGATAACCGTAACTCCGTTTCTTACGTTCTTCATATGCATTTGTATCGGTTTTGCATGATGCATCCATATTTGCCATGATCATGCATGTTTAAATAACTTAACATAAGGTTCTGTCCAGATTCATTAATAACCAATCCTTTGCATGTGAAACCTGACTAGTTAGGATTGCCATTGTAAATTCTTCACATAAACCATGTATCATTCTAGTTTGAGCATTGCACCTTGGTTGCTTGTTTATTATTGCTGTTTATTTTGGGTAGACGCGAATGTTGAACCTGAGTACAAAGATCCAGGAGAGTAGCACTACGAGGATCCCGCTACTTATCCCTTTGAAGAACCAATATGCAAGATGATCGTACTCGGATCCCGATACTATTAGCTTGCTAGTTTTCTCTCTCTTATCATTACTATTGCGCTACCTACCACTTGAATGTCAAGCCTCCTATTTGCCATGATAGCCTCTAACCCACCACATCCTAACAAACCTTTGATTGGCTAAGTTACTGCTGCTCAGCCCCTCCTATAGCGTTCTAGTTGCTGGTGCAGGTTGTTTCCATGTGATAACATGGATTTATGGCATATCACAATATTATTTGTTATTTAATTTAATGCACATATATACCTTGGTATTGGTGGAAGGCATGGCCTTTTCCTAGATGTTTTGTTCCGCTGTTACCGCCATAGATTCTTGATACCGGTGTTATGTTTTCCATACTTTGCGCTCATAACATGCTCGGGGTTGTTGTGGGGACACCCTTGTGTATTCGGTTGAGATTAAAACTAGTCTAGCAAGGCCCAACATTCGTACTACATTTGCTTAACAACTTAATAAAATTGCATATGGCTTAGCTACCTCGTGGATAATTAATCAACAACCCGGGCCAGTGCTCCTCATGAGTGTTGGTCCAAAATGGGTTGCTTGCGGGGCCGCCTCGAGAAAAATTGAGGATTGGTTTTCCCTATAGCTAGTCCCATCTGGTAGTACCTTGAGACAGAGATACGCGTGGATCCTATTGGGATCTGGCCTGCCAGGTGGTCTTGCTGGACTTATTTTACCTTTATCGAGTGTCTTGCGTGTGGGGCTCTGACTTTCTTCGGGCTATCTCGAGGTGTTGGAATTCCTTTGGAGTTGCCTAGGATGATCACGAGATCCGTGGTCGAGGCTATTCCCATAGAGTGTGGTTAATTTATGATGGACTAGTTGGAGCACCCCTACAGGGTTAAAACTTTCGGAAAGCCGTGCCCGCGGTTATGTGGCAACTTGGATATTTTTTTAACACCTGGTTATAGTTAACTTGAAGTAAACTCTAATAAAATGCACCAACTGTGTGAGTAATCGTGATCGTCTCTACCCGTGAACATGAACCGAGAGAGAACATGGTGGGGTTATGAATGACGTAAGTAGGTGTTCAGGATCTCATAGAGGTCATTCTAGATTCGATCGCTTATCGTAGACCACATATTTACTTTCATATTTCGTAAGATTAGCCACCATGAATGCTTAGTGCTGCTGCAAACTAAACACATATCCCTTCCCAACCTATGAGCTTGAATACTCTGGGTACCCGGGCACGAGATTATTGAGTCCTCGTGGCTCACAGATTACTACAACAATCCAGGTCCAGGTAGAGATGAGGTCGTGCCATATGATATGACGCAGCTCCAGTGGGAGTATGATGAGGAGCCTGGCAGGATGTACATGACTTATCCAGACGAGTAGAGGACCATAGTCGTGATCTTTGGGGCTAGCAAGCCAGTGTCATTGCATCTTGTTTTTATCGTTTGTTTTTGTCCGTAGCCGGACCCTGTCTTGGATTGAAGCTTGAACTCTTTGATGTGGAATTGTAATTTAGTATGTGGCGAGTCTAAGCCAACTCATATACTCATCTCTTCCTAATTGTATGATGTAATGATACTGTACTTCCGAACGACGAGATGCACCTCTACCCTTGTCGAGGCCCCCATGCCTTAATATGGATAGGCGTGCATCTTGGGCGTGACAAGTTGGTATTCACAGCCATATGACCATAGGAGCCCTTAGCTTGATCGAACTTGGCTGAGTCGAGTCTAGTAAAAACTATTTTGAGTCTAGTTATATCATAGAGTCGGATTCTTTTTAGTCCTCTTCTATGCTCTGGTGAGGTATCCAACTTAGAAATTTTGATTCTACTCCTGTTCTCGCTCAAATATTTTTTTAGGATCTCGCGGGTATTTTGGAGTCTATATGATACCGATGTGACGGAGTTCTGTCATGGTGCCTCCTATCTGACTTGATTTCTTTCGGGGAGTCGAGCTCCAGGGAATTTTGGCACATCGTTATCATTCACCCTCCTTAGTATCTCAGGACGGACAATGTTCAGAATTACTTCAATACTTGTCGTGGTGAGATAAGATCGGAGTCACCCAGTACTGGAGAGGCGTCCGGGGTAACACCATGGTTTAGTATCATTGTGCTTCCGAGGATTCGAGTTAGATGGATTTGCGAAAGCCTCTGGTTATGTGTTGAAGGATGGATATAGTTGGGGTGTAGGTTTGCTAGTTGTGTAAGATATTTCCTCCTTGTATCCCCTATACCGGATTGCATAACCAGAAAGTTTTCGGAAGTTCTTAGGTGGGAACTCTTGTAGTTATCTAGGATCATCTTCTTCAGATGTATGTGGGCATATACATTTGTTCCGAGCAACATTAGGTCAATACTTTTGTGTTATTGCAAGTGGCTTCTCATATCTGATGATGTTATCGCGGACCGAAGAAAGCATTCTTACTAATTTTTTAGTAGGAAGGTTGTGATGTTATTTGTTCAATTTCTTTCAAGCATTTGATTTAGCTATTGAATTCATCTTATCAATGAGGTGCTGATGTTCTTGTCCATCTTCAGGATGGCTCCACCAACTCGCAGGAATCCAGGTCGTGGTGAGGAGCAGGCTGATGTTCCACCACCCCTGCCACCACCTCCTCCAAAAGCTTGGCAAGCTATGATGGCCGCAAGCAATGCGAACACTCAGATGTTGCTCAGGCTATTGCAAGAAAGAGATCAGGGTCATCAAGGTTTCAAGGGAATTTTCAGAATCAGCCTCTGTTTGCAACGCTCAACCAGTTCCTTGCCAACCAGCCCAAGTCTTTCACCTGTTGTGAGCAGCCTTTTGATGCTGATGATTGGCTCCGTGACATGAGTAAGCATTTTGAGTGCAGCAATGTCAGACCAGAGGACTTTGTCAGATTTGCATCGTTGCAGCTCAAGGGTCAGGCAGCTGATTGGTGGCATCAGTACAAGGATTCTAGGGGCGATTGTGTTGTTACTTGGGATGATTTCTGTCATGACTTTAGGTCCCATTACATTCCGACAAGCTTTGTCGAGGAGATGCATGAGAAGTTCAGGCACTTGAAGCAAGGGAGTAAGTCTGTCTATCAATATAATATCGAGTTCCAGAATCTAGCCTGCTATGCTAAGCAAGATGTTCCAGATGACAAGGCGATGATATATCAGTTCAGAGGTGGTCTTAAGGATGAGCTTCTGCCAGGTCTAGTCCTTCAAGAGCCTCGTGAGTTTGATCAGTTCTACAACATGGCTTTGAAGGTCGAGGCAACTCAGCTCAAGTTGGATAACTCAAGGAAGCGTTTAAGGAATTCATATTCTTCTTCTTCCAGCTCTTAGATGGTTCCTAAGCAGCAAAAATATTGGGTGACAAATCCTCCTCTGTTTCATCCTCCACAGCAGCAGAAGCAGTTCGATGGCCATGGTTCTTCCCACCCACCCAACCCAGGATATCAGCAGAGACCCCAGGCATCCAAGGCAGCATTTGTTCCTCCTTCAGGCAACTTTTGTCCGCTATCTGAGGTTAATTGTCACAAGTGTGGTCAGAAGGGTCACTACTCCAACAAGTGCAACCAGCGGCGTCTTCCGCCTCCTCCTCCAGTCAGGCCTCCAGGCAATGCAATGGTGAAACATAATTGCAAGTCAACAAGGGTGAACATGGTGAATGCAGCTGAAGTAGAGCAGTCTGATGATGTGATTATGGGTAATCTCTTAGTTAATTCTATTCCTGCAAAAGTTTTGTTTGATACTGGTGCATCACATTGTTTCATGACATATCCTTTTGCGGCAAAACATGGTTTTACCATGGAGTTTTTTCCAAATGCATTGCAAGTTGTGTCCCCCGGGAAGCGTCTCAGCTCAAAGATGGTGGTTTGGGATGCCTCCATTAAGATGGGCAATTATTCTTTTCTGGCTTCTCTAATTGTTCTCGGAACTTCTGACATTGATCTCATTTTGGGGATGGACTTCCTGGCCATGAATAAGGCATATGTTGATTGCCAAGCAATAGAAGTCAAGCTGAATCATCCTTCCGAAGATGTGATTATTTTCGCGGCTCACGATAACACAATCTGTCTCTTTGCTCTTAATGAGAAGGCTCAAATCTTGGTAATTTCTCAAATTCTGGTGGTTTGTGAGTATGAAGATGTCTTTCCACAAGAATTGCCAGGAATGCCTCCGCACCGGCCAGTCGAGTTCATGATTGACCTCGAGCCTAGAACTGAACCGGTTTGCAAGCACCCTTATAAACTTGGCCCCGAGCTGAAAGAGTTGAAGAAGCAGCTAGATGAACAAGAGCGTCTAGGTCCGATCAGACCAAGTTCTTCTCCATGGGGTTGTGGTCTTCTGTTTGTCAAGAAGAAGGATGGCACAGACCGGCTTTGTGTCGATTACCGTCCATTGAACAAGAAGACAATCATATACAAGTACCCACTTCCCAACATCAATGAGTTGTTTGAACAACTGAAAGGTGCCAAGGTTTTCTCAAAGCTTGATCTTCGCATGAGCTATCATCAGATTCGCATTCGCGAAGAAGATATTCCAAAGACTGCTTTCAGGACGAGTTTTGGCTCTTATGAGTACACCGTCATGTCATTTGGTCTTGCCAATGCTCCCCCAACCTTCTCAAGAATGATGAACTTCATATTCTCTCCTTTCAAGAATGAGTTCGTCTTGGTCTATTTGGATGATATCCTTGTGTTCTCGGAGACAGAAGAAGTGCATGCAGAGCATCTCCGCCTTGTGCTTGACAAGCTAAGAGAGCATCGATTCTATGCCAAGTTTTCCAAGTGTGAGTTTTGGCTCAATGAAGTGGTGTACCTTGGGCATGTGATCTCTGTCGAGGTCATTAATGTACACCCTGAGAAAGTTGAGGCAATCTTGAAGTGGAAGCCTCCTCAGAATGTGAAGCAGCTTCGGAGCTTCCTCGGGCTTGCTAGTTATTGTAGAAGATTCGTGGAGAACTTCTCTCAAATTGCTAAGCCTCTGTCTAATCTCCTCCAGAAGAATGTCAAGTATGTTTGGTCTCCTGAGTGTGATGTGGTCTTCAATACGCTCAAGTAGAGACTCACTTCATCTCCAGTTCTTGTTCCTCCTGAGCAGTCAAAGCCTTTCCAAGTTTTTTGTGATGCTTATCTCCAAGGTATTGGTGGTGTTCACATGCAAGATAAGAAGATTGTTGCTTATACCTCGCATCAGTTGAAGCCTACCGAGAAGAACTACCCCACTCATGATCTCGAGTTGGCGACAGTTGTGCATGCTCTGATGACTTGGAGGCATTTGTTGTTGGGTAGACTAGTTGAGGTGTACACCGATCACAAGAGCTTGAAGTACATTTTCACTCAACCCAATCTCAATCTTCGGTAGTCTCGTTGGGTGGAAATGCTTGAGGACTTCAATCCAAGCATTGAGTATACTCCTGTGAAAGCAAATGTCATTGCAGACGCGCTCAGCCGTAAGGCATACTGCAATAGTCTCATCTTGAAGCCTCTTCAACCCGAGATTTTGTGAAGCCTTCTGCAAGCTCAACCTTCCAATGATTCTGCAAGGATTTCTTGCCAATCTTCAAGTCTCTCCGACTATGGAAGATCACGTTCACCAAGCTCAACTTCTTGACGCAATGGTGAAGAAAGTGAAGAAATGTGTGGCGAAGGACATTCCGAAGTATAAGTGCTTTCGCATTGATGACAAAGGTACCTTGTTCTTTGAGGACCGTCTGGTGGTTCCAAAAGGTGATCTCAGGAAGGTTATCATGGACGAAGCACACAATTCTCTACCATCCACTCATCCAGGCAGTTCCAAGATGTATCAAGATGTCAAGCAAACCTTCTGGTGGACTCGCATGAAACGTGAAATTGCTCAGTCCGTGAATGAGTGTGATGTTTGTCGCAGAGTGAAGGAGGAGCATCAACGTCCAGCAGGTCTTCTTCAGCCTTTGCCTATCCTAGAGTGGAAATTCGATCATGCGGAGATGGATTTCGTCACTGGGTTTCCCAAGTCCAAGAGAGGCAACGATGCCATCTTTGTGGTTATCGACAAGCTGACCAAAGTTGATCATTTCCTTCCAGTCAAAGAATCTATCTCAGCAGCTCAGCTAGCAGAGTTGTATACGTTAAGGATAGTTTCTTTGCATGGTATTCCTCAGCTCATCTCATCTTACCGTGGAAGCCTCTTTACTTCCAAGTTTTGGCAGTCCTTCTAGACTGCAATGGGTACCAAGATCCGTTTCAGCACTGCATTCCATCTGCATACAAGTGGTCAAGTTGAGAGAGTCAATCAGATCCTTGAAGATATGCTCAGAGCCTGTATGATTTTGTTCGTCATGAAATGGGAAGACTGCCTTCCATATGCTGAATTCTCATACAACAATAGCTTTCAGGCTAGCTCAGGCAAGGCCCCTTTTGAGATTCTCTATGGCAGGAAGTGTCGTACCCCGCTTAACTGGTCTGAAACCGGTGAGCGTCAAATTTTGGGCAATGCGACGATCACTGAAGCAGAAGAGATGTGTCGTGTCATTCGTGAGAACCTCGGAGCAGCTCAATCCCATCAGAAGAGTTATTACGATAACAAACATTGGGATGTTTCCTTCCAAGTGGATGATCTAGTCTATCTCAGAGTCTCTCCCATGAAGGGCACTCAACGGTTTGGAATTAAAGGGAAGCTAGCTCCTCACTTTGTTGGTCCTTTTAGAGTTGTTGGCAAGAGAGGTGAACTTGCATATCAACTAGATCTTCCTCCAAACTTCGCAAATGTACATGACGTCTTCCATGTCTCTCAGCTCCGGAGGTGCTTCAAGACTCCCGAGTGTACCATTAACCTCCAAGACATTGATCTCCAAGAAGACCTCTCTTATCGTGAGCATCAAGGGGCTATTCTCGAAGAAACTGAGCGTAAGACTCGCAACAAATCTATCAAGTTCCTCAAGGTGAAGTGGTCACATCATTCTGACAAAGAAGCTACTTGGGAATGTGAGGATCTTCTCCGTTCCGAATTTCTAGAGTTCTTTTGTTCCTAGATCTCGGGTCGAGTTGTGACAGTCTTGTAGTGTGGGAGAGTTGTGACAGTCCAAGTGTTGCCCCTACCTTTTATGGCATGTAACCTATGTGGATCTTGCGTCATGTGATGAATGTATTTGAGTTTCTCCTTGCCATGTCATTATCTCATGCATTCTTGCATCATGCATCATGGCATTTCATCATCAAATCTTGCATAATTATTTTGTGGTGTGCTTCTTGTGACCTTGTTATGTTGTGGGAGTGTTCTTGTGGATGTGTGTGCTTGAGTGGGATCGACTCCTTCCCCCTCTCTTATTGTTTCAAACAAACCAACCTATAACTCTTTTATTCCCATTGCCATTAATCAACATAAATTAATTGCTTTATTAATTTTGTTAAAAATTCATGTTGTAGCCAGTATTATTTGGAGCTCATGTGTGTTGTGCTTTGGTGTTTTAAGATTTGTGATTTGGGGGGTTTTAAATAACAGGGGATGTTTTCATAATAGTTAAATAAATACTTCCTTTATAAAATCCACTTAATAATTTTATTAAATAGCTCTCATTTCATCTCTTGCAAAGTAATTTTGTTCTTGCAAAACCCCTTTTATTTCCTCTAGGGCTTTTGTCTTGTTTTCTTTTGTTTTAAATAGGAGGCCTGTTGCATGTTTTCTGTGTGAGAGAGAGCTGGGCGCTGGGCCTCTTTTCCCTCGCGGCCCAGATAGCCTCCCCGAGCCAGCCCAGCCCCGCAGAGGTAGCGAAGACCTGCCCGCCGTCTTCCTCCGTTAGAGAAGCGTGAGAAAGAGCAGAGGTTCAGAGAGGGAGCTTGCGTCGATGCCATGAGAGGAGCTCACGGACGACGAGGTGGCCCCTATTTAAAAGCGCGGATCCCTAGGGTTCTTCTCCTCCCTTCCTGCCGCCACTGATCCCATCTCCCCTCTCTTCCTCCCTCTTCTTTTCCTTCCCTTCTCTGTCAGGCGAGTGCAGCTTCAGGTAAGTTTAGATAAAGGGCCGGCCTTCGCCGCCGTCGTCGACCCTGATGGTGGTCTCCCTCCTTCCGGCTATGGTGTCCGGGCCCTCATCATCATCGCCCTCATTCCGTTCCCACCGCTAGGAGGTGGAGAGAGCCTCCACGCCGTCGGCCTCGTCTTCGTCATCGTCGCGCTC